>OW121854.1:94234608-94859355 GCA_933228895.1 Platycnemis pennipes | reverse complement strand
AAAATAGAAAGTCCCGTATTTTTCCTTTCTTGGATCCGCCAATTAGTTCTCGAGTGAAAAACTAATGTTTTTAACCCTTTCGGAAAAGTGGGCGTGCAAAGGACTTGTACGTCATCCTCTTCGTCCAATCACAACTGAGACTGCGAAGCTCCTTCGCCTAATTACAATGGGGACTATCGGATGACTCTGCCAATGGAAGTGGTCATTAGACTTCATTCGGATTATTTCGAAAGGCATTGCATATTTGATGACATTGTAATTTATGAATTAGTAAATAAACTTCTGCACGCTTTTAGGCATGCCAAAATGTATTTGAAACTGATTGGTTTTTCGGTCGTTTTGTATTATTTAAGGATGCGACAGTATCTGTGCGATTAGACCTTCCGTCCCCACATCCACTCCCTCCCTTTCCCACAAAACATTCAGGAAGGGGAGGTGGATGTTGTAGATATATATAACGAAGCTCGTTCATTGGATGTCACCTTTTACTTATTTTAATATTTGATTTATGTGTGAATGGCTCTGGTTAGAAGATTATTTTTTTCACAGAAAATCATTTTTCGTTTCTATCTAACGATTTCATGCACCAAGTAGCGACTTCGGTTCCGAATAAACGCCCTTCTTACCCCCATTCAGGCCTTATTGTTACCCGTAGGCTAACATGCGTATGCCGCTTCCAGTACGTTCATAACTTCTTGATACCGGCTTCGTGGCACGCTCAGTAGTCCACATCCAAGACTCAGATTTTTTACAGTGTTGGGATCTTGGGGGAGTTCCGGTATAACTAAGGAATCTCAATTATTTAGTCAATGTAGGCGTTGATCTTACAGTGAAAATCCTCACAGACTAATTGATTTTCCGGTCTGGAGCTTGAAATTATTTCTTCTTCCAAAATGAACGTAAAAAAAATATAATTCGCATAATGATGAGAGAGATTTTTGAATTATGGTGTTATGATTCAAAAAGTGAGATAACTTTTAACGGCTGGCTCCAAGTTTACTGCGTAGGAACCGACTCTCGGAAGTACACCGATGAAATGCCGCAGTTTCCTTTAATTTTCTTACGCCCTGGACCGCATTTCCTTTCACCATTCTTATGCACGCACGCACCCTTTCCTTGACCTTGCTGGCTGCTTCCCCTCATCCTCAACCGAAAATCTTCTTCGCTTCCATGTTGCGAGACGGCCTTTTTTTCCCCTTCCCCTTTCAAACGCCCCCCGTGGCCATTGTTGTCGCTAGTCGCCCCTCTTCCCCACTTTCCTCGTCCCGTTCCCTTTTCCCTCCAAACTCCCCCCTCTTTTGCCCCATCCCTCTTGTACCCTTGTTTCCCCACAATCCTTAGGAGCATCACGTCTCTCTCTCCTCCGCTTCCATGTCCTTCCCCACCTCCTAAGCCTATGTCGCAGTCTCCGCAGTGAAGTTTTATCCCTCTTAACTTACTCCCTTCCCCTTTCTTTCCCTCCCATAGTCCTTTTTTTCCACCTCACCCTCCCGGCACCCTCTCACTCTCTCGTTTACTCTCAATCTATTAATACCACGCCTCCGTCAGTGGATAAAAACGAACACATTGCTAGGAAACGAAACAGTCTGGTGGGAGCGGCCACTTGCTATATTTTTTTATTCTATAATGTATTTTCTCTAATGTATTGTGTTTATCCACCCTTCAAATCCATGGAATATATGCCACTTCCTTCCTCTTTGTGGGTATGGGTATGCTAATGTGAATTTGAAGACGTCTGTGTAGGATTTGAGGAGACAATTTTTATTTGCCCTCCAATTTTTTTAATCCACTGAGAGGATATTCACGATTTTTTGTCACGAGATGTTTGTCTCACTAACGGATTCTAAAAGCCACCAGTTGAAAATACCCTTATTCTAGTTAAAAGATAAAATGGATCGACCCAGTGATAAACAGAAGAGTGGGAGAAAGGAAAAGTCTGCTAAAAACAGTAAGAAGAAGACGGGGCAACCTAATTGGCCACATCTTAAGACACAATGGCCTGATGAAGACAATCATCGAGGGAAAAGAGAACGGGAAGAACGGCAATGGAAGGCCTCGTATGAAATATGTGGAACAGGTCGTGAAGGATGCGAAAGAGAGGAATAACGTCAATATGAAGAGGTTGACCGATAGAAGAATCGAGTGGAGGGCTGCGTCAAACGATTCCTAGGATTGTTGACCGAAGATGATGATGATGACCCTTATTCTCCTATGTGAATTCGCAATATCTCTTATTATTTTTGAGACGGAACGAGGGATGGATTTTGCAGATGCTCACCTCTTTGGATTACAGTTATGTACCGTTTGCTATCTGCGAGTATGATGTAGGGTAACGGACTTGAAAATCTCTGTTAGAGATAAAAGTTTACATCAATTCTGTGAAATCAGAAATGAAAATTAAGAAGTATGCAATGTAAAATTAACTTTGCCTCTAGTGCTTAAAAGTTTTTGGAACGCTCCTCATTTATTTGCTGTACATGTATCCGTAAAATATGATGGTTGAGATCGTTGAGAGCAAATGCAACCATGACAAGACCTTTAGAGTTTTCATGTCGTGTTATTCTCTTGATTAAAATCTAAGGTTAATACTGTAAGATTATATTGAGGATATATAAAATCAGAAAACTATTCACAGCTTTTCCGAGCGTTTTGTCGTTGTGGGCACTTCCTTTTTCTTTTTAAATGCTATTTTCCACGAAAATGAGGAAGGACTCAATAATGGAGATTTCATTCCATTTGGTAATGGAGATTTGCGCTTACATACATATTGACGTTTATGCGTGTTTTTTTTGAGAAAATATCCATGGCTACATTGGAACTGTGGAGGTGGACAAAAATAAGGCTAAGAGGTTGTTCTTTAACGTAGAGCTGAATTCCCGCGTAATATTTTCATGCGAATCTGAATTATAGCCCAAAGTGGTCCGTCTTATCGGTGTTAATTTTTTTAAATTTGGGAATGGGTACGGAAATGGGTTTGGATGTGATATGGCGGGATAATTACTGCAATTTTCTAACTTTATTGCCCGTGTGATATGGTATAATTTGCATGAATAAAGGGTGACCGTGGCCAATTCGCCTTTTTATTGTCCGTCATTTTGCGCAAAATAATTCAGTAATTGGGCCATGATAACTCACTCTTTTGAGATACAGCTGTAATTTTGAATTGGCCCAATGTTAATATGAGGGGGAAAATCACACTGCCTGTGTGGTTGGATCATTCAAATAATGTCTACGGCATGGCTAACACGTTTTCATTAATGAGTTTTGTTATGTGCCTTAGTGCCTGTAGGTAGATGATGTTGGTGTAGTGCATGGTTGGTGATGATTCACTCTCTACCACACTCCTTAGAGGTGGCTTGCGGAGTAATCTGTAGATGCAGTCTCCAACCTTTCCGATTTCATTTTTTGTGGTCATAGGAGAGAGAGAGAGAGAGACAGGCGATCAGGTTCGTTCCCCTGAGTTGTGTATTTCTCGAATTTTCACGAGCACATTTTTGGTTACGTGCCTCCCGACTAAGTGTGCTGTTTAAACGACCACCAATTGTCTTCGCTTAAAAGAAAGTTTGCACTGAGGGCGATAAAAAATAATATTTATATTATAATTACCGCAACGAAGGCACTATAGGTATTTTGGTAATAAGTTTCGCATTATAAATTTGATATGAAGGTAGGTAATGTCACTTTTAGTAATCCACTTTTCTTGCCTGGTAAAGATTACGATCATTTCCTAAAAATAATGGCGAAAGTGATTTCATCACATTGTTTCAGCCTGAGTGAGAGGATGGGATCTTTTCCAACTCTACCGTCTCTGTATATTTATCTTAATAGCTATGTATTGTGCTATAGGTGGTTAATCTGCCCTATGCCTGTCGATTTTGGGTGATAATTGTATTAGAATATTGTCGCATAGATGCATAAATTATTGCATGATTTTTATGAAACTTGAATGGAACTCTGGATTTCGGGATGTCAGTACACTATCTATTTTGCAAATCTGACCGTATTTAATAGTTGTGAAGAAGTTTAGGCGTATTATATAAAGTGGCAGTTAGGTTTTTTTAGGAGATGAGCCAAATTTTTCCTTAGAAAATCTAAAACATACCTCAAAATGTGCGAGGATGTAAATGTATGGCACGCGGTTTGTGAATATTTTATGCGATTCATTGATTTGCTGCTCTCTTTACTCTTTTGTCTTCATCATAGCAATGGAAACATGACGGGAGCGTATAGTAGCAGGTCATATCTCTTTTTTTTATCAGTAATGTCTACAGGAAATTATACAAATGACCTTTAAGGCACAATTTTTTAATATACTGACCCACCTATCTAACACATCCGATTTTTACACATGGTAAGTTATTTAAACACAAAAAATACGGTGTTACTGCTTCATTATACTTTGTTTTAGACTAGGATTTTGAATGAAACAGTCCTATTTGCAAAATATTCGCAAAAGTAAAATTCTTAATGATTTGGTTGTCCCCATTAGCAATGAAGCGATGAGTTCCACGTTCTTTTAAACAAATTCTGGTCTTCGATTTAGAATGAGCTACGTTGACCGAGTGCATTGTTTTATCCTTGCACTAAGCCTTCAAAGTGGAAATGAACCAAAAAGCAAAAATGGAAATTCGTGTTGAGGGTGTTGAGTATTCAATTTTGCTTCAATCCCTTACCACTTCAATATTTAAGCGTCTGTCTTTCAGAGTAATTAGTCCGTGAGAGAGGATCAGAATGTATTAGAGTTTCGATTGAGAGCCGGAAAGTGTTTCATGAGAATGAAAATATTTTTTTTAGCTGATCTGCGTATTTGAGAGTGGTTCTGCTATAAAATACTCTTTTGTGAGCCATAGCGTTAATATCCGTCATTCCTTTGATGTAGATGAAAATAATATGAATTGCTTGATAGAATTTTGAGTATGTAGCTTTATCTTGTGTATTGGCCAACCTTGTCACCTGTATTGGATTACTCAATCAATATTTAATTTGTAAAAATTTATGCGACGATAATAAGAAAAAATATTGTATTTTCACTTATCAATTCTAATATTATAGTTGTATTTGGTACATTCGCTTCCAGTCTTAAAATTTCATAGAATTAACTCTATAGAATAGGTGTGTAGGTTTTTAAACTGAGGCAAAGTGTTCGTAGACGGAAGTTGCGTAGTTTCAATGTAAAAAAAGCAATGCTTTTACTGTTTACAATTTGATTTAAATTTTCAAATTATTCACATATTTTCGCTAGATGAATAAGTGTTGGCAAATATATCGTCGAGGGAAAAGTGAACGGGAAGATTGGAAAAGGCAGGCCTCGTATGAGATACATGGAACAGGTTGTGAAGAATGTAAAAGAGAATTACGTCACAATGAAAAGGTCGGCCGATAGAAGAATCGAGTGGAAAGCTGCGTCAAACCAATCCTAGGATTGTTGACCAATGATGATGATGATTATTTTATTTAATATCATTTGTGAATTTTAGGTGAATCGGTGGAGCTCACTCAATAGTCGTAAGGATTTATAGATTTAATTAGATTATAACTACGTATTGAACCGTTATTTGGATCTGTCATATGCAGTGATGGTGCTATGAATAGTAAGTATGGCCACTGTAGTGATTTATATTGCATCTTCAAAACGACTGAGCAATTGCTTCAACGTTTATCAAAATAAATACGTCTGGTTTGAGATTTAGGGGTTTAATTTGGCTAATGATAGTGCTTTGTGAAGTCTCACAGCTAACACATTCCTGTGTCTTTATCTTTTTGCGATGAAGGTACTCCAACTGCTAAGATTTTATCATAATGACCAGCACCAAGTTGATGGCTAGTGAACTCGACCAATAAAATACCATTGTTTAATTCAAAACTAATGCCATTGGTTTACCATACCAGCGAGTTACCCTCTTAGCCAATGTAGCCACAGTTTGTACCCCAAATACGTGAGATAATTGTTACAATTATCCTCATCATCATCATTGGTCATCAAACCTCAGATTGGTTTGACGCAAGCTCTCCACTGAGTCCTTCTATCGGCTAATCTCTTCATATTTACATATTAAAATTAAAATAAATTTAAAATTAAATTTAAGATTCTGACTGACAAAAAACTGAGTAACGATAATGATTATAGCGTTTAAATTATCGGTCTTAAGACTTAAAGACTCCTTATTATAATTTTAGTTCGTAAAATGATATTAAATTGAATAAAAGGCAGTGATAAATTGGCCACGTTGTTCATCTCCATCGTATCAATGACCTTTGAAAGTTGCTTCCATTGGTGATCTTCACCTTGACTGACTGAAAAAAAGTCCAATACACATAACCGTGTCAGGAATCATATTCTGGAAGGCATTCTACGCTCTTTTGTCAAGATGGTAGCGTAGTTTGACGTCATGCCTTACGTTAAAGTGGACACTGAAAGATCGGGGTTTTTCCGAAGTTTTGGCATGAAAGCCTCGGCTGCGTTGACGCATGATGGTAGCGATTCTTTCTGGAGTGAGACGCTAAACCTTTGGCGAGCATAATCCGTTAAACTGAAAAGAGGCTTGCCCTGGAGTGATGGGCTGGCATTTCACTCGCTACTTGAGTTACTGCGGAAACCAAGTTCATCTCCATCGTATCAAATGTCACCATCACTCCGCGAGACCTGAATTTTGAGATCAAAACGTAATTTCCGATTCGTAAAAGTAACGAAACTTTAAAAATAACCTCATTTTAGATGGGGAGTGTGCTGAACTAGTCACTTGAAAAATGATTATTTATTTAGCCATTGAAGTTACCGGAAAAATCTTTGATAATGTACATAAATATAAATTATAAAGAATTTTTTATTTCTTTGAAGAATTTATGGTGAAAATGCTAGAAGGAAGTAGCTTAGGGATGGAGGCAATAGAAAAATGAAGCAAAAGGGTTGAGTTAGAGTAATCTATAAAAAAGCCTAACTTAACCGGTAGAAAATCATTATTCTATAACATAGTTATTCATCTCTCCAAAACCTGTATAATGCACAATGTTGAAAATACCAAAGGTCCTGGATGTTAATTTATTACTGTACCCCAGAAAGTACTTGAGGCTCCAAAAAAATCGTCTGATACCAGATAGAAGAAACAAAAAACCTTTTGCTTGCACTGCAGTACTTTTGCACGGGAGTGAAGAAGGGTTAATTTACCCGATACGCAGCTGAATATCATCACGGTGGAACAAAATAAAACAATTATTTGTCGGTATTGTCATCACGCTTATCTTTATAAAGCATTCATCCATTTTCAGTCTAACATTCTGCAGCCCATCCGCACCCGAAGTTTAATTTTTCCGTACCCCTTCGAACCCTTTTCGGTGACCTGTAATGCAAAACCAATATTATGCGCAAAATTATGGGAGCCAGTAGATCCGTAGCAGGGCAGGGTAACATGGCTCACTCTTGTATACTGTTCGACAAGGAGGCGTTGCTTAGTTCATCGACCCGAAACTCATCATGCTTCAATGCCGTGAGATTGGCGTAATGGGAACAACCTCTCGAGAGAAAAGCGCGCATTTTTGGTTATCGGAGGAAAGAATTTCATTTACGATCATTAATAATTCAGGTTCGGTGGTTCATAAATGCCTAAAGCGGTTTTAAAAATTCTCATCGGGGGATTAATTTCCCGAGCTCTGTCATTAAAACGAATGGAGGAAATTACTGGCCCTGGTCGTTGTGTTCTGAATTGATGCGATTACTCTCAGCTCTTTATGAGTGATGTATACCCGTGACGTTAGTTCAGTGTTATATATTTTTTCTGATGATTAAACTAAGGTATCCATTCCGCTGTGGTAATATAATGTATTTAATTCTATTCGCACCACATAGTAACGGAGGTAAATAATCATTTATCTGTCTCAATTTGATTTTCATGTCATTTCATTTTAAATAAAATTGATGTGCTTTTTTCCTTGCAATAGCTTCGTTTCTTCTCTTATTTATTCTGAAAAAGGTTGTGTAAAGGATAGTGCGAAAGTCATGATTGAAAGTAAGAGTACGTTGAACGTGAACATGTGGTAAAAACTTTGCTTGCCCTAAGCAGAAGATATCTCAGTTTTTGAAGTTCCATGTCTATATCATTTACTGAGTACCCTGCTAAGGTGTGTGACTAGGGGTAAATGTTTGCATTAAATGCGCAGTATACCTACCTACACCTTCTGCATAATTAGGAAAACGTGTTAGTTTCCCACCAAACAAACCTTGTTTCGAAATTACTGGTCACTACGAAACATTATGGTGTTTTATAATAGCCTGGCATTCGTTTGAGTTATAAGTTCCGATATGTGTGCAGAGATGCAGTTAGCTTAAGTTAGTACATTGATGAACTTCTTTCAGATGAACTACGTACCTAATGCCTACATTACGTTTACCTATCCTTTTATCCTATATTGCCTATTATGACCTCAATTTTTAATCTATAAAACTGCACTCTTCCGTGCCCATTTGGGAAATTAAACCTTTTGAATTACAAAAATGAAGAAAATAATAATAAAACATTTTTTCGTGAAAACTGTTTCCTACTTCAGTGGTACTCAACCGTTTCAGCTTCTGACGCCTCTTGAAGTCCTTGAACACCCCTTACAGCATGTAGGACTTTTATTCATCAATAAGAAGGAAAAATGACGTAGTATTTAGTGATTTATATATCGTAGTATTTATAGCGAGTATTTTTCCTATGACGTAGTATTTAGCGATTAGTGCTTGTTCACAGTCCGTGAAGTGAACTGTCTGAACTGGTGCTCCAAGTCACATTTAATTCAAGACGTTAAGACGTTGTAATTGCTCAAGATAGCCATGAAATTAGTGGGTAAAAATACAAAGTTCTATCTTAAATTAAGATAAAAATCCAATGAATTGAACTCGTCAACCAGTTATTTTTTTAATTCATGTTTTGGCTCACTGTGTTTCATAGTCCCTGAGCCAACTTTTGTAAATCCTTTTTTCAATTATAGACATAAATTGCCAATTCTCTGCTCCATTGTTTGAGAAATTGAGTGTATCCTTTGTGTTTCGAGCACCTGACTATCCTAGAATTCGTGTTCTGAATTTCGCATCTGATTTGCTTGCATAAAGATTATACTTTGTTCTCCTTCACACTCGGTGCCGTAGTAAATTGGCCGTAGTAAATGTCCCGTTAGCGGGACGAGCTACAATTTTGCATATATATTTTGCATCAAGTGCCGATGAGTGCAATAATGGCTCTGGCTCGTAGAAAAACCCTTGATAGAGCTATGGCTATACTTGAACTAATTTTTTTCAGATTCCCTGAATTCTCAAATTGGAACTTGAGCATTGCTGTGATTCGCACAAATTAGATTTTAGCGATGGAGGCGGTTATAGAATTTTAGAACAGAAAAAATGTATTGAATTTGCTCTATAATTATTTTCTCTGTATACGTTATCATTGATTTCACCTGTCGAAGAGCGGACAAAATTAAAAAAAAGGCTGGATTAATAATGCGTTGAAAAAAGTTGAAATTTGGCATTTGGGAATGATACTCTTGAGTATTTAAAGTTAATAAAGATTTTATTCCCTTTTAGTTCTATCAGCAGTTCCTCGTATTCGTTATTCGAGCATTTCCAATGGCGTTATTTTGAATTTCACCTTCTTCATGCGGTGATGATGAAGCTTATGGACGTTTATTTATTTGATGCGTATCATGTAGTCAAAAAATACCTGTGCATACCTAATTTTGATTCAATTTTTCTTAATTGACAGTCGGGTGTGTTAAAAATTTCCAGAGAAAAATGTTTTCTGGACTGAAAATCCATTCGTGGACCTTTGGGTTGCCGGGCCATTGCCCAGATTACTTCTCTACCCAGGATCCATGATTCCAAAGGCAATATTTAGGATGATCTAAATTTTCTAGATCTCATTCGTGATTTCGGTTCATCAAGAGTGGTACCGTAATGGCGAATTTATAAATGTGAAAATTATCTTTAGGATTAGGAATCCTTAGTAACGTGTTGGTCTGCAAATTGGTCCGGCACACCCAAGATCCGTGGGTAGATTTCCGATCCAGAAAACATTATCCCTTTGGCAATTTACAATAGATATATTTGTTTGCTTAACATAAAATTAATATAAGTATTTAATTTCGATATCATTTGCTATTTTTTTCTGCATAAACGGCTTAAGGAATATTTTTTTCTTGTTATTATGAATATTTTTAAGTGCATTATCAGACAAAATTTAAAAAAAACTCATCCCTCTTGCCATTATAGTCTCCATCCGTTACAACTTGTTGTGACAGAGTGAGAGGGTTGGAAATAGAGAGTGGTTGATGAGGAGAAGGGCGCTGTAGTGTCGAGGGGTTCGACCTCGCATATGCGAGAGGAACTTGAATCCATGCTTGAGAGCAAGCTCTGCTCCATTCTACATCACTGATGAGAGCCACCCGTTGAGCTGCCGTTTGGAGGTTAAGTAAGTGCCTGGGCGTTCTCAGCAGAGACGGAGACGGATGGTCACCGTGATTGTTTCCCATTCGAGTCACTCCAGTCATGCAGCCCCCTCACTGTACCCTGAGGTACTCCGCGCCCATCGAGTGATTCCGGCGGAAAACCTCCCACGTTCGCCAGCAATAATCACTCTCCATTAGGCGAAGGTAGCATGGTGTATCATGGGGGATTCGTGCTGAGATTCTGTAGCCTGGGCGTCTGGGGGCTCGTTTGATTCCTGGGTCGCGGAGCGTGGGCGATCGTGACCCGGCTGGTTTCCCGCGTGGGCGAAGAAGGAGGAAAATGTGCGGAATACGTCGATCCATCCGAGGTCGACGGTAGCTGAGCAATTTCCCCGGGAAAGATGTTCCTCCTGTTGACTATTCATGTAAAAGATTTCTCCGTCGTCTTTAGAGGTGACTGTCAGCTAAATATTTTTACGCTATTCAGGTTAAGTGGGTAGCTGGGGGAGTTAGGAATTTTCAAGGTACGGTAGAGGTTTAAGAACGAAAAAACTGGTACTCTCCACCCGTTTTTGCGACAACGAAAACGCGTGTTTCAACGTCTAGTCGTCATCATCACGCGCGAAAAGGGCGTCCATTGTTATTAAAACGAGCGGGAAGTACAACTTTTGTTATTTTTATTTGCACGATGTTTCAGAAAATGTATGATACGATGGAATTTTTATGGTAGAAGTGCGGAGCGAAACCTGGCGTTGGCATTAACGAAAGACGCTAAAGAGACCGTGGCTCAACGTCCCATCCGATGGATGGAGTACTGGACTCGAAGTGCTCTTCACTCACCACCCAGTATGGCTCTGCCTAGCAATTAAATATATATGCCACTTACGGGACTCGAACCTGATCCCTTGGGGTGAAGGACCAGTACTCCAGCCACTAAACTAATCCGACCCCCCCAAACTCAAATCCATCCCCCGTTTCCCATTTCCAAGAAATTCCGTCGGAGCGAATATTTGAATATTTAAGCATGTCGGGAAGCGTGGAGTAAATGCGCTTGGTATTCGCGTGGTTTGACCATCCCTTAATTCGATTCAAAAATCCAAACTCGGTGACCCTCTTTCCATCTTTCCGTGTTATAGCCGTTATCTTTCGCATCAACCGCGGTGGGGAGGGAAAATATTTATGGTCGCGCGTGTGCGGCTGGGTCTCCGCCCTTCCCCCTTCTCTCGTTTCCACCGTCCTTACCGGAGGTGTGTTCCCTGGAATGAGGTCACTTCCTCTAGCCTGCCGGTGGCTGGAAGGGGTTGCAGTCGCGCTTCCCCGTGGCGTAGGAGTTCGGAGCTTTGCGCGTTCCGTGTCTTCCGTCGTCGGGGTAGGGTGGAAAGGGGGGGGGGAAATGTGGGTTTGGCACCCGTTTTCCCTGGCGTGGGAAGGTGCGGAGGAGTTGGGAGGATCAGAGCTGGGGAGGAAGGATGCGGCGTGAGAGGGTAGGTATACATGCTCTGGAGTGGAACAAGGTCAGATCAAAGGGGGGCATTTGCATCAGGGCTGCCTTTCGGGATACCTATACCACTCCAGCCCGTATTACTAGGTTGAAAAGCCGGAAGGACTTCACTCTTTGTTTTATTTTAACTGATTTGAAGATTTATTTTGCATAAAAAGGGAATAGATGGCGTGGCTGATAAGAAAGAGTCAGCATCCTCTGGATTGTACTCTCAACTCCACTCCCTCACCTGGTACTCAATTAATAGTTATTAGTACCTGGGTACTGAGCTTTACATATGTATTAAAAATCCAAAAAATATTCAATGAAATAAAGAAAAAGAAAGTAAAAGTTTTAACAAATCTGAAATAATATTTTAT
Organism: Platycnemis pennipes; assembly: GCA_933228895.1. NCBI lineage: Eukaryota > Metazoa > Arthropoda > Insecta > Odonata > Platycnemididae > Platycnemis > Platycnemis pennipes. Next base: position 94,847,079 of record OW121854.1, on the reverse strand, counting down.
AGTTAAAAAGAAAATAACTTTCCAGAATTTAATAGTGTGTTAGAAAGTACTATATAGGTAATCCTTTATGTCGTTAGAAGTACCTACCCACAAAAAATGTTTCGTTTCCATTGTTGTAATACTGCGTTTCACGTCCATTTTACTTAAAATCTCTCAGCATGCATTAACGTAGGTGCTCCAAGGATTTTCTAGCGTTAAAAGCTCCTTTAAACTTTATTTTTCTTTTAACTCGAGAAAATGCAATGCATAACTTTCCAAGCAAACATTAGTGTTCGTAAATCAACAATGACACATTTATATACTTAACCTTTTGCCATACTTGTCGTCATAGCAAAAGATGGTCTCACGGGAATTTGAGGTAGATGTATGGTGACCCTCAGAGTTGACATAGGTGAAATTGTCTGCCCGATTTTACTCCAAGCGTATGGAGCCCAAAATGTTGTGTAGGAAAATGAGAGAACTTAGATATGTAAAGCTATGCTTGAGGCAATGCGAAACCTAAGGCCGTCATAAAAGGTCAAATGCTAAGAAAACAAGTAAGATGGAGTGATGAAAATGACAATGACCTAGGCCTCTTCTTGGCTTGAAGGTATGTCTTCGAAGTAAGATAAAAAATAATTCGGATGCCATGAGGAAATACGCGAGGCATACTGACATGGATGAAGGGAATTTAATCCGCTAAGGTCTCAAAAGGGGGAAATGATACTCGAAAATATATGCTGACGAAAACGATAGATATGCAACTTAAAGATGAATAAATGAATTGAAAATGAAAAATGATCCCAACCGAAACTATTTTGTCCTGAAGCGAGACGCCGAGAGAAGCTCCGTAAGTTAATGTAATTGTATAGGAGAAAAACTAAACAGGGTTTTACTCTTTCACTTTAGCTTGTGAAGGGTATTAACAGATGCGTAAAACATCCACACGCCTCCATGATTAGTAGAAAGGAGTCTCTATGGATGAAAAGAGCAAGGTTGAGGAATTATGGGATTGCGGAAAGTGAGAAGAAGGCAGAAATTCGGTAGACCCGAAAATCTTGAGACTGCTAGTCGATTCCGCGTGATGCATTACCGCAAATTTTGTGGGGAGTGCTTAGCAGTCCAATTGACAATTGACTGCGGATCTAAGCGGATAAGCCTCGCAAAGTGGGTGAATAGAGTCGGAGAAATCTGTCCGTTACCTTCGGCCTATTCTCCTCTCGGTCTAGTCTTTTCTTCGTTCCTTCGGAATGCAATAGGAGAATGGAGAGTCGGGAGTGAACTCGAGAGAGTTGATTGTGGGTGGTCGAACGGGAAAGGGTAAGAGGGGTGTTGTGCACAATCCTGTACCCCTTTGATAAACTGCCCGCTCATCCATCACACGTCTCGAGGTTTCCATCGGCTCAACGTTATACCCATCACGCCCTAACCCCCTCCTCCCCCGTCTGAGCCTGCTCGGGTACGCCCCACTTGCGCGAGCAAGGCTGTGTTGATTTCACATACTTCTTTTTCTTCCTCCCTCTCCTCGAACTTAGCCGTGACCATGCTTCTCACCCCCGACTCAAGACTCTCGCTTCTTTCCTCCAATCGCTCTTTTTTTCGAAGATGCAGACCTCTTTGATCCGTAGGTTTTTACCCTTTCGTCTCTTGCCAACCCTGTCGGTAGTGTCGAAATGTTCTTTTATTTGACTCGCCCACGCGGACTCTGCAGTCAGTTGGTTCTAGGTACAAGGCCTCGTTGGATTTGGAGAATAAGGGAACATAGCTAACACATCAGTGGCAACAAAATTCCGGAAAATTTTGGCATAATATTTGGGATTGAAGTAATTTGAAAATACAACGATCCATGGAAAACACTCCTCTCGTAAAAAGTTTAGCAATTGTTGATGGAACAAAATAATTTACGCATTCCTTAAATTAAGTAAAATATTCCTTCACTGGAAATCATTGAGTGAGGCGCATCTAACATGAACAACATCTCTTTTGTCTCCAAATAAAATCCGTCAGACTAGAACTACGTGCACATCTTTTTGGATCGATTGGAATATTTTTGTAAATTAATTCAAATTAAAAGCACTGTTGCTGTCACAACTATAGCAAATAAATATTCATCGCTCATTTATTAGAACTAATGTCGTGAAATTGACGCACGTGATAAGATATCTCCAAAGCGTTTGTCATAAAACGGAATGAATGAACAAATGCATGTACGTACGGAGAGATATTATTTAATTAATTTGGTTTCATTGGCCATGCACCTTTTTTTCTTTCATGTACACACTTCAGATAAGTGAGAAATCTAACCTCAACCTTATCAAATTGCAAATATTGGGATTTTTTTGTGCTTGCTGAAACTGAGCAGTATCCCCTTATCCATATCACAGATAAACTTCGACGACTTACTGGCATGCTTGGCGTATTAGTTAGCATTGAAAATATATGATTCTTTATACTCCTAGGACTGTGTTGAACCGTCGTTTTCGCTCTTTGATTGAATGTAACAGACGCAAAAGGCTGTTTGAGTAGCTTTTCAGTCTCGAATTCTGCCATCAGTCTTTGTTATTTTTTTCTGCCGCAATTCATTTTCTTCCGTTTCTCCCTGTCATAATATATCAGTTCTTTTCTCGCCTTTTCTCATTCTTCGTTTGCTCAGAGTCCCTGCCTCATGTGACTGCTCCCAAATACCCTGGGATTAATTTTGCTGTCATGAGTTCTTTGATTCAAATTTCACGAAAAGAGAATGGAAAAAATAAAACTTTCACCGCCTAAAAAAATACTTCTTTGCGCTGAAAATTTTATGCAAATTCTTGACGCAGATTTTTAAGCATTGTGACAATAATCATAGTAAAAGCGCACTGATGTATTTGTGACCAAACCAAATTCTTGGTGCATAAAATTAATTTCATTCGTAGTGCTGCTAAAATATCTTTTTGCTTATATTTGAAGCCATATCTCTGTTTTTTTTTTATATTTATGATTTTCTGATTGTTTTTATTGACTGTCATCTAGAGTACACATTAATCTAGTATATTAGACCAACTGTCCCTCTGTCCGAGGACTGATTTACCCATCCACTAGTTCTAGGTACTTACGTTCTGGTATCTTTTCTTACTTTGTCTATTCAGATTTTAGGATTGTAAGTTTTCCCTTAACTCTATCAGGAAACTGGCCAACAATTAGCCCTCTGCCTATCAATGCCCTTCATTTATTCACCAGGAAAATATTTTGTTACATAGTTAAAATAGTGAAAATCTTGGGTTCACTTTACAATTTATTTTTCAGTGGCTTATTTGTAAAATATAGATACACGATAAAAGTGCAAAAAAGAAAGTGTTGACATGTAAGGGCAGGAAATCGATGCAGAGTTATTAGAAGATGGTAAAAGTTTAGATAAAATGGCGAAAAGAAAAAAATAGAACATTTTGACGCTGATTATTAATGATCAATATTGTTAAGTTCCATGTCGCCAGAAATTTTCGGGTGTTTTGCGGGCTGCCAATTTTTAACAATGTTTCACAAAAAGGCGTCATAGTCAGACCCTCCCCCCAAAATCGTTGCTAGGATGTAAGATAAAGGAAATGTTGACAAAGAAAGGCTATGAGCCAAGACTAAAGCAATCAGCCTCTCCACGCATATCAACTCCTCGGAAGCACTTAAATCAGATCTTAATTGGAGAAATTTTGTCCATATGCACACACCAGTCGCTCTGGCTCTAGAGAGCTTTTCATTCATCAGGCATGAGCTAATAACTTAGTGTGACGCGTTTTGTTGTCACAACACATTATCATCAAGGCTGTCAAAGCACTTGATAATGTTATTTTAACAACGAAATGCGTCGTAAAATCTATGGAAATTTTGCAATGTCTTTCTTTAACAATAACGTGAGTTTCATCGCCGTTGCAATTACAAAAGGTAATTTATATGTACGCCCAGGCCTCGCATAAAAACCATCGACTCACGCAAACATTCTCACTTTTTACGGTTCAGTTTAGGAAAGCGTACCCGCGTTATTAAGAGGTATCTTCTTTAAGAACAAACCACGTCTTAAAAACAGGTAAAATAAATATTTTGGCAAAAAACCTTTTGAATGACAAAAAACGCAGTTCACGGGAAAAAAAGCTCCGCAGAAAAAAACGTTAGAAATAAAACAGTTCAGTATGAAACACCGTTTAAGTAGAAAGCACCGGTTCAGGAGAAAACACCCGTTCGATCTATTGAACCGGTGCACCGCCGTCGCCAACTGTTTTTTTCAGAACCGAGAACCGGTTCAGTATTTCCTGCACCGCTCTCTCTTCTCATTTCATCAAGAAGGAGTAGGTACCTAATTATCATTCCATTTCCATCATTTCTTAGAATATATTCCGGAAATGGCATGGCATTTTAGACCACTGCCACGGTTTGCCACAACTGTGATCACCCGTAAGAGTTTGAGGTGATGATACCATTTTTTTGTGCAAGTAGATGGCATATCTTTAGAGATTCACTCCGAGTGGTGACCAACGAGTATGTGCCCCTTTAATCTTTCATTCCTGAATGCTTGGTTCGCTTTCAACCATTTGACAGAATGATTAAATGGCCATTTTACTTTCTCATTATCTGACACTGACATTATACGGGTCAGAGCTTTGATGTTCAAATATAGATTCAGCCTAATGGATTGTAGTGGCATGCAAGGTATAGAGCCAAGGACTTGTCTTGGCAGTCCTAGGTGAGTTTAATGAACTAAACGATACGTTTAGTATGCTGATGGTGTAGCGTAGATAGCCTTTGTACGCCCCTGCTACTAATAATCCCGTGGAATGCTCTTTGGATGATGTCCCAGACTATAAATGGCGGGCATCGTTCAGCAAAGACATAGACTCTTAGCGCCCTCGAAATGAAATTCATTGGTGAGGCGGTCTGTGATTAAAATTAGATACCGTAAACGATCCTTTATTACTTGTATTTCATAGGCATTGCAAACGAAACTGTCGGTTGCTTATCTTTACCTCAATAAGGCTGTATGCCCCTATTAAAATCCGTAAAATAACCCAAAATCTTCTACCGATCCTGGAAGTAGAGTGAAGTTTTAACTTTTATAGTACCTACTAGAAGAGAAAGGTATTTATCAGATGGCATACCATTGGTATGAGGTCCTCGGGTGTTGCATTTAGTGCCTGTAACTCTAATGGTTCTTGATCGGTGAAATTACCGCGATGGAAAATTTATCTCCAAAAATTCGTATTAGATCATTGAAATACTTGATTGTGAAACATTAGCATTCCAGCTTAATTGCATTTTTCTGGGAGGTGAATATAATTTATTTGTATTCCTAGCCATGATTTCCAGCAGCTAAAGATATCTTGGAAAATACAATATAAATCAACTTTCCAACTTGCTCTCGATGGATTGTACATTGTAGAGACGGCTGATTGTTTCAATGAGGCTGAACGGACATGATCATTTGTGTATCGTGGTGACTAAGGTGGATATTTACGTACGTAGATCTACGTGACATCAATTTAACGGATGAAACACACTTCATTGCAGGTAAAATTATTGGCATGACAATTAACTTTACATGTGGTATTATTTACTGGTATATCTGGTATTGTAGTGAGAAAACAACGCAAAAATTGTAGCTGTTTTTCAAATCCAAGAAGCTGACGATATTTGTTTGATCTTGCGAGGGGACAAATATTAATGGAATGGGAATCGAATTACTGATCTTGGGGCTTCCTGAGACAATGCGGAGACTACCAGGATACCTTGAATTCCTAACAGCGATTGAGTACCTTGAATTCTAATCCCGTCTCGGGCATGGATATTGTGCAAATCTTAGGTTTAAGAATTAATCCCCGTCGGTGGGGATTAACCTGAATTGTAGGAGCGCCTGAAAATCAAATTAACCGTTACTAATACTGAGGCTTTGTCAGCCTTTGCGGAGACTACCAGTTTGCCCACGACTCTTTGCTCCAGTAACAAGTTTTTAGAGGGTCTATACGAAATATATTCCGTAGGAATCCCGGCGTGGTCATGGGTGTGGCAGAGCGTGGTGGTATTTTAATTGTCTCAGAAATTTTATGGTCCAGGGGTCCTTTTTCTTTTGGAAATTTTTAACGTGCCTCATTACCGTTCATAGTGGCAGAGAAAATATCTCTAAGAAGGCGAGTGCATATTTAATGGTGTGGCGGGGAGGGATGGAATAAGGCTGCTTAGTGGAAGACATTCCGGCACGAGAACAAAACGATCACAAAAGTATCATTTGGCTCGTCAAGAGATTATTCGTATCCTCGACGAATTGCTTACGCCAGGAGAAGTGGCAACAGGGGTTAGTTGGCTGAATGGCAAAGTATCAAAGGAAAGAGCGGTTCCTGAGAGATGAAGAAAAGTATGTATATTTTCTCTTGTTTACACGCTTTTGAAATGTTAGAAACACAAAGAGCGTGGAGGTGATAGAAAAAACTCTGGATGCCTTCTGCATTACTCGCTCGCTTCCTGCTGACGATTACTTTTGGTGGCGTTCAGGATTAGAATAAATATGCTCTGGCAGGAGTCCATCTAGAGCCAAAATCAAGAAGAATGTCGGAGAAAAAGATTAGTATAAAATATTCAGCATGGAAATTTTTTATCCTCCTTACGTTTTTCCAAGTCCTGTCCTATCAAGCGAAACATCTTACACATTAATACCTGCTGCCGTGTTTATTTCCGCAAAGTAGAAGCTTTGGTCTCAATCGTTTTTGATCGAAAGTTGACCATTGAGGAGTATTAGGTATCTTTTCCTCTTAGGTAGCTGACTACAAAGGAGTAATGGGTACCTTTTCAGGGCTTGAAATAGGCAAATATGTGAACCGAACAATATTTAGCCGCGGTATTTTTCGTTTTCTTATATGTAAAATTCACACTTTAGTCGTATAGGAATGCGTCATATATTGATCTAAAATTATGCGATGATCTCCTGTTACTTCATTATTGCAAGCGTAAATGGTAAAATATTTCATGACAGTTAATGCCTAACTGAATAATAAAGCATATATTACATCGTAGATACTAATGAATTTCTTGTACACGGCCGGTGTATGCATGACTAACACGTATTCGTAATTAAATTTTATTGCGTTTTAATTGCATGTAGGCATGTGATATTGACGTAGTAAGTACATGATTAGTAATGATACACCTCCTGCCGCACACCTTGGAGGTGGCTCGCGGGGTAATCTGTAGATATAGATATAAGTGGTGCATGCATAGACTAGTATTTTTAGTACTACTAAATATATACTTACTATTATTACTGAATAATAGTGAGTATATATTTAGTTCTCTCCGATTTAAAATGCACGTCTTGAGATGAGACACCCCATGCCACACACCTCGAGTCTTCCACAACTGCCGCTCACCTTGGAACCTTGGTTTTGGAATTTTGAAGGGTATTATTTGGATGCACTTCTCTTGTTAGTCCTTCATTCGGTGTTGCCGCATTGATTCAAAACCTATATAAGGCACTTCGTATTGAAGTGAAGTCTTTTCAACCCGTTCCCTCTCAATAAGCATTGTTTTAGTTGTGGGCGCGGGTAGTTGAACTACATGAGTGATATTAGAGATTGTTTTTTCGGACATAAATCAGGGGTGCATCTATTCAAGAGTACACAGGTACGTGGATACGGATAAAGATAAAAATTTTTCATGCCCTTTTGACGTCAGCGAAAATAAATTGTAATGAGGACCTTGTTTTCCAGTACCTGTTGCTATGTTCTTTAAATGTACTTTCATCTCATGCCGACCTAATTTCTCATGGAAGTAAAGGGTAGAATGATTGTTGCACAGTTTTTGTTATTAATTATATATCTCTTTATCTATATCGTGTCATATCCTTTCCATTGAAATATTTCCTTGTAAAATTATAAATCGTTCCAGAGCTAAGATGCTTACTATTTTTGGTTGCGTTGATTGCAAGCGGTTCCTTGCTCTCCTGGTTAAATGAATACTGGGGCTTTGGTGAAGCTGCATCCTTTATACTCGTGAAAGGCGCCCGCATTCGCACATGACCGCGGCATGAATTGGAGCCGGAGTGTTTCCATGGCGAAGAATATTCAATGCTCTCCTCTGTAGCACGGCCATTGATTTGAATCACACGCCTTCCCTATGCGGTGAACCTTTTGTGAGAACCACGTTACCGCATATGCTCGTCTCGTGCCATTCTGATTTGTAGCACGCCTTGTAGAATGAGACGCGGTGTGATGGCTTGAATTTGAGGTCAAATTTATCGATGTTACGTCAAGTGGCGCATTCATTTAGTAAGTTTCGAGTTCTCAACATCAACGTTGAAATACAAGCATTGGACCCTAATGTACATTTGTTGGCGGTTTATTTAAATCGCTGATAGAGCTCCCTAAAAATTTAGTTCTCTGGCAGGTATTGATTTTCAGCTGCAAATTTATTGTAAAAGGTGATGATGAAGCGTTAAATTTAGCATTATGACGGGTCATATTTGTAAAATATTATCGAAAAACCAAATCTAACGTGGTGAAATCCTACATAATGCAAACAGTCCATTGCTAGTTTCATACCGGTTTGGGTAGGTTTTTTTGTTCGTTTCCTTGGTTTTACTTAACGGCTTAACTTCATCAGATATGTCTGTCTCCAAATTCTGACGTTCACGACCTCTCTTCGTGCTCTCCAAAATACAGTTTCTTTTCCTACCTCTACTCCACTAAACCAGCTTTATATGTATGATGAAGAACTTCTGCATTCCTTTGAATTTTATACCTTTTCTATCCACCCACTTGGGGTCTAATTTTCTCCAACAAAATTCTTCCCTCCCCCACTATCCTTAAAAATTATTCATTTGCCTTTATTTTCTTTCACCTAACATTTTTTAATCTTCTCTGTGCCCTCTTCTCTGAAGCTACCGAAATTTTTTTGTCATTTGTTCATAAGAGTCCAGGGTATGCAAGGGAGACTTTGGACAGTTTGAGAAACATGAGGTTTTATTCGTTATTATTTATGAAAAATGGTCTTTGGTTCTAGGAACGCAGCTCATAATCATTTCTTGCTTTATTTATGCATTAAGTTCTCTTTGCGCTCGGCGTAAGTTTTTTCTTTTTTTTTGGTTTTTTCGTCGCAGCTTCTTGCGAATGATTTGTTTCATAACGTACATGCTGAATCTGCTTCTCTTCTAAAATCTAATGTTCTCAAAAATAAAATAAACTTGTTCATATTCCTCAAGATAATTATTAATATCCACTTGACCGACATCAATCTCTTCAGGTAATTATCAAAAGCAGAATAACTGAATGAACACTTGTGGGAGTATGTATATAAGGAGACAACGGAAAATCTTGTAAAAAGTAGTGATTAATTATAATCGGGTAGAATAATGCCAAGTTTATTTTATTTTTGAGCGTGTTGATATCTCACAAAGTAAACTTACCTGCTATTACTAAAATTTAATAAATTGTGATGTAATACATCACAATTTATTAAATTTGTGTGGGATAAATGAGGGAATTTCCGAATTTGACGAGCCGAATTTTTGTGGTCCATTCCTTTTGAAGGTAAGAATAAAACCCAAAGGCAGTGTCCAGTCTATTTCTACGCGTGGATCCTCGCAGTAGAGTGAATTATCTCATATGCTTGGATGGGTTATGATCTGGCCTCCACGTTGCCGGATGATCTTGGCTTAAGTGATTAATACAGTGAAATGTTTATGGAATCAGCATACTTTGAACGTTGCGATTTGCGGTACTTGAATAGTTCTTGGCTTTGGTTTCCGGCCTTCTCCCCTAGTTCAATCATGTTCATTTGGTATAATAGAGGGGGCCGTAAAACTCGGGAACTCGCTCGTAACTATTGTCTTAAAGTTAGTCAGTTCAGGTACACCTGAAAGGGGGCATCAATATATTGCTTCTGGCTGATTTACTCATTTTTCCCTCCCCTCTCCATCCCTATAACGCTCGGCTTCATTATCTAGGATCCCCACCATAAATTTCGTAACGCTACCAATTAAATTAAGTCCTCTCCTAAAATTAAGTCCTCTCTTACAACTAACCGTAATTAACACATGAACACTCATGCCTTGGAAAGTGAAAATTCTTCTCGGGCGGGACCCGAACCCGCGACATCTAGTTTGGTAGGTAAGAGGTGGAGTTTGGTAGGTACCCCGCCGCCACCGATTCCGGAAAACCAACTTTTGTTTAATGGGATCATAAAATTAGCATTCTATAAAAATACCTTGTTTGTTTCTCAATACTACTATCTATTTTATAATTATCATGTGTATCATTATTTGTGTATTATTTGAACGAAAAATGAATTTAAAATTAATCTTTTCACAACCAAAATGGAAGGCTGCGCCCCCCCACCTTCCACACCGACAGAGAAATTTACCAACCTCTCCATCCTCGGCTTTAACCATAATATTTCTTTATATTTGGGTGCCCCATAAGAAAAATACCTGTGTTACGAGCTAATCGAAGACAGCCTTTACAGAGCAAAACGAATTGATTAAACCCAATTGCACATCTTTTAAACACTTTTAAACTAAACCTTTCACATGACTTTGAAGCTGATCTGTTTTCTATGCTGGTAGCAAAAGTTTGAGATATGTGAACGTCGTATTATGCCTGATTCAATAACGATAACACTGATAGAGAGATTGCGTTGATTAATTGGATTTAAATAAATGATGAAGCCATGAATAAATTGAGTATTTTTCGTACTTACAAAAAGTTTGATTGCACGTCATTTTGTAATGCATGCGTAATTAGCACAGGTTTTATTACTATCCGGCAAGATCATTACTCATTATAGGTGATCAGTTTTGATGTGTTGGCTATAATATTGGCATCCCTTGCTGAGGACCCGGTTTCTAAAAGATTTCAGAGATTTTTCATTGGCTCCACGTTAAACTTTTGTTTGCAATACACTTAAATACGAATTTATTTGTTCACTTTTTTGTTATGCTGATACCGACGCATAGTTTCGCTCACCCCTCTTCAGTTCCATGGAAAATGGCTGCCAATACCCGATTACACACCTGTCCTCATCGGCGCAAATGCCTTTAATGTACCTAGGGCAAGAGTTGGAATAATTATCCCCCTAAAACACCTCCAATAAAAGGCTCAAAGGGTACTCAGTTTGAGATATATCTTTACCACTTCTTTTTCTCGAAATCTCACTTTCCATTTACGTTTATTTGTATTTGTAATTCTGCCTCTCGTGTCGAACCCCTTAAACTGTTTACTTTGTGGACTTAGTCGTTCAGATTTACTGTTGGTGAGGTTCTCATTGAAGTGCAAGCATTACTCGTTTGTTTTCCCTTTTATTTTTCGACTTCATATGTTTTAATTGTGCATAGCACTTATTGCCATCACCATAATGGCATATGTCCAAATTTACATTTTATGAGTTTCATTACTAATTTTTTATTTCTTACTTTCAGGTAATGGTCATCTTTGTGATGGAAGCAGCTGCCTTCCAATGTTTGTAGGGCCGTCTGGTACATTTCTGAGTCAAGGTCTGTCCATGATATTTCATTAAATTTTGTGTAGTACTAGTGGTCGTCGAAGTATCAGGATAGGGTATTATCTTGATGCTGTAACGCATTCACCTAGCTTTGCGTTTTAAGCCCTCAAACCGAACCATTGGCATTTTTGACGCATTTGAATTTTTTCCTCTTTTATTTGGTTGTTTTTCGCCTCTTAGTTTGACACCCACGTCTCGTTTCTGAAATGATTTTGCCATTCTAATGAGTAACTGTTTTATCTCTGTACTGACTCGCAGTCATAGACTTTCCTTATTAATAACGAGAGGGGTTATTGTCCATATTAATGTTTTGCAATGAGTATAGGGACGTAATCTGACATTAGCCTTTGCTGATTTTATGCCGAAAGGATTTATATTCAAGCATTAAAAATTATGATTTATGATAAGAAAAATGTAGTCAGTCGTTAATTTCTTGTTCGCAACTCATTTTTTATTGTGATACGTATTATATATTTGATAGAATCCGCTAATTGAATAGAAGAATGTTGGGTTATCTATTCTCTGTGAAAATTTATTGAAACTGGTGATGCATTTCCATTGGTATCTCTGGTAAGCATAAATTATAGCTCAATCCGTATTTGCAAGCCGTAGTGTTTGTTGATCTAATATGAGTGTTATTACAATTAGGAACCACTGCGTAGATCCGTGACTGAATGGTTTCAAAGCGGAATTTATACTGAGCAGGATTTATTGGTTGTGATTCAGGATAGATTACATAGAAACGAATACTAAAGCGCCTTGAATTACTCACGTCGATTATGGTCGCATTTGGGTTTTTTTCGTGAAGAAAGGAAAAAAAGATTTCAACAGTCGGCAAGATTTTACCGTTCAGGCGATAATTTGTGGAAATGTGTGACGGACAGCTTTATCACAGAAATACTTCGTCAACTTCTATAATAAGTTTTTTACACAGTTTATTACATTTATCAAGGCCTTGATAATGGAAATTGCTTTCCGAACCGTGGGTCGGTGTAGTAAACATATTGTGGGAATTTCAAAAGTATATCTGTGATAATGCTGTATTTCATATATTTCATGTATTTCCAATAAAATTACACTCGGGTGTCCGCACGTAAAATTTGGAGTTGTTTCGAATCTTTCTCTTTCTTTGGATATTGATGCAACCCGATAAAGCCGTGCAATACTTCGATATATCGTCGGATGTATTCGATTTTAACAGGATATCGCAATCCGATTGACCAACGACTGCCAATCTACACCTACGTAATGCCTTGCGAGCCACCGCGAGGGTATGTGGCGGGGGTTGATGATCACAAAAACATGCACTACTTACATGCAACAATGAGCTACAATTTTGTCAATTTTCACCATCACTAAGTCTATATATCCACGCTTCTGCGATGCATTGGTGTGTATCGCAGTGCGATATTTGAAACCGCACGCATCTCTGCCCTATTCATACCCTTCCTCCCCTCTTGTCCTTTCTCCTTCCTTCTAATAATCCTTAATAATCGCTCACGCTGCCCGCAGCTCCCCCGCTTGGCCGTGAGTGAGACAAGTATAGATCGCTAACCGACGTCGCTGGCGTACGTTTATTTCTGGCGACTGGACCTGTCCCACCTCCCTTCCTCATCTTTACCGCCTGACTGCGTTGGGTTTTTCGTCGCCGCCATCGTATTTTTTTTTGTATTCCTGCTTTCTTTTTTTTTCCATCGTTTTGTCGCATCCTCGATCCTCGAAGGTACTCTTGGGCTACCGTATCGTGGACTCGGGACGAAAAAACCTTTCTCTCGCATCCCATACAAGCTTGTACTCCTATACATAGGGCGTACGTATATAAATATCCGGGGAGCATCTTCCTCGTCTGGCTTGTGCCTAACCTTTACGTGCTCGAGAATCGCAGAAAGAAAAAGAAAGAACGAAGGTTCTCTCCTTCGGCATCACAAGGTGAAGAGAGGCCAGCAGACAACCTCCACACGTCGTCCGGGGGTGTTTTCCTCTCTTCTTTTTTTGACGCAGGCACGCGTTTCGTTTGTTTTGCTTTCTTGTTTATTATTTCGTTTTTTCAATGCAGATGGCCTCGCCGTCGCCTCTATCCTTCCGGGTACTTAGCGCTTCCTGAGCATACTGCTGATAAAAAAATGACTCTCCTAAACGAGCCAGTTTATGGCCGTCTGCTTCGCGTGCAGATCTTAGCTTTCGCAGATATTCCTGCGGCGAGCGAGTTTTTTAACTGGGAGTGCATCACTTAAGTCGTTGAGAACCAGTTTGATAGAAGCATAGCAGTGGGCACGACAAATATATCCACATCTGCTCCTAAATGCCGGGTTCATTTTGTGATAAGGACATTGAACCCTTATCCTGAGGGCACGGAATCGAATCCCGTCCGTGGCAGATATTTTTCTTGGTAAGCCTACCCCTAATTGAGTTATTTGTAGAGAGTATTCGTGCTCAGTGCCCTGTCCTTCGAATAGGACGTTAAACCTTGGTCCCCTTGTTGACTTTTTTCAAGAGAAAGCTAGTGCAGACGCCGGGTTTCTCTCCACCCTTCCGTCCTGCTGTTCCATTCTTACCCTAGTTTCTTTCCTCCCGGTCTGAAGCGTCTTTAAGTGTGGGGACATAATGGAAAACTACAAATGATAATCTACACCTACATTGTATCCTGCATCCCGCCACATGTGCATGTACAAGGTGGTGCATTAAAACTGTTTATGAATTATTAATAGGTAAACAATCATTAACGTTAACTTAACTAACGGTTTGCCATTGTTTCCACTTAATTCATCAAGTTAACAGCACTGCTGGGTCACGTGCAAAACCGCCTAAAGGAAGCATTTGGTATGCGGGGTTATAGAAAAAAATATGGGAGCCAAGTTTATTGACCGATTGACAAACAAAGAAGGGCTAAAAAGGAATAAAAAGTCAGATGAAAAATAAAAACAGGACAGTAGGTACAATGATTTTGGACGCATCTTCAGACATCATGGTCTGGGGAAAAAGTGGTCGAGGGAAATGTGAATTGAAAGAATGGCTAAGGAAGACCTTTTATTAGAGATTTAACCCTAGTATGAGGTACCTACCTGAAGTATGTACAATTTAGAATTATGTAAATGTGGAGTGTTTAGCCAATTAAAAGGTCGAGTGAAGGGTATAGTCAAGCCATCTTAAGATTGAATCCCAATGATGACGATGAAGAAAATATCCGAGAATGTAGCTGGCTATTCAGAAATCATGAATTGTCTTCGAAGGAATCACGACTACAATAATATTTGACAAAGCATAAGGAGCATGACGTACGGATTAGAAACTATCGACATTGGAGAGCATACGAGGCCGATTCTGTAGGCTGTGGATTGAGCTATAAAAGGTGAGGCATAAAGTTCATGTTGATTCATCAATCTGTCGTGAATGTGGTCGTTTACCATATTTTGTATTGCCGATTCTGATGGAGTTTGAAAAATAAATAGACCCGTATTTTTCCGTTTTTTGATCCGTCAATTATTTCTTGAGTTATAAGCGGCGAAAAACTGATGTTTTTAACCCTTTCGGAAAAGTGGGCGCGGTGCAACCTCTGACGTATATCGACTTCGTCCAATCACAACTGACCCTTCGAAGCTACTTTGCCTTATCGCAATGGGGGGGGGACACAGCTGACTTAGCCAATAGGAGCAGACAGCGTCTCTGTGAGCAGACCTTCCGAGAACCCCCCTTCACTCCCTTCCCTTCCCCTAAAAGCAGCCAAGGACTGGAGAAAAATGACGTCAATAGTATCAAAGCAGCTTTTTCGGTGGGCGTCACCTTTTGCTTATTTTAGTTTTTGATTTATGAGTGAATGGTTGTGGTTAGAAGCCTAATTTTTTCACCAAAATTCTTTTTTCGTTTCCATGATCTAACCATTTCGTGTAAAAAATTGCGATTTCGGTTCCGAATTAACGCCCCCATTGACTACTCGTGTTTTACTGCAGGCACCGAACCAGTTTTGAATACTCCATTTTCTGCGGCACAGAACTTTACGGGAAGGTATCAAACATTTTTTTTTCATCTTCACGAGTCATTTTGTTGACGGAAGATTTTGTTTGAGTGAACTCCGTCCATTTTTTGCTATGCTACTGTCCAGTTTTTAAAAATTAGTTTCTGCATGGATATCTTTTGTTCATTTAGAGTAGAGTTCACTTAGAGTAATCGCTAAAGTGTTAACGTCGCTCGAATACATTGACGTCAACATGTTACCTTTCAGACCACTGTAAGGGCTGGGTAATTAGTGCAACAAAGCTGCTATTCGTTGAAATGAAAAAACGCGATTTCACGTAGCAAAATTTAAATTTCAATTGGCTTCCCTACTCCATGAAAAACCCCTACATGCATGCATGAACAAGCTATTTAAATATCCTCGTTCATTACCTCTTTTAGTTATACACTGCTAATGCATAAATCAATAATGGAGTGAGAGACAATACACAAGATTATAAAAAAATCCCAAAAAAATCACATGCGTCTATGCAAATTAATATTTAATACAAGGAGATTAATTTTCATGCATTCATGTGAATATTTTGTGTTGTGTAATAATTGTTATGTTTAATTTATTCATTAGCAGTGCATAAACAAAATAAGTAATCGAAGCGGATAGAAAATTAAAGTACAGATGTCGTAGTAAAGTGAACTCTAGGCTCAGTTAGCTGTGAGAGGGTTGGGCTCATAGAGTTAGTTCTATGCTCAGAGTTAGTTTTAAGCTCAACACCCTGTGAAATACGCTTCAGGGAAGTGGGAGCGGTGTGCCTTCGCTGCCAGTAATTCCTCAAGAACTAGAAATAATTGTACCCAGAACTATGCGCATAGTTTCGGTGTAGTTGGCCATGTCCAAATGCCTCATCTGGATTCGAACCCGTGAACGTCGGGACCGCGACTCTACCAACTGGTATGCCATACCGTTTTTTGTTACGCTCGGTAAAATAAATGAATTTTTATAATTGGATGGTTTAGGGGCAAATAGGGAAGAATTGAGTCCATTCGTGAATCATAGTATCGAAAACAATGTCGATGATGTATAAGATGGCGGTGGACAACTTGGGTAACTTGATAAATTAGTTATAATTTTGTGTCGTGTATGATTTTTTCCGTTTTATCCTGTGTGTAGCATAAAATTGGGAAAATAAACTATACGCAGTATTAATATTGGCGTCTGATTTCGGGGCAAATTATGTGTCGGCTGTACTCCGTGAGCCTTT
This sequence comes from Platycnemis pennipes, assembly GCA_933228895.1. Taxonomy (NCBI): domain Eukaryota; kingdom Metazoa; phylum Arthropoda; class Insecta; order Odonata; family Platycnemididae; genus Platycnemis; species Platycnemis pennipes. The sequence continues at coordinate 94,830,385 of OW121854.1, read as the reverse complement.
ATCTAGAGCACATTTCCTATTTGAAACCTTCGCGTGATCGTAAACATTCAGTGTATATGGGTTCATGGTGAACCATCAAAGACGTGAAGTCTATTTAGTAGCCATTGAACATTGGCAGAGGTCTTTGCGGAGAGTGCGTGTTTTTCTCTGTTCCCGTTTGTCCAACTGCGGAGGTAGTCTCTCCCCGTCGTCTTAATTTTCTCACTCTATACGCCATTACTACCGCCAATCTCCTTTTAGCGGCCTTTCAGGCAACCTCGTGACGAAACGCACGTATGGGATACGGTTCATCGAGTTTACGACGCTTTGCGGTCCCTTTGAATCTGTAGCGCGGCGTAAAAATGGCACTTCGCGAGGTCTACGCAACCGTGTTTATGGCAAAGGGAGACTTAGGTCGAAGACACGGAAGCGTGCAATAAATTTTGCTTTACTGCCGTCGTTTACCAAAGCACATTCGCTTGCCACGAACACGATATTGAAACAGTTGAATTTAACTAGTCTTCAAGTGATCCGTAAACGATCACAAACGCACGCAAAATGTTGTCAAGTCTTCAAAACAGGAGACGAATTGTAATTGTTAATATTAGATTCTTGTAGAGAGGGATTTGTTTTACAACGTATCAGATATATGAATTTACTTAGCTCTCCTTGGCTCTCCTGTACATCCTTAAATGCTGTAAATTATATATAATCGACGGTCGGCAAGTTTACTTGGTGGAATTTTTTCATGCTGTAAATTATAACTATGCTGAAATATTGTCATATACGACTTGAATTTTATCCTACTAATAAATGTTGTGTCCCGTTAGAAAGTTGGTGAAGAGAGATTATTATAATTTAATTAAGGTTTAACTGCTAAAGGTTCATCCATATAGTTTAACTTAATCCTTACATTGACACCAAGACGGTCATAACCTTCATGCCAGATATACAATTCTAATCCTTTGACCTTTGACCTTTGATTTGTCAAGCTGGCGCGTCATCGACCTTATACCTTCGGCTGGCGGGAAGTGAGCTGTCTCTCTTCTTCTTATTAATATTTAAAGACACGAAGTTGTACATGTACTGTACGATGCGATGAAGTTGTACATGAGGGAAATTATTAGACACGTTTAACTAGGGAAAATATCGAATAGAGTGGTAGCTTCTTTCTAACCTTCCGCGAAGGTTAGGACATTTTGATAATGACATGTGCTATGTGAACACGTTCTACATCAGTGGTTGGCAACCAGTGTGCCGCGACACTTCAGGGTGCCGGGAACATATTCCGGGATACCGCGAGAGATTTGTGTATAAACGGAAAATGTTTAGGTGGGCCAACTTCTGACTTGGTTACACTCACGCTCGACAGATGGTGAAAGCAATCGAAGTAATTCTTCCAATCTATAGACTAATTACTGTGAAGCCCTGATTATATTAGGTAATGTAGAGGGAAGCCCAAGGCGGATAAATAAAAATATCTAAGAAGGGTATCCCTATATTGTAACCTCTGTCTGATGGGTTCCGCCGAGTTTAAAAGGTTGGGAATCACTGTTCTAGGTTTTATTCAAAATGCAACTGAGAACACGACGGCATGAATCCAGAATATCTGCAGGGAAATAAATCATGTTAAAATGCTTTTAAAAACTTGTTGAATAGTTTTCTGATTCCCTAGGTATTATTGCCTTTACAATTTTTGAAATTCTGTAGTTAATACATCTTTTCTCCTCCTGGTCCATTGAAGTATAAAATATGTTATAAAATGCTAATGCGAAACGCATCAGTTTCTTCGAAGAAAGTTATACGTCGATGTGATCTCATAAGAGCTTTTGAAAGGGGAATCACTTTTAGGATTCAGTTTTATTCCGGCTCATTCGTTAACAGTCATTAACGTTTTGGTCATATTTATTTTTTGATTTCTCTTTTGAAAATCTGTTCTTATGTATAGCATTCTATCTCGAATATTTAATATTTTTGTTCATTAATATTGGCTCCATTGGCTCAAAATAGATTGCGTAAATGTTACAAATGTTCTTGCGAAGATTCTAGGATTTTGAAGTGATAACAGCAATGCATTTTAATTATAGAAGGCAGCCTCCCCGCAGCTATGTGACCTTTGAGGCTTCCTAAAGCTCCATATAAATTTTAAACAAATAATTGTGGGGTAATAAATAAAGTATTATGTATTGTAATATCGCTTTCTCACAGGCACACGTTCAGTGCTCGTGTGAAATATCCTAGGACGGTTCTAATCACGCCAGTTTCCGTATTTAGTATCAGTACTTACTGGTTTACTAGGTCTTATGCTGGATCAAATATCCAGAGAAACAGGCTTAATCCTATAAACTTGTTAGACCCAGTTTAGCCTCGGGTTACGGACGCGGGATCAAACGGTCGGACACTGTTCATGAACTTGTCACTAGCTTAAGACTGAGCAGAGTGGAAGCTTATGAACCACTAAACCAGGCTGTGATTTGCAGCCTTATACTGATTCCCAGCTGTTAGTGTTAACCCTTCCTTGATTAGCTAGTTGTATGATCCTTGCGTCATGGACATCTCTATTCTGTTTCACCCATTTGTGCATACTGAAAATCGATTTCGGAGAGGGTAAGGATTTCATAGAAGTTGCTAATTCCTTTCGGTACGAAATTCTATCAGTTTCATTGATATCTCATGCAGGTATCTGTCGCCTAAGTGCATCGTATAATCGAGCACCATGTCCATAGATCAAGGTGTCACTACTCACTTTGTTAGAAATGGCTGTTAGCTTACGAAAGGAAGACATTGTGAGAAGAAATGAGGAGAATACATAACTTATTCCTACTGGATATGCGAATAAGAAGTGAGTGCTTAAAAATATTTGTCTTGACCCGAATTGTGAAAAAATGTTTACATATATCCATGAAATGATTACGATTTATTTATAAACAGCTAGGACATATCGTTTGATAGTGTTTATTATTAAATTTGAAGCAAGTTGAATTGTTGAGACACAAAATGACACAAGTTTAATCATGCACTCAATACTTCGCGGCGTACAATGTGGAAATTCATGGCCAAATAAAAAATCCAACACCTATGTATATTTCCACTTCAATTTATTTGTCACTTAAATAATAGAGACTTAGGATTAGTGCCAAATAAATTTAAGTGGAAATAAACATAAGTGTTGGATTTTATATTTGAAGTAGGATCATCATTAATTATTTTCAAGGCGCACGGTATCGAAAGGAAGTTTAAGTACCCTCCCGCGTTCTATGCTGCTTTAACTTTGATTTCAGACGTCAAACTCATTCCTGAAATTGGATTGCGCCTAACACTTGTTTTTGAATGCTATCGCTTAGTCCGAGATTGCGAAATCGCGGATTGTTTTCCTTGCAACTGTTTCAGATTGATTTTGATATGGCATGAAAAATTCATTGAATTGAATCTTATGATATTGATGCGGGTGATTTATACGATTCTATGGCAGTGTTATTATTTTTTAAACTTAGGGAAAAGATTTTCGATGACTCCTATGAAGGATTTGGGTTAAGTTCCACTTTGGCTGATCTTGGTGAATGATTGTAATTCAGGCATGCCAATTGCCGTTTTCATGTTCGAAATGGCTAAATAAACTCATTACAGCAATCGCGGTGTACACTTCATGCAATGAGTATTTGTTGCTAGGTCATACATCACGATTCGAATATACATAGATGTAAGAGTCAGTGCAGTCCTAGGCACTTTTATCCAATCCATGTATGTGTGTAAAAAGCTGTTTTTATTTATAATTTAAAGGAATTGGGTAGATGCAGATATTTTTAACTTCTGTGATTACGTCTCTAACTTGAAGCTCGTAAGGTAATTCAAGACCGCCAATGCCCTAGTTTGGTTTTCCTTATCCATCGTTATTGCAGTGAACGTGAGTGTCAAAGCAGGTTCCCGATCACGAGTCCTTTCATGAAGGGATCTCTTATCAATTACGTTGCAATCTTCTCATTTCATGTAACGACCGACTCTTGAATGTATCTCTTGGGTTTGTTGATTTTTCCGCGTTGAATTGAAAAACTTTATTCTTAAATGGATAGATAAATCTTTTGTCGAACGTATTCCTTTTTATTATCGAAAATAACCACGTTACATGTCATTGCCAAGCACTTTAAAAGGCAAGTTTCGGTGATATAAGCCCCTTATGTACGTTTTGAAGGGATCGTATCCGCGCATCTACAAAATCTGCTCTTCAATTTAATGTCAAAAGAGTGGCCTTCGACATTTTTCGTATATGCTCCTTTTTAAGGAGTCTAAAAAGATGATCCTACTATTTACTTGTACATACATTTCCTATATTTGTTATCGTACCACTTCTTTCAAAACCGGTTGTCGTATATAAAAGTTTGAAATAATAAAACATTTTCGCTTCCATATTTTCGGTGTCTTCTCGGATGCCTTTGATGTTTGTCCTATTGCCTGAATGGTGTCGTTTTCCATATTTATTATTGTCGAAACTTATAGTGTAAAATAAAAAGACCCGTATTTTTCCGTTCTTTAATCCGTCAATTAGTTCTTGAGTTATAAGCAGCGAAAAACCGATGTTTTTAACCCTTTCGGAAAATTGTTTACGGACAAAGGACACGTACTTCATCCACTTCGTCGACTCACAACTAAGACCAAGAAGCCACTTCGCCTGATCACAATGGGGCACACTCAGCTGACACTGCCAATGAAAGTGGTTGCGACAGGATCTCTTCAGGCAGATATTGTCTCCCCACCTCCGCTCTCTACCCGTTCTTCCTTGACACATTCAAGAATGGGTGGTGAATGACGTAGTAATCCTTAATCCAGCTCGTTCGGTGGGTGTCACCTTTTGATTCTTTTAATTTTTGATTTATGGATGAATGGCTTTGTTTAGAAGATTAATTTTTTCACTAAAATTCATGTTTCGTTTCTATCTAGCAATTTCGTGTTCAAAATAGCGATTTTGGTTCCGAGTAAACGCCCCCATTATGATTTTTGCTAGCATTGTACACTACGCTTCATCTAAATAAGGTAAAATATTGTACTTAGTAAGGCATTTTGAAGAATTAACGTAACTGGCAGTGAATCAGAATAACTTCCTTGGAACTTTGCTAGATAGATGACGTCAGAAAATTAATTAATATACGATGCCATCTCTAAGTTAATTTGAGCGAATTTCGTTTAGCATGGGCCACGGACATAGCCACCTTACTTCATTTAGGTATTATTTCATTCAGATACAAGGTTAAATACTAATTTCTTAATTCTGGAATGTTCATGTGGCATTTTATTCTTCAGTTTTCAAAGTTGCCAAAAAAAACCTATTTACGAACATGAGAGATGATAATGTTTCGAATGTATTTCGGCGCTCATAAATGGTCAAATATTAATACGTATTCTTATCAACCAACGTAACTGAGACCGCTTTCCGTGAATTAAAATCTCCCAGTCACGAGGAAATGCGTGCCTACGGAATTTTTCGTTCCTTCAGGTTATTTCGGGTTCGTATTTTTAGCTTTGAGATTAGAATTTTAAATGAGAAAGTCTTGTGAATAAAGGTGCTTAAAATAAATGTGATAGGGGTAACATGGAACTGCCGAGAAAAGTTTGCGCCAAATTTTTGCTTTCAACGAAGTGAGACCATTGCACCAAGGGTTGTACACGCGGTTACTCGCAAGAAAATTCCGCAGTGAGAAGTTTCCAGCTTAACCCTGGACTTATTATACTTTACTGGGCGATATTAAAAATGATGTAAAATGGAAGGTTGCTTGATATGATGGCTATAATACTGATTGCCAATCCTATTTACTCGAGTTTGAGCCCAGTGGTGGTGTTTTTTTCAATGGTTTTTTTAGTTTAATATTTCGTCCGTCGGTTGGAACGTTGACCAGTTGGAACCTTGACATTTTTCATGGAAAGGGGGATGTTTACGCCGGTTTAAAAGCACTCCGCGTTATGAGTCTTTCTTAAGAAACTTGATTCATTTATCTGCATGCCAACCTGGCAACAATACCACCGATGTTGGTTACTAAAATAAGTTTTTGAACTCCTACGTCAAAGAATTAGAGTCCAATTTTTTCCTACAAGAATTATAACATCTTTTACTGCAGACTTGAGGGTGATGTCAATTGTTTTCGCTGCTAGTTCTACGGCGGAAAAAGAGGATATTGCCGAAATCCGAAGCTTCGGGCTTCTCTTAATTCTCTTCCTTTGAACATTCCTACCCTCATGTGTACCCCAAATGGGGTAAAATGACCTTAGCTAAGTAACCCAATGCTCACTTATCCGTATTGACGCAAATTACCTTGTTGATCCTATCCCTTACTAACAACAGCAGTTGAAGTAATGAGGCATCATTGGCGAAATACTTGTGAGTATTTCTTCAGATCTAGGAATTTTAGTGTTTGGCAAATTTTATTTTTCTATTTGTTTGGCGATTACAGAGTTTTCAAATGTTTTATCCTTGTGTTTCTCTCACGCTCACTTCGCATTGGCATCATGTTGTGAGCAAGGTATCTTTTTAAGAGTGGCTATATATAGAATGTTTGCGGACTCTTTCAGTTCGGCAAATTCCACGGTTTTGCCGTAGTGCGGATTTGCGTGCACGGATTATGTAGGTTCCCTCTTTTGTGTCCCTTGCCTTTATCGTTGCGCCACTGTTTTTTTCCTCTCTTTTCCTCAATTTTTTTTATGGCTCCTCATTTGCGTTTCTATTTCTGCTTGTGTCGTGAGATGCACCGTAGTTTAAAGTCACGAAGTTGCATAATATATGTATTTGCGCTGCAAGCCTTGGGCTTAAGTCAACGCCGCAAAAAATATAGGTATCTTTGCAAACGTGACACTCGTTTCTTGGCCATTTCTAAGGATGAAAATCTACTTTTTTGCTAAGCGATTAAAGAGATTGGCTTTAAGACATCCATTATGGCCTGAAATATTTCTCTATCTTTTGCCTTTGTGGTTGTTTCCTTTTTCTCAATTTATAGGGTCAACGTTGTGTTTAATTTCGACGAGTGGCGTAATAATTAGTTCATTTGTTGTGTATTTATCACCAGGGTGATTTATATTGTGGTGCTGTGAGGCAAACTGTGTTGCCCCTAACGTAGGATTAAACTGTGAGTGATTGTGCGCCGCGAAAACACAATATCATTGCTGTGAATATATGTGTGCAGTCAGTACGAACCTAAATGCTAATTTACCTCTTTTCTTTTCCTTTACCTAAGATTCTCCATTATATTTCTCCCCTAGACCTAATATTTCCTTCGAAAGTCTAAGTATTTCTGTCAAATATTTCTCTATTTACCCCCTCCCTTTGATCATTGTTTCGTTTATATTCGTCGTATATTAATACTTTACATTTTCGGTTTAATCAATTTATTGTTTATTACTTTGTATGTTTCTTATTTACTTGAATTCCAAGTAGAAAAATTACCCTCCTTACTCGGTACTTGTCCCCTGGTCTCTCAATATCGGGCCAAGTGCTTTATCTAGTTCATCTCCAGAGAAGGAAGATACCTTGGTATCTCTCGACGAATTACCGAGTTAAAGGCACTTGGCGTGAATTCGAGGGAACTGGATTCTATTTCAGTCAATGCTATCGATTTTTTTCATATTTAATTCTTGCACTGACTTGCACATCCAGGGGTAATTTCGCTAAGGCGATTGCCCACTGTTTAGTAATAGATTCAATGTAGAGAGTATTAAAAGTATTATGTTGGAGCACAGTTTATGCACTCCTTATTTCTATGCAAATGGAATAAAAGAGGGCAAATTTCCTCATTTAAATAAACTTGAATGTCCGAGCAAGTGATTTAATAGAAATGTATCCATGTCTTCCAGTCACTTCACCTTAAAGCTTCAGCTTTTATACCTAATGTGTTTTCGATAGTGTGATATTTGTCGTTTACGCAGTTCTGAGGAGGAGGTTAGGTTGGTTTTCGGCTACAACCATATTCACGGATGCAGCACCGTCTTCTGTTTCGCATGATGGATAAAAATAGACTCGAGGATAACGGATGTTTTGTTCTGTATGGCCAAATAATATTATGGGCAGATTTACGTGACTAAATTAGTATTGTGTTCGATTTTTTCCATGAAAAATCACCTAAATCGGTGTTCTTTAACGTCCTTTCATCATTGTGGATGATAGTTTCGCAGGCATTGCAGCCAACTTGTTCAGTTCTGATAAAAGCATTAACCTATTGAAGAAATGAGTTAGTGTGGTGGCTGGGTTATTGGGCCTCTACGCCGTAGGCTTCGTTTCGAAACACGGTCGAGGCAGAATTTTTACATCGGTATACCGGTTCCCACTTTTCTACTTTATTGGTTTAAATGGTGGTCCCTTTGGCGTCTTCCGTTTAAATCAGGTTAAAGAAAACGCCGGTATTCTCTTCATTCTTTCTCCGTTCCCTGAAATATACTCTTAGTTGTCAATTCAGCCGCCTATTCCAATTAGTGACAATGTGTCGGTTAGATCCCCCTTTATCCACGACGTACTGCGAAGATGCATAAATCTTTAGTGTATACAGACTTAAGGGACTATTGTTGGGCCGTGGAATAGCATCAATATTTAAGTTTATTTGCCCCGTTTAGAAAATGCAGAGTAATTGGATAGTAAAAACAGTCTTTCGGGGAGCAGAGGAAGAATGGAGTGAAAATTCATCGTTCATGTTTGCCTACTCTCAAACATAGGCGCTTTGGAGTCGTCAGTTGAATGTGCCATTCAACAGAAGTGCTGTCAAAACTGCACTCAAGTTAAATCCGGGAATCGATTGTCTAATATCTTCAACTGTCGGAATACGATCCGGGACTTCATGATGGGAAGCCAGTTCTATAGACTTTACTCTCAACCGATCCCCTCATATATCTCTTTATAAGGGGCCGCTGATTCCCTATTTTTCTCTATTCACCTCTGATAACATATTCCGATTATATTATAGGTTCTCGTGCAATTTGCATTCGGTAAGGCTTGATAATGACTTGAAAAAGGGAAAGGAGAATAAATCTTTCAAGACGCCTCGGAAAATTTTTCCACAGATCCTTTAGGTAAATAATTACGGCCATCCGGTATTTTTTAATGGAAACGGATGAAATGCAGTTTTAATTACTCCATTATAAATTGCTTGGGATTGAATAAATTTGGCGATTTCGTTTCTCTCTGCGGAATTTTTACAAATCGCTTCTGCTAATGTGAAAAAAACGTTACGTGGTTTCCGTTCCTCATTTTTTTGTCATAATCCCTAAGGAATGGGTAATTTGTGAAGGTTTTCTTTCTCCAGATGAAGGAGAGGTGTAGACAGATTATTTTCATCCTGTCATTATTCAGCTCCTTTTTGAATCATTATGAAATGTTTATTGCTTCACCGAGGGTTCTATTTAATTTTGTTGAAAGTTTAGTTGGCATACCATTGGCGTTTTTTGCGCGTAATTATTCTTTGCTGGGAATGCTACTAAAAGTTGTTTCTCTTTGGATTTTTGTATAAAAGCATTCGTTTTTTTGTTAAATTATTCTCATAGGAGATGATTTCCAAACCCTAATGGATGGTATTTAAATACTATGGTTATAGGTGCTTTATTTGTCGATATCATGAGAAAGTCATTGCATTTAAGTGAACTCTATTCCATCCTGAAGGATCATATATTGTAATACTGCTTAAAGAAATATGAACTCTAAATTTTCTTACCGTGTTTTGGTGAGAATAAACTGGGAGTGAATGCTTTCGTTCAGGCTCTCTCTCTTCCTTTTTTTCTTAGTTACCTCTTCAAAAACACCGTAAGGCCTGTGGAAAAGAATCAACGCATTAGTCTAAAATTTGATTTGTAATGGCGAATGGTAAAAAATGCTATTTTTTTGGTTGACACAAGTGTAGGAAATTTTACACATTGCTTAAACATAATAATACGTAATAAAAACTGACAGCCAGAAAATGTGAGTGGATTGCTAGTACACAATGTGAAACTTCCGAAATACCCCTAAGGTTATTAATATAGCGCGGAATATATTGAAGTTATTTCTTTAGAAAAATTAGGTAAAAAGTTATCTCGGTGAATTTTCCGTGAAACTCCATTTGCGGGCTTAAATCATTGCGTGAATTAGCCTTCATTAAAGTGAATCATGGTTTTGATAGTGAATCATTTTCAACGTCTATTTCATTTAAAATGTTACCCACAGCGCGGACTACAAGGGTAATGCAAATCTTGTGTTACCATAAAATTCTCATCTAAACTAAATATAAGGTTATTCAATCCGTAGAATATTCCAAAATGTTTAAACCTTCAGGAGTATTTTGAATTTCAGGATAAGAAACAAGCAACAATGCATTAAGTGATTGAGTGTATTGAAATTCTAAAGGGAAAGATATTAAGATGTATCCGAAAAGCCAATTAGATACAAGGGATGAGCTCCAATACCAGGTGTTTCGGTCAACTAGGTGACCTTCTAAGAGGTGGAGAATTTTTGGAAGACATATGAGTCAACGTAGCACTAGGCTATGAATGTATTAAACATGAGGAGACATTGTTGGACTGGTTCATTTCTGGCTTAGTTTGTTCTAGCTTTATTATTATTTTAGACAAAATTGATTCAAAGCGCATTATTTTGAAGCTAGTACAACTCTTACATTCTTAAAGCTAATTTCTCTAGCTTTATTCTCTAGCTTTAATTCTAAAGCTAATTCTAATATTCACTGGTCTCACTATTGCTTGAACGTTAAAAAATACAATACAATGTTCTTCTCTAATACTCTTCTAAAACTTGTTTTTCATGTTTTTCTCTCTCGCACTTAATTATTTTCACTTCAATTTCATAGGTGATGATCCTTCAATGTTCATGTTCAACTTCCTAATAAGGCTGCAATTTTATCCAGTTTACTGCACAACACAAAACTTATGAGCTTTGTATTTCATGGTTTTCATGGTATTTTTGTTTTCAACAAACATGCTGACATTATATTTAGCACAAACTTAATTTTACATGCCCGCAGTTGAAAGTACGATATTGGAAAACAGTAGATTTATGAATTTCCCGAGTTATCCTTTATTAACGGGAGTACAGGTAGTATCGATTTAAAAAAATACTCTTTTAGGTCTTCAGGGCAAATCTGAGGGAGATGATTCTTTCTAACGTATAAATATCAATCTTATTACCATAGATGTTTGATAGATAACATAGAGAGTGTTTGGTATTCAGTTGACTGCTTTGACCGGGATTTATGTGCGAACATTCACCAGCGTTCTTTGGTAATTTGTAATATTTATTAACAACTCTTAAACTATCTAACTGTAATGGATCTTGATGGTCTCCTTAAAATAATAACTCATTAGTCTTGTGGTATATTAATTCCATGTGCCCATGTTCTAAAAATTTGGCCTCACGAATGCAGTCGAAAATATAAGAAACACAGAAGGAAATGTCCAGCCACCAGAGGCATCGTAAATTAAAATATCGGTACATAATGTGATGGATGTTAATTGAGAACAATTATATTAATAAGAAAAAATCAGCTGGAGAGACTATTGAACTGCGTACAGTAATCTTAGGATAGATGAGTGGTGAGGATGATGATGAAGACGAAATTTTTCCTGAGATATATCGCTTCCGTGGAGACCGTGTCGACTATCCTTTATTTATTTCCCTTTGGATGCTACGCGACCTATAACCGCTTGACTCATGACTAATTCCTGGCCCATTTCGGTTTTTGGTTCGCTGTGGATAGCTGCCGTTCCTATCTCGCGATCCAATGAATTTAACACGCATGGAACCCCGCGCGTGAGTGGCTTTGCCTCGTGACACCTCTTGCTTCATATATCGGCTCTAAAATACCTAACGTTCGGACTGCCTCGTCTCTCGCGATCTCCTCCCCGTAGGCGATGGAATCTGACCTGCTTCGTGTCTGATTCGTTTAGTGGCCGCCGGGGGCGAGTTGTTCGGTTTTTGTCTGCTCCATGCAGCTGATATAATACAGTAAAAATAATGTGGCTCACAGGAATGACTTAAAAACCCTGGGGAAAAACGCTCCTCAAAATTCGTTTGTCAATGCGAAAGACTGGGATACAAATTAGCTAGATTAAACAGAGATGAAAGATAATGAAGTTAATGCATTTGACGTGGGAGTATACGCGCGTCGTTCATCAAATTTCTGTTCGCATTGGTGCAATTGTGAGTGTTTTTTCTTTGTGCCCAGACTCTCGAAGAAAGGATATGCGTTGAAGTTAGGCAAAAACAGCTGAAAACCGAGAAAATGTTATCCTATTTTTTAAATTTGTATCCAAGTGTATTTTTTATGGATTCACGCACTCCGGATGAACTTCGTTGGTTTGGCTAAATTAATTGCAGGAACGACCCCTGCCACACACTTTTAAGGTTACTTACAGGCTATTCAGTAGATATAGATATAGCAGATAACAATGCATTTGATCATTAATTAGTGGCGTGCTCCTTAGTTAATCAAAAAATGTTTTTTTAATTAAATAGTAGAGCAGATTTTTAACAGCGTTTTTCAAAGCCTCCTTGATTCTTTTTTATCTTTTTTTTTTTATTTTTTGTGACTTCTTTTCCGTTAAATGTATCGGAACAAACTAACAAAACTATTTTTCCATGGTAGAATGTAATACTAAGCTATGGGAAATCATCATTGGTGCTTTACGTAAGAAGTACACGTAGAAATATAATGTTTCAACTATTCTGTACAGTGAATGATTCCAACCGAGAGCGAACAGGACGTTGATATGGTAGCTGAGTGTGCTTTAAAAATCTCTCGTTCTGCAGTGAAATTGAACTAGTTTTTGAGCATGATTTTAATTAATATATTTCCTGTTTTTATTGTTGAATCCCAGCCACTGAAGCAGCCTTTTAGCATTTGTTTGCCATATTTTCTTCGCTCAATTTTTCATACACTACTAGCCGCGCTAGCTGGTATCCCACTCGCGGATGGCGAATGCGCTCTATCAGCATCCGTGCGGACGAAAATTGCCTGCCTACTGCACTCCCTTGTTTTATTCCCTTAGCGTTTGATTTATTTAGGCGGACTGGCGGGAACAAAGGAACCGGCTCCCTTTATGACTAAACGTTCAAATATTTACTATATCTTTCCGCGGATGGTCGCGTCCATCCAATCCACTCTCTCTCTCTCTCTCGGGCGGTCATTTTTGTCGTAAACAACAAGGGAACAAGCGAATGAGACGGTTTTTTTTCAGGGGAAAAGGGGAAACTGGAGAGTTGAAGGACATGCCGAGGGGTGGATGATGGAAAGGGAGGGGGGGGGGGAGGAAGAGAGAGGATATGGTTCGCCAATCTCAAGCCGTAGAGGTCCCGCAATGATTATTGTCACTCTTGAGTGCTGCGCTACAAGGGTTCGCAGAGGTGAGTTAGCGGGAAGCAATTTCGTGCCTAGCTCTAATGCCCTTTTGTACTATCGGGTCCTTTTCCGTACCTCTCTCCCTCCTTCGTTCCCTCCATGAAGCCCTGCCCAAAATCCTTACGTCTAGCAAACATTATGATGCACTAACCTCCATGAGGAAATCCATTTCGAGGCAATAGTCCAAGCAGTACTTGTGTACACTGCGTTTTATACGTTGGCGACGCTTTTGTCCAAGCGGAAGGACACCATATAGTGTATGACTGTCAGGATGCATGACATAGTCTATGAAATTCCTGTATAAACTCTGCATTCCAGTGGTTAAAATCATCTCGCTTGAGTCAGACTGCATCTCGTGGTAGCAAAGTGGGTAACCAAGATCAAAACAATTTTCATGACGATGCAAAACTCGTTTTGAAAAAATATAATTGTTAATAATGTAGATGACGCAACAAATCTCCTTTCGCCATCACAACCAAGGGTCACCGGTTCAAATCCTACGTTGGTCGTTCATGTTGCGTGTGCATTAATATTAGGCATGAGTTTAAGTTTATTAAACGGTGCTATAAAGTCTCAGCGGTTAGACCTCCTTAAAATCTAATACTAATCCGGCTAGTTGATTGAAAGTTCGGTATAAAAATGTAAGGAATGGAATATTATTAATAAGAAGTGAAGCCTTAGCCGGGCATCCATGTACGATAATGAGAGTACCCTTTCTTTAGAAAAATGAAGTCGCAATGAATATTCAAATCCCTTTCCTCAAGACCCGAAGTATTATTTTGTCCTCTCCAGTTCTGAACGCCAAAAGGGTATGGGAAGAATCGTTCTTGGAGAGCATTAGGTAAATATTAAGCGAGAAGGGTATTTATAGGGTGTTCACCCTAGCTTTTTGTTTCAATGGCGTGGCATTGTTACTGTTGACCACTTGATCACAGTCTGTGCACTGATGCGGTATTTAGCTCTCCATTATCGAGATTTATCGTTAAATTGTCGAAAAAAAACTCCTTAGGGTAAGGTTTTCTTCCCTCATTAGCTCCGAAATGTGCGTATCAATTTCACTTGCTGTCAAGGCAGCGTGCCAAAATAAGCCGTAGCAGTGGCTTTCCTCCTTTAATGTTGCTTCATGATGTATTTTGTCACGAAATATGACTTCTTTTGATGATTTCATTTAGTTTTTTCCATTTCCTATTTTCGCCTTCTCATATATCTTTTGTTAAAACTTCTTCTCTATAATCGAATTGCCAGTTTTACATAGCCTTAAAATTCCTGCTTACTGATATCACCATTTAATTAATATCCTAAATCATTCCCGGAATATATCCCACTTTCATCGATTCTGCTGTTTCAACAAAATGGTTTCTCGTAGAATTTGGCCTTATCAATTGACTAGAAATCGAATAACCATATGGTATCCCCTCATGAAGCTTCGGATATTTTTAGCTTTTTTATTTTTGCGAGCACTTTGTCAGTCATTGGAAATTCGTGTTACTCCTCTTGTGAAATATTGTATATTGACTGTTAAAGCTGATGTTAGAAGCTATAACGTAATTATGGTGAGAGCAGAAATGTTGCGTCATCTACTTTGTACTGTTATATTTATTTGAATATTGTTTGGTTGCATGTTGAAAATTATTTTGGGCTTTTTAAAGGATGCCCCTTGAAAGGGTATTGGTGAAACTAGGTTTTAATCAATATTATTAAACACTGAATCAAGGTTTTTTTTAAGGCTATTCATGATTTGAAGCTGCCTCCAAACCCCAGTAAAATTGAGCATTTTAAGTTTCCCCACCTCCTTAGGTTATATACCACCATCTAACTCCTTAATTCCATGACGTACGTGCATGGCATCCATGGCAATTTGCTGTGTGGCTTTACCCTTTATTGGCTAAATGTTGATTGTTTCTTGTTTTTGAAGCACTTTTAATTTAAGTGGTAGTTGATGATAGGCTTTCGTTTCCTTAAATAAGCCTTCGAGCTCATTTAAATAAACGCAGTTATTTTTCAGCTGTAATTTGAAAAAATATTTAAATATAGATGCCATTTTTCTCTGGATGATAACAGTTTGTTACTTTTTTGTAGCATTATTCCTCATTTATTGTTTTTTTTCATTTCATTAATCGATATTCTCATTGAATGTGGTAATTCTCGATTCAGTTTTTTCACTGAGGTTCTTTCGCAATCTACCCGGAACATCTTAGGTTACGATCGCTATATTTTCATCCTCGCTGTGATTGCATAACCATAAGTTTTCCTGCTATTGGAGAGCAAAATAATATGGAGCGGTTGATATCTTAAAACGCTACCATTATTTTGGCTGTTGATGGGTTAAATTGCAGGGACATACCATAAAGCACAAGATCATCTTGTGTGGCGGCAATTGCACTACTATTGCGGCTAGTTTTGTATAATTTCTTTTTTTATGCATAAAAATAGTTTTAAAACTGGCACTTTTTGTATTGCAACTGTACAAATACTAACATAATACAAAACCGATGCATAAATGTGTGCATGGATCAACGTAAAATTAAACGGCGTAAAGTATGGTATAGTAGGGCATTCTGTGAGTCGGTTGATTACTCCCAAAATACCTTTCTAACTAGAGTGCTTTTAATATTTTGGATTACTATAGTTTCCTGTCCGGAGCGAGCGGGATTGAATTCCGGTGGTGATAAAGGCCTTATAGGCCTTAAAAAAGATCTGGATAGTACGTAAGATAAATTGCAATTACACAAACCAAGTGTGTGAAAATTCCGAAAGTTATTTCCCTAAGTGAAGTGTATTTCACTCGTGGGCACACACATCTGCTCTAGTGCCTCTTCTTCGTCCTCTTACTTTCACCGCTTGCGAATCTGCTTCACATGTCCGGAAAATCACTGCCCCCAGCCGATCCTCATGCCCTAATCTCGCGTTTCCCATTAGGTCTGCGTCCTTGCCAGGCGTTTCCTCACGAGCTGCCTGCCCCGTTTCGCCCCTGAGCAATCAGGCCTCTTTAACCTTCCAATTTCTGACCCAACGGAGTGCAATCATAGCGGCGACGCTGTTCATTGCCCGCGGCATAAGGATGTCACAGTGCGGTGACGGTCACGTGGTAAATGGGACAGGCACCATGCCGGTTGACCATGCCCTTGCTTTTCTCCACACCGAAGAACCGACGCGACGGACGCATCGGTTTCTCATCGAAAAGTTGCGCTACCGGCCGCCACCCGTCCAGAATGTCTAGCGGAATTTTAGTTTCCTCGCCGTGTTATCATTTCGGAAGAAGACGTAGAGCGGTCATGTGATTTGTGGTTGGGGTGGTTCAATCTTTACATTGCACAGTGGGCTGAAATCGAAATATCTAGGACAAAATTACAAAATGGCTTTTTGGAGATAGAATCATGAAATTTGGTACAAATACTCACAATTGATTGGAAATCAAGGAATGGCATGTCATTGGCCATATTTTATTGCCGATACCGAGATACAGGGGGCTCAAACAGAACCCAAATTCCAAAATTACACCCGACCATAGTTTTCTCCGAAAATCTTCCTATTTAAGTCGGGTGTGACGCTGTGGGAGGAATTTGATCGGATAAAAAACTATTAGGTCTGTTAAAACAACTCTTTTACTTAAAACAACTGTGCTTAACTTTGGGTTTTTTTTCCTAAATTTAGGTTATGTTACGTAACAAAATGGCGGACGCTATTTTCACGCTAAATTTCATATTAAGTAGTAAATATCTAGCGTTTTACGAAAGGTCCTGACACGTGACGCATATTAAATCAATTGTTGAAACTTTCTAAAGGTAGATCTGAAATAAAATTGGAAATTCGTTTGCGACGCCGAATATTACATTTGATTTTTCGTACGCGCGTCCGGAGCCGGAGACACGCCTAGAGCTGGAAATGCCGTGACCCGAGTAAGTTTTTTCAAGCCATAAGGAACACAACGCTTCCAATTCGTCTTTTTTAATATGCGTGAATTCCTTGATTGCCAATTAATTGTGAGTATTTGTACCAAATTTCATGATTCTATCCCCAAAAAAGCCATTTTGTAATTTTGCCTAAGCAATTTCGATTTCAGCCCACTGTGCATTGGTTCATTCTTTAAATATAATTTTTGCCGACACAATCCTCGGGTATCGGTCTCATGTTTCTTCGTTTTACCCATTAAAGTGCAAAGGATGATAAAGGAGAATTTCATCACAAGGAAAAGGCTTGCTTTCTCAGTGGAATTAACGTAATTTTAGACAAAATCCGATGCGTTATGTGCATTTTTCGAGGAAATGCAACTATAGAATGTGAAGATGTTAATTAATCTTTTTGATTGCTGCTTTAGACATTTTGCAGATATCGCCGGAAAAATGTGTAAGCAGTCAGAAATAGCGTCGCAGCTCGCACCCCATGGTGATACAAATAATAGATAAAATTTGTCATTTACCTAATCTGCATTCATAGTGCCTCAGTTTTTATATTACCTACACTAGGCAGGAGAACATTTTTTTCTTAAATTATCGAACCAAAATTTTTACGAAGTGTCAAGGACTCACGTTATCTTTGAAATTTTTATTTGCGCACTGAATTTCCTGATATGCAACAAAATATGAAGAATTTCATCAAAAAAAGTGCTTGTCTTGTTTAAATTTTTTTACGTTCGAGTGATTAACATTATGTTTGCTTTGCAACAAACGATATTCTCCTATTAGAGCACTCGCAGTGTTTAATGGTGCGACAGATTTTAGTCACATTTTTTGTGTTTTTTGAAGTATTTTGCTCCGTTTGACTTTTCATGCCTATAACATACGCGCAAAATGTCATGCTGTGTGCCGGAATTCATATACTTTTCTGTGCGATTATTAACACTGACAGAGGTGAAAATAATCTGTATTAGGTCTGAATAGGTTTTGTATGGACTTAGAAATTAATGTTGATTTCCTTGTTGTACATTGGCCGTGGCAAATTTTCTTTTTTAAAGGCAAAATTTCCATGCCCAGTATTATTTGAAATTGATTATAAAGCGTTGGTATGATAGTATGTAAAATAGAACGTATGTTGACAACACTTTACACTATTATACGTCAAGCATTTATAAAAAAAGCGTTATTGATTTAAACGTTGATGTTAGTATAGAAGTTGAATTAATGGCTACTCATCTTATGGATTTATAATTTTAACTCTGCTTTCCTAGAGTAGAGTTGGTGGCAACATGTGACGTTGAATACCTTATGCAGCAATATCATTCTTAGAAAAACTCAATTACTTTAATAATTCACATATTTACATACTTTTTCACTTTTGATGATTAGGAATTATTGTTTTACGTGAGACATAGGAAGAACAGGTAACCGTGGCTAGATTTATCACTCAAATTGCACTCTTCTAGGTTTGATTAGCATTCATCCGTCAACAGGTTATCATAAAAAAAATTGCTTGATATTTTCCGCAAGCTTATATTCAAGGCTCATTAGTCCGTTAACGGGCTATATTGATTACTGTATAACTGTGATTAGGCTCTTAATTAATGTTTTGTGCAAGTAGCCGCGTGAACTTCTCTTGGTTGCTATATTTTTTGCTTCAAGAGCTCTTTGGTATCAAATTTACTACCTATTCGTACTCAATTTCTGTGATTCCATTTTTTCGATTGAAAGCGTGACATTTTTCAAACAAATTTCAATCCTACCCAATCAACTACTCAGAATATAGTTCTCGCGAAAATCCCCTCAAAAAGATGCAAAAATTCTCTTAGTATTACAGTAACGGGGACGGAGAAAAGAAAAATTTAATGAAAAATCGTCCCTTTTAACACATTCTGATATGTATAGTGAATGATCGAGTTCCCTTTTCCTACCCTTAAAAGCCTTTAAGGTCCTTTTCGAAAGGAGAAAACAAATCTCTCCCCGAATGTGTAATAATCCTCCGGAAAACCTCTTGAAAATATTCGACCCTGGGAAGAGGCTTGGAGGGAGATGCTATTTATTCTCTCTCTCTCTTTCGTTATCCTTTCCCTCCCTCTGTGCAGATGGATCGTCGCTTATTTGAAAAGGATACGAAAGAAATGGATGGAAGGAGTGGAAGGGGAATGAATGACTGTAGTCGAGCCTCGCGCTTCGTTTGTGGCGGGGGTGGAGTGGTGTTGGGGAGGGAGGAATTGGGGTGGAGACCAGAGTGGGTGGGTGGGTGGAGTGCTGCAGATGAGGACTGCTGTGAGGACGGAGGCGCCAGTGTTGATTCACGCTTTCGCTCGCGAAGGCTCCGATCCGTGGCCAGAGGAGAGGAAGTGGAGTGGTGCTATAGGGACGGGTGGCTTCGAAAAGATTGGAGGCGAGAGATGCACCACGGCCTGCCAGGACGGGAAAAGGGAGGGTGGTCTCTGGGAGGAAAAAAAGTATTGAGGTTTCGGTGAGGTGGGAGGAGATACCAGAGCGGGATCCGGCGTGTGTTTTGGCCCTCGTGAGCTCGCAGTTATATTTGTGTTTGTGTGTGTACTTCTGTTCCCGCGACCACATGATAGGTGGAGCGGGTTCTGCGGTGCGATGGGATAGACGGATGTCTGAGCGAGGGGGTCGATAGGGCTTCCCATACTTTATGTCCGGACCCTAGCTGGAGATTCGAGAGCGGGGTTGAAGGGGGTAGGAGGGTGATGCCGAACATAGGAGGGAAGGTTACGAGAGGAGAGGTCAGGAGGGGAAGACATCATAAAAGGGTTATGGGTGATACCAGAGAGAGGATCGGGATGAGGAAAGAAGTAGGGGCCTGCTGTGTTTGGGGGAGCTTGAACTTACGCTACGGTGCTCTAGACAGCCTTGGATAACAGGATTTCAAACTTCGCCAAACTTCCTAGTTGCACTCGATGGGATGTTATCCCTACCTCGCTCGTCATGTTTAATTTTTTTCGTAAATTGATCCTCTGCGATGTTTCTTACACGTCCTTGGTATTGATATTCGGATTAAAGGGCTAAAAGCGAGACTAAAAGGTGGAGAAGGAATTTACTATACCAATTGATCTGGAAAACTGCAAGTTTTCAAAGTTTCTTGAAGCTTATATTGTTAAAACGGACACTAAATATGGAGAGGGTTTGTATTGACAAAATACCCATAATTCGTACCCAGAAGCTAGGATGTAGAATGGAGATTAATAGAAATGAAACTTTTTAATGGTTGCCAAATTCTAGGATCAGTATTTCGAGCAGTAAGGCTTTGATGGTGAATAAAATGGGGCAGAAGGGTAAATGATGTTTGGATGTGATTCAGGAACGTTAGGAAATGCGCATACACATCGTAATATTAATTTCTCTTGTACTTAAATTTACAAATGGTTAATATCGCCATAGCAATTTTTGGCTAACTCCCTGAGAAAAATTATCGGGTGCCAACAATGTTGATGTGGTAAAAGCTTAGAAAACTTATTTGACGTAAGGTCCTCTAAAATTTCATTGCTTGTGTATCATTTTTTGTCTTTTCTACCATCACTCTGTTTTAGAATCTTAAATATTTTTCACTGAATGGTATTAAAATTATTCAATAGTTAATACCCAAAATAATGCGTAAGAAATGGATGAATCATAAGACTTTTTTCCGTAAGAACCTCAGAAAACCCACTTATGCATAAATATAAATTATACTTGAGTGTTGTACACCAATTCATGCTAACTCTCGGATTCATTTTGGTTTTATTCAATTTGTTTTGTCGTTGATAGGTCTTAAGTGTAATTCTTTACAACACATCCCCGGCATTATGGTATCAGAAAGAGAAATTAGATTTTGAAAAACTTGAATGCAAATATTTCTTCCTTTGACTCCCTATTCCTCCATGGAGTTGAAAGATTTGTTTGGAGTTCAATTAATTCGGCGCATTTCGACATGAAGAAAGCCATCCTTTCGAACTACTTAATCCGATTATTAGAAACTATTTGTGAGCCACTACTTAGCCTTCGGTAACGTCGATGCGATCGTCCATATGTATACTTTTATTGCTTCACTATGCATGGAAAATTAGCATTTTAAATCTCTCTGTGTCACTCTATATATCTTTCTCTAACTTTATCTTCTTGACTAGACATATCGTACCACGTGGGGTTTGGAATATGCTGTTAATATAGAAAAACTATCATATTGTTACTAACTACAGCACCAGTTTTAACGGTAAAAATTTCTGTATTAAGTGAGCACGGCGATTTCACGCGTAATACCGAAAAAAATCACCGACCTCAAGCCGAGGAATACTAAACAGATCTTGTACTAATGCTTCTGAAAATCGGAAGAAAAGTTTTCTTCTATTCAATTAAAAAAATTCTTTGGAAAAATTTAACTTTTCCCTTTTTCCTCCGTTAACTACGAGTATCCCTAAAATGATAGCCGGTCGATAGGTGATGTGCATGTCTCCGCCGGCAGATAAAAGTCAATTGGCTGCATGCATTGCGGCAGATTTGCCTCACGGGTGAGATGGGGCGGGTCGGAGGGTGTACCGCCGTGTCGTACACCGTTTTGGAATACAGCGTATTGGGGAAATCGATCTGGGGTCCGTCGGATATGAAAGGGGAGAGAGAAGGATTTGAGGGGAGGGTGAGGCAGATCTTGTACACCGCAGTTTTGAGAACCGGGCTCTTTGATTTTTTTTACTTCCCTTTATTTTTTCGCAGCCTCGTGTTTTGGAATCCGTAAAATTAAAAAAAAAATGCCGATCCTGAATCACCCCTCCCAGAGGCTCCCATAGGGCTTTCGTGACCCCTGGTAACTAAGGGTTTCTGGGCGACAATGGTCTGGATGGCCCAGGAAAACTATTGTTTGAGGGCCCTTGTAAAATATACCTTCTAATTCGAGTCCTGCATTATGAAATCAATTCTCATGGTCAAATATTATTTTGTAATTTGACTAGTACAATGTGAAACAGGAGGAATGAATAACATGGTGATATTTATTTTACCTGTATCACCTCTTCAGAGGCTCCCCAATGCCTTTTGGGGTTCCGAAAAACTATGGTCTGCGGGGCCTGGTGAACTATTGTTTGCTGGCTCGTAAAAATGTAACCATTAGAGCCCTGCAATTATAAAATTGATTCTTATAATAATTTTTTTTAAGGTGGGCCATTGGAGGCTCGGGGCCAAGGGCATGCGCTCAAATTGCACAAAAACTAAAGTCATAGGTCACTTACTGACTATCCGATCCAGCTTTTTCCATTCTACCCTCTCCTCTGCACACCTCCCTCTACGGCTACAATCTCCACGTTTTCGTACTAGGTTTATTTGTTTATTTTCTATTCTTTTGCTTTTAAAACTTTGGCGCATCCAGCACAAGCCATCGGCTGCCTGTCGCTTTCCAAATTCTTTCTCCAATTAACCGCGTTGTCCGTCGTCGTCATCCACTTACCAGCGCCCCTGACGCCGTCCTTGCATTTTACGCCCTCGACACATCCGCTCCGCTCTTTCGACTCGCTTAACGGCACGGACATTTTCGGGAGAGAGAGTTGTTAGGAGAGAGAGAGAGAGTCCCTGTTGTGTCGTCGCTCTAATCCGTTTTCGGAGTTAACCCCGCCATGGCCATCTTGTTAGCGCCAGGTATGTTCTATCGGAAGTAGCAATTGATGTCGGCGACGGCTTAAAAGCTTCAGCAGATAATGCTGCTGGAATGAAGAGGAATAAAAAACTTAAATAAAGGAAAAAAACAGCAGGCTTCATCGAAAATGAGGGTAAAGGGTCCGCTTTTATTTACTGAAGTATCTGATCCTCGTATCTTTGGAAAGTTTTAGTGTTCTTTTGAGTAATATCAAGCAGTAATGCTCACTGATAAATACATTGAATTCGATCAGTCGATTTAAAGAATGAAGAAATTTTGTAACTGAATGAATAGAAAACGTGTATTTATGTATCCATATTTAAAATACTGCCAATTATTAATTTTTTGCCCGTAATACTTCAGTATTTGTAGTGCAAAATGTATATTATAAATTTTGAACGAAGAGGACGAAAGTTGAGGGTCGCTCATGACTACCAAACTCAGCTCTTTAAAATCTATCCTACCCTTATTTCTATTTTTAATGATAGGTAATTAGCATACCATTCATAATTATCATAAAATTCTCCGTACCTCACGAATGCAGAGAAAGTAAGGTAAAATTGCACAAATTCTGGAGAAAACTCCACCATGTTAGTTTTAAGTAGGGAGCTTTTATTACACCATCAAATCCAACTTTTGCACGTGCACATTTGCTTATTTCCTGTAACGTTACTTACTCGTCGTTGGGAGGATATTCCGTTGGTATTAACTGGAAGTCAGGAAGTGTATCATCCCTGATTAATTAATCAATAAGTGTCGGAGAATAAGTGCCTGAAAAGAAAATCATTTTCAAAAGTTCGCCAAGGAGATAGTAATAACTAAATAATGCAATTCTCCATTTTTTTTCTAGATATAGTTGTCTTGCCTTTATGTTGCCAGTTTTGCTTTATTTAGGATGTAGTTTTTAATGCCTTAGAGGAAAAGAATACATATAAATCAAAAAAATCTGTGCGGAAGTATGGAGCGATTTTTTGCTAACCCTTTGGAGCTTAATTCCAAATCATATATATGTTATTAAAGTCTTTTCATTGCATTTTTTCGCACAGTTTTCTAGAAGAAATTTTTAAATTACTGTATTTCTTTTCTGGCGTCTCTCTTGTCTCGGTCAGGCCAGGATGTCACATCCTTTTAATGGGTTCATTAGGGAGGGGCCCTCGAGCGTTGCCACGTCAATATGGTTTCCATGTCTCAATTGTAACAAGAACCGGTGTAATTTCGGTTAGCTTATCCGATATTCCTATAAAGAAATCCATCCGGCCGGTGTGTGTAAATTAAATTGATATAACTGTGATCGGACGTCGAATACAACCACGATGTTATTAATCACACATTAGATTATTTGTAATTTTGATTACCGGTCAATTACTTTAATGCAAGCAATAAGTGAGTGCGTTTACTGGTTAATGAGTAAGGTTTCCCCTACCTCTTGGACTCCAAGATTAAATCGTTAGGTAGTTAGGTAAATTATACCTTCCGAGATATAAATGGGGATCCATTTCATTAATGGCAATGCCTTATTTATCTCCATTTATTCTTCTCCCCTACGTTCCGCCGATGCCCGAGTTCCCCACCAGTTCTTAATGGCACAATTTGCCATTGTGCTATTTTCACAGTAACTGAACCTGTAAACAGCGTTTGCCCTTTCTTTCGGTTCGGAAATGGTTTGGGCTGTGTTTGACGTCAAGGATTAATTTATAATATGTTGGAGAAACATTGCTATGACTTATCCCTTTGCATTAAGCTAGCAGAACCGCATCATGGCTCATTCTCGTACCCGTATGAGAGTAATGGCAAACAAAGGGAATCGGGTGAAAGGCAGTATTTTAGATCGACAGGAATAATAGCACAAAACCGTCTCTTGTCCGCCAAAATACGACGCACATTTTACAGGTTTTTTGGTGGTCAATGAAATGTGCAATGGTTGGGAAAATAGCAAAAAAAAACAATTTTTAATGTCATGCGATTCTGATCATTTATTTTATTTACTAACTGCTTGGGTGACGTTATTATCATTTCTGAAAAAAACTGTACATGTTAGGCGTTAGGATTTGCAAATTTTTTCTCCCATCACCCTAAGTCATAAATCTCAACAGTTGTTTGGTAGAGCTCCTGGCCACTCGATTATTCTCTTGGCCAATGATATTAACACTGTTCTTATTTTTTTCATCATCATCATCAGTCAAAAATCCTAGGATTGGTTTGACGCAGTCCTCCACTCGATTCTTCTATCGGCCAACCTCTTCATATTGATGTAGCTCCTTCTTTTATATCCTTCACAACTTGCTCCATATACATCATACGAGGCCAGCCTTTTCCATTCTTCCCGTTCACTTTTCCCTCCACGATTGTCTCCATCAGGCCATCGTGTCTCAAGATGTGGCCCATTAAGTTGTCCCGTCTTCTTTTTAATGTTTTCAGTCGACATCTCTTCTCTTCTTAACACTTCTTCGTTTGTCACTCAATCGATCCATTTTATCTTCATCATTCTTCGGTAGCACCACATTTCAAATTCTTCCAGCCTAGACTTCTCTACTGCAGTTATTGTCCATGCTTCGCTGCCATATAGTAGAATGAATGAATTTTTTCCATCCCTCGTAATTTCATTCAGTTTTCTCATGCTTTTACATTGTACTCTTCCTCATTTCTCTTTTCTTCTCTTCGTCAGACCATAAATATTCGAGATATCCCCACTAAAGCACCAACTTTTGGTTTTAGGAGCTCCAACGACTGAGTTAATACCGTACCGTCCGTCCTAAGATATTCTAAGTCCTAAGGCAAGCACAAAACATCTATACCCTGGTTGGAATTCAACCCTGTGACCTTGGGGTTGCCATGTTATAACTTTGCTTTTTGAATACTTATAATAACCATTACTTTGAGTTTTGAGAACGAACGCTGTGGCATAACCGTCTTTCAATTTTACTCTTCCATCAGGTCCCGAAAAACTATGGTTTGCGTGATTCTTGACAACTATGGTCTGCGGGGTACGGGTAAACTATTGTTTGCTGGCTCGTAAAATATAGAGCCCTGCAATTATAAAATTGATTCCTATAATAATATTTTTTAAGGTGGGCCATTGGAGGCTCGGGGCCCTAAGACATGCGCCCAAATTGCGAAAAAAAAATATTGGAAGTTTGAAGTGGATTTTATGTTTTTTTTAGTGTTTTGAGCACTAAGGATATAATTTTTAACTCTTTGGATTCCTTGGTTGTTTTTTCAGGGCCACCTTAAAATTCTAATATTTTCGGCAATAATGACTTGGATACGAAACCGTCTGAGACTGTCGCATGCAAAAAATGGATGCTTCGCGAGTCTCGCAGTATCGCCGCACTCGTGTCTTTGGAATCAATATTGAGTGTCTCTTCAATGCCCCGACTCGAAACGATATTGCTTCGATCACGTCCTCCACCGCAGCTGCGATTATTCCGGACGTGATATTTTGCCAGATCGCTCGGCCGTTTGCGTGCATCTGTCGCGTTCATAGTTTCGGCCGTTCCGTTCGGGGAAAATGAGACGTGCCCGGGAAGGGATCGAATCACGTGTGGGAGGGTATTTTATCATCCGGTGGCATCTTCCAATGATAGGGCGAGAATGCCCTTCTCCGGCGTTTGGGTCGTGACCTATTGGGAATCAAATCACAGGCGCCAATTGCGCATGCTGTGATGCTGATAGAGCACTAACAGACACTCTTGATAAAGAAGCTGAGAAAATGTCATTCATTCGTTTTAACTGGAGCTTGGCGTTATGTGGTTGCAAATCTAGGGCCTTGACAAAGGAAGATGTGTATATAATGGATGATTTTAAAATGTGGGTATGGAGAAGAATGATGGACATGCGATGGGTACCAAGGAAAAGTAATGCAGAGATGATGAATACCTACTGCTCCTTGTAATACATCCAATTTTTTATTAATTACGGCTATGATTTTGGCAAATGATTGCCATAAACATTAAAAATTTGTCATAAACATAAACGTTTAACATATAAATGGCAATTATTTGCCAAAACGATGGTCGGTATTAATAAAAGTGTGGGCATATTACGAAGTGTACTTTTTATCATGGTGTATTTCTACGGAATTAGGCCTTCATATGTCTCCTGCGAATGAAGAGCTGTTGAGCGTGATTGCAGAGGCTTGAAACCTCCGGTCGGAAATTAGAGTAGCCAGAGTCGTTCCAGAGACCAAGTAATTAAGTAGTGGTAGAATTCGGTTTTTAGGAGTTAAAACAGTTGCCTCTCCATCTAGCCTGAACTTAAGTCAAAACCTGAAGATAAATAAAGATTCTCCGTTTGGTATTCGAATTTTTGCCCCTTTGATTAGGAGTCAGACGCATTGCCTATATTGGCTTTCAGGTTTTTAAAGGCGATAGTTAGACGTTATAGTAAGTACATACAATTCTGGGTAACAGAGGAAGGGAATGACATTATTTTGAAGTTTTATGCCTGTTCTATGTATACTTCT
Organism: Platycnemis pennipes; assembly: GCA_933228895.1. Taxonomy (NCBI): domain Eukaryota; kingdom Metazoa; phylum Arthropoda; class Insecta; order Odonata; family Platycnemididae; genus Platycnemis; species Platycnemis pennipes. The sequence continues at coordinate 94,803,064 of OW121854.1, read as the reverse complement.
TCCTCACATTGGCCATTCGTAAAGTGTTTCTTGTTCTATTGAGGATGTTGTAATTTTCAGTTACAAATTAATATATGTATGTTCAATGTAGCTGATGTCTCCACTGTCCGTGAAACCAGTGGAACGCTTATAATTATGTTGTTTTGAATGTTTGTTATCCAGCGTTTTTTTCCCTTCCTTACCAGACAGTTTTTCCCTAAACGGTACTTATGAAAGTATTCAATTTAGACGTAGGTATAAGGGTGATACCAGTGAGGGCTAAGAGAAGGATGTTAGGGTACGCAAGAAAGTTATGGGAAGTTTGGTAGAATGGATAGAAGCAATCTTCAAATCAGTAAAATCTCAGTCATGCCTCCTCCTTTTCATTCTTTACCTCTCTCTCTCTCCGAGGGATTGTTGTTTTCTTCCGTCCCCTCTTCTACTCGATTCCTTCTCTTTCGCTATCACCTGCTTCGCCTAACGTGATCGCGGGACGAAATAGAGTGACTGAGCATTCTTTAAGCCGTCTTCGTAATTAATTAGCTTTTATAATGAGACATAGAATGGAGTGTGAGTCGATGGAACGGATGACCTTTTTCTCCCCCTCCTCGCCTACTTTTCGATGCAAATTGGTATCAGCGTCAGACCTCAGGGTTTGGTTTTAAAGGGTTAACTGATATGTTGGGAGTGAGGGGGGTTATTTTTCCACCCCATTAACCCTAACCTAACCCTCTGCTTAAACCGACCTTTCCCGGGAAAATGCATCGCGCCATCCCTGTTAAGCATCAGCTGGTTCAAACCAGTGCGAATCCTTTCCTTATTTTTTTTTCAAGGAGGGGAATGGTGCAGAAATACTTGGGGATGGAAAACAGGTATGGAGGGAAATCCCGTATTCCTCGTTGTGCTATAACTCTTCCCGCCCCCCTTTCTGAGCTCCCACTCTCCTCGGAGTTTGTTCTGACGGAGCGGAGGGTTTATGGTTCGGTTTCTAGGCGGCGTTGTTGCAGTCCTCCGCCAAGTTCTCTTCCTCCGTAAACGGTTGGGGTTACGGAGAAAAAACTCGGTGGGGGGCGATGTGGGATTCTTCGTGTATAAAAAGAGACGGGTCGACGTAACTGGGTTAAACCTCCTATGAGGCAGGTGAGGCGCCGCACTAAAATTTCAGTTTATCCCCTTCGTGAAATTGAAAAGAAAACCTAGCTTCTTATTAGGAATTCATAGCCTGCTCGTAGGTGATGGATAACGGGTCGGACCTGTGGATGGAAGAAGTTTTTTTATTTAATGCTGTTAGTTCCCTTTACCCCCCTCCCTCTTTCTCGAAGCGATAGCCTCTTGGAGTGTGAGCTTTTCTTGACTTATAGGTCACGTCCTCTTGTTTTTCTCTTGGCCAGAGTTGTTGCGCTGCTTGCGAGGTAGCGCTGAAATAACCTTGCCTGGCTTCGCCCTAAACATCCGCGAAATTGCTTTCTTGAGCTCTTTCATTTTTCCGGTATCTGGAGTTATCAGAATGTAAAAACTTTCTGCAGTGATTTTTCGAAAATTTAAAAGGCATTTAATTAATTAAAAACGTACAGCGCACCTCCACAGTGGAAATTACGTAACAAAACGTACAGAAATTGTTTGGAAAAAAGAAAATATACCCAAAAAGGAAGCCGGCTTTACAACGCTCGTCTACCTTTTCACTCAGTAAGAACTTCGTTTAAGATATTGCACTATCTTTAGGTGCGATAACTTTGAGATTTAACGATCACGTTATCTCTTATTCGTTTTTATGCGTTTGAACGTTGGTTCTCTGACGCTGAGAAGATAAAGAATGGTTCAAACTTTATGTATCAAAAAGTTTTATTCCAATAAATACTTATAACTTAATACCTACTTGAGAAATTATAAGTACTAATACTTTGAAAATTCTTGTTTAATGATTCATTTTTAAGTTTTTGAAGCCTTATGAACAACATGAACAATTTTGTTATGCCCTTAATGCTTTGGTACTATGTTTATCTGGTGGTTCCTTTAGAAAGCTAGTTAATTTCGCGAAATGCTTGTTGATGAATTTCTACATGCAATGTTATCCTCCACGAGGAAAATTTCTGTAGTTTTGCTTCAAATATGTTAACATTTTCTAAGTTTGTGAGTTTTTTATTTGGTCAAATTCAATGTAAACCTCAAAGAAAAGTAATCTTAACATTTTTTGACAACACTTTTGCATTGCTTTCTACTTAGAATCACGTTTGAATTGCCCTCTTCATTATAGAATGAGTTGCTTCAGTGTTTTTTCAATGTACACCAAGCACTCTCCGATTGTCTCTAATCACAGCAATCTCTGGAAACGGTGATTAAGTTAATGGAGTTCCTTCCTTCGCCTCTACTCTACCGAGACATGGCTGCGGGGTGTTGCTCATGTTTTCTGGATTCAGGGGTCCCATTAAGCAGGCCCTGAGGCGAGCTTCGGTGTTATCGTTTTATGTCGAATGAGGGATTCAGCGTCGGTTTCTTCCGCGAACTCCATCTCGCAATCCTTTCACTTCAGCCTCCGCCTATCTACTACTAGAGAAAGATAGTCTTCCTTCCCTCGCCCCCTCCCTCGTTCTCCCCTTCTTTCCCCCATCATGCCACCCCCTTTCCCTTTCGACCCCAGTCAAGTATTACCTCAGGCTCTCAAAAATCCTTCCATTTTCTTCCACATTCTCCTTCTTCAAGGACATGCTAAGCCCACGCTTCGAATAAAGAACTACTCCATGAAACTGTGTGGTACGGTATCCTTCGACTCCCATGTATGACGCCGTCTTGTATTTAACCGTTTCAACCTTCCCAAAATACAACCCTTCCCTTCTTTCCCCGGTCGCAACCCTCCATCACGGTGGAGTGTGGCCTTGAAGTGAAACTTCGCTGCCCTCACCTTTCAAGCTATGGGATGCAGGCAACTTTTTTTTTGCCTTGGTGTGGCCTTGAAATATGAAATAGGCTCTAGATGTGGCGATATTAGCCTAAAATTTGAAATTCATCTACAAGATAACGAGGGAAGAAACACGGTGGAAAATTTCACTCGATTATTTCTCAACACTTTGGTTATGGCTTATTATTCGATTATTATACCCTGACAAAGATATTCTCTCTCTATCTTTATGGTGGCTATCTATCGTTTGCTCAAAGTTAATGCCAATACTCTTTTGTACTAAACTTGGGACTTCTGCAACAAACACTTTATGTCATCGGTGTTTCGGACCTAAGGTCTTTTAATGCGAAGGCTGTGTTCTTCGTTCTTCAGTATTTTTTCTGATGCATTCTAGAAACCCTCTTTCCTCTATTTCACTCTTGGATTAAGTAAGTTCTTATCCATTGAGCTTCCTCTTAGGTCCATTAACTTTATCCTTCAACAAAAAAATTCAACATGTCTCAGGATCACTATAAAACGGTTCTCTGATTTTCAGTGCGATCTGAATTTAAACGATGTCTGATTTTACGGTAGTGGTCCAAATTTAAGATTCAACATGCGTGAAAATCAGACACACCTCCGTTTTATTTTAAGAACTTAACAACTGTATATTAAAAATAAAATGGTTGGGATCTGAAATTCAGATCACCCGGGCTGAAAATAAGCACGCCTTGGTTGGCTCCGCAATTGGAGCTAACCCTTTGATTTCGCTAGAAACCCGCATTGTTACGTGAGAATTATTTTAAGACAGGCCCATTTTGAATTTAAGACAGTCCTGGTCTTAAATTCAGCATGGGCCTATCTTAAAATAAGTCCCACCTGGTCTGATTTTCAGTCCTGCACCTTCCTTAAAATAAGACAGCCCCTCAAATTGGGCTTGAATTTCAGTAGCAACCCGCATTATTACCAGAGTAGGGATGTCTTAAATTCAGCGTAGGCCTAACTTAAAATAAGTCCCACCTGATCTAATTTTCAGTCCTTCACCTGCCTTATTTTTAGACAAGATATTAGTTCTGAAATTCAACATACACTGTCTTAAAAATGCTGCATCTGAAATTCAGATCGCTTTTGTATCTTAAAATCAGATAAACTTTTTACAGTGATGTGAGGCGAAAATCTATATGTGAAAGTAAAGGGAAAAATTCACTTTAGGAGGTAGGCTTGAATGAAAGCATAAAATCATACAGCTATCGAATTTGTGCTTTGGTAACTATTAAAAAAAAGGAGAGAACTATCCTTAATTTTAATAATATGCTAAAAACGAAGTCGATATAGAGCTGATATTTCAGCCTTGGCTGATTGTCTTACTCAGTGGCCTTTGTTAATCTCAACGGGCAAAATATTATACCCATAGCAGTGTAAACTTTGAAAAGGCGACTGATAGAGAAGTTTGTAAAAACTATTGAAAATGTCGGAGAAAATAGATTTGCCCTAAAAGGGTGTACGTGATTCTTATAGTTACCTTATTGCATTGCATTATTACTAGCCTTCGCCCAGATCAGTTAGCACAAGTTGAAATTGCGAAAGTGAGATCGTAAAATAGTGTTGTCCTCTAATTACTTCGATTTTAAATAAATATCGAAATAAATGGCTTTAAAATTAAGTAAGTACGGACGTGAAGACGGGTGTGGGGTGGAAAGCTGGTGAGGTTCTAAGGACAGTAAGAGAAGAGGTGCCGTCATAAAATGAATAAAAAGGAAGGAAAAACCATTTAGGATGCATCTTGGAACACAATGGTCCCATGAATATATGTACATGATCATATTGGAAAAGGTAGATTTGATGAACTGCAAAGAAAGACGCCGTGGACGGTAGGAAGTCAGTAATGCTTGTGCGTCAAGTACATCAAGGCGCAAAAGAAAAGGTTTTGACAATTTTAAGAGATTAGGTGATAGAAAAAATGAATTAAGTTCTACCACAAGCCAAACCTAGGGTTGATGATTAATGAGGATATAAATATGAGCATCACCCCTATGACTGAATTTAACCCTCTTCATCTATTTGGAAATAATATTTATGGCATCTACATTAGTGGCTACATTATTCTATCATTTGGTGGAGAAAACCGTGTCTTTAAAAATAGTCTTTGTTTTGTCGCAGAGCTATTGTTCCAAATAATGTTTCCGAGGCTATGATTCTGAATTAGATAGCCAATATTTTTAGCCCCTACGTACCCGTATGGTTTTGTGTGTCTAAAAGACATTGACGCGGGATTAGGAATAATTTGTATCCATTATGAGTCCTCAACACTGTTTTTCTTAATCTAAAGTCTCATTTTTTTCTGGCACAAAGTTTCTGGCACGTGGCGTTCATCATCATCCATCCATGAAAAGAATGAGCCTAAATTGGTCTTGCTGACAAAAAGACGCCATGACATTCCTTTTTCGGCACAATTTCAACGGAATTTGGAAGGCAATTTTCGACTCTTGTCGCATCGAAATTCAAGACTTAAGTGGCATGCACTTGGTTTTGAGAGCGAGACTTAATTTTATTCCAGACGCTTTTAAGGCTCGCTTCCATCTTTCTACGCTCGCATTTCCTTCGTCTTTCGTCTTTTCCCTTTGAGCCCCCCCCGCTCCCCATCTTAGTCTTGTTACGCCACGCCACCCAACCCATCATTGCCGCTTTATTCTTCCGAGCGAGAATCAGCTCCCACTTAAAATTCGCTCGTATCATTGTCTTCTGATTTAACATTCAGGATTGCAACCGAGCCTTGAATTACGGTGAATCTAGGGTAATTCAGGGATTTGTTTGACATGGATTAGTGAGAGAATCCCAAGCACGAGCTTTTTGAAACTGCTACGACGATGCTAGTTGTGGTGTACACAATCCGTCACGTATAACCGCCAATCTCGTGAATAATTTACTCGTGCTTAGCCTCAGCATCTGCATTTGATAATCCAAACAATACGCTACTAAAACACTTCATCTAGGGGAACATAATTTTGTTTTGCTATTTTTGTTTTATGTAAGTACATTGTAGTTTTAGCTATGAATTAGTAAATATGCATTATTATTTAAATTATCAGCAGTGTATCCTTGATTTATTAACTCTGATCGCATCATTGCTTGCATGTATTAGGATTTACTTGAGGTTCCGTAAGATCTATTCAGACACTATACTCCCATAAGACGTACATATCCCTTTACTTGCACCCGACTAAATAATTTGCTGTCTTGACCTCTGCTGGCATTCGTTCGGTTGAAATATTTTTCGATACATCAGAAGAAAAATGCGAATACTGGCTGTAAATCAAAGGCATTTTAATGATATTGATTTTGGTCTTAGAATTGTTTTTCAGAGGTACCTACATAATTTTGAACCACATACCATTGTCGACATTACATTACATTTCTCACTTCCATAGTGCCGGAATCGATTGCTATTTGGTAGATACAGTGAAGGCGAAAAATACATTTCTTTGTTTGTAAATGCATGTAGAAAAAAATCAGGTTTAGCTAGAAGGTGAAAATTTCAATGTGCTAGTTTGCATACACAAAAAAAATCAATTTAAAAAGGTATTTTCTAGGTACCAAGTAGCTAGAAGGCGAAAAAATCAATCAGCTTATAATATGACAACTCTCATGTTTTGTAATTGAAGTTCGCTAGTTATAATTTATGTCTTGTTTTTCATGAATTAATTATCTTTGGTAGTTTTTGAAGTTTTTTATTCAAAATTAATTAAAAATTTTTAAATATTGAAATTCATGGGTTAAATTGGTTTTCGACTCTATCGATAGTCTACGGTTGAGAAGTTCTCAAGTATAACTAGTTGGAGTAATCATAGCGACAGCGGATTTTTCTCCTAAAGCGGAGAGAATCCAGGGTAGGAATTATCTGTCTGGATGCTTAGGATTAGCCAGGGTATTTTCGGATTCCATTGCGTTAAACTCTACCCGTTTTCCTCCTTCACGATTCTTTCTCCCCCTGACTCACCCCTCTCAGACGACCTCGCTACTCGCCGCGAGCGACAGTTCGGCAGGATAGGGAAAAGCGAGTGTTGGTGGGGAGGGTGAAAATTTTTTAATATCGTCTCCCCTTTCACGTAGGCATGTGGGTGCGAGCGAGTCCTTTTATCGATCGGCTCGCCCATTCCTGTTCCTGAGAGCCAATTAGGACTGAGATAGAGGGGGGGAAGGGGTAAGCGGTACGTGTTTGCGAGAATCGCGCAGGAAAGAGAACGAGAGTGAGTGGGTGTGTTAGGTATGTGGGTGTACGGTAGGGAATGGAACAATGGGTGTGACGGATATCCCTCCCCCCCCCTTTCGTCTGCGAAACCCCTCGTCAACCCTCTCCAACCCTCATGGTAACCCAAGCATTCCCTCCTCGTGGATCGTCCCCGTCCTAGAGACCTCGTCTCTGGGCACCACGCCCACCATTGCCCTCACACATGTATCAAACCTAACCCCTGTCACGCCAGTCAGCCTCGCTTAATATTTCAGCGCTCGTTGAAGTTTTGTTTTTTTGCTCATCTCTCGCGTGTGGCGGAATTTCTTCATTTTTTTTGTCCGGCGTTAAAGTGAGTGGGACACGGGGAGAAAGGACTGCAACAAAAAAAGAACGTTTCGCGCTTCAGTTCGCTCTTTCCCTCTCTGTCCCATTAAGTTCATTTTTTTGAATCGTAATAAACTTCGCGTATGCGTTTTTGCCTCCTCCCGTGAATAGTTCCGGCTTTGTTATCCGGATATCGTCCATCTATCGCAAAAAAATATTTCTCCCCTCCCCCTCGCGCGTTAATGAATTCATTTGTTTTTTTTTTTCTTTACGTCCGGCCGGTCGTAATTGCGGTGTTGCGGGTTTTTGCGAGGCACGTCCTGCCTTCCTAAACGGCCCAGCTGACTGGGAGAGGGGGAGAGGACGCTGTCATTCTGGATGTGCGGTTTCGATTCGGCGTGATTGCCTGGGTGCTGCCAGGGAACAATAATAGGGTAGGGAACTGCTCCTGAATATTCTGATGGTAATCTAGCCATGGACGCTAATGACGGTTGCAGTGATTCCGGTACGTCCCGAATGCGCGATGCGCAAGAAAAACCATCAAAAAAATAGCCATCCTTCCATTTAAGTGTGGTGGAGTCCGTCTACCTTTTTTTACCGTGAGCACGTGGGACGCCCAATTAACCAAGATAGTTGGTTTTGGGACTCAATTCACTCTGGGTGTGGAAAGTTTATAACTCTGGTAATGAAGCGACATTGTCGCATTTGGTCCGAGTTCATGGTAATCTGTAAATTTAAATCGGTTTGACGATGGGGAAAAAGGAGGGAAAATTGGTCTCGGATGAAATGAAACTCATGTATAACTTGCTTCTTCTTAAGGGCGTTTTGTAAATGTATACTGGCAGGTGAAAAAGTGTTTCTGTAAATGTTGCTTCAATGGAAAAATAGTTACAAAAATATTTTTTGTTTTGCATTTCGTGCGTAATTTTGTTTTCGCGAAGTAACTTTGTGCTTAACTCGAGATAAAAAAGAAATAAAATTTGTACACTTCCACTCTTATATTTTATTTTACCAATAGATTCCAATGTGTTAGCTCTATTGCGAATACCTTGACTATGTTGTTGAAATCGATTCGTAAATTATAATATAAAAGTGGAATTGTACATACAAAGCTGTTTAATTTTCATCACGTGCAGCGCCAAGAAATTCCGCCAAGTATAGCCTGCATCCATGAATTCAATTAACATGAAACTTTTCCACCTTTTATTAAGAACTTTACTGGGTAGATGAATATTAGCAGTACTACGTTGTCCAGTGGAAGGTTCCTTCACTGAGCAATGACCCTCTAAGCGACCTTAAGCCTAAGATTTTTCTCCAGTCCCTACTATTGCCATCCTTACACCTTTCCTGCCGGTCTGATGCGCCTTAAAGTGCGGGACAGACCTATGTGATGGGCGCCAATCACATAGATGCGCAACCGCTTAAAATAACTTTCTACTGGCCTCAGTGCAACGAAGCGGTTGGTGCGCTAATGCAAAACGAAACACCTTTGGTGGAAGCGAAAACTGTGACTGTACTGTAAATAAATAGAAGGAAAAAGAGTTGTCGAGAGGATTTACTTTGCTGTTATTAATATCAATCAAATGAACCATGAGTCAAAAGTTGTAACAATGCTTGCATCGAAAAACAACCACATGATGACGTATTCGCATCAACTCAGTCGCATCAGGTTTCATGTGGTGCGTTTGGAGACCTCAGGATTCGTATTTTCATCCCCTTTGAGTCTCTTGAACTCAGGGTCGAAGGGCTTCAATACGTAAAACGGAACTACTTGAAGCGAAGCGAGACCAAAGCGATTGGTTCGAGAAAGGGAACGAAACCAAGGTGAAATTGATTTAAAAAAATCCACTGATCGCAAAAGTATTGGTAACTTTTGGTCTTCTCTATTACGCACGTTTCCTTTCCAACCACTCTCTACGTTTACCAATTTACGTTTACTCAGATGGATTTGAACTCAGACCGATCTGAAAGGTTAGAAGCGGGCTTACTCAGATCGCCTGGTTTACCAACACGGTCTGAAAATATCGATATTGATCTCAGCAGTCGCATCTGTTTATTTAAATAACCCAGCTTTGGAAACATTATTGAGTTGAGTTTACGTAGCCCAGCGTTGTAAACATCTTGCTCCATGGAGTTGAAAAATTATTTACTTCATCGGTCATCGTAGAACTCACGAGAGTTTATGAACTCACTTCGCAAATGAAATCGATTACAATTTGTTTCCCATGAGCAACCAAAAGAAGAACGAAAAGCGCAACACGCCGACCTTTTCGGATCGATCTGAGTTATCAGACCGGTTAGGGAAAGCGGGTTGACTCGGCTCCCTACTCGAATCGATCTGGCTAGCCCGTTCCGTTTACCATACCAGGCTGAGCCGGTCTGATCGATTGGTAAACATAGTGACTGACTAATCGCCTGTTTCATCACCCTCTCATTTCTCTGATTTTTGGAAGCTCCATTAGGTTTTTAAATGGGTTATTTTATTTCTGTGAAACTCCATCTCTAAAGGCGCGTTTACACGTAGCAGTTGACTGCTATGACAGTCAACTGCTAACAACTATTAAACCCCACTCGCATGTGTAAATAGCAACTGCGATGCGAGTTCCGGTCGATACTGGACACATGTCGAACACTATCGATCCACGTTCGAGCTATTAGCAAAGTTGAAGGCCGTCTACTTTTCAGCAGAAATGTATCCAACACAATCGCAACAATCGTCAACGTAAAGCAATACACGACGACTGATACAGGGAATTTGGATATAATAACAAAGATATCCCTCCCCAAAAGAGGAGATTCTACTCTTTAAAGAATGGGAACAAAAGATAATCGTCGATGGACTTTATTGCTTGATGAATTTTACGAAAATTTAAGCATCAATCACCATTGAAATAAAACTCTTTTTATTTGTTGTGACAACGCCTAAATAGCGGCTTTAAGCTGCATAAAAGTTGGTGCAGACGCATCATAGCAGTAGCGATATAGATACATCGCGCATCTCGCAACTGTCATAGCAGTCAACTGCTACGTGTAAACGCGGTTTAATAACAACGAGAGACAATAGAAATGGGAAATTACAAGTGAGGGATGGAAACTGTTTACTCTTAAATCATTTTCTAAACTGTTCCCCTAATTCCCAGCCAAATATAGTTAATGTTTTTATTTCGCGGCACAAGTTTTGGAATGAATGATGATTTGAAAGTCTTCGATGGCATAGTAATTTGCTAAAACTCCAATTTTGATTTTCTCAGCCATGAGATTTCCCGAAGGTGTTGCAAAACATGAGAAATTGAATAAGTCTCTGAGCTAATATATATAGTAATGGAATAGTATAGTAATTCCCAGCGAAGCTTGCCGTGGTTGGAAATTTAAATCAATAGTCTGGCGCCATGTTTTCATATCATCAAATAACCAGCTTCCTAATTACTGCACGACTGGCCTCACATGATTGTGGGAATTTCATGTTGGATGCAGTTCACAACAGGTTGTGGGAAAAATCCATTCTGCGTTAATAATATACTCCAATACGTGATACTTTTGATGATACGTTTTGAAGGGAGCATTCCCACAATACCATGCATATTTCGCACTAACCCCTCCTCCTGAGAGCTGTCCTCTTTCACCATACCCCCTCCATTTCTCGACAATTTCATTCACGGGTTTGAAATCGCTGAATTATTTTCGCTGAGAGAATCGGTGAGCTACATAAAGGAAGAGAATTTGTATCTTTTGGAAGCTCTTTCGATAGTTAATAATTTTTCAACCTGAAATATTTTATTTTAGAGTATTTCTAAAAGATGTTTTGGAATAAAATACATGGTACTTTTTTATCAAGTGTGTTGAAAAAGTGTGCTTAATTGTGCTTTAAGCTGTGCCAAAACTCCTCAGGCATCGGAAATCAGCTATGCCCTATCAACTCAATTAACCATATAAATAAGGTGCCTAATGTCGTTGATGACTAGAAAAACCCAGAACACCTAATACGATGATAGTAATCGGTACATACCCGCTTAAAAAAACCACGCTTTGTCTCACAGGTGATAAGGCCGCTTTACACGATACAATTTTTTGCACAATTTCTTGTACAAACGCTTGTTTAAGGATAATTGTACCGTGTAAAGGGGAAAATTGTACGAAAGCTTGTGCGATTACCTGAATGACTGAACCGAAAATAGGACAAGTTCTATTTTCATTCAGACAAACATACAATTGTGTTCAGTTTCTTATATTCGTTTGTGCAATAAATTACACCGTGTAAAGCGCCCTTGAAAGGGGCTCTCGTATATCTAAGCGCGTACCGCTATTTCATCGCTTTCATAACACTATGGAACCCATTTACGTGTATCTCCATGCCTTTTAATTTTAAGATGTAAGTGTTTGAACGTAGCAGTGTTTTCTTAACCTGGCATTCCAACGGTTTGAGAGCGGCCCTTTAAAATTTTTGGCTAGGGAGATGAATTTTATAACCGTAAATCTCTTTGCATTTTGAATCCAGCGTGGTTTGTCTTATTACTCTACAATGGGGAATATACATGAAATTTGTTTCTGGAAGATTAATGATGTGCTTGATGCGAAATTTTCTCACAAATTTAAATATATAAGCCACATTTTTCTACGCCCACCACCAATGTTATTAAATAAATTTAAAATGTTCCCGGAAATTGACGAAAGTTACGTGACCTAAAACGCCTTCTGACGTCACTGCACGGTATAGGTTCCATATTGCTACGGATATAGAGATAGTGGTATAGAATACGGATAGTGCTCATCACTATTAAGGCAGAATCACATGATATAGCCTGACTGAATACTAATATACATCGTAAAATGATGACGGTATTTATCTTCAAGGTGTTATTCAAAGTTGTTACCTTTAAGTTGCGTCGCCGACCTGACTACCCTGGAGGACTATTCACATCTGTTAATTAGTGGGGACTAATGTTAAAGTACTGGTGTATTGGTTACGAATTGTTTTGGATTCCAGATGCAAGAGAGTATTGAATTCTGGGAAGCAGAATAACCAGCAATAGACGGAGTTAAGGGATATAGTCAGTAAAACTCTTTTTAAACGACGTCATTCTACCAAAGGAAGAATTTCCTTACAGTCGGAAATACAAACTTGAAAGGAAGAGATTACTTCATTAAAACTTATAACGAGAGCTTTCACGTTTATGCAATGAGCTTTTGACGTTATCAGATGTAGGTAAAGCCAGACTACAAGCATTTCAAATGTGGTGATAGAGAAAATTCATAGAGATAAAATGGTTAAACTGAATCAAGTCCTGAGATTGGGGAAAAGAGCAAAAAAAAACAAAAGGTCCAATGAATATAATCGATGAGGGGGAAGAGAATGGAAAGAATGGTTAAGAAAGGCCTCGGATAAATTAAATACAGAAAATAGTGAAAGATGTAGAAGAAAGCATTTAAGATCTTAGCCTAGAGCCAGGTGGAGAGCACCTTTTTCGTTACATCTTTGCATTGATTGCTGTTCTAGTAATTTCCCTGCGTAAATAGATTGATTGATAGATAAACGCCTCTATGGAAGCGACATTGAGGCTATAAAAATCCCCTTTCGTATAATGCCTCGTCAATACATCACCACGATGCTCATGATAAATACTGCTATGATTTGGCTGGTGTACATTGAAGAAAGAAACCAATGCATGAAGGGAGTGTGAAAAGCCTGCGGAAATCACTAATAGAAGACTACTGTGTTTTATAATAAAACTAGTATAAATGGGCAATAAACGCAATGCAGTACTGGAGGTTTTAAGCTCTAGGTTTAGAGACAAAGAGTATATGGTATGTACCTGGCATCATGCGTAAGTATGTGTTAGTTGTCACCCTGCTTCGCGCATGACTAGGGTGAAGAGTTCTGTGGTGTCAAGGAACCCCTGGTGTCGAAAAGTTTGCAGACATGGGCCCATTTGCTCCGATGGTCAACCCGAGACCTCCTTTTCCAATTAATATTTCGTGATAATTAGTGTAATATAACGTTTGCGAACCGTCACGTTGCAAAAAGTCGGTTTCTATATTTCGTTCACGAAACAGCTGGTTACGAGCGGGCGACGTGACGCGAAGGACGCTGGTTGAAGCTGCGCTGACCATCTGCCTGAGAGGACGGGTGTTGTCCCTTTCCCGCTTATCCCTCTGCTTTACGGCAAGGCGTATATTTTTGGGGATGGGGGGGGTGTTGTCCTCACGTATCGAGACTGTGGTACATCGTCCTCTCACGTTTTGTTGGTATCCCATGGGACGCAGAAATCTCGACTGGTCGTAGAAATAGAGATAGGTAGACCGGGAGGGAGAGAGAAAGGGAGTTGGAGTTTATATATTTTCCGTCCTTTCAAGAAGGGAGAAAAATACTTTCTTTCGGGGATTCGAGGGTGACGGTCGTATGATCCATCCCTCATGTTTCTTTTCTTCAGAGAAAGGAAAATTGCCAAAGAAAGTTCCTTTGGAAGAACGCAGACTGATTTTCGGAAAAGGGATAGAAAGTTGTGGGCTTTCGAAGTAACAGGGTCGTCGTAAAAGGCCTGTAATTTCGATAAAAATGTATATCGCCTCTATTGGTCCATCCAAAAACCCGATTTATAGAACGCTTATTTGATAAGCTTATGAGCGCGAGCTTTTTGAAAGCATGCAAAAATGTAATGTGGATGATGAACCGAATGGGTAAACTTTTAATTTTTGTGGGAGTAACCTGTTTTTTAAGCAATCCATAATACATGCTGCTATCTCATAAATTTCTGATCGTAGTTTAGATGCCGCTCATAAATTACGTAACGCTAGAGGGGTGCCAACGGTATGATGCACTGTCGGTAGGGATGGATACGTGTGTCCAGCCTCTCGCTGCCATGGGAGAAAGATACGCTCTACATTCATTCCTTATTCAAACGAAAATAATGATATCCGTAATAATTAGTGAATATGTAATAGTATTCCACGACTAACGAAAAATTAGGAAAATAAAAAATCCAAGAGGTGGAAGAGTTCTGTTACCTGGGAAGCCGAGTAACCAGCGATGGACGAAGTAAAAGAGAAATTTCCAGTAGAATTTCCCAGGCAAAAAGGGCATTTTACCAAAAACGATCCGGCCTACAGCTGAAAATACAAGCGCTGAAGTGAGGAAACGTTTCATTAGAACGTACATCTGGAGCATTCTACTCCTTGACAGCGAAAAATGGACAAAAACAGCAGCAGATAAGTCAAGACTGGAAGAATTTGAAATGTGGTGCTTCCGAAGAATGATGAAGATAAAATGGATCGACCGAGTGACAAACGAACTCTTAAGAAGAGTGGGAGAAAAGAGATGTCTACTGAAAACTACCAAAAGAAGACGGGACGACTTAAGTCACGATGGTCTGTTGAAGCCAGCCAGTCGTCGAGGGAAAAGTGAACGGGAAGAATGGGAAAGGCAGGCCTCGTTATATAGAACAGGTTGTGAAGGATGTAAAAGAAAAGAATTGCATCAATATGAAGAGGTTGGCCGATGGAAGAATCGAGTGGAGGGCTACGTCAAACCAATCTTAGGATTGTTGACCGATGATGATGATGATAGTAGTAGGTAACACAGAAAGAAAAATCACGAGTCAAATCCACAAAAAAAAGTTTTGTGGATTTGGCTCGTGTTTTTTCTTTCTGTGTTATTATGTTTCGCTTCCACTCTCTATCGCCTGAATCTTCAGAATTAGATAGTAGTAGGTATTGAGAAGTGAAATATGATTGAAGATGCTTAATTTGTCTTTCAAAAAGAGGTTACCATAGTACTGTTACAAAACGTAGATCTACTAAGTGTCAATTAATTGATTTATCTACTTACCGAATTAGATAGGTGTTTTGGTAATTTAGCTGGAATAGCTTATTTTACAGATTGCTATAGGATTGGGGATTCTTAGAAGTGGGAACACATTGTCACATACTTAAGGATGGCCCTTTATCAATGGATTGTGAGTAGGGAAAAATGTTTTTATTGGTGAAACCAAAAGCATGAAGTGAACACTTGAATGGATACCTTTGGAAAGTTGAAGACTAATAATAGTTTGGACCCCCACATGCATGGCAATAAATAACATTCCTCTTCGCAAGTAAAGCGAATACGGATTTCTCAGTGTTGAGAATAAATATGTATTTCAAGACGAGAGTTAGTTACTGCCTTAAAGAGCGTTTCATTTTGACGTACGTCCGAATTCATTGCTATAGGTGTCGATATTATCGTCAAATTTTGCCAATTGTTGTTGTCCGCGAAGGGAGCAATAAGTGTTCTCCAAGACAGTTTCTGGGAATTATTCATAAAAACTACAAATTGATGCTACGTAAAAATTACGCATATTCAGGTTGAACCTGATGATGTGAGCAAAATCTTTATTTTGTGGGAAATTGAATTTTTATTTGATCCATCCATATGCTTAAATTCTAACATCTCGCTCGAAATCTTTTCATTTATTTGTAAAAAACACAGCTACTAAAATATTTTTTTAACAAGCTAATAAAAAAAAATTTGTTCAAAATTTCAGCAACGTCTACTGAAATTTGATAGCGCTACTTTGAACTACTGATAGGTCCCGAGTTTGAATACCGGTCTTTAAAATAGAATTTTCGTAATTGTGCATTTAATTTTAGGAACTAATGTGGTAACTAGTAATTTTACATAGATTTTATACATGAGATATTTTTTATTGGTAAATTTTTGGCAAATATTTTAACGTAATATGAAGTAGTTCAGTGGGTAAAGCGTAAGACTACTGACCTAAGGTTCCGGGTTTGAATCCGGGAGAGGTCTTCAGACATTTATTACTAAATGTAAGCTGGCCCTTTTTTTTGGAGCAACAGATCTTTTTGCTAAGCCACATGCGGCATAAGGAAAGGAAATAGTCCCTTTACTCTGATGTATTTCGAATATGCTAAGGATCGCATTGGTTAGCATTCGGTTAGATTTACCCCCATCGACCAAATCTAACCCGTGGGTCGAGCAAAGCGTTTTTTTTGCGTAATATCATGATGATGGAAAGCATGATTTGGAAGACATGGTACAACCTCAAAATTAGGATATCGAAATTCGTTCTCGTAAATTAAATTTCGATCGAATTAATGCGCCACCAATCGATTTGTTTAGCAATATATTGCTTTGCCTCCTCCGATACGTAACGAAACATAATTTGTTAATAAATTTATTGAATCCGAACATTTCGTAAAAGAGGATGAACGGAGGAGCTTTCACGAGTGAGAGGTAGGTATTTAGAGGGAAATAGGGAAAGCGAAATGCAGAAATAAAGGCGTGGGAAAGAATGGAATCGAAAGAAGTGACGGATCCGAGTGCTATTAGGAGGAAAAATAGTTAGCAGTGCACCAGGGGAGATGGAGATACGTGCCGACATTTTGAGAATCCGTAGGGATCGAAGGAAGCAGTGGTTGCGGTGAGATTAACGTCACTCAATGGAAGGATTTCGCTCGTCGGCCATCTTGGAAAGTAGCTATTTCCTGACTAGAAAGAACGCATTATCTGCACTAGCGATTCCTGATCCTTTTCACTTGCGTACCCTTCGGTAGCCCATTTCCTTATTACATTGCCCCTACATCCTTGAGCGTAACTTACGTACCAACTGTACATTCATTTATTATTTGAATCCGTAGATTCTAGAAATATGAATGTTATTCTTCATTAATAAAGCCAGGATTTATGATATTATGTTATCAGCGAGCCAAGCCCGTAATGAACTTTGGCATATATATTCTTGTTTTTGCGGGAGAGCGTTATTTTTTTTGTTATTTCTGAATGGGCCACTGCTAAGACGCTGTAATTCGCAGTTTTTCCTCCGCTCTATTTTAAAAATATGTCTCTTGCTGCGACGTATTTTTAAGCAATGAGAAGTCGTCGCTTTGTAACCTCTCCGTGAAGAAAATCGACCTAGTTACTAGTCCCGGTTTCTCATCTTGTATAGGTACACATGCCATATTTGTCTTAGGATTAAGTCTGTAATAGGTTTTAGAATATAACCCTCCCAGCTCTGGAACCTAAAACGTATTTTTAATCAATTAATGGAGGCAGGCAATTCCTGAGTGGAATTAACACTCGCTAAGCATGGTTGAAAGGGAATGGTTTTGTACGGCTCCACTCGGCTTTTATAGCTTAATGGTCGATAATTTGCTAGCGTTATAAGTGATCGGTATTATGAAGAACATATCTCAAGTACTAAAGGAAATGTAAGGGCGTTGGATTACTGACTGAAGGTTGCTTCAGGTTGATTGCGTATGTTTTGCTTGGTCGGAAAATGGACGCAAAGGACTCAGGCTGTAATGTAACGAAAGGGATCCTAGTCGCTCAGAAAATTCCTGACAGTCCTGGGGTATGCTCTCCATGAGTATAGAAAGGACATACTCTTCCAAGCTCGCCTCACCTTTGAAATTTTTCGTGACCATCTGACGTCCCTACCCTAGCTCACAAGATGAACTTGTCATCATGTAGGTGGGGTGGAGTCGAGAGAAAGACGGATCGTTTCCTGCTGGTCGACAAGAGTTTTGTCCTACTCCCGTTATTTCCTTCCGCCTCGCCGTCCCGTTGCCTTGTCTTAAACAGGCTCCACCGAATTATGAAGTAGATGTCATTTTTGTGAAAATTTCAGGACACATCATTTTTTGGCCCTTCTATCGATTGGCAATAAAATAAGGTCTTTTCATATTATATTTGAAGAACAAAGACGCTGAAAATCAGATATTTATACTTAGTTATACGGCAGAGCATGGCTCTTGCAGTAAAATTTGCAGATTAGTAATGTAAAGAGAAATGTCGTTTTGACGAAAAACTAATATAAGATGCGCAATTTTATGTAGGATTTATCATTGTAAAAAAATACTCGCCTTACCACACTTGTTTAATTGATATTAATAAATGTTTGCTGGAAAAAATGCAGAAAAGCCTTAGTTACATGAAAGTACAGGATACATTTTGTAATCATGGACAACGGTACTTGTGACGGAAAGTGCTTACAAGGCTAATTACTAACTTAATTTAGGATTATACCTTACCAACGTCCTTCCTATATTTTTTATGAAATTAAATTATTTCATTGGTAATTGACATTGTATAATTAATACCAATGCTTCTAAATGGTAGCGGCGTCATTGTTGCCAAACAATTTTCAAAAAGATTAATATTAATAAAATTCAAAACCAAGAGTTGCATTTGAGGGGGAATAGTTTAAAACTAAGTAATAAAATATTTAACCTATTTTAGCATACGTATTAGTGGGATTGAGCATGTATTCTCAAATTGTAAATTAGACGTGGCAACAACACGTGAGTCATGTTCCGAAAACAAAATGCGTTCAAAGAGCTTGTAAAAAATAGAATGCAACCACAGCACGCTATATAATAGCATACTCATAGAATTATTGTTTATGCTTTATCACGAATTATTGTTTATGCGTTATCACCCTATAGATGATTTTCCACATAGGTGTTTTTATGGATCGGTATTTATTGATTAAATAACATAGCTCTTTTACGGGAGTTTGAATCGCGGAGTCACGGTGGAACCTCCTTAAGGGAGTGTATTGAGCAGGAGGGCGTTGAGACCTTGCCCGGAGTGAAATTCCAGCCTCGGCTCTTCCCACATGACGACACCCCTTTAGCACGGACGGGAGCCTCCGCCACATTCGTTCCTCTGCTATTCGTCTGGGGTTCAAGGGGGCCCTGACATAGCAGGTGTCCCGAGATTAAATGTCACCGGGAAACCGGGCGTGATGCTGAGAGCCGAGCAAACCGATTCTCTGTTCCAAACGGGCGTGGGAGGGCCTTTGAACTTATTTGAATGGAAAGGGGATGGATTGGAACTGACTGGGAACCTTGAAAGGTGCGTGCTTTACGCTTGGGAAGAGGGAACGGATCGCAAGCGAGAATTATTTATAGATTCAATCGACGAATATGCCTTTGATATGTCTTACATTTGAACTTGAGAATACACTGAAACAATAGTTTATATAGCCGCTATCATGAATGCGATTCCTATACGTAGGAGTGCATAATATCGTAGACGGTGCGAACTGACCGTTGATGTCGGTACACCCATGAGGACTAAACAACTAATGCTTGTGAATTCAGGGATCAGGTTGGTGTTTTGGCTAGACTTTTAGTTTCCCATCCCGAGGAACCAGGTTTGAATCCCGGCTGAGGCAGAGATTTTTCATTGGTACACCGATTCTCAATTGTTGAGCTATATTGAGAGCACTTCGAGTTCAGTACTATGTCCGTCCGATAGTACAGGGCACTATGAAGCCCTTGGCGCCTTTCGTCTATAAAAGGGTAATACTGACGATAGGTTGCACTCCCTCCGTTCCCTGCAAAATTCCTACACATATCCAATTACCTACTTTTCCTAAATGGTACAGACCACCTTAGCTGAAGTTCGCCTCCCATCGAATAACTTCTATTAAAGCTACTTGAAAATTACTGTGAATATTTATTCTATTATTAGTTTTATGACGTGAGACAACTACGTGACTTTTACAGATTGAGCAAAAGCTTTTGATAGGATAGTCTGTAGGAATACATGCAAATTTAAACTCCTGGAGAAAATCGTGGTACCGCAAAATGATGAAATATAAGTTTACTGTTTAAAAGTGAATTAAGTGATTTGAGTAAAAAAATATATTAGAAAGCATATATTGCGCAGAAAATATGAACGATTGTGAATGAAACCGTAAGTGATTTTTCCGAGATTTGGAGCCGAAATTTACTATCAGCTATGTGAATATATTGTCTGGTTTCAAATTACTTGAGTGGGTGAATATATTGCATGCATGGAGTCATCAAAATTAATGAGTACCGATTGTCAGTATAAACTTGATGGATGAAATTGATGATGCAACTATTGATAATAATATCTTAAAGACTATACTACAGATTATTGTCTGCAGTAATGAGAAACTAAAACCTTTCCTTAGGAAAACGACCACGGAAACGTCTAATTTTACATGTCTGATGAAAATCATTAATTTTGATCTGTTCCGCTGCAAAACTATGATTATATGGAACCAATTTGACTGTCCTTAGAGTAAGCGAAGACGCACATTTTTCATATAGTATCGTTAGCAACAGTGTTCGACTATCGATCGCTGCCCATCTAAAGAGAGTCATATCAACCTTTCTCATGAATTTAACTTCGCTCGACCAACATAATACAGGCCGTCCGGATAGGCGTTCTTGTACTCATCTCGGTCCTTTGCATGTTACGGCTTAATGTATGCGCATGAAATATTCATAGCGCGAAACTTTAGCGGTAGCAAACAAGCTTGGCGATTCGCATGAAATTTTACACGCTTTGAGTCCAGGGAATTCTCGTGGCTTATATATTTATTACGCCCGCTAATGAGACGAGGTGAAATTAGTGTTCAACACGGCTGGCGCATGAGCTTGGTGTCTTGAATTTCCCCAATAACTTGCATCGTTAATCTGCATTGTTTTAAGTTTCCGAGCTTTCCTCGCAGCACTTTCACGAAAGTTTTGAAGTGACCGTGAAAGTAATTAGGATCCCTTGGGTGTGAATTATTGTCCCGTTCTTTCATTTCGAGTGTGCCTTATATCTTTGTTGCAGCACTGCAGCAGGAATAACAGCAGACCAACCGCAGTAGTTTGGTTTTAGCGTTCCAACACGATTCCCACGAAGTAAAGGTTGGAAGTTCGGTCCCCTCTTGCGCAGTATAGGCTATTATTAAATGTGAAGAAGTTGTTATTGTATAACTGTTGCAGATGGATCTTCTAAAATAAGGCAGCAAATTACCCCATTAGGCGGGACAGTTCTGGATTTAGATGGTTTTCCCGCATGGTAATTATTCATTAAATACGACCCATATTCTCCATATTAGTTAAGCTTTTTCAGTATTTATATAACCATTAACGCTTGGATATAGGACCAGAGTCTAGAGTTATTTTTCCAAATAAAATAACGTAAATGCACAGATTAGGAGTGAAAAAAGTCTACGCTCGTAAGCAAAAGAAGAAACAAGCGTTCTATTAGACACTATTTATTTTTTAAAAATTGATTCAACTCTCCAGTAAATATACACTTCTTAACTCAAAGGACTCGACTTTTTAATGAACGCTGAAAGCATGTCCTTCTAATTTTTACAGGACTCCTTGTCTCGATCTTAAAGAAATAGTCATCACCTACGATGTGTTCCACGTATTGGCTTTCCAATGTCCTCATGGCTATTTCTTGGTCAAAATAAATATGCATGCTTTCGCAGTTATTTCTCCGACAGAAAGTAAGAATGGCAGAGACCTGTGGTATCCTGAAGGCATGCGACCCGCTTGGCTTTGATGCCAATATGGCGGAAAGAAATGGGAACGCTTCGCTTGTATTTATTTATTTTATTTTATTTAATTATTTTATTTTATTATTTTATTTTATTTATTTTCTTTTATTTATTTATTTTATTTAATTATTTATTTGATTTTATTTATTTATTTTATTTATTTTCCACTACCGCCGAAAACAGCACATGTGGCCTTTACATCGGGGTATTTAACATGTAACAACGGACGAGCACACAAAATCATGTCCTGAGTGGTGACCCACTCAGGCGGGACTCGAACCCGCGACCCTCGGGTTAGCAGGCGAGGACTTAACCACGCCGCCACCGGGGCCATTCTGTATGGCAGGGATGGTAGATAAGCACACTGTAAACTGGTTGCGCATGAGAACAAACACAGTTATTCCCAATTTGAGCTAGATAATAATAAAAATTGAAATTTGGACATCCGATTTCATGAATGGTCACCGTACGACAAATTACTCACATTATCGCTCTTAATTTTGAGGCAGTCAGTTACATCACCAGTCAGTAATAATATAAAAGTTTTTGTATTGGCATTCTACCGGTATTTTTATCTGAAGAATGTGCATAAAAACAGTTCTTATGAATGTACTTATGCTAACACCTTTCACGTTATATTTGCCATCATTCTGCACCATCATTCAAAACATTCGCATTCGACTCAATAGTATGTTGTTGATGAAGTTACTTTACCTTATTGCTACTGAATTGTTATTACCACATCATTTTTATGCACACGATTTGAATAAATGTCTATTATAATTCCATTAAAAAATGGTAATTTCATACGTACTCTTTAGCATGGTAAACTCTCTTCAAGTTGATATCACTACATTGTCTCTTATATGTATGCCATTTCTAATGGGCGTTAATTTTGCGTTAGCGTGCTTAAAGGTGTCCCGCGAGTCTCGCATTTTATAAAATGCATCGAAATGTAAATGCATCGAAATGTAAATGCATGAAATGTAAACGTAAATGCATCCAAAAATCCCGGATTGACTATCGTAGAATCTGGCTGCTTTAGCCTAAAAGCAAGTGATATATCTGTTGCTGGTGAAATCAGGGACTAACGCTTCTTTATGAATAATTTCATTCTTTTAATTCAATTTCATTTTTTCTTTCAATTCTTTTAATTCAGCTTTATGAATAAGGAGAGAAGAATTTAGTTGTTAGTCTATATCATATATGGTTGACCTATATGATGATATAATTACAATTTACCAACGGGGACTCATATTCGGAAAGAATTAGTTCCAACCACAACAACAGATAAAGGAGCGAAATATTAAAATCTTTCATTTCAATCAAAGTTTTACTTTCAATTCCCGTAGTCACCGCTAATTGTATGTCTTCGCCAGGCTCGGACCACTCGCGAGAGATTGGCTTTTCCGATTGTTCCTGGGGGAATTCGCTATCGGGTTTGCGTTGACCGTAAATATTTCTCTTTATCGTCCTCCTCGTTAGATTATCTTATATCGTTGGGCGATAACGCCGACGGAGGGAATTTTTACTGGCCCGTTGCCCTAAAGGAAGCCGTGGCTCGAGCTCCATCCCAGCGAATCACCATCAAAGGCGTCGTAGGCGTCGTCGGACGCCAAATCTATGGTAGTTCTCAAGAACACCACGACCTAGCGGGACCACAAATCCTTGGTGATCCGCTAGACTCTTGGTGGTCGAAATGCAAGCGCAGAAACCTATCCAACTGGACATTAGAGGGATTGATGGTCAAGGATTACTCCGATTGGCCGGCGAGGCGGACAAAATCCAATGGGATTGTAGGCAGAAATAGAGGAGGGCCGTCTATTGCTTCCGGTACTGCGTTCCCCTGAAAAGTTCCTCCATGTTACCGGACGTGGGTGGTTAATAGCTATGGTTGGTCTCCTCGAATAAAAGGTAGGATTACCTCCTTTCGGCGCTCGATGTAATTTCCGACCCTTGTTAAAAAAATTCCTCCGTAAATACAAGGAAAATGTGCTTCCCCAAACCCTCCAGATCTCTCTTCAATTGAATGAGGGCACCTGTGCAGTAGGTATGCCAGGAACGCAAGGGGGTGTGGAGGCTATGGGGTGCTCTACATTCTTGCCCCCGTCAAAGGAGCCCGCCCATCCTCTTTCTACGTCGGCCCCCGTAAATCTCTTAACGTCCCGGATCCGACTCGTCCGGCCCTGGTATAACGGCCTCGACCTCTCTACCCTTTCGGCGCCGCCGACCCTTATGGCTTGATTCTGCACGTGATCCTTTCTCTGACCCCCTCCTCCTCTGGCTCATCCTCTCAGCATTTGGCCTCTTCCAATTTGCGTCGAATTTCTCCCTTGTAATGACTTCTTTTTTATCTTACCCTGAACCTCTTTTTTTCGGCGCTCATGCTTTCCTATAGATACCAGGATTCCTGGACTTGAAAAGTGCCTCACTAAACATATTTTGGAGAACGACTGATAGA
Organism: Platycnemis pennipes; assembly: GCA_933228895.1. Classification (NCBI taxonomy): domain Eukaryota; kingdom Metazoa; phylum Arthropoda; class Insecta; order Odonata; family Platycnemididae; genus Platycnemis; species Platycnemis pennipes. The sequence goes on along the minus strand of OW121854.1, from coordinate 94,778,882 downwards.
AAAATGGATTTCGAAAAGACACACGGTTGATGGGTATCATACGCAACGTCGTTATTATTTTTTTTATAGAGTCCGAAAGGCTGCGCGGAGGGATTTTTTTAAACGAAATTTTTCACAGTGGTATTATGTTGGGATAGATTCCGTTTGTGATAGTATTACAAGAATACGTATCGTATACTAATATTATGGTCTGAGAATTACCTAATTCTCTTTGAGCTGAGATGAGCATGATCTTTTTTCTTGTATTTCCAAACCCTTTCATTTCCGCTGTTACGCAAAACGGGTAAAAAAGATGACCTTGACCATGACCTTGATATTAATGCAATTACACCAATGCCATGCAAATTTTTATATCTACAGCAAGGTTTATATATACAGCCGCAACAAAAATGCTTAATTTGTGTGGGTAATGTAGTTATCATTCACTCCGTTTCTCTTCATTTACTAATTTAAGTCTCCATCAACATTTTCTGAATATAATTACAATTGGTAGATTTAGTCTTTAATAAAGAGATTCAACCAACAGATATATTTGATTAGAGAAATGATGACTTGTCAAGTCTTTCGAAGTTAACATGGTCACATTAATGAAGTAAGCAAACTTGTGTAACATAAATGCTACTTTTGATTGGTGAAAAAACCACCCGCTCACTCTAGGAGCGTTAAAACATAGTTTCTATGGAAAAAAAATGTGGAGTTCAGTTCAGTTCTCATAAGATGAGAATTAATTCCTCATCGATAAAATTATGGTAAGCATCCTTCGTGGAGCAGATGAGTGGCTCTATTCAATCTTTCATTGTAGTCTGTTTTTATCGCATTTAAAAAAAACTGGAAGAATTAAAAAGTCTCAAGCAATTATAGAGATCTAAGGGCGTTAAAAAATCGTCGCCGATTAACAATTAATGTTTCTTATTGGAAAACGCTTTAAATTTGAGTTTTGCAGTTTGCCACCTACGATCTATTAACTTTGTTGTTTATGCAGAATGAAGGTGTTTCGTAAACATATGTTATTACCACCGATGTATTAAAATATTATTTGCATTAATTCATTTTTAGAGCTGAATAGCTATGAATTAGGGAGTTAGGAAGCGTAAACGTTAACTGCAGGTGGTGTGTCCGCCGTTCCCGCCCGGCTATTCAAATATCATCTTGCTTTTATTAGCCATTCAGTTCCGTTCCGTCGGCATTCCGTTTACGTACACCTCCGTCTTCCCCTACTCCTCCTTATTCTCCTTCCTTAACCTCTACTATTAATCCATTGTTTCGTCTCCTTTGTCGCGCGTGCGCCTTCCCCGGCACATATCTCCTCTTTCCATATTAAAGCAGGTCTTTCTCCCACGGTACGATGCCCTTAACACACGACCTCCCTTTAAGGGATAAATGATTTAGGTGCCTTCGAAACGACTTCGCCTCCCGCGGCCTTTGTCCCGAGAAGCTTTAACACTTCTCAAAGAATCTGGGCGGAGCAGTTTTTCTTTAAAGCGGCGTTTGTTCCCTCGACGATCATGCTCGAAAAGGAGGCAGTAATAGGCCGACTCTGCCGTTCCATTTTGTAATTTATTGCCTGCTGTGCTTCGTATCACATCTTGAGCTCAGTGTTTTACAAAAATCAACCCTTCTTATGATATATTGTGACGGATCCACCCCCCTAACCCGCGTTTCACTAAGGGGACGGCCGCACACATAGGGATCCGCGTTTGAGCCCACGAGGAGCGTACTCCGCGAATTCCAAATTATAATTAAGGATCCCCCCGAGTCGTTCGATGTTCTGACGCACACACAGGGAATGATGGGGACTGGCCTTCCCATTAACTGGGACGGAACATACACCAGTTCTTTGCACAAGTTTATTGAGGCCCTTGGCCAAAAGTGAACATAAGACACAACGTTTTTGATATAACACTAGAACATAATATAAATGAAAGCACTGATGAGCATGATATGAAAGTGATGGTGATTGCTACAAATGATATGGATGAACATGAAACGCTATGAAGATACAATAAGAAAAATACATGGAGTCAAGATTACAGCTGATAATTCGCGTTCTGAAGGAACCGCGAGAGTTGAGAATCCCTTTGGCGTGGCATGAGCGCCTTGACAAATGCACTTTACAAAGATTTACTTTATGACGATAGGTTCAAGGGTTGCTCCCAAAAGTCCAACCACTCCTGAATTTGGGGCGACGAGGTTCTCCCACGGTGACAAAAGGGGGGGGGAGGGGGTAGAATGGCTCGTGCCAGCTTACTTGGCGGTCCGGAAACGAGACGACGACGGGAACAATGGCCGACCATTGGCGCGCCGATTTCTCCGGGAATGACGGGGGCTCGTGGCTCCTCTGCGTCCTGATCCCGGTTTGAAATGTTGTGGCCGTGTGTCGCCTGGAAGGGCCAGCTGCTCGCGATCTTATCCCCACGTATTGGGGCTATCTGCCCGTGGGTGGAATCGCCGCGGGTTATGCTGGGTCTCCTTCTCCAGCCCTGTGTCGCTCCTTGGGACCCGTGCACCAGCAGCCTCTCTACAATATCCACCGGTACTCTCTCCCGGGTGGCATAGCCTCCTGCCTCCAATTGCCAATTTCGTTCTCCTCGTCGTGGCGTGCTCACCGCCCTTAAATACCCCACAAATTGTGGGAGGGGTCGTTCGGGGGCACACCACATGGGTAAATGGGGGGTGGGGTGAGTAGGGAAATCCCCACTCGTCGACATGAAGCACTTTTGACTAGGCCGTAGATTCACCGGACGTCGTCGGCGAATGAAGAGGGAGGGGGGGACAGACCCTCCCGTAGCCGGCGACGTCACTCACCTTGACCACGAACACGTTTTTAGGGGAGTTCACATCACTGGGACAAAAGGGGATGGGGGGCAAACAAAGGAACACAGAAAAAACAAAACGAACGATGAGCGCCAAGCGCAGAAGGACGCGAGGGGATCCAAAATCGTCATGCGACGGTACAACCGTTACCGTCACATAGCCCCCCGCTAAACTGTGAGGGGGGGGGATGAAAGAAATGAAAACACCCTCCTCGCAGTTTACAAAAAGTCAAAACAAAGCGCTCCTCGCGCAAAATAAAAGGAAACCACAAACAGAACGAAAGCAAAACAGACCTTATGTGAGCGGCGAATGATATGGCTTTAGATTTCCAAAATTATGGACGCCGACCTCACCGTCCACGTCGTTTACCAAATAACATGAATTAGGTCCTGATAATTTAGATATCCTAAACGGTCCCGTGTACAAATGAAAGAACTTATGAAAAAGATTCGCGCGGGCATCCGATGCCTTCGGGAATCTTAGTAAAACGCGATCTCCTACACGAAACTCATATCCCCGCGATTTTTGGTTGGCCTTCCTACGGCGTCCGCTTTTCTCCAATGCTCTCAAAGCTATTTGCTGAACGTCGCGTGTGGACCCTCCTGGTGGGTCGGGGAATTCAACACCTAAATCGACCCTAATTGGTTTTCGACCAAAATGCACTTCTGTGGGCGTCATACCCGTACTCTCATGTGTCACCTCATTAAACCAGCGATTTATCCAGGGAAGTACTTCAGGCCAGCGTTGATGGTCATCAGAACAATAGACCCGGAATACGCGAGACAATTCTCGCATTACCCTTTCACTGGGATTTGTTTGGGGTCTTCTGATGGACGAATAGATGACCTTCACCTCCATCTCCTCCATCGATTCCCTCCACAGAGCGCTCGTAAACTGAGTACCGTGATCAGACAAGATTCTACGGGGCGTCCCACATAATTTAAAGTATTCATTTTTCAGAACGCGAATGCAATTTTTCGCGGTCGGATTGTTCAGATGGTTCGAATCGCCCATCGATTCAACCGTTGAGACGTTGATCGCCGTGGATTCTCTTTCCCCTCCGCCCGACGCATCCGTCGGTACGAGGGTGGCAAAAGACTCTACCACCCACCCACTTCCTTTATTTCCGAACACAATTTTATTTTCGCTAAAGTCGATCACGACTCCATTCTCGGATAGCCAGTCCGTCCCTAAGATTAAATCTCTCACGAGATCCCTGACTACCAGGCATGCGATGTCCATGCACCTACCGCCTACTTCAATCGGGACATAGGCCTGTCGAGAAATTGGGTTCGATCTCTTCTTGTTAGCACATATTATGAAACATTTGTTTAATGGTAATATTGGGATATTAGGCTCTTTCGCATAAATTAACTCAAAGAATTGCTCGCTTATGGCGGAAACTTCGCTCCCAGTATCTATCAAAGTGGATACTTCGTGCCCGAGACACCATAAGGATATTTCAGGACACGCTCTTTTGACAATACTTCGCTCCTGTTCCTCTTCGAGCAAGTCCTCGAGAAGATTCCCCTCTAATGCGTAGGTGGCGGAGACGCGTGTCGCCGCGCTACACTGCCCGTCCGAGCCGCGGGGATCTAACGGCACGGACGCGAGGAGTTTAAAGAACCCGGCACGGGGCTCGATGGGGGTGGTTGATCGAACCTCGGAACAACTGGCGTCGCTACATCCGGGCGGTCGTGAGGTGGATGGGGATTTCCATGCGATTGAATGTCTCCGGGACATTGCGCGTTCTGATCGCGTGGTAAAGTCGGGGCCATATGCGAGACTTCCCCACTCCGTCTCGGAACATTCCCACGGACATCCCGTCCCCCATTAGAAGGACGGCCCTTCGAAACCCGGGTAGAATTCACCTGCGGGTGGGATTCCCTAGGTCCGAATCCAACCCTCCTATCTCCTTCGCTCGTGTCATCATACCGACCTAATAAGGTCAGCACTCTTTTTAGCGACAATGGTTCCGCGCTCTTAAGCAAGTTTTGTATGAGGGGCGGAAACTGTCGCACTAGAGAATATATTAATCTATCCTCCTCGATGGGAGGTTCGCAAGATTTCGCCGCCGCCACTTTCTTCATGGCGTAGTCCTTCATCTTTCCGTCTCTCGAACGTGAATACGTCCCATTTAAAACACTAGCGTGGAACTCATACTGCGCGGGGGCATCCCAATACTCTGCCAAAAACAGCCTTCTAACCTCCTCGTAAGCCTGTGGGACTGGCCTCAGCATACTTTTCCACAATCCCGCCGGACCTCCTAACATACTAAGAAACACCAGGGACTGAGCAGACGCAGGGATTCCCAGCAATCTCATGTAATCTTCCGCGGCATGCACAAAACCCACGGGGTTTTGCCCAGCTCCGCCCTCGTATGTCGGCTTGTCTATGCAAACTGCTGAAGGCATGGCGAAAACCGGGGGCTGGAACCCCGTATGCTCCACTCGCCTACAGTGATCTTCCAGCTGCTGCATCCTATCAGCTATTACGCGTTCCCTCTGACGCACTTCTTCGAGACCTTTCGAAAGATCAATTACTTGGGCGCCCACAGTTTGGACCTTCGTTTCAACTACCTCCAATTCCTGTCGGGTTTGGCCGGCTGTGACTTTGACCTCTGATTTTAAAGCGCCAATCAATTCCTTAAAATATTCATCCCGCTTCACCTCTCTCTCCTTCTCCCTTCTTTCTTTCTCCTCTTCCTTTCTTTCTCTCTCCTCTTTATCGGCCTTCTCCCTTCTCTCTCTCTCCTCTTTATCGGCCTGCATCCAACTTAACAGGGCGTCTATCGAACCCCCGCTCGCTGAGCCGGTAGCAGGTGGGGGGGGGGGCCTTCGCCTCCGCTCCCTCCTGCTCCGCTGCAGCGTGAGCTGACTCATGGTCGTACTCGTCGGAGTCCGACAACGTTATTTCCTCCACCAATTTGTCAACTTTACCCTTCGTAGCCATTTTTCTAGACCGCCGGCTGGACTGATCACGCGCACACACTTTTTTAATGAAGCCAAAAGGCATGTGACCAAATTACGGCTTCGCGAACGTCCCTGAGCAACCGTGGTTGAGGTGTCACGTGAGCCTATGAACCCAATAACGAACGAACGCTTACCCACAGAAGCAAAAGATTGAGTAAATTATTCAAATTGACTTGCGCGGGGCGAGGGGTCCACACCGAAACAGAAAAGAAGCTTCGAGGGCACGGACGTCGTCTCCTAACACAGCAAAATTTTAAATTAATGATTTTCAGTTTCAACGAAAAGGCACACAAGAAAATAATTCCCCACGAAACAAAAGAACATTCCATGAACTAAGACACTCGGGGTCCTGTCCGCAGCGCCATTATATGTGACGGATCCACCCCCCTAACCCGCGTTTCACTAAGGGGACGGCCGCACACATAGGGATCCGCGTTTGAGCCCACGAGGAGCGTACTCCGCGAATTCCAAATTATAATTAAGGATCCCCCCGAGTCGTTCGATGTTCTGACGCACACACAGGGAATGATGGGGACTGGCCTTCCCATTAACTGGGACGGAACATACACCAGTTCTTTGCACAAGTTTATTGAGGCCCTTGGCCAAAAGTGAACATAAGACACAACGTTTTTGATATAACACTAGAACATAATATAAATGAAAGCACTGATGAGCATGATATGAAAGTGATGGTGATTGCTACAAATGATATGGATGAACATGAAACGCTATGAAGATACAATAAGAAAAATACATGGAGTCAAGATTACAGCTGATAATTCGCGTTCTGAAGGAACCGCGAGAGTTGAGAATCCCTTTGGCGTGGCATGAGCGCCTTGACAAATGCACTTTACAAAGATTTACTTTATGACGATAGGTTCAAGGGTTGCTCCCAAAAGTCCAACCACTCCTGAATTTGGGGCGACGAGGTTCTCCCACGGTGACAAAAGGGGGGGGGAGGGGGTAGAATGGCTCGTGCCAGCTTACTTGGCGGTCCGGAAACGAGACGACGACGGGAACAATGGCCGACCATTGGCGCGCCGATTTCTCCGGGAATGACGGGGGCTCGTGGCTCCTCTGCGTCCTGATCCCGGTTTGAAATGTTGTGGCCGTGTGTCGCCTGGAAGGGCCAGCTGCTCGCGATCTTATCCCCACGTATTGGGGCTATCTGCCCGTGGGTGGAATCGCCGCGGGTTATGCTGGGTCTCCTTCTCCAGCCCTGTGTCGCTCCTTGGGACCCGTGCACCAGCAGCCTCTCTACAATATCCACCGGTACTCTCTCCCGGGTGGCATAGCCTCCTGCCTCCAATTGCCAATTTCGTTCTCCTCGTCGTGGCGTGCTCACCGCCCTTAAATACCCCACAAATTGTGGGAGGGGTCGTTCGGGGGCACACCACATGGGTAAATGGGGGGTGGGGTGAGTAGGGAAATCCCCACTCGTCGACATGAAGCACTTTTGACTAGGCCGTAGATTCACCGGACGTCGTCGGCGAATGAAGAGGGAGGGGGGGACAGACCCTCCCGTAGCCGGCGACGTCACTCACCTTGACCACGAACACGTTTTTAGGGGAGTTCACATCACTGGGACAAAAGGGGATGGGGGGCAAACAAAGGAACACAGAAAAAACAAAACGAACGATGAGCGCCAAGCGCAGAAGGACGCGAGGGGATCCAAAATCGTCATGCGACGGTACAACCGTTACCGTCACAATATGTTTTTGATTTTTTCACGTTTTATTTCTTATGTGTGTCTCACGTTTCTTATATACTACAATACATTATCCCTGATAAAATCGTTGGGTTTCAAGAAGGAAAAAATGTGATTGTGACGCAGCAAATATTTACCAATTTCTTGAATGTTACATGGCATAATATTATTAAATTAGTTCTTGCAATATGAATATTAATTCCTGCATTCCTAAGTTCAGGTTATAATAAAAAATCTTTGCTGTAATCGCTTCTATTATGAATACTTCTTAAAAAATTTCTTTATTGATGTTTTCTAAAACAGGAAACATAAATTAATATGTGTTGACACATCGGTATAAAAAATCGGTAACATTATCCAATTCGTGCTCGTTTTATCAATCAGTCTATTAGCTGTATATTTTTTCTCGTGCACGAAATAGAACAAACATATCAGGCTATAACTTATTTACTGGAAAATTTACTAAGACATTTCAGCACAATGAATTAGTTCTACTTTGTATTTACGTTAAATCAACGTCAAATTATATGTATCAAATTATATAATTTTTATTATTTTATTTGAGATATAATATAATTGGGTGTTATGATATACTTAGGGTCTTATTAATTTTACTACAAACATTTTCTTATTTATATGCAGTATATTTAGACTGTATTTGGTGCGCTTTCCGTGATCAAATTTTGAAATAATTTTCATGTATTTCTGACTCGAAAATTAAGTTTTCCTCAAATTCGAAAATATGTGAGACCATTTCCACAAGCATCTGAGTCAGATTTGTTTACTTTCGTGAATACAGTCTATTAATATCCTTAGGAAATAGGAGAGTTTTATTTTTTGTTAATTCATATTCCAGTTTCTGAAAAAATGGGATAGTTTCTTTTCGTGGAAATTCATTTAAATACGCTCTGTTTTCCTCCAGTATTTTTCTTCTTTCTACTTTTTTATTGAGCATATTTTCCTATGTTCTGTTATTCAAAGCGAGAATCTGCTTTTGAGTTTTATTAGACATGTTTATGTGAATGCCGATTATCGTTTAGCATAAAAACTGTATTATTTCCACGGAACCTACCTCTTATTTTTAGCAAAATGTTTTAGATCCAACATAAATTTTCACGGTTCGCATAGCCAGAAATCCCGATTCTTGCGCTTCCAAATATTTTCAGGCGGCTGATGAAAAATTTTTTTGTGCCCCGTAATGGTGCTATGTGTATCCGAGACATTAATTCCGCTGAGAGCCTGTTAACGCGAGACCTGTTTCTGTATTGCTTCATGAACATTTTATAAAAAAGAATAAGGTAAAATTTAAGCACCAATGCGATTAGTGTTTGATATTTACCACTTTACCTTGAATCTGCAGATGAATCCGCACTTGATGTTTGGTTCATGTTCATTACTTGTTGCCTTTTGTTAGCTCGGTTCTCCTACTAACTATGACCATTCGTACTCTTATTTACTTCTATGACTACTCTCGCACTAAATTCCATTTTATGTCGCTAAACCATTTCCTGTAGTTTAGCTCATGTTTTCGTGCAGTAACAACCTTTTCATCTTTATAAAATAGTCGTGGTTCAGACAAATATCATTTACTGCCCAGTCAACTCCTATTATCCATTTGCTAGCCGGGTAACAAGTGCTGCGTCATCAACCATTTCACTTAACTTAAATTGCTCTCCTGGGTCTATCTCCGCAGCAGAACGCTTTTAATGCTTCTCGTGTCATTTGTCCGTGCAATTTTTGGAACTAATTAATTTCTTTCAGGCATTTCTTTTTAAACCACTTCTTTTTTGAATGAAAATCTTAAACTATCTTTTCAATCATTTTTCACTATTGTATTCGATTGCTATTTGTTCAAGGGTTCTTCTGTATATTTTACTTCTCGGTGTGTTTTTATGCATACCTGTCAAATTTAAATGGGCTAATTTTTTAAAAATGACTTCTATTCTGTAACACATATTTTCCTACTGTCAAAATCGTCGTCCTTTACCTTTCTGTCATGCCATTCTTTCCTTTGTGAATTGAGAGAGCAATTACTGTTTTTGTTGCTGTTATGAAGGAGGGCAAGCGAAAAATATGGTCGTTGATGCCATAAAAGTGTGTACTCGGAAAGAAGTTCTTTCAGGTGCTAGCGGAGGAAGGTTGGTAGAAACCTGGTGTCGTCATTAGCCTGCCCTTAAAGAAATTTGCCAAATGATTTCATCTGACGAACGGAATAATTGAATTGCTCACCATACTGTATTAGATCGGCATTTGTATACTACTGATATAAATTTAAATCTACAACCACCGGAATCGGAACACGAGCCTTAGAGGTGAGAGTCTGGCTCTCACTAGATGTTGATGATCAAGTCATCTCGACTGCCTAATTCAGAATCGCATCCTTGCGTTCAGTGCGAATAAGTGTGCAAGAAACGGGATATATTCTGCGAGTGCAATCCCATCTCCTAATATATACAAACCTTTAACGTATAATGTTTTTTATCTTTCACTCTCGCAGTTAGTCACACCGGCCAAAAAATGGAGCGTTTCGTTATCATGTCACGTTTGAAATTGCATTATTTTCAATACGACAAAACATTCGTGGTATGTGATAAACTATTTGAAAAATGAAGGAATAAAGGTTATAAATCACAAAACATATGTGCATTATTGCATCGGCCAACGCTAAGCAAAATGGGGGAGAAATAAACTAGTTTTACCCCTCTCGGTGCCTACTAATATAAATACTATATATCTGGACTCCAAAATACAAATCTGGACTCAAAAATATAAAACTGCACGTTGATTGAGGAGCCATTGAACTTTTTTCAAAAAATAATATCAATCTAAAGGAAAATAATAGCAATAATATCATTCAATGGGATGAATTACGTAAACGCATTCGTAAACTATTATTATTTAGATAACATATATTGGTAAACGTGTTCAGTCTGCATTATTGAGTGCAATACAGTGAGGCACATGAGGGTGTATTCATAATTTAAATGTATTCTTTCATTTAATTTCGTAGAACATTACCATTCCTATAGCATACGCGACGCATTCTAGACTCGAAAGGTCTGCGGCCGTGGCTCCGATACAGTCACCGCCAATTTTTTTTTGTGTAGGCAATGCAGGTCACGGCTAGTAGTGCAAGTTATAGTCTACTCAGGAATAATAAATGGAATGTCTTATTGTCTTATTTTTTTAGCTTTCTTCAGAACACAGCAACTGCCGCAGTAGATGCCCACGTTCTTCTCGTCACGTATTCTCGTTTTTGTGCGAGATGCCATTCCTCTCCCCTCCTTACTTCCTCCTCTCTCCCCCTTCCCCGTTCGACCCTCACCCCCTCTTGTCACACCCCCCACTCATCCTTCAGCTCCGGAAACACGCGCCAAAAGGCCCTTACTCGAATCCCAGATTTATTCCTGCTGCTTACCCGTCATCTCGCCGGCCTTCCCTGCCAGGACACTCCCTCTTATTACTCTCGGCATGTTTTAGCGAAGCCCAAATTTCACTATCGCCTCGGTAAAAAAAATAAATAAACCATCGCAGCATAAATAACAATGCCTTTACGTTGATTCCGACCTTGCACTGTCTTATTTCAAGGTAGTTTGTTGGAAGACTGGAAGGAAGCTATTTTAGTAAAGGTATCGCATTGTTCCCATCTGGTACCGTAAGATGTTAAAATTCGTAGTTACGCATGGAAAACCGGAGGAAAATGATTTCTTTGACCGGGAATCAAACCAAGAGCAACTAATAGCTTTGTGGGCCAAAAATCCATAATTCATCAAATCTAAGAACCGCTGTTCGATTCCCGGTCTGGGAAACCTTTTCTTCTGTCAATTTTCAAGTATTTTTCATTGTTTCAGTCTTAACCATATACTCTCTGGTTTCTTTCGTGACCTCTTATCTTTATCCTCCCTTTTCCACTTACCGAAAATTCACCCTTTTATGAATTCTGCATACTCAAAGCCATTTTCCTTGCTTAACTGCCGCCGAATTTCATCCAATGTCTTTTTTCTCCGTTTCCGATATATTCTAGAATATAAAACTGATTGTTGATGATCAAGTTATCTTGACTGCATTATTCAGAATCGCATCCTTGTGTTCAGTGCGAATAAGTTTGCAAAAAAACGGGATATATTCTGCTGAACCCTCCTTCAATCCGCTCCTGCAGTATTGTTAAGTACATTCAGTACGAACAAAATGGACCTCATTATTATTTCTATGACTTGGATAGGTAGCCAGGGGCGCGATCATGGTTCTTCATAACGCGATGGCGTTATCGTTATCGGCAGCTAACGCAAAAGTTAACGAAAGTGCGATCATGGTTCTTCAAATTTCGCGCTACGGGCTCAGGAAAACCTGTTTCGTAGCGATATGGTAAAGCTTTTGTAAAGGTGGCGTTAACTCCGCGTTATGAAGAAATATGGTGGAAAGCGTGTTACACATCAGATTTCAATTTCCTGATTTCCAGCTTGTTTTGCCCATAGTGGACAATTACTTAACTTATTAATCAAGGTTACGTATGTCGTATTTATTTTTTATTAAAAATATTTGCTCAAAGTGAAATATCGTTTCTTAATTTGTACGTATCAACCAATCATAATTATGGTAAGAGATCGCTGTGATATTGTGGTCTATAATATTTATATTTACAAGGTTATTAGTGATATTTGTGTTAGCTGTTACTTAGTGCAGTGATTTTTACTTAGTTTAATGTCTTCCGTAAACACACAAGAAGACGATTTACTGCTGTCAAAACATTAATTTCAATGCCTTGTCAATCGCGTTTTAGAACTTGAATGGTGTTATTGAATGTTGTACTTGAATGAAAGGTATATTCTCACGTGAGGAGGTAGTGTTTGCTTACATTTTAAACATAAACATTTTATGCTTACAGTTCAAATATGTTTGGTTTGGTTGTGTCACTTGTGACAATTTATACAATGTTTTTGCTGAACTGCATGTCATTCCCGAAGAATGCCATGTACTACAATTTGGACGTATGTTATGTACATCGCTTGTGTTAATTCATTTACAAATCATTTTTGGCCGTAAATCTATGTTTTCCTTACATCAATCGTAATTCGATTGGCGATTTTTGGGTTGCTGCTTTTACTTTTAAGTTCCATCTTTGGATAACCTTCCCTCTAGAAATTACTGATTTTCTTTGACATTAATCCTTACCGAGGTTATTATTTATTACTATGTTAACTCCACCGTCACTAATCAAACCAAACTTCGTGTTGATTACTGAGTGAATAAAATTATCCCTGCGTTCAAGTCTCATATTCAGTAAAATCTCACTTTAATTTCCTGTGCCTTCTAACTTTTGTCCTGCTTATGTTATTTAATTTCCTCTGGCTCTGCCATAGGATAGTCGCCCCCTGATTAAATGTAAGGCTGGTACCTTGCACTGAAATTTCACCTTGTTTTTAATGACTAAAGAGTTAATAATCATAATATTCTGTTATGGAAATTGGGAAGCCCTGCCATTGATGGTTTCTTTTGTTTATTTCTGCTACATCACTTGCCAAAGCTTCATGACAATTGCTGTGTTATTTTTGGATAGTGTTGTGTAACATTATGTTGTTAGAAATAAAGGGAGAATTCAGGTGAGGCATTCAAGGGGTTGCAATGGATCCCTTTTGCCCTGGTGGATTAATTTTTTCTCCTCTTTGAACAACAAAAAAGACGGATCAGGATATTTTCACTAAACAGACACTACCATATTGCAGTGGTCTCTTGGGCTTCTGTGGAACTGCAGACACTTATCTTACTTTGGTCTCTCTTTGCAAACGTCCATAACAGTATTATGTAAATTGTTATTAGTTTTGCTACTTTTATTTTTTGACTTAATGACTACATTATTCTAACATCTACTGATACACTTTTGATCTCTAATTTAAGGCCTGGAGACAGTTCTATATTGATTAAAAATACATTTGGCTTGCACTCATAGTTTGTAGAAAGTGAGTTCACGAACTAGAGCAACTTTTTTATAGTATTTCACTGAGGGTACCTAGTGTGTATTTCTGCAACAACCCCTTATGTCTTACTAACAGCTACACAGAAATGGCTCAAGCATTGCTTTTTCTGGATGATTTTGTGGAGTACTATGTTGCCAGACTGGATGTTAGAATTCAGAGGAGGAGATTAAGGGATACTATGGATCCTTTCACTCTGGAAGAGGACCAATTTCATCAGCTCTTTCGAGTATCAAAGATTATGGCCAGAGACTTGAGCAATGAACTCAGACCTTACATTACACGGTCACGGTCACATGGACTATCTGTGGAATTGCAGGCATTTATCTTTCTGGACACTACTTGTCAAATTTCACACTCGGTAGTACCTTCCTAAAATAATTTACATTGTCATTACAACAGGTATTGTGTGCTCTCAGGTTTTTTGCCACTGGTTCCTACCAGCGGCCTGTTGGACAAGATTATTTAATATCAGTAAGCCAATCTACCACATCCCTTGTATTGGGTGAAGTAATTGCAGCAATGCATCGTCACTTGGTGCAGCAGTGGATTAAGTTTCCAGCAACACAAGTTGACCGGAATAAGGCACAAAGAAATTTTAGGTTCGCCAACAATCCTTTCCCAGGTGCAATGGCTGCCATTGATTGCACTCACATACCCATCCTTGCCCCCAAAGATCATGAAGAGAATTATATAAATAGGCATGGGTATCACTCCCTCAATGTTCAAATGGTAGGTACATGTTTCAATTTCCCTAAATGTTAGTCTGAGACATATAGGATCATGTGGGATATGTTAGTCAATTTTTAATTTATCTCAGTCTCAAATAAATGGTCCATTATTCTCACTAATTCTTCTTTAATTAGATATGTGGTGCTGACATGAAAATTTTTAATGTGTGCGCAAAATTTCCGGGGTCTCGTCATGATGCTGGAATTTGGATGCAGTGTCCAGCCAGAGCAATAATGGAGATGTGGCATGGTAGGGGTGAGAGGAATATATGGATTTTAGGTACGATCATCTAAGATCATAACTGCCACTAGAATTTACTTAATTCATTTCTTCACTTCCTAATTATTTCTGTTATTATTGCATCTAACATTAAAAAGCTCTGGTGTTTCATTGATAAGTTATGGGTTTTGATAAATGCAGGAGAAGTTTGAGTAATTATTATGGAGAAAATAGATTGATTTATTCTTAATATGGCCTATTCTAACCTACAACTCAGGGATACCAGTATTGGTCTGCTTTTTTTTAAAAACATTTGAGGGATCAGTTTTTCATAAAGCATGTTCTCAAAAGTTAGCCTTGATTATAGTATGATAATCTATTATTTGTGAAGGTGACTCAGGGTACCCCAATGAGCCTTGGCTGCTTACACCACTGCCTCACGCTGAGCCCATGTCCCCAGAAAATAGGTATACCATCGCACACTGCAAAGCTCGGGCAATAGTGGAAAGATTATTTGGTGTCATGAAGGCTACATGGCGATGCCTATCCCGCCAGAGAATTCTAATGTATGAGCCTAGAAAAGCATCCAAGATAATTCTGGCATGTGCTGTTTTGCATAATATGCGGTTGAGGTACCGTTTGCCAGAGCTGCATGATGAAGATGAGGGTGTACCAGTCCTCAATGTGGTGGACCCTGAGGAAGAAGTTAGGGCAGAAGGTCGGGCCCGTATTGCTGAGGGCCACCGTGTTAGGAGGGCATTGATAATGGAACATTTCAATTTCTAGTAGGTATTTCTTCTGTTTCCTAGGTATTTTATTATACTTATAGGCTTAGGGTTGATTGAATGAAAGCATGCATACCATATTGTCAAATGAATTGAAATATTCTGTTAAGTAAATGTATTTTGAAATGAAAACAATGGAATTATTTTTAAATATGCTTCGCAAAAAAATCCCACCCATTAAAAAAAAGATACTTGTATTATTATATTATAGTTTGTCTTCACTGATTTTTTCAACTGCCTCACAGAGTCGTTTGAGTAGGTTATTTCTTTTTCTGGACTCATCTCGAATCTCTGATAGCCTTTCTGATACTGTCTGAAATGTTAAAAAGACACATGTCATGAATACTGCCATATAATGACAAAGGTAATGATAAAACCTATCACTACCTGGAATATATCATTTTGCTTCTCTTGGAGGATTACTAATTCCCTTCTAGAATCAGCCAGCTGATCTTTCATGCTTTTTTTCTCCCTTGGGCATGGTACTGTAACATAGTAGATAATGGTATTAATTACTTTTTGGGCTTGGATTAATATATTTCAGAATATAATTCTAATTTACTATTTTCTACTCACGATGGCTTGCCTTCCTTTTCACTCTTTCAACCCTGGAAGGTTCTGGGGGTATGGCAATGGAGGTGCTGGCTCCAAAATTTACCGTACATTCATCCAGCACTATACTGACTGTGCAAATCAGAGAGATTGGTAGCATAAATATTTGGCATGTCTGCATTATTATGAGCATTTGTTAATTTAAATTGAAAATTATTGGTTTAAATATGCTTCCAAGTAAATGGCTTACATTAAAATGGAGATTGATAATAACATCTATGTAATTGGCTGAATTTTCAGCAAAATATCTTAGCAGTACATTAATGAATTTGTTCACCTTCAGAGGCATCACCTGGACTGAGGTCTGCATCCCCGTCCAAACTCATGGGCAGACCATCCATGATGTTTAGGAGTGACGCCTAGAGTAGAGGAGTTAATAATGTTTTTGTATATGTTGATATTTTGTTATTTTTCTCTCTTCATATGCTAATTAAAAAAAGTCCATAATAAAACTTTTACATGAAACTGATAACATAATCTAACATTCTGAATTATTCTTTGCAAGCATGCCTTTGCCTTATGTAACTTTCTAACATATATCTCCAATTGCATTCACAGCTTTGATCATGAAAGATTTTTCCATGAACATAATATTGCAAGCCTCTGAGCATCCAGTATTAGTATTAAAAAAGGAAACAACCACCAAAAGGCACAATACCATTTGGCTTCAGAGAATTATAGTATTTTGAGGGTTGTGGGGATGAAAGTAAATGGTAGTGATAATTTCATTCATTGGAAATGTAGAAGGTTGTAGGTAATAGAGGCTCGATCAAAATGCCTAAAATATGCTATGTGGAATATTCTACGTTTGAATACTGATGTGTGTTGGAATGCAACACGTTCCACTCGGGAAAATTTTACTTCCTTGATCGCTCTGTTAGGCCAGCTCTGACCAGCAAATGTGATGAATTTTATCTTTCTACAGTAAGTATAAATTAAGATATTGATAAAAGTCAGATATCTCCTCTTCGGGATTTATGATACTTACAAATCCTTCTTATTTTGTTTGTAGTTATGTTGTACTTTATAAAATATAATAATAAGGTTCCTTTGGAAATTGTTCTACTGAACCACAGTGCAAATTTGCTGCAAATCAAAGGTAACAGAGAAAAAATAAACATACGTGGTCCTCGGGAAGGGAATCATTTCCAGGGGTTCCCTGGCATCCCTCTGAGCCTAAGATTCCCATAATCTTGTTCTCATAGTTGCTTAAAAGTGGAATTCCCTCTGTATTCCCAGTTTTCAATCTCGCTGCATTTATAGAGGCAACCTTGCACCTCACTCTGCTTTTGGTGTCCGTCCAAGCCTAAAAAAAATAAACCCCTTGCCCTCACTAAAGTTTCAAATTTCTTAATGAATCATTCAATATTATATTTGTCAAGCATACCTTTTGCCAATGGGACACATCTTTTGGAGGTCCCAATTCGTTGGCCTCGTCAGCAAATTTTTGCCATAGTTTGGCTAGAGCTGCTCGTCCACAAGGACCAGAAGCCCTATTTTTGGCCAACTCAGGGTACTTTACCATATAGTCGGCCATTAATTCTTTTTGACTCGGCGAAAGTCTTGCTCCACGGCATCTTCGTTTGAAAATTTTCAATATGTATTTTTAGATATAATGAAATTGGGAAAAAGTGGAATTTTAAAATTGACCGTACCTATCATATGCGTACGCCCTGGGGGTCTCGAAATACCTTTTCACCCATCGGGCCCAACAATTTGGCCGTGATGCGATGCCCACTATACAATTTTTCCCTTTTATGGCAATTGCCCCCTAACTCAAGGACCAAGCGTATGCATATGACATGTACCGACTTTAGTCATGAGCAATTTCACTCATTACTAAATTACCTCCACCCGGTGTAATTATTTCATGCTCAGTAGTTGCATACACAATTCAACTCGCTCATATTTTAAATTAAATATTTCCGAAAGATCATTTCCATTAGAGCAACACAACTGAAATATAAATAATGAGGTATTTAAAAGAATACTTACCTAGCGAATTTAGTTCCTTCCATAACACGTTCTCTCTGAATCAATTTTAAAAACTTGATTCCTCAGATCTTCTTTCGTACTTGATATTTGAGGTAATTTCCGCGGGGAATCGAAAAAGTAAACATTTCATAGTTACCGCTTTCAAATGTTTTCAATTGACCGCCATTATTTCCGTGGTTCTCATTGGTCAAAATTCTTAGCCTCTCACGCGGGTGTTGATTTTTTGTATTTCATAGTGCGCAGACGCTATCTTGCCATTGTAGCGCAAGGCCAGAGAACCATGATCGCGAAGAATGCGCTACAGCGGGATTTAGCGCTAAGGTTAGCGATAGCGATAACGCGCCGAAAAGAACCATGATCGCGCCCCAGGTGGATTACCCGCGGGCTCTACTCAAAAGTCTTGGGTTCGCATTCCATCTATGGCTTGGGAATGGTATTGTCTAAAAGTTAAGGTTAGGATTAAGTTGGGTTAGATGGCGCGAAGTAACCTTAGAAAATTACCTTTTCCTTATGTACAAGAGCATTTTATTGCCTAAGCAATATTAGGCTTGTTATAACACCAATTATTGTATGCAAATTTAAAAAGGCTAAAACCTTTTAATTTTTGGGAACTTACTTAGGATTTATACCATGCTGGCTCGGTGAATTCACGGCCAAAGAGAGTTTCTTACAAAAGAAATACTTGTACTAGGAAAGTAACTTAAGAGCATGAGTTAAATATTAGTGTTTTCAGTGATTTTGCGGGAACCAAGATTGTAATATGTGGTTGGAAAATAAGCCATTTTGGATTCACAATAGAAGAAATTCCACAGAGAAAAAATCATTCGCCTTGACCGGGATTTGTCAATATGTCATGTTGGATTCTTTTCCGGATTTAAAATTTGTCGTAAATAAAAAAATACACACAATCATATACGGACGTATCGGATTACGAAATGAAGTCGGTACACGACATGACAAATAGTAACATTTTAAGAAACTGTTTGTTTGCCATTTGTTTGTATGAAGCCATAAAGAAAGGGAAACTGTTAGGCAGTTACCGTGAAATAGAATAAAGAAGACAAAAATTGAGCTGAGTATTGAATATCAAAGAAGAAGTAATGAATTGTGATCGGAAATAATAATTATACGGTATTATGTTCCATGAGAGTATGCTGTACAGGAGAGAGGTCGATGTTAATAGTGAAATAGACGAAAGTAGACTGGAAATAAGTTGAAAATGAAATATTGACGTTTAATTATGTTCAAGAGTAAAATGGAGCGTTTGGATGTTAATTTTGACCCTGAAAAACATTCCCATTAACGGCTCCAATTTTAAAGAGAAAAATTTAACGGATGTATAATGTACATGCACTTGGAGGATATTAAGTGCTTTTCTGAGAACAGGGTTCTGATTTTAAGAATTAATTAGGTTTTTACGTTGAAATTTATTAGGAACTTACACATGGAGCATGTTTATTAATGGCAGTTAGGCATGTACGAGAACTGCTGCAGAGGAAACAAGGGTGGAAGCATTCGACATGTGGTGCTACAGAAGAATGGTGAAGATTAAATGGATTTACCGAGTGAGTGGCGAGGAAGTCCTGAAGAGACTGGGAGAAAAGAGGTCTTCTGAAAACATTAAGACGAAAACGGACAACTTCATCGGCCACATCATGAGGCATAATGGTCTGAAGACAATCGTCGAAGGACAAACAACCGGAAGAATGGCAGAGGAAGGCCTAGTTAGAGATATATAGAACAAGTAATGAAGGATGTGCAAGTCAAGAAATATGTATATAAGAAGGGACTAGCTGTTAGGAGAATGGAATGGAGAGCTGCGTCAAACCAATCACAGGAATTTTGACAGATGTTGATTAGGTTTTTATATTATATAAAAAGCTAATGTTAATTATTTTTCTGCTCGAAGACGTGGAACTAGAGCATCACGATAAAAAAGAAGCTGAAATAACTAGCATTGATTCAAACGGGCACGCCTTTGAGATGAAAAATTCCAGGCCAATGTATGAAATTGAATACTTTGAATTGCAATGACATTCCGCACAGCGTCGCATTTTCCCCGTAAGAGAGTAATAATGCGCGTGCATTCCGCGAGATGTTGTTTCGTTCTCACAGTCTGCACGTGGGCTTGCAAGTGTACGTGTCTTCACACGCTTGGTTAACCCCGATTCTTATTTTTCCCTCTGCAATAATTGGGTGTTGTGCATTCTATTTTCTTCCGCCTTGTTCTCGGAGTTGATTTCAAATATTTATTCGAGGTCTAAGAAAGTCTAAAAGAGGAGTCTAAGAAAATGAGTATCTATAATGAAGTCTTTGGTGATATGGAACGCAGAAAATAAAATTGAATCCTCTGTAATAATGATAGTTTTTGCCAAATACCTTTTTTCTTCCATTGGCAGTGATTTATGCAATTATTTTTGGCGTAAAAAATTAATCCATCGATAAAAAAATACTTTGTAACAGCTTTAATTTCTTTCGTCTGGACCCTGTTCTATGCTTGAACGTCGACGTTCAGTGATATTGATTCATTTTTCGTCGTTTGTACTTTATCATTAATCTTGTACCAAATTTCATATTTCATTTGAAAAAATCCTTGCTTTTTTAGTCTCTTTCTAAATTCTGAGTGCTACAGGCGTAATGACATATATTACAGGTTCGTCATTTTATTCAAGGGCTATTATTTCTCTCGTACATTTAACTAATAATACAGTAATAATGGAGATGTGAAACATAATGGCTCCCGTATGATTACTTGGCAATCTACTTCTATAGAGTTCAATTTTTCATTTTTACGCACTAAAATTCTAATGTACTCGAGCATTAAATTTAAATAATATTTTGCAAATTTATCTCCCTATGCTGCCGAATTTTCTATTTTTGATGACTTTTACATAAATGAACGCGCGGTTTAAAATGACTCTCATTTCTGAAATAAAATTGCTCCAGTAAACTTAGTAAATATCTGAAGTTTTCTGGTACTTGTTGTTCTTTTATTTTTTAATATAACAGAATGTGTTCTTTTAAACATGATTAACTCTTCGTTCAATTCCTTTATTCTATGTCGAAGTAAGTTGGCTGGGATAATAATCATACTGTGATAATAATCATTCAAGTCTTAGCTTGAGGAAAAATTTCTAAACTCACTTCAGAGGTCCAGGGCCACGCTTTAAGTATTATTTGCGCTCAGAGTATACACGAATAGTATTAGGAATAAGGTTTAATTTTCTCCAACGGCTAAGGTTCATTTTCACCGTCTTAGCTGCACTCGTAGCCTACGTAATCCTGACACTAATACAACACCTATCACCGAGGTGGTATTTAAACTTGCAACCTTTGGGTTGTCATACAGTGGCTGTTACAGCTACCAGCCTCACTTTTGCTGCAGACTCTCACTAACGAGATGCTCTGATTAAGACGTCGGTGCCTCGAACTCGTGAACACGTTTTTATTTTTCCGTTGTTTTCCCATCACCACGTCTTACAACGACGCCTCCCTCGCCAAACCTCCATCTTACGCCTTTCAAACCCTTCATCTCCGCCACTCCACACTCCTGACCCTTCCACGATTCCCCTCCCCCTAAGCCCCCAACCCACTCATTCTCCTCTGACGCGCTGACATGCCTTAAGCGTAGGTCCTCGAGGGTGGGATTTAGCGTAGAGGAGCTATTAATAGTCTCACCCCCTTCTCCGCTTCTTCCCTTTCCCTACCCTTTCTCTCTCCTCCTGACGATAAAGCTCTCAAACTCCCACACGTCCCCTCCCCCCCACCCGGAGGAAGTGGGTTCCCTGCCTACTATACCGTGCTAGTCTTCCGTCGCTCATATGCCGGGGGAAAGAATTCCATCACTCGGGAGGTAGAGGCTCTTTCGTGGGGGTTGGGCCGTGTGGGAGGTTGGTGGGGATGGGGGGGAGAAGGTTCGGTTCGGGAGAGTGTATTACATTTTGCTCCCTCCGCCGTCGGCCATCCTTTCCCTCCCACATGATCCGCTCTCCTTTCGTCCGAGATGGGGTCGATCCAGTGCGTGTCCTCTTGTCTTTTTCGTTCGAGATATGGTTGCTCATGTCGCCCATGCACCTCCCCTTGTTACCTACCTTTCCCTTCCCTAAACTCCGAAAGTTAGGTCTGGTAACATAATGCATTTTAATGGCACACTCATCATATTAGTATCCTCTAGTTATTAGGCTATGCTTTGAATGTCAGAAATGGGATCGTTTACCATGTTTTTTTTATTGCCGAGTCTGATAGAGTTTGTAAAATAAAAAAAACAGTATTTTTCCGTTTTCTGATCCGTCAATTATTTCTCGATTTATAAGCGGCAAAAAACTGATGTTTTTAACCCTTTCGGAAAAGTGGGCGTGGTGCAACCTCTGACGTATATCGACTTCGTCCAATCACAACTGAGCCCGCGAAGCTACTTTGCCTTATCGCAATGGGGGGAACACAGCTGACTCTGCCAGTAGGAGGAGTTGCGACCGAATCTTTGTGAGCAGAACTTCCGAGAACCCCCCTCCACTCCCTTCCCTTCCCATAAAAGCAGTCAAGAACGGGAGGAAAATGACGTCAATGATATCAAGGCATCTTTTTCGGTGGGCGTCACTTTTTGCTTTTTTAATTTTTGATTTATGAGTGATTGGTTGTGGTTAGAAGATTAATTTATTTTCAATTAGTTTACAAAATTGCGATTTCGCTTCCGAGTAAACGCCCATTGTGGTGTTCATTATTTTTACGATTTTATGGTGAAGAGCCAAATATAGAGTTTATGTTTAGCATTACAATTTTAACAAGAGAATAGCCGCTTTTATAAGCTCCCTTGATAGTGCAACACAATGAGGAAGCTAATATTATGGCGGTATTATTTGAATAAACTGTTATGGCCAACCATTGTCTATTCCCATAATGACTGTCGCAAATCGGTATGTTATTCTGGTGTCACTGGACGTATCATCTAACCCACTGTTTTATGTGCTTTATAAAGTCCTAATCCATACCCACTGCTATTTATCGATAAGTAGGAAGTAGAAAACTGGGGTTATTATTGTAGTATCAGCATCAGTGCCAGAGTTTTCGGAATCAGGTATAGCCTATGAGAGGATGAAAATAATGAGAAATTATCAAGCAGCTCGGCTTAAAAATTCATTTAACTTTAGATAGTGTCGGACAACTCGGTTGCGGTATCGGTATAAAAGAAATGTAAGGAAGCCCTTTAACGAAACATTACGTAAGATGACGATATCTTTTTCATTAGTAGATAAATGATTTCCAGGGCCCTGAATAAAACGGTTTGATGGCGCTGCTAAGGAATCTGATTCGTATTGACGTATAAATACATAAGTAAGGTATGAAGAGAGCGTACATAGCACAACTTCGAGGATAAAATTTAAAAAAATTGTTGGAGAGGAACTTAGTTACGATGGGATATAAACTTAGCAAATCGAGCAACTGGGAATTCAATACTGCTACTATTACTACTACTACAGCAAAAGAGAATGAAGGGACACAGGAGGAAGACAAATGGAAGAGTAAATGGTGAAGTAATGAGGAGAAAAAGGAAATAAGTACTAGGACGTGATTGGTCTGGTCATGAATGAATGAAGGAATGAGGGCTGTCGTAAATCAATGTTGGGAAAGAATGTTAATGATTAGGAGGTAATATGTGCAATGGAACCCTGACGGTTCTTATAGGTAGGAAATATGTGTATGATAGGAGGAAATGGAAAGTAATAGATTTGTCAATATGCAAAGGGTATGCTGGCTATGTAGAAGAAATATAATTAAGAAGGAAAAAAGTAAAGTATATGGCGTGAAGAAAATAGTTCCAGGTAAGGTACCGCTTACGATGGAATATCGTCTAATTGGTAGCTAATGTAAATAAAATGATCACTTGGTAAGATTCCACAAATTCTATTTTTCCCGACCTAGGTTTCGATTGGTTTGACAATCATTATCAAGCCTTGATTACCTTGACCATTACCTTGATAATGATTGTCAAACCAATCGACACCTAGGTCGGGAAAAATAAAATTTGTGGAATCTTACCAAGTGATCATTTTATTTACTATGCGGTTCCACCAAGTGAAGCCTGAGGATTTCCTCTTTATTAGGGTAGCTAATGTGTTATAATCCTTAATTTTAAATTAAATCTCACTATCTCAATGCTGAATTCAAGTATTTGATTCTGAATGGAAGTGATTGATTACAAGAGTGCTTAAAATATGTGGGATTCTGATGCAATATATTGAATTAGGTTACTTTTCTCAAATTAAACATCATCATTATTAAATTAATATCCAATTGAAATTCATGAAAAATCTACTGATATTAACATTTTTTAAATAAAAAACTATATATTTTGCCAGTGCACTTTATGTAGATAAGCAATAGTGCGTTTTATTCAGTCAGTGTGCCACAGTACAAAGCCTATAAATTACTTACTGAATCAGAGTACTTTGCATGAGTTGACGCTATTTTTCCGCGGTGTAGCCTCGGTTTTACTCAACCAGGTTGTTTATTGTACGATTCTATCAAATGAAAAACGCTATCTTACGTGCCTGTAAAATTTGGACTGCAAACATAGGACCAACGTAAGGGGTTTGTTTGTAGGGTTTAGTGTTGCAAGAAAATGTATCGCCCACGTGCTTCACTACATTTACAGTTGTGCTCTTGAGATAATTGTCAAAACAAACAGCGATGTTTCCAGTGGACTACTTTGAGATTCACCTTTCATTAGGTACCCGCACAAGAATCTCCGCTGAATTTATGTTTATTTACGGAGAAAAAACGAGAGGAATAATGCGCAAATTTTACTGACACTGAAGCATGCCATGCATAACAGAATTAATGTAAAATCACCTGGAAAAATGCTATATTTAAAATAGAAAATATTCATGTAATTGGAGTGGAAAAATGGAGTAAATAGAAGCAGTTATGCCTTCTACTCAGTACTATGATATGGAAACGTTTAATATGTTTGTTAAACTTTGCTTTAACTTGAAACTATTAGAATTAGATACATATATTTTTATTATTTTGCATTTATTTTCCAGCTCCGGTGTACTTAGAATGTCGTCTCTCAATTATGAGCATCTATTAACATAGTACATAACTTAAAAGTTTTCGTGATACTACGGAATTAGATGATGGCAAATATGTACGTAATTACGCTGAGAACTTCTGTATGGATGTCTCTGGGCACATACTCCGTAAAAGTTTAGACATTTTGAAACATTTATTTTGCTTGACATTGAAAGATTTTCTCTCATCAAATTTCCGTTGAGTAGATGACGCTGAATCCTTCATGTATCTACAGATTTGTCTGTAATAATTCACGGAAATCGTTAATTTTAGTGAATTCTTTGACTTAATTTTATCAGCTACCTTATTTACAGTCGCTTAGCGGCAATTTACTTTTAAAATTCAGGGAACGAATGTTACGAAAAAGATTATAGGTCCAATCCAAACCCAGATTACGTGTAGGTACATGTCCCTGAATGTTTGGTACATAAGTTTACAACAATCCCACTCATAAAATACGCATCAAAATTACCATTTACCTTCAATTCCCATCCTTTTAACTTTCCTCCCGGTCTGAAGCGCCCGTTAATGCGGAAACAGACTTGAAAACTCCCATGTAACATAAATACGGTTTGCCGATCTGTTAATAACGAGTTAATACCTACCGTGTTCGTGTCCCTGAATTCAAACCCCTTCCTTACTAAGATTATAACTATCCCCTTGTCTTTACTATCATTCATTGCTTAAGTAAATCTCACCCGAACGAATTATTCTTTTATTTTAAAATATAAGTTGACATGAAAGTTCTAGCCTTTCTCGGCGGATACAATAAATGAATCCCGTTCGGGATTTCTACCATTCGACGTTTCGATGCACGTGGTGCACATCATCTTCATATATCGAAACGTCGGCAAACTTCGAGAACCTGACCCGGTGGGAAGCCCAAAAAGACTTCACCAATTAAGTTGACAAATCAGTTAAGCATCGAAACCGTGTCCGTAATATCCGAAACAGCATTTTTT
Source organism: Platycnemis pennipes (assembly GCA_933228895.1). Taxonomy (NCBI): domain Eukaryota; kingdom Metazoa; phylum Arthropoda; class Insecta; order Odonata; family Platycnemididae; genus Platycnemis; species Platycnemis pennipes. Next base: position 94,753,040 of record OW121854.1, on the reverse strand, counting down.
TTATTATAGAGGATAATTTATCGTTATCAATGAATCGTTATCTTTGTCCAATCTCCTCAAGGTTCTCTACCCTGCGTTTTTCTTTTGATCCCAGATATTTTTAAGTGAATTTTTAATATACTGTGTTGTTTTCCTTCGTCTGCCGTAACTGTACCTCTTCGTCACGAATACCCGCTCAATATGGCTGTACACTAGCAAAGCGTCGTATGAATTCTCGACTGTATTGATGGCCGCCGTTTGATATTTTCCGCTGGCACGACTCCCATAGTCAATGTTTCCGCTGGAAGTAGTCACTTGTTTTTTTGCTCTCCTCCCTCCCGGCTGTATTCTCGGCACTTAACTCCTTTGTTTTCCCCCCAGCGGCCCCAAGTGATGCGTTTACGTTCGCCGCCAAGCGCGCGAACAGTTCACATTGCTTCTGGCTCGACAGAGATCTTGCTAATGCGTTCGCTTGCTTTTCAATTTAGCTCATTCGGGTGTGTAAGTTGATATTTGTTGGATGTTTCAGAAGCGAAGGCCCCGTTTTTGCTGTGGAAATATTATGTGGTTAGGACAGAGGTAATTTTCTGACCATGAAATCTGAAAATGACGTTAACGTGTTGGGAAAGGATCCAGCAACCCTTTTTCCATTGGTTAAATTTTCACTTGGAAGAAATTTTATATTTACCAAGTTCATTCTAAAAATACATTTAAGAGTTTTGTAAGACATTCACATTGCTTTTTAATTGCTATTATTGTTATGAATGGGTATTCTACGTGACAGAATGTAATTTGGTTGAGATCTCGTGTTCGGATTTACTTTACCCCACTTTCCTTGGAATTCCTTTCCCTACAAGTTTCTCCGTTGAGATTAGTTTCTTTTCTATCTATTTCGTTTCTCCTAAATTCACCTTCTCTTCTTATTCACGTGTCCGACATTTTTCATTAATATCCTTCTTCATATTGTTGTTTACCTTATCGAGGATTGACATCTTCAGGTAAAGATGTCTTCTAACGATTGAAGATGTCGATCCTCGATGAATCCCGGGTCGTGTGATAAATAATTTTTATGTGGAACAAACAAGTTACGTGAAGTGGATGGTAGAGGCCAAGACTTTGTGGAATTCCATAATATAGGATGAGAAGTAAAAACTTCAGCGTTCCACAGGGTAAAGAGATTTATTCCGACATGTTTCACTTCACTGAAGCATCATCAGGTACATGTGGCCAGACATGTACCTGATGATGCTTCAGTGAAGTGAAACATGTCGGAATAAATCTCTTTACCCTGTGGAACACTAAAGTTTTTACTTCTCATCCTACAAACAAGTTACGTTTACATTTCAATTATGAAGCAGTTCCACAAAGTTGCGTTGGATACAGTTAACTATATTTGCTTGATATTTTTACCATAGAATGCAGTCCTAATATCCGTCAGTCATTTAATGCCCCGCTAAGATTAAAAATTGTTATTAAAATCATGTTAACTCAATTATTACTAAAAAAAATAAGGGTGACATGTAATTACCTGAAGATTGTCTTTCCGTTATCCAATTTACCAACCCCTTGATTTTTGTGGTCTTCTAAATCCGAGTCTTAATTTGCTTTAATCTGTCTACAACATCATATAATACTGTGGGGTTAACATACTCAGAGATATAGATCGCAGGTTATTACAAAAAATTACATTTCGGAATCTCTTACTTCAGTTCCTGGTTGAATATAGACGAAAAATGATACATTGTGAGCCCCTATAGCGTTATCCCGAAGACTTCACTTGTGATTGATCAAGAACAGTGAAAAAATACTTCAAATATGTATGCTGCATAGTTATCCTAAAAATTACTGCCGTTATTAGAATGCATGATATCTCCAAGCGTGTGTGACTATTTTGATATATTTATATTCATATAATGTGAAAATTTTTATCCGCTTGGACAATGGAGATTTTTCTTCGCAAATAATAACTAAATTGAAAGACCTTTGTCATTAACACACAAAGGATCTGGTATATTATTCACGATGGAATCAAAATTTTGAAGCTTCAAATAGGTTGACACCACCACCATTTCGAATAAAAAACATGAGGGCATGTAAAAAGTCAACTGTTGTCGTGACTGATACTTTAAGGATCCGATACTTTAACGAGGTTGCACAATGTGTTCGTTCTGAAAAATGCTCCTTTTTTATCATTGGAATACACCTTATGTTTCATCAGTGGTACATTTTCGTCTTACCGAGAGGACTTGAATTTATATTTTGATTTAATTAAAAAAAACTTAAAATGCTGAATATTTTTATTCTCTGATACCACTCTGTCCCCCCCTGAATCGCTGTTAAACAGCAGTCAACAACCCCTAACATTTAACAACATTATTCCCTCCCATTATTTTATATTTTATTCTTGGCTCAGAGAAAATGTATTCGTTTCAGCTAGTCGTCGCTCCTCCTCGGTTTATTTTTGTCAAAGTGAACAAGAGAGCTTCTGTGTTGGCTCTAAGAAGGTAGTCCATTCATGGCGTCGAAAGGAAAACATTTTTTAGATCTGTTTTCTCACTCAAGTGACGAGGAGAAATTTGTTTTTTTTCGAGGAGACTTGTTTCGTTTTGTCACTAAATTCAATGGTCTCCCTTTAACTGACCTACCCAGCACTGCCTTCCACACCTGCCTATAGCCTACCCCCGCAGGCGCAACGCTTGTGAAAGAGAACTGATAAATCGCCGGTTTTATTCACCTCTTGTCCTGAGGACATGAATGAATGATTCTCTCAGTTTATTTTTTTCTTCTCCCGCGCCGGCAATAATAATAAATTCCGACACTCCATCCGAGTACGAATCTACCTTCTTTTCCCTTTTGACTTCTAGAAACTAGCAGCTGCTTCCGTTCGCGGATAGTATTTTTTCAAAGTTTATGAGGCAGTAAAATATGCTCGGGATCCCCCTTAGCGCTCCCTCCACTCTCCTCTCTAAGTATACCGGAAGTTTGAGAGCGCCGAGTCTCAGTCTGTGTGCGATATTTTGGGGTTAGGTTGTGTTTCACTATTGGTGTGGTAGGGGGATATATGCCGTCATGTTTCCACTAATATGAGCAAATGTACCGGAATTATTCATGCATAATATCCATGGACTCTAATTCAGTTAGTTCAGTGTTTTGGAATTGAGGGAAATTAAATCCCAATCCTTAGTTCAATCTTGATGTAATTGATGTGATATGCAGTGATTTCTATAGTTATATTCCAATGCATCGATCCAGTCTTATGGTTCACCGCTACGGTGAAATATTAACTATTTAGTTAAAGTTAAAATAAAAGGGAAATCAATCTGTATTGAGTTTGAAAGCTATTATTACATACTTTTTAGGAAATTTCCCAATTTTTAGGAATTTTTGTTCTTCGTAGATATTCTGATTGTAGTTATTTTCTTTGTATAGTAATTAACAGCGAATTTTCCGTCAGATTTAATATTTATCTCATTATTTAAGAAGATTACTTATTAATGAGATTTTTAAAAGAAATTAAGTTAAAATAAGTGCAGAGTTTGGAATTTTTATCATATAATTAATTCTTACATTTCTCGAATAGTTCAGGTACTTACGTAGGAAATTTTTCTCACTTTAGGAAATTTGTATTGCCCTCTTATTTTATCATTGTAATATTGCAGGTAAAATACCTCAGGAAATGGAAAAAAAAACATAAATATCTGGCATAGACAAGTAAAGTCTCTGAACATAGAAGGCTTCCAAAAGAAATAATGAAATGGCATCAGAGAGATGCATAAAAAGAGAAAGAAAAAAAAGAAACTCAATTGAAGGAATTATGAAATCTGTGAGTCTAGGTACACGTACTATGAGGAAAGGTTTATGAATAAATCGAAAAAAGTGGAATGTAGGCATACCGAATTTTTTCCTTCATTAGGATCTTCAAATATGTGATGTGGTTCCTACATCTTATTAAGGGAGAAATTATACCGTACCTGATTTCGTACTTTAATTTATAATAAAACTGTTTTTCTAGGATTGGACTCTGAATTATTTTATGGGACTTTTTGTTTAATCACGTATCTTAATATATGCTATTTATATGCTATTTTGTAAATTTGTGAATTTGGTCATTTATTAATACTTTCTCGCGGCGAAACAAATTATGAAACAATTCTTATTTTTCGTTTATGCAACATCTAATATTTTATTTCGACTAGTCACTGTCGTATTTTATGTAGTAAAGCATTGACCGATAAGGGAGTCCTTGAAAAGATATGAAGTGGGATAACTTCCATTAAATTGTGGGTCAAGCAGATAGCGTGTTATCTACCAAACACAAATTTGGCCGACGCATTTCTGGCAAGTAATAGTGCCATATCCGTCATAACAGCCACTTGGGCTGTGTGAGTTAGTAACACGTATAATTCACCATATAGGTCAGCGAATCTATTCCTGCGTAGACAATGTCCTTAATGGGACTTAGTGTGACAAACACGTCATTTCCTCTGCAATTCCGCATTATTGGAAGTATTTCTTATCCACACCTTGGTGTTGTGTATGATTTATTGTATTAGGCCGCTGGATTGATAGACAATTCACGAACGATTTGTAGTTATGACCAATTACCAAAGTTGTAAATGTTTGATTTTCGTTTATTTTTTTGCACTAGGTTGACGATTTTCTCTGCGCAGTTTTCTTGCGGCGGAGATAAACTAGGATATGGTATTTTAATATCATCAATTTTATTTCTTAATATATTAATTAAAATTTAATATTACCTTTTCTTACCGATGAATATGCTTTTCGACGTTTCTTGGTATGCATAATTGATATTTGAAACGCCGTTCTTTTTAAATGGTAAAATATATGAGGGGTCTCCTGTTCTTGATATTGTTGTCAATTAACTGAGGACGAGTTATCCCTTCCGTCGTGTAGTAGTTTTACGAGGAATATTTTAATAAAGCTGATAAATGTATCCCAATATTGGTGAAAACGTTGTTTGATTTCGTCACGCTGACGTTTATGAAAATGTTTAGGTCTATTCATATTTATATGAGACTTTTTAGGTATCTTTTATTGAGTTAGCAATTTTTTTAATAGGGAAGGCTCGTAATATGTTCAACCCTCCGTTTACGGAAAATATCAGCAGATAGAGTATTTTCATTAGAATGAATAGACCAGTACTTTCTGGCAATCGTTTATTTGACATATCTTCTATGTTCACCTTGCGTCTAGATACAGATAAGTAAATACATGTCACGTTAACAACTTGACATGTATTTACACAACAACAGTAACGGCGAAGTACATGAACAATATGACGCTAATACTCAAAATAATCAGCTTGTAGTTATGCTTTCCTATGTAATATCAGAAATATGCTATTATGTCTCTACACACAGTTCGATGCGTGATTCTTTTTTTTAATCCCGCTTTAATTTCATTTTCTGCGTCTCAGCGATTGTAAAGCGATTTTTATACATATTTCACTTTGACCTCAACCTGGCGTGGAATATATTCGTGTATCTATTGCCAATTCAATATTCGGAGATAGGTCCCTAGGAATATTACTGTGCATTTATTTTTTATTCATAAATATTAAATTTTTTCAGAAGATTCATTTCGACCCCGCCGTGCACTCTCTGTCCACTCCGAATAGCGCGTGGAACTTCCCGGAATTCCAAAGCGAGAATTCAGACGCATATCCGCCATATTTTTCCACTTCCTCTCAAGCGGCTTTGTGTGGTGTCAAATGGGGTGGAATTCTGCAGGGGAAGGGATGGAACGAAGATGCCGGCCGAGATAAAAAGGGGCCAAGGACGCAGACCACGTGTTTTCAGGTCAATCCGCCTTATTTTATTCCCCATTTACGACGCGTTTCACTGCATTCTAACTTGATGGCATTCAAATCTTTCTTCTTGCACAAAAATTCTTAGCTTCTGCGTGCCCTAGTTTCTCCATTTTGAAACTCAATCAATCGATAGGAATTACTCATTCCTTCAATGCCTACTCATAACATCAATTATTCATGTCTTGCTTTTCCTTTTCGTTCTAAATGGCTCGCAACTAAAGGTACATTAGGTCTGTGATTCGAGGAGTGGATTGGTAAAGTCGAGAGAAATGATAGCGTGGATTGAGATAAATAAATGGAAAAGTTTCCACTGTGGTCCAGTTTACTGCAGCTCATATCGGAGAACTTGAGAGGAATAAAAACCGTTAACCATCTGCTTTAGGGAAAGTGTTTGTTTCCTCTGCGAGAGCGGAATATTTCCTTTGTTTAGGGTAGTCACTTTATCTCATATTTGTTTTGGAACCCTTTTTGAACCGTTACCTGCTTAAGCATTTTTTTAATACTGAGTTATATCACTGACCTCACTCACTCACCATTCAACCCTAAGGTGTTGGTTTTTATAAGCGAGGGTGGAGCTCGCATATAGAGAGGGGAGGGGTGTGCAAGGTTTGGGACATGTGCGTTTAAAAATATAATCAATTGCCTTACTAATGATAATATACATACTGCCTAACTAATTTATCTTTAAAATGGAAGAATACCGGTAATACTTACACATCCATTTCTTTATTTACTATATAAAATCCTGTATAAATTCCTTAGTATGAAAGCCTCGTGGAGGAATTTGGAGTAAAATGTTTTTTCGATGTGTTGGAACTTTTCCCTAGGCCACCTTGCGATTTCCCACGAAGTTTTGACTACGAATTTTGCACGGCGAGGAACTTAAGTGAGAGCAGCCGGGGAGGCTTCATCCAGATTTGAACCAAGGACCGGACTCTGGTCCGTTGCCCAGCGCTCTCTCCGTTAGACCACAGCATCCTTAGCGAACTTAGCGGAAGTTCCAAATTTTTATAAAATTCAATACTATTAGTTCAATGTTGAAGTATTCTACTTTTGTTTATGGATAGAAATTTGTTTTCCTACAGTTGACTACCTCATTATTTAGATAACGAATATGATAAGACTCTAATTGCCATCAGGTGATGAAATTTGATGACAATTTTACTTATCGTTTATTAATAAATTATTACTCGCGGAAATATAATGCTAGGTTTACTTATGCGTTGACTTAAAGATTTTCCCCTTTCTTCTATTAATATAAGGCCTATGAATTTATTGGTTGCTAAGGAAGTTTTGAATTTTTTTATATCGGAATATTTCACATGGTGCTCGAATAAATCTCGGAATTTCCTCCGCTTGGGCGTTTTCATTCACGTTTTGGAGGACTTTTCTTGAATACGCGTATTTTCTTGAGGATATGAAGGGAAGAGTGTAATTTCAGAGAGATAAAGAGGAGTTTAATCTTAGAAATGTGTTTCGCTAAGAAGATTCCTAAGTTGTGAAGAGCATTAAGTAACTATCCACAACATCGCTAATATTGATAAATGGTGCTGAAATGTTCCTGTGGAAGGCACTATACATTTTTTCAACATTTACAGCTTCCGTGTTTCATATACCACGTCCCAGGATCTTGGAAATAAATAAAATATCTTAAGGGATTTTGTATACCCTTGTGGTCAATTGATAAGCAGTATAATAAGAAAGATTTTAGTTTGATATTCTACCCGCCATTACTTGTTTTCAGGCTATGATTTGTCGTTACCATATTTGAATATTTGCAAGGTTTGGGATAAACCGTATTTGTATCAGATATTTTCTGCAGAATATGTGCGTTTAAAAATACAATCAATTATCTTACTATTGATAATATACATACTTTCTAATTAATTTATCTTTGAAATGGAAGATAACCGGTAATACTTACACATCCATTTGTTTATTTCCTATATAAAATCCTGTATGTATTCCTTAGTAAGAAAGCCTTGTGGAGGAATTTGGAGTAAAATGTTTTTTCGATGTGTTGTGAATATTATTCTACACATGTAAACATGAATTCTTGCCTGTAGCTGCTTTGAATATAGATAGATATGAACTACTATTGGGGTTAGAAGGCTAAATATAAAGACAAAAATTTATTAAGTTACTGGGATCATAATTGGAATGAGTGAAGGCAAAGAGAGACTCGGGGAAACGAATGGTGTTTGGTATCTGCGGAAACTGAACGTAAAATAGAGTGATCTGTGACCAGCAGCTGCATTTATTTCGAAAAGCTGATGCACAGCGTAGAAAATATTTCTGGAAATCTCTTTTAACTTGGGAAATATGTGGTAGTTGAAAACGCATATGAGAAAATTAAGTGAATCCATTAAATTAAAGCGTTCACCAATCATCGCCGCTTCCCTTTCATCTTTCGGATAAAATATGAAAGGATCTTTTAGAAAATAGCGTATATCGGTTTCATATTGAGACTTATTGGCAAAAGACACTAGCTTTGGTAACTACGTAGATAAAACCTATTTTCTCGATCAATAATTAAATTTTCGATGAATTTAGGGTAAAATAAGAAATTTCTGTGAAAATTATAGTGCCTTCATAAAGATGTTTTAAATAAATATCTCATATTCGATTCACTCAGTATGGCTCCAACAAACTTTTATCTTTTCCTTAAATTGAATATCTTCTTCGTTGGTTTATCATTTATGTCCCATAAAGGGTACAATAATGGAAAAACTGAGTATCTATATGCAACACTGTGTGATCAAGTAATCAGACTTGACAATGATATTTTGCTGAAAAAAGGACGGAAGAAAGCTTTTGGAGAAATAATGACATGTATATCCTAAATTTTATTAATTATATTATGTATGCGTTTTAGTCCTGACTTATACGTTGGAAAAAGGAATTATTGCTTCTCCTGCCCCGACCGTAAATACTTTTTAATTCGTCTTTTTTCTGTCCTTCTGATGTAGTGTGGTGGATGAAATACATCTACAGTGTCAACCTTGAACCCCTTTTATTTTCAAAATTTCCATTCCTTTCAATAGCCATCCTTGGCCCTTCCAGTCTGTAGGGTTACCCAACCAAGTCCTTCCAATAGCCATCTGATGTAATGGGGTTCCTTCCAATAGCCATCTGATGTAATGAGGATTGAAACACCACAGTATATAGACTGACGCCACCACCATGGATAGGGGTTGGTATGTGCTTATGACATAATTTTTAAACTCTGACGGAATGCCAGCATTGCAGTCTCTAAATGTTGGCATTTTGCCGTAATGGGGAAGCCCTAATAGCCCTAGTGGGTTAAGCCAGTAATAATGTGAATTATGGAGTTTTGGTTGCTATGCGAAGGTGAACGTTTTGTTATCATTAATCAACGTTTTAACAATTACTGTATAGAATTTGCCCGTGATTGAACGGTAGCATTCTATTTTGATGGTGGGTTTAATTAATTAATTGGCTGCGCCAGGAGGACAAGAAGAACTTTGTCAAACTGATCCTAGGATTGATGACTTGTGTTCAGGACTGAGAAGCTAGGGGAAAACACATTTTCGCGGCCTACCGGACATGCGTATGAGAAAATGGAATTAGAACAAGGTTTTTTAGAAAGAATATCTATAGAGCTTAAGGAAATTGGTAAATGTGAGCTTAACAGTCACGAACTTCAAACATTTATTCTGCTCGAACGGTGTACACTACCGATTTCATTCCAACTGTGTATTGTAGAGGAAGGATGAAGATTTATGTTCATATCACTTTCACTGCTCCAATACCATTATTGACGAAACCCACGCCACAAACCACACTTTTGGGTAAAATCACACTCGTCAACAACCAAAAAAAGGGTATTTAAAGAATGCCCCCGCCCACCCGTCGAAACCCTCGCCACAAACAACACTTTTGGGTCTGATCGTCGAAACTCACGCCACAAACCACACTTTTGGGTGAAATCACACTCGTCAACAACCAAAAAAAGGGTATTTAAGGAATGCCCCCGCCCACCCGTCGAAACCCACGCCACAAACCACACTTTCGGGTATGATCGTCGAAACCCACGCCACAAACCACACTTTTGGGTATGACCGTCGAAACCCACGCCACAAACGTAAAATCAACTCGTCAACAACCGAAAGAACATGCACGGCAAGCCATGGTGTCCGTACGGTTCAGAGGCATCAGAGTGACAATGACTCGATCAACAAATCAACAATGACACATGAAACATCCATGTTCCTCGAGAAACAATCGAACAATGACACATAGCAGTATCGCGCCAGAATGCAGTTGTCGGCAAACAATAGCGGTGGGCTCGGGAAGAACCCAAGATGGCGTAGAAAAACATCCATTTTGAGGTGAAAAACGATGATTTTCGTACTGTCATATCTGAGAAAATAATGGTATTGGAGCAGTGAAAGTGATATGAACATAAATCTTCATCCTTCCTCTACAATACACAGTTGAAATGAAATCGGTAGTGTACACCGTTTGAGCAGAATAAATGTTTGAAGTTCGTGACTGTTAAGCTCACATCTACCAGGAAATTTTAAGGTGTATGGTGATATTTTGCTCTATAGATACTTTTTATTATTGCGTCTATAATTTGACGAAGTCAGTATGTAAAAACCGTAGACTTAAATTCGTGGTGCCACAACAGCGATTAAAAAAATAATTCCACATTGTGTCTTTTACGGCGTAGTTTAAGTTATACCCGAGTTATGTTATTCAGGGGAGGCTACCGACAGCTGAGGTTATTTGCGCTATTTAGGCTAGGTGGGTAATTGGGTAAAAGTAGAAGATTTCAGGGAACGAAGGAAGGGAGGAGAGAAAGGCGGCGTCGGCATTAGCCTAATCATAACGACTGGCGCTAAGGGGACCACGGCTTAACGCCCCATCGGACGGACGGAGTACTGAACCTGAAATGCCCTGCAATAGGCACTCAAGTAGAGACTGGTTTGCTACTGAAAAATTCACCACTGCTGGGAATCGAACCCGGCCTCTCAGGATGGGAGACCGATACTCTAGCCACAACACCAACCCGTTCCCCTTTTTTATACCGGAGAAAATTAAAAAAATAAATCCATATTTTAAATCCTTATCTTTTTAAATAGAGGTTCCTTAGTTGTGGACCCAAATGTCTTTTAAGATTAATGTGAATAAACTAAACTTTAGACACTGATTTATGCATGCTGATATTACGGTGTGAATTGAGTGATGCTGAGTGATACCTTTTGTCGTAGAGGTTTATTTACTAGCTAATTTTGAGAGACTTGTGTTGATAATAGGTCGAAATTTCGAAATACATACGTACATTTCAGGCAGGAAAAAGAGATGTATTGGTTATGTAGTTGGATATGATGAGTACTGAAGCCCGTTTTTGAAGATAGATTGCTGGATAGCAGTGGAAGAGGGAGGGAACGACAAGGCATTTACTTTATAGAGAAATAGTGCAGGTAAGTGTGGTTGTGACAAATATGCAAAGCGGAGTAGGAATACAAAAATAAAACTTATTCATACCGGTGGAAAACTAATAACTATTGTGTTGTTTGATTTGGGAACGATTTATTTTTTAAGATCATTAGGTACTTGTGTTGAACTCAAAAGCACTCATATAATAAAAGGGGTTGTGGGAAGAAAGTATGCCCAGCTGAACCTGCGTAACCGGCAGAGCACGAATAATAACAGTAAAGAATTGAATATCTTTCTCGGCCTCTCGCTATTTTTTTCCTACTACGCAAAGTTGCGTATCTTGACACGGTAAACTGTCCGGGTATTAGTGAATGCATGACCTATTTATATGAGCCGTTCACGGGTAGATCGTGATCACCTTTCTGATCACCCGCGGAGCACGACCTCTCCCGTGCGTCGCCTCTGTCCGCCTCACTATAGCATATTGCACCCTTCGTGGGATGAAGACTCGAGTCAGCTCCCTCTCCTGGGGTGGAGGGGTCTGCGCGGTTTTGCAGACGGCAGAGAGTGATTGGCCTGGTTGAAATGGGGTGGGTGGTGGAGAGTGAGGTTAGGAAGGTGGGTGGGAGGTCATAACGGGGATGAAGAGGAGGGGCGAGGGATAGAGGAGGGGTAGGTGGGGGAGAGAGAGAGGTGTGTAGTCTACCTCGGTGGCGGACACCGAGCGGGCGGTCCTTTTAATTGAATTAAGAGCAGCAGCGACACGAGGCCCCTAGCGTGTGTGGGTGGACGTGAGCGTAATTCTCCGCCCAAAGGAGAGGGGATGTGGGAGTCGGGGTGGTTTGGGAGGGGGGTGAGGAAGAGGGGGAGGGAGTCAAGGTGCCGGTACGGGAGGGATCAAGAGAACGAGGCAGAAGCCCATGGTTCGCAGATTGACGTTTTCCGAGCTCCTCCCACCAGGCAGCGTTTAGCTTCATCAACGTCAGCCTCCGTCCATCCGCGATGCGAAGACTCTTCCGTGCCCCTACCCGCCTTATACACTTCTCCCTCCACTTCCACCCGCTTCCACGTGTGTCTGAATATTTAATAAGATGCCCTCTCGCTTCTAATTACTATGGTAATGGCTTGGTGTGGTGTCACACCGGTCGGTCGATGGGAAGGGGGAGAGGAGAGACTCCTAATTAGAGAAAGTGGCTGGAAGGTGGCGTTCACGGAAAGATTTCTTCGGTTACCAATCCCGCGTCTTTTTGTTTGCATCGTGTGCCAGCGGCACTCACCTCCAGTTTCATTCAGTTTCCTTGATTAGCTCTAAATTGCCGTTGTATCAGAGCCGGAAGTCGAGAAAAAATACATATTTTCCGAACCCTACGCAAGTAATCAATTAATGGAATTCGTATACAACTCGGGGTACATCAAATATGAAAAATATACGGAATGTTTCCCGTTTTACCATAGTATAGTTAATATAGGAACGAGTCCTTTACCTAGGTTTTTTTAGTGCTCGTTATTCCCCATCCAACGCCCCAATCCAGCTCCTCCAAGATTGAGTAATTTCACAAAATGGCACCATTAACACTGGAGGGTATGTAATTTCCATTGAATATTAGATATGTATTCGTGCAGGAGACAAAGGCGTGATTTAAATCAAACCTATAACAAATTCTGAAATGTATATTAATGTTTTGATTTTTTGAATCATTATTCTGGAGATTGGGTCGGTGTGGTGGGTAGAGTACTTGGTATTTATTTAAAATGCAAGAGTTGAACTGTCCAAAGTAAACAAAATGAATTCTTGTACACAACACGTGTTTCCACGCTTAAACCTTCATCATTAAACCTGATCAGCGTCATCATTAGACGTGATGATGACGTTTTAGGCGTTAAAACACGTGTTGTGTACACATAGGCATTAAAATAAGTGAACGGTACAACTCGTGCAATTTAGTTTAATACCTGAGATGTTGTTCCACCAAGTAATGCCAGATACGTTCGAATTTAGAGTACTCGGCTCCCATAATGAGAGACCGGATTGGAATCCTCGCTGTGGAAGATTTTTTCAGTGGCAATCCGTGTTATGCTAGAGATTTTAGCGTTTTGGAGAAACTTCGAGTTCAGTACTCCTTTCCGTCGGATGGTACGTTAAACAGTGGATCTTTAAACACCTGTATTTAGGGGCAGGCTGATTTTACCACCGGGTTTCTCTCCAGTTTTACCTCCACTCTCTGAAATTCTTATTCCTACTTCTACCTACCACAATTACTCACCAATACTAAATAGCAAAAATGACCTCAGTTGTAGGTCGCCTCCCCAAAATAACTACAACAACCGCGTTCGTTATCCTTGTTTCGTTGTAGAGATTCTCAGCTGGCGTTGACCTTTTGCGCTGCGAGTATTTATATTTCGGCGATGGTGATAGTCTTGAGTACTCCAACAAATGAGATTAGGTCGCATCCTGTAACCTAATATTTTAATGGCATGATGAACACAACTTACATATCCTGAGAGTGATTCGAATCCGTTACCCACAGGTTGCCATGTCAGTGCGTCACCGACCTTGCTACCTCGGTTGGTGGTTAGAAAACTTACGTTGCCCACCTTGTGTATGTTTTAGAATTTATTCCATTTTAAAATATATTTTGGAATTATAATACGTTTTTCACCCGCGTACATCACACAGGAAGGTGACTTGTGTAATGAGCTATTTAAACCACACTTCTTGGTTCTTGCAATGCCAGTTAATCAGTTTTCGTTATTCAAATGTTATAGCCGATCCTTTATTCAAAATAACAGATACATTATGTCAATTTTTTTATGAATATGACCTTTTGAGTGGATGTAATATAACAAACGTATTATAATTTGTACAATCAGTCATTAAAATTAATTAAATCATCGTTATTTTTGGATCAACTGAATGAAAAATAAATTAATGAAATGTCAGTACTAAGGGGGTCAATCATTAGCATTGATTTGTTTTAAATTTTTATAAATTTCTTTAGTTCTCTTGCTGGGCAAAATTTTAATAAGACGTGGAAACCAGTCATTGCTGCAAAATTAGCCATAAATTAGAAATTACATACACCTTCTCAATACCAAGGTGGTTAGAATGCATTGGAGGAGGCATTGGCATGTCGGATTGTTGGTGACAATGAAGCCAGAATGGGGGTGATTGGGAAGGATTAGGCCGCACCTACTCCGGACATTGCTTTTTGCTCCGCCTCAAATGGACATTGTACGTGTATTAAATACCTTGATGGAATCGTACCTAAATTTCAATCCAGTAGTGTCAGTTAATCTTCCTTAGGCTATTCAATGGAGGTATTAATGCACCTGATCCCCATGAGAGTTATTTCATTACCAAAACTGTTTCGAATTCAACGGTTCGAGGGCTCGGGTTCGATTCCCGGCAGTGGTGGATTTTTCAGTAGCAAACCGTTTCCCACTTGAGTGCCTAGTGGAGGGCATTACAGGTTCAGTACCCCGTCCGTCGGATGGGACGTTATGCCTTGGTACCTTTGGCGCACGTCGTTAAAAGTAGGCTAATGCCGACTCCGGGTTTCTCTCCACCCTTCCTCCGTTCCCTGAAAACTCCTGCCATTACCCCACGTATCCTAAATAGCGCATATGACCTCAGGTGTCGGTTGCCTTACCTGAATAACTAACTTACTTGAATTCCACCTATTTAAACTTCGTATTTGGAAATTGTTTGCGCACTTTCGTCTGTGTCTTTGACAAATTTAAATTATGCATTCCATTTTTCGTATTGCTAATGTTAGTATTATAGCCTGCATAAAAGCTTTATCCGTACGAGTACGGCGAGTAACTGGCCCGGTAGTTCGTGCCTACTAAGGAGACCACTGGCTTCTTGCATCTGCTGCTATGCCTCATACGGTATATTCTAACCTCCATTATCAATGCCCTGGAAGCCACTTCGAGGGTGTATATCGGGGTAGACCACTGTTTACAAGAGAGTTTTTTGACATATTTTTCTAAATCCGTCTTACCTAAATGGCCTCCCATAAGAGGAGGTATCTCATCAGCGGATCAGTGGCGTTTCGTTAAGTCCACGCGAATATTGCCCGCTTCCGAGACAGCCACTATGGCGGGGGTGGTTTTGGAAATTCCGCCGTCGAAGCCCGTCAGCGTTATGAACGGCCTCCTCTCACGCCGCCAGCGTCATTCTACGTGGGAAAAGTTGGTTGGTATTCTCTCTAGAGTACCGTTTTGGAGCCCAACCCATCCCTGTTTATTTTAGGGCGGCGTTTATCTGGATGTCATGCCGCTGGAAGTTGTGGGCGTCGTACGTCGGGACACGCACGGCCATCTCTGTGCCTGCCCAACAATATCATGCCGGGCTCCCTTTTCCCCTTATCGGAGAGAAAGGGTTTTATGACTCCCCGCGACCCTAATTGCAAGAAAAAGGTTTTTGAGTGGAGCGTGGTTTGATGACCTCCTCTGCCACGCGACTTCTCGGGTTTTTATGGGAATCCTCTCGTTTGTTCCCCGTCTTTCTCGGTTTGTCTTGTGGTTTTCGGTTAGTTATAGATGATCGGTGGAGAGTTGGCCACTTGAGAATTCATGTCCTGCCCGATATTAGTCTCTCCTTTCCGATTCCTTGTTGCTGAGAGAGAAAGATGAAAGAGATTCTCTATTCAAAAGATGTTCGTTCACTCATGTGTTGTCCGAATACTCCTCTCGCGGAAAGCGGAAATTGGAAAGGGGCTGGTTTGGGGCCTCGTCCGATTTAAATTGCCTAAGACTATGGTTTTTTGATAACAAATTATCTATGAATGGACAGAAAACTATGTCATATATATATATGTATATGCAGAAAACTATATATACAGAAAACTATGCGTACAGAAAACTATATCATTCTTCAGTATTATTTGCCAATCTTGTTCTGTCAATTTATACACATTTTTTGGTTACATTTTGTTAATTTTTATATTTTTCTACGCATTGCTTTTGATTGTACAGTAGTTGAATTATAACGCTATTGTTTCTGATGGTAGCTTTTTCAGGTTTCCCCTTGTAAACTACCTCAAGCTCAAGTTTTTTTTCATTCATTGTATAATTATATGTATGAGTTTGAGCATTAAGAATATCTATCTATTGTCCGCAGATCTTTTTGGCGTAGAATACTTCTTGTGGGCTTAGGGTTTTTGCGTTTTATGCTTGTTCGAACCGTTTTCAATCGTTTCACCTCCTCATTTTCTTTTCTTACCTTTGGGTTCAAGTCTGCCTCGCAAGTGCTTCACACCGGAAGGTTAGGTACTAGGATGGGAATGGAAGGGTAAGGTGGGAGAGTGGAGAGAAACCCGGCGTCGGCATTAGCTTGCCTTTTACGAAAGGCGAACGGCTCAACGTCCCATTTGACGGACGGAGTACTGAACACAGTCGCTTTCCACTGCGAGAATCCGAACCCGGGCTCTCATTGTCAGTGGAAGAGTCCATTACCACTACTACAACGCGGCCCAATTTGCATTTTCTGTAGGCTTAAACTTGCTTTAAATTAAAAAATGGATACATATAGGGAGTTTTGTGAGAGTTCTCAGGTATTTCAGATTTTCTCTCACCTCCTGTCATTTTTTCGGCAGCGATACGAAACAGATTTTTCCGAGTGTTTTCGTAGATGGAAAAGGTGCCTCCTTGCATTTTGTGCAGTTATGTCACCGCTCAAGTTCTGCTGATTAGTCTATTTGCATATATGTCGATTTCAAGTAAGAGTCACTTCTTATACTTATTTTTCCTTCACATGGCCTCAAATGCTTCTTTTTGAATCAACTGTAATAACTTTCCTTGCATGTATACATTTGAATTAACAGAATGGTTTTATCCACCTGTTTCATGGAGTCAATATGGATGTACATACATTACGGTGATGTAATTTACTTTTCCGGTACTGTAATGCGGCTATAAAAGAAACTATAGTTTCTTTAATAGCAGCATATAACGGTATGAAAATGTCTCTAATAATTCCAGAAATATTGGAGGGTCGGAGTTAGTGCATTTAGAATGTGGTGAAACTGGTTAAAATTTTGTTACATAGGAATTATCTTTGGTAGTTATCAGTTGATGCGAAGAACTTAAGACCGGAGACATATTTGATATGCTTGGAAATGGCTAAATAAATGGCACTACTTTAAGAATAAGTGTAGGATTATTTAGCATAGAGAAGAAGATTAATTTCGTGTTCAGATTAGGCTTACTCATGAACTTGTGGATGAAGTGATGCATGTTTTATCATGTTAATACTAACATTATATTTTCACGGGACTAACGCAATGCTTGCGCAGAGGTGGCAGTATATATTTGATAGGATTTTAAAAAATTGCGAATGCTCAATAGTCGAGATTGAAAGTCAAGTGCAAGTGTCATGCCGTTGCGGAACAGTAGGAAGTGCGCTCTTAAAATACTGCCAGAAATCTGTGAACAAAATAAAAACGTCAGGCTTATACTAAGTGTTTGCAAAGGATTGCATACTTTAAACTAGTTTAAGAAAAACCTTTTTCTTGAACCCGAAGGTTGTTCTGGATAGTGATGGTAGAGGTGACCAAATAATAATGAGCTCAGCGGAGTGTTGATATTACTCATCCCGGTGCAGCCCGAGGTTTCTCAAAGTATCCGATATCCGTAAAATCCCAAATCGTAGGCTTAGCTGAGTATGTGTAGAGGGAGAGGGATATCTTTTGTCCGAATACATGATCTCCCGACAGTATTCCAAATCTCCTCTTCCTGTGTTTTCACAACGCCTTCGCATACCCAATTAGTTATTTCAGTAATTATTCAATTTTTGGGATTCTATCAGAGCATATGTACACGTTTTCTCAATTCCAGTCTTAGCTCTAGAATCTCAACGTCATCTGAGAAATAATCTTGCCTTTTATACGGTATTTTTGATTAGTTACATGTGCGTACATCCACCCGATATGCTTCCATTCATTGGAAGGATGTGAGGCCGGGGTTGAATTAACACCAGGGAAGGCCCAAAAAGAAGAATTCAAACCTTCCGCTTGTTACGAAATTACGGCTTCTTTTGTCGGTACAAATCTAATCCATGGTAGCGTCGTCTTCTCTAAATACCGGTTACCACTGATTGCGCGGGAAAAATCATCGCATATTACCGGAATCGATTTCGCGGTGAGGTGAACGACTCATGGCCGTGCAGGTGTTAGCGTTTCAAGGCGTTCGTTTTGAGGGCGGACTGCCGCCGCGGCGTGGGTGGGAGGCTTGACTATACATAGTTCGGCCTTGCTTGGAGGTGACGCGACCGCTCCCGGGGGAGGCGTGGTTACCTTCCCGTCATCGAAATTAACGGCCGAGTTGGTTAGCCGCAAGAATCTAGTTTCTCGGAGCCGGGATATTTAAGGAATACGTATATTGCCGTCGGGACCCACCGTCTAATTTGAGCCTAGTTGTGAAATGTTAAAGGTCTGCTCGGTTTTCATGTTCTACATTCTCCCAGTGCTTCAATTTAATTTAGCCTTGCCCCGTGCAAATTATTCTCCTCTTAGAAGCTCAAGACTTTACTCTCGAAAGAGTCACGCGTCATCTTTTTTAAATTTCTTTCGAGGCAGTGAATTCTCTTGTGCTTGAGGTAAATCCCTGATCCAAAAATTCAATTAATGCTTCTTATAAAAATGTTAGGAATTTAATGGTCAATTAGATTTTGTGCCCTAATTTACTTCTCCCATAAAATTATTATTCGTAATCAAATCAATCTTTCTGGATTTCATATTTTCTTCTTTACTTTTAAATCGTTACACTTTTACCTTGTTCAGCTCATAGTCTCTCCCCCCACTCTTCATGGAATAAATATACTATTCTTTACCTACCTACTAGCTCCTCCGTAGTTAATTTCACTATGACAGGCTGAAAATCCCGCCACCTCAGTATTTCATCGCTCAGTTTATATAAAATTCAATTGAATGATATTATTACATTTTTAAGATTTATGCGTTAAGCTGCTAGTCTTAAATAAAATCTTATGAGCAATGGTTGACGGTCTCTACGGATCCCTCAGGCGAAGCAGATAGTTAGAGGCTTGCAAAAAAGTCTGTCTGGCCAGGCTATTGTTGTGGTGACTTTAATACAGAAAGTTTGCCTCATAGGTGCGCAGACATCAGCGGGAGTGTACTTGAAGTATAAGTATCTGAGTGTTCTGTATGAGTATTTAGTCTGTGTATGTGGGTATTGAGTCTAACATGATGAAGATGAGACTTGTGTGCCATTGATTGGGATAAATGTATTTGAAAGTCTTTGTTTATTCTAATAAAATGCTCGTGACAATATTAGAGAGCAGCATTACAGATATGTTTATATGCATACATTACTCGTGCACGAAAATTCGTGAATGCTATGCTAAAAATTGTTAGAGATGATAAAGTAACGACTCCTTAAAACCCTCACTTGATAAATTCAAAGCTCGCGAGCTAGCCGCGAAAACTTTAACGGAGTTACGGAAATCAGGGGGTCCGGGTTCGTGTCCCGGTCAAGGCGAATGATTTTTTCTCTGTGGAATATCTTGCATTCGTCCCTCACTTGATCTTGGATTTTATGCTCCGTTCGTCTTATTCGATAGATGTATGCTTCTTTTCTGCACTTATTTCTGCGGGTTCTAGTCACCATATATATGCGTTTGAGTTTGATGCACATATTTGGACAAGTAGATAAATAAGAAGTAATTTTTCCCTGTGTTGCTATTACATGTTTGCCTTTGTCGATACTTTCACATTAAATTCTAGATTTTTCTTGACATTTCTATGGTAATCGCTGATTAATCGGGGAAATTATAAATGTTTCAAAATATTTACTAGGCTGGTAAAATGAAATACTAAATAATTAATCATCGTTATCCATCAAGTCCTTATCCCATTCAGCTTCATTTTTTCGTCCCCTTTCCTTCTGAGTATACTATTACCAATATTATCTCTTGATAAACACACCTTTGTCTCTTTCTGTAATTTAAAACGCCAATCCTCCGTCTCCATCTTCAAAGGTTTCCTAGTATCTTTTCTCAAAAGATCTTCGGAAACCCATATTATATGTTTTCTTCGCCTTCTCTTCCTCTTAATTTTCTCAAGCATTATTATTACTTTCCCAACTATCTTCGAAAATTCTTCTAAGTCTTCCTTCAGTGTATTACCATTTCTCCACCTTTCTCCAAATCCAATCTATTTAAAAATGCTTTCACTGTTGGACTTAAAATAATATTTAACCATAATTAACACTATGTTGAAATCTAATTTGTTTAATTGGAGGGTGACGTTTTGGGTCCTTGCCTGCAGATATGTATCCATCACTGTTAATTGAATTGTAATATTCGTCGAAGGCCTCAGTTAATCCGTAATAGGGGAAATGTAGACAATGATGACATATGAGACAATATTGTGAGTTTTTTTCGCTGCCTCTGAGTTCGTTTATATTTTATCAAGTTACAAGCACTGTATAATCTTGCTCAGCCGCAGAAAGCAACCATTATCCTAATGGCTTGAAACATCACGTTAGAGGTTAGATCCAAGTTAATGTAATGAATATTCCGGGAAGTACTCCAAACCTAGGGCAGAATTTAATTTTGTCGTTCACCTATCAAAAGGGACGTTTACTACTTGCCAGCCATCTTAAGGACAGGTTATAAAATGTAATTGCATCGTACATTTTAAAATAGAGAGGCAGTTTTGAATCATGTTTAATAGACATAGGAGGCCACAATGGAAATTCCCGACTTGTTTCCAATCAGACCGCTAAATAATTCCGTATTTGATTGGAAAAGTGTTGAATTGAGCATTGGTCCGGGGAAAACAGTTTTTAACCGTAGAGTAAAATTTTCATGATCCAACTCGAAGAGATCATGCCGTGAGCCCATTCAGAATAACTCATCCGTCGTTATTAAATTTGAAACCCTTTCAGGACAATTCTTTCATCATTTGAACATGGATTTTTTGATCCAATATCATTAAAATTTAATTAATGTCTGTCTTTCATTTTGTGAATTAACGTCACAGTGGTCTCGTAGAGAAAAGAATGATATATTTTCTTCGCTTGGAGAGAAGCATCAAATTTCTGATTAGCAGTCTTTAATAAATAAATAAATGCTCCGTTGGATTTAATTATCAATAATTTTCCATTAATATGCTTCATTAATATTCACATTGGAGTCTACATAGGTGAAAAGGCTTTATCTCTGGAGTACGCGAAAGATGATTTTTTTTCAGGCTATAATTGAATTTGAAACCAATAAGGCAGAGGAGCATGGCGGAAAGAACAGATTATGGCTTAGGAGACATTTCCTAGAAAGAAAAATGTGGGCGAGCTCAATGGAAAATTAAAATAATTTTTCAGATGAACAAAGAGAAAAGTATAATAGGAAGATATAATAGTAAAAATGGAGAATAAGAAAATTGAGTATCGAACTAAAAACTAAAAGAAAATTCAAACACTATGTGACTATACGGTAAAAATTCTATCAGATTGAATTGAGCCTATAATGCCACAGATCAGCCAAGTTGGTAGGATAAGGTTTAATAACATTATGGCTGAGGTATGAGATACACTAATTTGAATCAGTTGGATAATGTGATATAGATAGGGACTGCTAGATGCCAGAAACTTGAGATTGCGAGATACATAAGACTTTGCTTGTAGTAAACATAAATAAAACTGTGGGAATGAATAATATCCATATGGAATTGCTGAAGAGTTTAAGGTAAAAACTGTCGTTCGATGTTCTCGTTTATTATGTTAAATTTAGTTAAACGTGTCTTCATTTTTATAGCGAATTTGGGACTAAAAGTTCTCTCTTACAATTATCTGTAATGAAATACACAAACAAACAAAAACTCCCCCAAAACTGGAACCCGCAACCACGAGTTAAACAGGCAAGAGATTTACCCGCCGCCACTGATGTGGACATTATTCCTAAGTAAAGAAAGGAAGGGGCTCGGCCTGTAACCAATTCACCTTGAGTGTTTATTCATGTTCCAGAGAATCCAAAAGCGAAAGCGTGTGAATTATCGAACCTCAGTTCAAATTACTCTCACGGTAGAATGATTCTTCAATTCATAAATGTTTGTGAGGGTAAGATCGACGAATGCATCGGTTAGTATTTGTTCGTGTTTATTAGAGAGATGGTGGTGACGTATGGCAAATTAAATTCATAGCAAAAATGACCTATAATCTCCTTCATCCTTTTTCGAAGAACTAAATAATATTAATAAGCGTGTAAATTTGTAGAAATATATCATAAACAAGAGAAATAGTTAATGATAATTATAAAATATTACGGGAGTTTGGAAGCATGAGGGCCTGAATAGGGACATCGTGTGAAGAATTGAATGCCCTTTTCAACCAACCCTCACTAGAAAACTAATAATGATTATATTACCATGTAATATAAATTTAGTGATCATTCTAACGTGGGATGACTGTCATTGCTGCAGTCTTTCCCTGCCAGTTTTTTGCCATTGAGGATTTTAGGCGCCTTCGATGGCTAACGAGTGCTAATGGCTAATATACTCGGCTTCGACTTCTCTTTTACTGCACTGCACGTCCGTACATAGTGAAGGCTGCACCAGCGCTATACGACGTTACTACGCGGCAAAATGTCGTTCGTCGTTAACGACTCAGGCTCCCGCGAATACTTCCTGGTTAATCCTCGCCTGGGAAACCTCTGCCTGTGAGTCCCCTTCTGCGATAGCCAAAGCGGTAATTTAGTTGATGCGGGGGAAATCCAGTAGGTAGTAGGTGGGTTATCACGGTGTCGGGTGCACTGAAATCATGTCGGAGACCGCTAAAATCGCTTTCACGTGAACTGGGCGCTCGGAAATCCATTCCGTGGAATTGCGACGTCCATGACCAAAATGGAGATTCGGAAACGGCCGGCGCACGGGGTTATTCACCTCGCTGGAACGCTTAGTCCCACAGAATTTTGTGACATTCACGTACGGTCGCTAATTTTCATCTTGCATCCTGAGATATCTCCGTGTGCAGTGCGTATTGCTCTGTGCGTATTGTAAACGGCAGAGGGAATTTGCGGAACTTGTGATTAGAGGGTAAGAGGTTTTTTGAAGCAGTGGTGCCCAACTTTTCCTCTCGTGAGGTCCAACTTTCCAGCCGCGGGGAAAACAAGTCCCGCCAAGGCTCATGGAGAGGTTCCGTTCTATCCGACTGCTCTCGCGCATGTAGGTAAATGCGTACGCTCAACAATTTAGTAGATGGTGCATATTTACGATATTCCCGCAGAAATTAGATGTGGAGTACATATTCAGCCGGATCGATGCCAAACAATAAGTCTTTGAGGTATCTCCTTGTGAGACGGGTCCAGCTGATTGGGAAACACTGTTTTGTAAGGAGAGATATATTCTGGGTAAAGGGGGACGGTCGAGGAGGAGAAAAGGTAATTAAGATAAACTAATGGGAGGTAGGAAGTAAGCGGAACTAAAGGACACTGTATAAAAGATAGAGGTTGGGGTAAGAATGTAATGTCTATTTAAACCTGTTTCTGTAGTTCTATAAATAGAAATACCAGTTGTAGACGGTGAGCTTTTCTACGTAGCCATTTTGTTTTGCATAAATCAAACTAAATGTTCCCATCATAAGGAGGAGTAGATAAATTCAAAGATCGTGAACCAGCAGCAAAAAACCTTAACTAAGTTGCCTGCTAATATTCGCAGCACAGTACGGAGAATTCGAGTCCTGTCTTGATCAAGGTAAAATGTTCACTCAAGGATTTTTCACTCAAGGATGTGAAGGTTGCGATGGTAGAGATTAACTACGATTGGAAACCACGGAAAATACTGCACAATTTTCTTTTTGAATTATTAAGTTTCGAAAAATAAAAAACTGCGTTCAATCCTACCTCCACCAGATTCCTTTAATTCACCTTTGATCTAGTAAAATTCCTGATTGTACTCTTGTCTGGAATCTAGCACAGACTCTTTATTATAAATATATTACAAATAGCCTTCATTGTGAGCGTATTTACTGTCCAATACTTTTTTCTTTGGAAGTTTTGATGGGAATCACGCTGTGCCATAGTAATGACTGGCTCTTGAGTGCTTAGGCCAGATTTCGCCTACCTAAATACGATGTAACTAAAAGGTCCATACTTGATGTGGAATTCGAACCGATAACTCTTTTTTGGGGTAGAGAGCGTGGAAACGCAGATAATTACATATACAGAGAACGTTATGTTCATCATTGGCCGTGTTCTTTAGGCCAAGCCTTAGTTATGATAATTTGTTTCGTCATTTCAGCGCAACGTTCTTGAGTTAAAAAGTTGAAAACGTGCCCTTTTTTGCTGTTTCCCTATCAAGTCATAAACAATAAACTTTAGTAACCCACTGTGCTACCAGAGATGCCTGCTGTCTTGCTACTGATGACCCATCCTTTTCCGTGACAATACCATTCTGACTGCACTGACAGCTTCATTATATATAATGAGAATGAAAAACGTTGTGACTTCCACAATTTTATTAATAGAACGACCGGTATCGTACATGTACCTGAGGATGGCTAGACAGCCGAAACCGGTCATTCTGTTAAGAAAATTGTGGAAGTAAAAACGTTTTTCATTGTCATTATGGAATCCTTCCACCACGTGAAAGCTTCAAATTTCTATTTGATTCATTATATATGTACGAGTCAGATTATTAAGAGATTTTGCCAATATACAAACAGAAAAATGAGTATTAATCGTCTCCATGCTCGCCTATATTTCATCAACCATGACGAACAGAATTGCTGCTTGACTCGTTTTACCTTGTGAACGGTGCATAAAGGTCGCTTTACACGATACAATTTTTTGTACAATTTCTTATACAAAAGCTTGTGTAAGCTGAACGAAATTGTATGTTGTCTGAATGGAATTAGAACAGGTTCTATTTTCCGTACAGTCATTCAGACATTAGCACAAGCGTTCACACAATTTGCCCGCTTTACACGGTGCAATTTCCTCATACAAGCGTTTGTAAAAGAAATTGTACAAAAAATTGTATCGTGTAAAGCGGCCTTTAGAGAAGATGTCTTCGTACCTGCTCTTTGCCCTCGACTCACAATATGTATGTACTTGGTCTGGATAATCTGATTTTCATGCTTTGTTTTACTTTGAATTTCAAATTGAATGGCCTGACATATGATAAATTTGGAAAATACCCATGGGTACGGCTTAATTTCGGATTTTGTTTCCACTATTAGTATGAATTACCTTCCACCATCTCACACATGAAAGCACCTTTAACCGCGCAGTTGCACGAAGCAAAGATGCTGGAAAAATCACTATAACGGAATTTCCATAGACAGCAAAATCTACCTTGACCTTGACTAGAAATCCGCAACTCCCTGGATGAATTCCGGGTTCGAGGCCAGGTCAAGGTAGATTGTTCGTCTGTGGAAAGTCTGTAGTACCTAGTACATTTCAGCTGATGACTTCCCTGAGGCATACGTGGATAGTTCGCAATTCTTGAACGAGGAAAAGCACTTATCTTAAGGTGGCTCTCATGCCAAAATGTTTTCTTATATTTCTGAAACCCTTTTTATGCGAGAATAATGCTTTAAAATATAAGGCTGACTCCACTGTTAAATGTCCTGGGAAGTTCGTATGACTGCCTAGCCTGAGCAATCTTATTCCTCTGTAGTAGCCGCCAGCATATCACCTGTTGATTCATGTTTACCAAGACCCTTACCTATAGAGAGTTGAAAAAAATAATTATAGCGAAGATATATGTGTTGTTTTCTGAATTTTCTCATTCTTCAATTAAAATAAAAGTCTAAATTAAAACAATTTACGACTTTTAGCATCTTTGCTAACACTCAGTAACTACTTGGTAACATAAAATGTCATATGCTTGCCTGCATTCTGAAATTAGTGGTCTAATTAGTACCAGTACATTTTTTACTCCATTCTGAAGGACATATCGGTTTGTTTCGTTGAAGATCCTCAAATTGCGTGCCTAGGTGGTTGTTGAAAAGGGAATCACTCGTTAATTACTGGGGCAATTTCAGCGACATCGAAATGACCGGCGAACAGCATTTAAAGGACATTTGCGGTAGAAAATACATAAAACACATATCCCACGTCGAAGGATCCAAGCTACTATTTTTAAAAAGGTCGCGCGCAACCACGATAAAATGACTCCAGCATCAATGAATAAAATATATAATACGCAACGTGTCGTTAGTTATTTTTTATAATAAAATTGACGGCTTTAACTTCAAATTTCGAGCGGAATTTCCAAACTGAGGTAGTTTCTTTTTATAACGTTAGCTGATTTTTGTTTGGCGTTGAGTTTCTGTCTATCAGAGGACGTGTATAGTATATGACTTCAGATACTGAAAAACTTTATGATCTCATATCATGAATCTACACTCTTGTCTTTTTTATAAAAATTTTAACTGATCCAAATGCATATGTTTTATAAAGTTTTTTACTCACTGGGAGTGAGAGGAGGTGGCATCACCTACCAACGACACGAAATGATAATGACATTGGGTTTGGTTATTGCTTGGCGTCTCGGAATATAAATAATTGGAATTCTTGCGCTTGGATAAAAATATTCCAATTTTGAAGTTGAAACGGAGGAGAATTTCAAGTTGGATGGGAACTCCTTTTAACATTCCACGCTGTTCCGTAGCTTTGAAGAAATTTGAGATGAAGGAATATCTCCAACCCCTGCAGGAAGCTTAGCAACATCCGTGGAATGAATTCTTGGTGAGGTGGTAGGGAGGGAGTGGATGAGTGAGGCGGTGGATGCATTATTGAGCGGCCTCCGCCGTTGGACCGTACGCAAGTGGGGGAGGAGTGACGCATTAATTAGTTTTCGTCCCTCCCCCCCTTGGAAGGACACCTGGCAATCAAAGTGTCGATCTTTACCAAGGCCTCTGTCCGGAAGCTGCAGATTGCGTCGTAACGGAAGAGTGGACGGCACGATGTGGATCAAAACGATGATATGAGATGGAACCGCCCTTTTTACGAAATAAATCGAGTCGCTTCTCTCCCGTGGTCCTTCAAACATTATACCGCAGTCAAGGGCGGAAGTCATACTCGGAATTATTCAAGAGACGAATGGCTATGGTCGCCCAGAGAGGGGGGATATAATTAAGAATGGACTCATGGAATTGATATGTAAATATAATGGAGATTAAAGGGAACCTGAAAATTATAATGAAGAGAGATAACTTGACGTTGATCAGAGCGAATCATAGGTTAAGGCTTTTTGTAGAGGGTTAGACAAATGTTTAAGATGAAATCCAATAGCTTTAGGTGGTAAAGCATATTGCTGTAGGGGAATCAGAATAAGCCGCGATAGACGAAGCAGTAGGAATCCGTAGATTAGCCTAAAAGAAGAGGCCATTGAGAATAATCTACTGCATTGAGCCATTGCATATATAAGGCCACTGCATTGAGAAGAATCTACTCACATATGGTAATACATGGCAGGAAGCAAGGAAAAACTTCATTTGAGCTTAATCTTGATCGGGCTATTTAATAGATACGTGGCACGAACAATCTAACAGCCACAGAAACGATAGGACTGTAAGTGTGTAGCAGAATAATGAAATCAAAAAGTGAAGGTTTCACTTGATGGAAGAACGTTAATTTAAATAAGTTAAAAGTTTTTGATTTCCACAGTTTATTAAATTTTTTTGGGCATATTTCGTACTTCTCTCTATGCTATAATTTTTTTTCTTCCTGGTATTCGCTTAAACCGAATATTGCCGTTGATTAAACCTTCCGCATTTAATTGTCACTAAGCCCCTGTTCTTTATGCTTCCTTCCTATAATTACCTTTTCTGTCTTCTAATTTCTGTCGGCAACCTTCTTTCCTCTCTAACTATATTTAGTGTTCTTTCAACTTTTTCATTCGTCCTCCTTAACTTCCATCGCACTTTCTCCATTTCCCTCCTCACACTAATTTCTTAAGCTCTCAATTTCTTATCGTCTTCCTACCTAGAAACCGTACAGATCCATTTAATTGTGCGCTCCATATATAACTTTCAATATCTTTGTCTTACATTCCTGCTTCATTTTTAGGTATTATTACTGCTTTGTACATTTTGTACAATGTATTAAAAAAGTAGCAAAACTATTCGACATAAATGTCGATGCCCTCATACTCTAATATGAAATTTTGTTTTTCCCAACCTCGAAAATATTAATTTTGAATAATAATACATAAAGTATATAAAATTGTAAATGCCTAATAGGATTCTGTTATTAACCAGCGATTGAGCTTCAACAATGTAGAAAAGTATTCTGTTGAGAGACTACGTAATGAATTTATTGATTCATTTAATCCATTAATTAATTCAAAGGGAAGGCTTCAGGAATAAATATCCTCATGGAAACACTTAGCATGTTGCGTTTCGCCGACATGTAGTGAAAAATAATGGTAGGGACAGAAAAATAATTGTAGAAGACTTTAGTCGACCTTGGAAAGATACTGATGAGATATGATCAGAAGTCAATAAAAAGAAAAAAAAAGTAATACAGTAATACAGTTACAGTTAATACAAATAAGTTATACAGTAGAAAAGGCCACGAGCAATTTTAAATTCGGGTCCTTCTGTATTCCGAGTTTAACATTGATGAAGGAACTAGAGGAGGCGAAAATAGTATTGCTAACTGGAAAGTCTAATTTGCGATGGGCGAAGCAAGAATGAAAAAGTCAGTAGGACTATCTAAAGCAAAGAGGTCATTCTACTAAAAGAAGAATCTACTGACAGACGGAAACAGTTACAAGGGTGGAAGTAAAAAAGCAGTTCATTTTAACATACATTTGAAGCACGCTACTTTATGACACCTAGGCATGGATGGTAAGAACTGCTGAGAAGTCAAGTTCGAATCATTCAAAATATGGTACTAAAGAACATTGATGAGCGTAAAATTAATAGACCGAGAAACAACGATAACGGATCTTAAGATGAGTGGTATGAAAGAGAAATATGGTGAAATGTTTGCAAAGAACTTTGATGTAAAGAAGATGTAAAACTTTGTGGGGTAAACTAATCAGTCATATGTGAAACATAAGTCATGAAGACAATCGTCGAGAGACAAGTGAATTGGGAAGAATGGCAATGGAAGGCCTCGCATGAAATGTGTAGAGCAAGTGGTGAGTGATGTGAAAGAGAAGAATTGTATAGATATGGAAAAGATAGGTGATAGGAAAATCGAGTGAAACACTACGTCGAACCACTCTAAGGTTGTTGACTTATGAAAATAACATTTTTAATCCGGTGGTATAATCATGGTCTTACCCCCATTATTGGGCGACATGCGTTCTTTGGTCTTGTTTGAGAAAATCTCGTCCCTTTTCATGTTATATTAAATGCACGTTCCGCTCTACTACCCGCAAAAACAAACAATCCTTTTCAAACTTCGGTCATTTTTCTTCTTATCCATTTTTTATCACCTGCAATCAAACACCACGTTGTATATACGATCCGTTTCGCTACCATGGCCAAGCCTTTGTCCCGCACGGATTTTTTCCATATGAATCCATCCAATATTTGCTACCGACGGTTTGTATTAAACTGATTTTAAAACGTTGTAACCAGCGCGCGCCAGAAGTAGATTACGAGTGGATAACTCATCAAACGACTGAATGGTGATTGCATTTTGGAATAAAAATGATATAATATGCATTTGAGAACCGCAGGCTGAATGTTAGGACTATTTTTGTCGCGAAATGATTGGAATTATTTTATTTTGCAATGGATGTGTACCGCATAGGTAGGTACACATTCGTAGCATTGCATTGTCTGTGTGGAGAGTTTGATTTCGATTTCAATTGAAGGTTTGCACATATCATCCCATTTTTATGATACCTCAAATCAATATTTTATTTCATTTAACTCTTATGAGTGGAAGAATATTCCACTCGTATGTGTCTTTTACTTAGATGAGTTTACACAACTCTGGCTAGAAGATTTGAAAATAATCCCTCAATTCTTACCCTCACAGAGGGAAAATATTTGTTATAGAGAACCTATGGATTTCAGGCAGTTCAAATATATTTAATATTTTTAATATACCACGCGAAGGATAAAAAATGACTATTTTTTGACGACATTCGGAAATTTAAGCCGTTGAATCAGAGGAATCAGCAGACATTTTCTGCCTGCAGAAAATCCTGCTGACATTTTAAAAACAATTATGTTTACATCTTCCAGTTTATTGTTTCAGGAAATATATTTCTCAAAATGTTTCTAGTTTTCTCCATTATGGAATGCCTTTTGAAATATTACCATTTTGCTTTCATGTGACCTAAGTTTCGTTCCTGTAAGTCCATACAAAAAGCCATGGGAGATTTGTATAGCGTTCCTATTCCACCCGTTGATACGGATTTCGACGGTATATAATAACTAATGAAAAAAATAAATGTTTCTTCGCATAAATACCTCGAATTGATAGATATTTAAATGAATATTATGATACATTAAGCTCCTTCGTTATCAAATTCGTACAACTGGAAAACAAAATGCATCTATGAGCTGATTCTCGTAAACCTCAAGTCTTTTATTATGTGATGATAGGAAAGTATGAGATTTTAAAAATTGAGGGCGCGATTCGAAGGGTAGATAGTTCTTTACGAAGTTATCATCAGCGTTTTCAGTTAACTATCGGATCGATTTTGTTTGAATATTTTGAGGCTACACGTTAATTAGAGGCTATACGTCATATTGCATAGATAAGTTACAAAATATATTTTCATCGCCAAAATCGAGGCTCATACGCCCGTCTGTGTCTATATCCCACAGTAAATTGGCAGAGCAGACAAAAGTGGTAAGCAGTTCTAGATGAAATATTACACGAACCATCCAAATTAAGTGTACAAAATACAGTAATAACAAGGGAATTAAATCTCCCTTATCACTTGATATTCCACCTTGATATCTTGTCGTAAACTCCACGTGTGCAATAATATTTTTAGCTTGTGGCTCGGAGTTTCAAGTCACAAGCCATTTTTCATGGCTGGTGACCTGAAAATCCGAGCCACATGAGCTGCTGATGAATCGCAAGGAAAGAAGTAGATTTATATTCAATTTTTATCGATTAGAGTAAGATTTGATGTAATATACTCTGTTTAGTGACATTTTCTTAGGAATTCCTTCCCTGTGCAGTATCATTTGTTTGAATGAGCATATTTCTAACCTCTCTTTTTCCCAATTAAATTGACCCTTCTTAACCTCCCTCCTTATTTTCGCTCGCCAAGTATGAATTATCGGTCCTTAAAATCTACCTTTAATATCGCATTATCATCATTGCCCAAATGGCTTGTTCACTGCACTCTAATTCTTATCAATGACTTTTTTCTTTGCTTCCATGAACTAAACTTAGGTGTCAGCAATCAATTGCTATTTTTATGGTTTGGTATCCTACCGTTTAGGGTTGTTTTCATTACGTGTTCCGTTCCTGCTGCCAAAACCTCAACCCTATACTCTCCTCTTTGGTAGAATCTCTATCTCTTTTAAATCAGGCCAAAATGTCCATCATCTCCTTCGCTCTCCCAGCGTTCGTTCATCCTGAATAGCCTTAGAAATTTACCACCCCTAATATATTTTAATCAATTGCTATTACTTTTCTCAATGCATTGCAGCATTTTAAAATCTTAGTAATTGAATAGCATCTCTGAATATATCTTGTCGTAAACTCCACGTGTGCAATAATATTTTTAGACTAGGCCTGTGCTCTCCGGTGTGCTGCACGATTCTGGCGCCACCAGAGTGAAGTCCCGCTACCACCTGTCCCTTTTCGGGAGTTCGAGGGATGATAATATAGATGCAGATTGGGGTGCTTGTCCCTGCTCTTGGGAAGTTTGAGCCCTTTCAAAACATCTCCTCTACTATCCTCTGGAGCCCAACTTGGTGCTGGGCGCAACGCTCCGAGTGATCGCTTTTTGTTTCTCGCTCCGCCATGCTCGAAAGTGCAAGGGATTCAGCTTCAATCCAATAACCGCCGGTAACTCTATGAGAGCGACTCTATCTCTCTCTCTCCCTCTCTCTCTATCTCTGTAGTTCAGTCCCTCATCCCACAGCGCCCAAACCTCATTCATTTCCATTACCGGCTTTGGTGTTTGGGATGCGGAATCAGTTGGTGCAAACAGGACCCGAAAGGGGTTGGCGTCAAAAGGCTTCCTCTCTCTCCTGTCCCTTTGGTCTAATCGTTCCCTCTCCATCCACCGCCTGTCGCCCGTTGCATTCTGGTCCCCCTACGCTACGTTGCAGAGCTTGGTTCCATGGTTTTGGCCTTCTTGTTCCAGCGTGTGGACTAGGCCAACATAGCAGCAGTCATCCATTACGCCACGGGTGGTCTGTTCGCGTGTTCCACAGAGCGTGCCTCACGCCAAATTGTTCCCATGCGATGCCACCCACGCCGAAGGTTTGAGGCCCTGTTCGTCATCCTGAGTGGATGACCGCATGATTGCGATTAGGGCTCGAAGTATTGTGATCATTTCATGGCCTCCGCCTCCCAGTTTACTCTATTTGTAATTTTTTTGATGTGTTATGTTGAAAGAAACCACCCTGCAACATTTTTTCTATTTATTCTGTTGTAAGGCAACGACCAGATTTTTACCAAGCGTTTTAAGTGTTAGAAACATTATGTATAAAAATGTTTCCTTAGTATTTTTTTATTTTTTTCATGAAGAGAACTTCCATATTTAAGTAAAGCATTTGCTCAACGGAAAGAAAATAGTTTGCGCGTCCACTGTGGGAAATAAATTAAGACTAAAATTATAATAAACATCCCATTATTATATTGGAATATTAACAACAAGGAGATCAACAGCAATTCATGAGAAATTACGGTGCTTTTATCTTGCGAATTTCCATCTCCGGGATTAGTAGGTAATTGTGATGATTTTTTTAATTTGCTTAGAAAGTCTAAAGAGTTAACTCTTGCGATAATATATCTTCATTGAGTGGGCTTTTTATACTAGCATTAAATGTCTTATTGTTAGTAAGGCAACGTCTAGTTCTCTGGATCTGGAATTTTAACCTGAGAAAATACATAGATCAGAAGTAGTTGTTGGCTCCTCAATTAGGAGATAAATGTAGCATATTATTTGGAGATATTTGTGGGAAAATTTCAAGTGAATCTTGAAGTGGATATCCTTGGCTGTACATTATGCGGGCATGTTACATATAATCGTGCTCAGAATATTACTTAACCTAAGACGAATTTCATAGCATAAATTGTAATGCTGACAGGTTTTGTATTAAAGTGCTAAATCTGAGATGCAAAAAGTTGAATTAAATAGTAACATTCAGCTTTGTTTGTATCAGCTCAAAACATTTTGGCCCCTTGATCATAGCCCATTATTAGGTGAAACGTTTCTAGTGATCTAAATAGATTCCTGCTTTATTCTATCGCTATCAGTTTTGCAAGTGTTTATTATAATTTTCCTTCCAACTCAAAATAACTGATTGCAATATTGTTCTCAAGTTTAGGATGAAGACATTTTTGAACATATTAAATTTCAAGATTTTACAGATATTTAAAAAAAATTCAAATTTTGCTTACAGAACTTTCTATTGGTTGGTGGATAATGTTGGTATATCTTAACTATAATGTTGAATAATTATGTTGGATAGCTTTGATTGAAATTAACGAACTTCACCAAAAGTAGTCACTAATCGTACCTCAAAAAAATAGGAATTATTTTGCATGCATCGAAATTAAACGCTATTACTTGGCCGTATATTATATGCAAAGAATTGAGGCATCATAGGCATAAAAAGTAATGCCAATAAATTCGTTGAATAAAAACGTTATTTCCAAATCATCCTCATCATGAAGAGATTTATTGTAGACTGCACAATCTATTCTTATTTGAAGTTTAATGCAAACAAAATCTTTTTACCCCTCATTGTTCGCAATGAATAATTTTTTACGCCATTAATGATTCACTTTTTGTAGAATAATGGCTCATTGAAAAAACTTGACGATCAGCAAGGATAATACCGAAAATGGAGAACATGCTTTTGAACTCTCTTCGAACTGTTTTCAGTATGGCTTCTGTGACGAAGCAGCGTCATTCTCTTCTTCCTAAAAAAATCGATCCTGGCCAAAGGCTAGTGATGACAGGCACGGCTTTTTTCTTTACTTTTGCGGTAGGGTGGGCGGTTTCCATAGTCACTCGTCCGTCCGCGGCTACGCCATGTTGAACGAGAACACATTTCCATCATCTCTCTCTTTCTCTCTCCATGCCTACCTTACTCTTCGGTCTCTCATTTCACCCTTTTGGGCACGCCGCGAACGGTCGCGGACTGGTCATCCTGGCCCTTCTTTTGACCTCCTGCATTGGTCACGATCAGGTTGCAAAGAGGGCGTTGGAACCGATTCCCATCACCGCAATCCATTACGGACCAAATAGGTGGGTCCGAGGAAAAATAAAATCACTGGGACCGGAGTGACAGACTGCTTGCTTGCTACTTTTGTGGCCATCCTGCCCGTCGGGCTGCTTCCTTTTTCCCGAGGGTTAAAAAAAAAAGAAACATCCTGCACCCCCTGTTGAAAATGAATTCTCCCCACCAAACTTTATCCACTTCAAAGCTTACACTTCTGTGGTATATGTATGTTGTCCTTTTCAATCTTGGATTGGTTGCCTTGACAACGAGCCCAACCGACGAGTGAGATTGGACGTTAAGGGTTTAATGCATTTTGTGCCAACTGTGCATTCTGTAGAGGAAGTTTACAAATCGAGTGCAAATGGCTTTACAAGTTGTTTTTTTTACTATTTGTCATTTTGAGTTATTGGGCAAAAATACCTGTGACAGAACTGAACAAAGACCGATCGGTGTTCAAGTGAATAAACCGTAAAAGGATGTGCTGGCCATCAGTCTACATTCTTCATTTTTTAACCTTCTGTGTTATTTTGCGTAACTGAGTGGTCTCGATAAAATATAGCTTTGTACAACCTCAAAGAGTAGTCTAATAATGAGGTGTTTTCACGAGTTTTGAGCCAATCAATGCCACATCAACATCCATTACATTACATTAACTAAATAACACCCTGTTGTTCAGAGATTAAATAAACTAACGAGACTAATAACATACAGCTGAAGTCTATTGCAGTGGTGATATTACAGTATACCTTGTTTATTGGAGTTCTGCTACGTGTTGATAATTAAATGATAACATTTCAATTCCAATGTAGAAAGCATGTGGTTAAAATTATCCAATTTAGGTCATTTATTATTCTGAGGATGCATCGGAATATGGGTAAGATTATGAATATGATTATAAATATGCAGCAGAAAAACATCCAGAGGTATAACCAACTTGTTAGAGATAAATAACATAAAAGCTTTTAGACCACGTAATTGCATCGCTTGCGAATACATTTTCACATCACAAATATGTCTCTAATTATTGAAGCAAATTCGATTTGTAAATATAGTTCTGAATACCTCTCCGGACCAGTTTATTTGTAAACATTTTTGATCCAATTTTACCAATTTCAGAATATTATTCTTTCCATTCTAAGATATGTACCTCAAATTTCGTGTTCATATT
Organism: Platycnemis pennipes; assembly: GCA_933228895.1. Lineage (NCBI taxonomy): Eukaryota > Metazoa > Arthropoda > Insecta > Odonata > Platycnemididae > Platycnemis > Platycnemis pennipes. The sequence continues at coordinate 94,717,308 of OW121854.1, read as the reverse complement.
TCATGAATACTTGTCCCATGCCTTCCTTTTTTGTTCTGGTTTATTTTTCATACGTTTTAAGAAATTTTTTTCATCTATGCCGATTATGCAAAGCCAAAAACTGTACTAGATACTTTGTGGATTAGTACAATGTGATCCAGTCCCTTTCTTATAAGTCATTTTTACACGATGCCATCAGCTGCTTGGTATTAAATTTATTCGCCTCGCAAGGCTAGGCTGGCAGCTCTTTGAGGGGTCCATACCACGTCAATTTTCCATGCCTCTTTCTGTTATGCCATCTGGTATCGGTTAGCCATGGTGGTTGAGTCACCTCTCCTTACCATGCAATTTTATTTTCTACCGCGAAGGCTCATTCGCAAATTAATGTGCGAAGTTCTGATATAAGGAGTTGAGCTCTATGGTCTCTTTAAGTGACAAATAAAATAAAATTCTCCAATGGCCGTAAAATTGGCAACCCTCGTCAAGGACAATTGCTGTGTTGGTTTGCGGGAGGGTCAATTCCACAGCAGTGACCAACTGCAGCCTCTCAACCAGAAAACCCTCCTGTGGTGGTTTACGGGAATGTTACTTCCTTCTCAGTGACACAACCACAGACACACACACTCAACCCAATTGGGATCCTTCACGGGGCTGATGGAACCCTGGTCAGGATGCCTGGGTTATGAACGCAAGTACACTCACAAGCACTCAGAAAATACACTCACTCACACACTCAAATCGGCACACATACTGGAACAGGGTTTATAGGAACCTGGAAATCCTGGAAAACCTGGAAAAGTAAGAAAAATGAAAACGGTCATGGAAATCCTGGGTAAGTCAGGTAATTTAACGTGTGGTCATGAAAAAATCACAAAATGTTTAAATTTATCACCTGAAAATGCCAAGAGATAAAAAACTGCACATAGGAGTGGAGGAGGAGGGTGAAGGAGGGGACGGCTGGCCTCAGGCCGGCTTCGCTGTGGAGGCAGCCCAGGGGGCCTATTCTGATTCTTTCTGGCTATAGCCTGCATGATTTGGTGAATAGACTGGCGAAAGGTGTGCGCATTTATATTTTCATTTTCATTCGCTAGCGATTTCGCCAGGAATGCTTCGCTTTGTCCCTCTGGCGAGGAAAAAGTTATTCTCAGTCAAATTTGAAGTCACTTAGCCAAATCTGTGGAATGATGTGAGGAAGAAAAAATGAAGATTTATTCAAAGAGCTACTTTAACATGACATCATGTTTGAAGGAATAGCCTGGTTAGCCTTCTTTGCATATATTTTTCTGCAATTAAAACCCTTTCTGAAGGCATATCAATGTATGGAATGATAATTTTTATTTTGTTGACTTCAAGTTGTTGATCTCTTATTAGTGGAAGTTCATATGATTAATATGAAAATAAACCTACAATCGTTCATAAGTTTAGACTTCTTTGCTTCCTCACTACCACTTTTATCTCTATAAATGACCGAAATCTTGGAGTATTCAGGCGCTCAAAAGTCAGGGAAAATTACTAATAATGGTGTGGAAATCCTGAAAAAGTCAGGGAAAATGAAAACTCCCATAAACCCTTGGGAGAATAGAGCTCAAAAAGAGTGTAGTCAATGTTGGAAATGAAGGACAAAGCGAGGATGTGCGTCGCATCATCCTCGTTTAATCATTCTCCCAGTAGGTGTGCCCATTTGAGTGAGAGAGTGAGTGTTTTTTCTGAGTGCTTGTGAGTGTGCTTGCGTTCATAATCCAGGCATCCTGACCAGGGGCCCATCAGCCCCGTGAAGGATCCCAACTGGGTTGAGTGTGTGTGTATATGGTTGTGTCACTGACGAGGAAGTAACATTCCCGGAAACCACCACAGGAGGGTTTTCTGGTTGAGAGGCTGCAGTTGGTCACTGCTGTTGAATTGACCCTCCCACAAACCAACACAGCTATTGTCCTTGACAAGGGTTGCCAATGCGGGCGTTTACTTGGAACCGAAATCGATATTTTGTACACGAAATCGTTAGATGGAAACGAAAAAAGAATTTTAGTGAAAAAATTAATCTTATAACCACAATCATTCACTCATAAATCAAAAATTTAAATAAGCAAAAGGTGACGCCCACCGAAAATGCTGCCGTGATAACATTGACGTCATTTTCCTCCCGTCCTTGACTGCTTTTAGGGGAGGGGAGGGGAGTGGAGGGGGATTCTCCGAAGGTCTGCTCGCACAGATGCTGTCGTAATCGCTCCCATTGGCCGAGCCAGCTGTGTCCCTCCCATTGCGATAAGACAAAGTAGATTTGCGGGCTCAGTTGTGATTGGACGAAGTCGATATACGTCAGAGGTTGCACCACTTTTCCGAAAGGGTTAAAAACATCAGTTTTTCGCCTCTTATAACTCGAGAAATAATTGACGGATCAAAGAACGGAAAAATACGGGTCTTTTTATTTTACAAATTCTATCAGATTCGGCAATAAAAAAAATATGGTAAACGACCCCATTTTACGGCCATTGCAGAATTTTATTTTATTTGTCATGCGAAGTTCTGGTTCCTTCTCTTCTTATAATTATGAAGGTGTCGCTTTTCTGTTTTCAAGTGGTTATTTGAGATAAAAAGGACGAAGATTGTGGATGAGGAATTTTATAAATGGTTAGCAATGAGAGGAGGGAGAGGTCATGTGAATTTGGAGGCAAAAGTATTGTGTAGAAGACATGCTAGGAGGAAATAAAACCTTGACGAGGGTGATATAGGAAAAACCTAACGCTAACGGCTGAAGAGGGAGTAAAACGAAAGACGAGAAAGCTTGAGACGGCAAACATGCAGACGGTAGGCATGAACATTTTAAGAGGCGTTAAAATAGCAGACAGAGACTATTACCAAGGTTGCTCATGTTGCTGTAATGCTAAGGATGATGATAACTGCTTACTAGCGTCCATATGAAACATTAAAATCCAGAATTATTACCTTGAAAGCTCTCTATTTCTGTTATCATCTGATTGCGCTCTAATCTACGCAACTCTTTTAAAATCCCAATGGATGTCTTACTTGTAGCATATAACAACCAAATATCTCTAACCTAATTCCTTCCCCGGTACTTTTGATTAAAGATTTTGTCTCATGTTGTGCCTAGACAATTGTATATGTAAACCTGTACATCTTACTATATATTTCTTTAATTTTATCTTAATTATCTAAGCTATATCATTATGCACTTTTGCTTTTGGGATTTTTATGCTTTTGAATTATTTCGCAAAGGTATCATTATTAAATTTCCTTGAATGTATTCTACCTGCAATCATCAAAACAAAGGAACAGGCTTCGGACACTATATTCGAGGCGGTTAAAGCGTTTTAAAACGGGGCCTAACGTTTTCCTTCTTTCTTGCAAGTATTCAGACGCGCTGTCTCTCGGCTTACCTTCAGAGCGTGTGAATCTCATCTCCCCCTCCCCAGGATATCGTTTTGCAAACCTTTATGTGTCCCTTCAAGTGTCCGTAGAGTAGACGTCGTTGAGTCCCTCGATACCTCTGGGAATTCATGGTGATGCGCATGTCTCAACACCTGCTGGAGATTGCGTTTCTGTTCAAGGTTCGCACTTGGGTTCGTAGGCAACGTGTTCATGCCTCGAGATCGTAAAAAGTTTGCATGCGGAGGAAGTGGTAGATGGTTATTTTTTTCTTTCGCTGCAGTCGTAAAAGTGCGAGACTTAATGCGGGTGAAGAGCGACAAAGTCCGTCTCTCAAAGATGTCTGTGATGTCTTCATCCCTCTTGTCACCTACGATGTCTTTTTTTGTCTCCGTTGCTCCCCGCTAGAGGAGGCCTGATTTGAATTTCCAAACGTCGTTTCATGGAACTCTATCCGGTAGCAAAAACACTACAGACGTTCACCTATTCTTCTCAAAGGTTTTTTTTATCTTCACTTTCTTACGCTCAGTTTAAAAGCATATCGTTAACATTCAAGAACCGACTGTGTGCTTCACGTATCTTCTTTATTTTTCTGTTGTTGTCTTGCGCATAAGGTTTTTACACTATTTCGATAAAATTTATCCGCATGTTAATCTGAGTGGATGCTTTAAATAATATATGTGTCATTGAAGGAGTGTGTTTTCCTTTTGTAATGTTTCTGTGTGCGTACGGTTAATTTATTTCTCCGATAAGTGTATTGGTACTGTTGGATGCATTGGAAATTAAAATTCTGTTATCCGTCACAGAGAAGAGTTTGTTTGAATATAGTCCTAGAAGGTGGAAGAGTTTGGTTTTCAATATTTTTAGCGGTCTTTATTAGAATAAAATATTTAGTTAGTTTGTTTTTTGTCTCTGTGGGTAAGCATATTACTTAAAAAAGCAGGACTAATTGTTTGCCTGTGATTATGGTTTCATAGAGTAATGCGGAGTTCCTACTTGCACACCTGGTATGCAAGGTATTATTTACAATTAGTTGGAGATAAATCGACTAAATTGTTCGTGCGCTTTGAAAATGGAACTAATAACGACGGTGCTATTTTTTGTGTAGTCATATAATTAAGCGTAAATATTAGAACATTCTTCTATTACTGAATTTCCATCGAATAACCAGCGAAAGTATTCATTTGAAAAGGTAAATGTCATAGCTGACGGCTGGGAAAACACATTTGATTACAACTGGATGTGAAATTCACGCTAGTGTAAGGCGGCCAGCTCCTTTTTCTCTGCCGCCTAAATTTTGTCAAGAGATATGGTGTAGAAAGATTCGTACAGTTAAATAAGTCGTAAAGACAAAACTTGAGAATGTTTCCTTTTAATGCTTTCATTTTAGCTTAGCCGTGCGATCACGGTGTCTCATGTAGAAAAAAGTGTTTGACTACTACAGGCTGAGATATTCCCACTAGTGTCCGTTGACAAGTGGCTTTTTTCACGCCACCTGCCTTTTGCCCATAGACATGATATCAAAGATTTATATCATTATATATAATATCCTAAAGACATCCCGGTCATAGTGTGTGTGATTGTGCCTCGGAGGAAATCTTTTTATTGGACATTTCAGAGGGTAACTTCGATGAGGTCATTGCGAATAGTGTTCAGTCCTTGTATTTATACCTATAACTAGAAATTAATTGCTGTACTTATGCGTACATACAAGTCCATGATGGTTACCACGTATATTTTCATGGGTAAGGGACTTAATTCTGTAATTGGATTTCAAATCGGACCACAGCACCAAAATTTTGAATCAACCCTTCATTCAAATGCAAGGATTAATTTGGCATTGTTCAACTAATAAGGCCTCACGTTTGAGTATTCGTGCTCTTTTATTTCTCCATGTCTCCAATTCAGGTCAGAGACAAAGAGCCTATTCTTTGCGACATAAATATATACAAGAAAATTTTTTCCACGCTCCAGTTCCTTCGGACACTATGCTCTTGTCCAACTTTCATCATATATTTTGATAATTATCAGTTGGGACACGTTCCAACTGTGGCAAGTCATTTGGGGTGAGAAATATCGGAATGTAAAAAAGTAGAATGGCTTTTTTTTCGCAAAGTTGGAGTTGAAACAGTAAAAGCGAAGTTCTTTTCCAAAGATATGCCCTATTTGGAAGCAATTCCATGTTTTTTGAGTTATGAAATCATAGTCCCGCGGGAATTGCATTGTGAAAGAATCTAGTGGTGATGATAATACGTTATTTATTTATTTTATTTAATAACTATCATGATTTCTCCGCAAAATGATGGTGTTCGGGCTCTATGAAGATACACATCTTCATATTTTGTAAATTTAGACCAACTGCTTTTCCCAAAATTTGGGACTAGTAAAAGTTGAAGTTGATGCTAGCTAATATTTTATTCCTAACTTTAATTATTCGCATTCTACACTAACTTGAATAACCTCTCATTGTAGGGACTGAGTTCTCTTTATCCTTCGCCAAGTAACAGCAGTATATCGTAAGCGAAACTTCTGTAGTTGCTATAAAAGTTCTCTTATTTGATGCGTCATAGTTTAAGGTGCTTGGCACCCAGGATGAGGATTCAATCATTTTCCCATGTTCAACAGATTGAAAGGGCATTAAATGAATGTTGTGGGTAGTTTATTACATATATGTTGTTCTTAAAGCACAGAGCTGACAGCAGGTGGTGAAAGTATTGTTAATCGAAATTCTCCTCCAGTTTCGATTTTGTAAAATTTATTTGATACTTAATCACACTTGATACCCTTGGTATTTTCCGTTACATAGCAAACTGTTTTCATCAAAAGGGATGTGGTATTCGTTTTTAGAATATAAAAATCTCATAGGAAAATTTCACGTAAATAACCTTAAAAAAATCAATTGAATTTTGTTTTATGGAAGTTGACCTGAAGGCAGCACTATTCGGCTTCTTTACGAGCATCTGATCTTGACGTGAGTTTTTTTAAGCTGTTTGTGACAGCTCCTGAAGATTTATTTTTATTACTTAGTTTTGTGATTTAATTATGGTGCTGCGTTTAGAACATTATATTTGAGCAAAAAATCAATACTATTAATTCTCGTCCAATTATTGCATCTATGATAATGGTATTTTGATTTTTAAACTCTTAACTTTAAGATACACGCGATATATATAGGTATTCCCGAATACCGTCACTCTAATAGTAGTAAATTGTGAGAATAGGCTCTATGCGTAAATGTTACATTACGAGTCAAACGCTGGATAGCTCGTTAGGAAACGAATGTTACGATGAGGGCTGATTCGGATGAGTAGGGAGCTGAATAGTAAGAAGCATGATTGAAAATAGGGAGCTAGGTCGCAAATAAAGAAAGCACCTTTCATCACAAATAAATGATCTTTGATGCTTCGCAAAGGTAATGGTGACTAGGTAAAGGTTTACGCATCATGAATTTTATTCAATTAATTTTTCCTTTGCGTTGGCGTTTGCAGTAATTAGAACTAAGGGTCGAGATGTGCTATATGCAGTGATGCGTTATTGTTCCCATTATTCGTCGTGGCATAGATTGCTCTCTAAATATGATATTCGGGCGCCGTCGTTGGATTATCAATTAATAGTTAAATGAAATCCTTGTGTAGGCTTCCGCGGGTTGTCTTAATTGAAGATGCTTGTCTTTCGGTATTCCCTCCGCGTTGGTCCATGGTTCCTCGGACGACAGTTTCGCCGGCGTTGCAGTCGGCTTCTTCAATGCCGCCTACAAGAACACCAAAGGGCTACAAGAAATAGACAGAAGAGACTCTCTGCCATAGCAGAGCACACATGGTCGGGCCCCAACCACAACATCGATTTCGAAGACGCAAAGATCATCGCCCAAGAGAAACGATATTTTCCACGGATGATACGAGAGGCCATCGAGATGAGCAAAAATGAAGACAACTTCAAATGGGAAGACAGCTACTCGCTAGCAAACGCCTGGAAGCGAGTTCTACGAGAGAAATCTCAACGGCCAATCACAGACGCCAATTCTACAGCCAATCATGGGAGACCAAAACAGCCAATTACGGACACCAATACTTCAACCAATCGCAGCGGACCTATCCCCTACGGATGAATATATAAGACGGCCAAAAAAATCTGCACATTACTTCACTGACCTGAAGAAGCTGACTGCAACGCCGGCGAAACTGTCGTCCGAGGAACCATGGACCAACGCGGAGGGAATCCCGAAAGACAAGCATCTTCAATAGTTAAATGGAACTTCTCAAATTTATACTTATTGCGTGATTCTTCCCCTCATGCCCTTTAAATGCTTATCTCTTTCCTTCCTGCTCCAGACTTACAGAACTCCCTTCCTCCGTTACGGTCTTCGGTGTTCACTTGTTCTAATATCTCCTCCGCCATCTCTGTCCTCTTTGACCTTTCTACAAAGATATCCCTTCACTCGAGACACGAGTGGTGCTCCTTCAAATGCTGATCGTTGTTCCTCTATATTTTTTTCCACCCTTCCACCCAATCGTTAGTAGGTATTTCAAATCTCTCAAACCAGTCAAGTGAACCACCCTTTTCTTTAATTCGTATCCGTGGAAAACAATGGAAATTAATTCACTGAATCGTCACATACACACCTTCTCTCCCTAGGCTCACGTTATCTATTCTCTTACTGAGATCGCTTATCTTGATAATGCAATGATTCTGTTTGCAAGGAGAAGTTGAGAGTCTCACGCATTACTTAACTGATTTCCTTTTCCAGGATATCTTCCCAAAAATGCTCAATTTCTCAAAATATGAGTCAGTCAGTTTCATGAAATGATCTTTTACACTGGTATATCTGCATCAACTAGTTGGCACCATTTATATGTATATTTTCATTTCGTAAATGGAATAGTTTTTACTACATCATTTATTATTCCTTAAGAAATTTCATACTTTTCTATTTTGGCCCATGTGTATTACCCTTTAGGTTGGTTCTAAATTGTCCCTGATGATCGCAGTTAATGAAATTGCTTACTAACTTTTGGTTTTAATGGTAGAATTAGGTCTTTATTTGCTCCAACTGGTTACACTGACGTGTTTTACACGACTGGCTTGATATTTCGTGCTGAATTTCCAATTTCAAATCTTAGATTGTAAGTAGTATTCAAATTTTATGACTCTTATTAGTTTCGTCTTTCTCAAGTAATAATGTGCCATTTTGATATTCTCCTCTGAAATTTTCCATTTCCCTGTGTAATCCTTTTGTATTTTGTAATCCTTTTCCATTTCCCTTTAACCTTATAGATGGATGTTGCCAAGGTGATACGTGTCAACAATTCAACAATCATCAATCGATGTAGTACTATTATGGGCAGATTATTTTCCCGAATATCCTAATGCGGTTGTGTTATAATTAAGGCGAGGGCATCAATACTACTCCGAGAATTTTGACGGGCAGTAAAAAGTCATTTAAAAGAAACATAATGGATTGCTGTTAAAGTTTTTCTTTTCTGGTTGGAGCATTCAACTCCAATTGCTTTATTGTTAACTTCAAGTGGTTAGCCACGAAGTCGTCAAGAAGTGATTTAGGTGATTACTTAAAAGGAGAAGTAGGTACCTTCGTTCTCCTACGGAGAGTACTTAATGATCGCCTGGGGGCTGGGTCTCGTTCTCCGCAGGGTATTTAAGGGAAGGGGCGACATTGAACATCCATCACTCGTTGCGGAACGCTAAGAAGGAATAGGGGATCAGAGGAGGTGACGCTATAAATGTCGGCCCTAACACCGCCCTTGCCTCAACCGTTTTCGTACGCACCTGGTCACGTAGTCATTTCATCCCCTGCTTCCACGAGGCTTCGCCCGAAGCATGTTTACGGGCTCTTTTTTTTGTTGCCTTTTTTGTTCGTCTTCTGGCTGAGTTGCTTTTTGACGAAGAGTCGATGTACTATGAATGTGTAACGTACCTAAGGACGGATAGGTGCCGAAAACCACGAAGAGGTGTGAGGATATTCAAATGAACCATTTGCAAAAGAAAATGGACTATAATAAAGGCACACTATAATAAATATAGTTAGAAGCATTGAAAGAAAGGGTACTAAATAAATGCAATAAATGGATTGTGGAATTTTGATGCTGATGATTTTGAATATGTAGAATCTGGTGTCTGGTAAATGTAATCTCCATTTCATCAATTTAATTTGCAGCATCCTTTGCCGCAAAAATCAGATAATTGTCATGCTTATACTTCTTTCAAAAATCTCCATTTTCCTTAACTTGTTTAAGTACTACTCTAATGATCAATATTCGTAAGGAATCCTTGAGTCGTTCATAATGGCGAAAAAGAAGATTGTATAGGGAAAATATTCATGAATCGCTCATTTACCTCATCCACTTCGTTGAGAACTTCTTTATGCCCGCTATTTCACTTGGCTTCTCTTGTTCTCTTCTTGCTGCAAGCGAACCAATAATTCCTTCCTAGTTGTCCGTCTTTGGCTCTATTTATATGGCAATTTGGATTAAAGGGACGACTTACATTTTATTTGGCCATCTTAGGATCCTCTGAATGCTATTCAAAAATTACCATAATTCTCTTGCGGCATATCATGGGTATTTGACTTCGCTGCTTTGCATTACTCTATTACTTATTATTATAATCGGTTTGAAATCGCTCTGGTGCCATTCACTAAAACATTGCTTTGTCTCATTCCTAAATTATCCTTAGGAAGTTGGTTATTTCGATATGCGAATAATACCCATTATATGTTACCAGGAGTCCATGCTCACATGTCGAAGTGTCTTAAAACGCGAATAGACTGACTACAGACTTGCGTATTACGGTTACTAAAGCAACACAAAATATATTCCATTCCATTCGTCAGCTTCGTAGTATTAATGAACTAACGATACTTTTTTTAAATCTCATTAGAAGTATCATTGGTCATTGTTGCCTTACTTACATTTTTTGTGTGAACATAAATGTTTTTTTCAATGTATTTGCGTGGAATTTATTGCTTGCGGAGAGGAAAATGAGAGAAAGTTTGTAACATTAATATTGAACCGCTTTGCACTCCTAACTTGTCATAACTTGGATGTGTAAGAGTGTAAACCCCTTGCTTATTATCGCTTAGCTTCATGCATTCCAAAACAAAATACGCCCAAAGAACTGAATGAGATTGGTCTTAGAAAATGGTACCTAACTTTGCTTGAAAAACTCTTCAGAACTCGTATCTGGGTTCAATAAATGTATGTTTTTTTTCTTACTTCTCTCGGGAAACACAGGAAAACCTTTTTTTTTTATTCCTTTCGATGTTACGTTTTTGGCGTTGGAAGGAGGAAACGTGAACCGTAATATATGCGTTGTAAGAAAAAGTGACACGAGTGGCGGAAGTGGGCTAAAAAGGTGAGGAATCCAGAGGGTGCGGCTGGAAGTGACCTGACTTCACCTTGGTGGATATGGGAGGTTCGGTGGTTTCGACGGCCGTCGTATTTTTAATTGTGGAAGTCCTTTATCCACTTTGGAACGCTGCCAACTCGTAGCGGGGGCGGTGGTCGCGTTGTCGGGGTGGGGAGAAAGGTCTGCGTAGCACGAAAGGGCGGACGACGTGACTCGCCCGTCCTGAGTCTCAGTGCTCGAGCTTAACATCTCCATAGTGTACCTATCCATTTACTTAGAAGGTGTATGGCAGGGTGTGAAATTGTGAACGAAACATGATGTAAGAATCTGAAAAAAAATTTTCTTTTAAGACTAAGTTAAAAAACTTGCGTGGGTGGGACGAAAAAAATGCTTAGGGATTAACATACATTTAAGATTTGAGCAATGATTTTAAATCACTGCTTTATATCCTGCATCAGACTTCCAAGAGTGTCGTTAGCATGCGTTGCGGACTTATTCCAGATCCAGTGCGATGGCATAGCGAACCAAAGGTTGCGCCTAAGAAGAAGCCTAGGATTAAGCTAGGGTTGCTGTAACATGGGACATAGGCAGTATACAGGCAGTGCACCTTAAACCTATTTCGGCTAGTATTACCACCACGATCAGCACTACTTTTAATTCTATTTCTGCTAGTATTACCACCACGATCAGCACTACTTTTAAGTGTACATGTACCTAATCTCTCATTGAAAAGCCAATTCTTATTCCTAAATTTTTCGTGGAACGAACTCCAATTTCAATGTTTTCTTTCATTGGTACTTCTCTCTAATATTGCGTTAGTAAACAAATGAAATCATTGAGCATGGACAATAAAAATTCATATTTAACCCTATTGGATAATATATTGGATCCGAATTTCACAGGCTGGCCAGATAGTCACATCGCAATCCTCACTACCCGAAAGTTGGAAGGTTCGAATACCACCTCGAGCGTTGGTGTTGTGCGTGACAAATGATTACAGATAGGGCTAATCGAGATTAAATCGTGTGTGCAGCCTAAGCGGTTGGATCAACGTAAAAGCTAAGACTTCTACTAATCAAATTGCATTAAAAGAAGAGTGGCCTGAAGGTGAGTTCTTTTGTAAAGGATTTGGATGAATCACAATTATCACAACGGCTTCGGTGAAAGAGGTAGACGGCGAAGACTTCGCGAGGGGCGATGAGTGTATTGCCTTGCTTGTCATTCCTTTTCGTAGAGAACGAACTCCGCTAGCCGCTACAACTAATTGCGGCGGGTTGAAATGGCCCGTGGTGCTTGCCCGTCCGGGAATTACGTAACTGGATTTCTCGGAGACAGTGGTACGCGTGCGGTCTGGGGTATTTTGGGTCCGCTTTGGGGTTATATTAAAATGTTTCCGCTCTAATGCCCGCATGATTGAGTCACCAGGAGTCCGAGTTTTTGAGTATTTCTGGGGCCAATCTAGAGTGTTTCGCTTTTTCGGTCTCAGGAGGCGAGAGGGAGGGAGTTGGGAGTAGTCGTAGCGGTGGATATCTTTGGCTCCGTGCGCGGAGATCATGTACTGCGCGGTTCGTGAGAATGGGATGGTGGGGAAAATAAGATGCGTGCATTCCACTTCTCACGCTGTGAGTGCGGGCTAATTATTCAGCGACGCAGTTTTTGGAACGCGTTGTATTTCTGAGAGCAAAATCTCAGTTTTCATTCCGAGTCATTTTTCTCCTGTTGTTTTGGATTGCGAACGATTTGGATTCCTGCTCAGGGGACTCAGTTGGTTTGGAGGCTGGAGTGTAGTTTCTCATCCTGTGGCCCCTGGTTTGAATCCCGACAGTCGTAGAGATATTTCATTGGTGTACAGTTCTTTACTTGAGTGTTGTGTGGAGAGCTTTTCAAGTGCAGCACTGTGTCCGTCGGTTGGTACGTCAAACTTTGGACCTCTTGGCGCCTCTCGCTAAGAATAGGCTAATACCGACGTCTGTTAGTAGTGGGCGCTTATAGGCCCTACTGAATCTCACCTCGGCTTCCTCTTCCATTGAAGCCTTTTCTCTTTCCAAATACCAATCTATCGAATATACTCGTGGTAATAATTTGCACACAATTATTTTTTTTCGTGAAACCAGTTTCGGAAATTTTGTCATACATGTATGGTGTCACTGCCAACACCGGTTGAACACACTAAACATTTTAAAGTAAATGGTTTGGAAATCACTCCAACATGTGCTCATGTATCCAATCATGGAAACATTCCGATAACTGCGATCGTATTCATTTAATTGCCCACCGCTTTATGGCGCAATTGACCTAAGCTGTCAACTCCTACCTAAAACTACTGGTACTGCTCTGTTTCAATCGTTGACGTATCAGTATCAACTCAATCTAAAAATTCAAGGCTGAAAGATTGACTTTATGAGGCGGGATTTGTTTATCTCTGAGGAACGGTGAAAATATTTCGAATAGACCTCTATAAATATTTGTTGCGTGTTGTTTGGATAGAACCCTGAACATTTTCACCGCGATAGAATGGCTATGCGGAGAGGTGTAAGCAGAACGACGATCGGAAATTTAATCTGTCGAAAAATGCTAAACTAGGCACTTAAATTAGATCGGGCTTGTATACACGGGTGGAACTATCGAGTGGAGTTATCAAAATATTTCCATTTTGAACTGTACTAGAGTGGAGAAAAACATGTGAACTGGCGGAAAGAAACATTTTTAAGGATATATTATTGAACTTAATCGTTCTAAGCATATGTAAATCAATCCTTAAAAAAATAGTGACTGTAAATATAAACTTATAACAATGAGTTCAATGAGGATAAAAGGGAATATAATAATTAAGTATTTCATTTTATAGTTGCTAAAGGAACTTCTCGACCACTTTTTACTGACCCCCAACACATTTTGGCATGATTCTTCACCCTAAATATTTACATCGCTGTTTGCGTTTAGCCCAATAATGGAGGAGTCCTTGAATTCGCATAATCGTATGTAGTATGTCGAGTATAAACCAGGCTGCATATTCCGGTTTCACTAAACCTGACGTTTTTTGCAACTAAACTTTTTATGCCTTTGTCTTTTACTTTAGCATCTGAACTATACAATATTTAATTTCTATGTTTTAAAAACGGCAAATGAAATGCAAGAAATACATTTTCAGTGATAATTTCTCATTGAAGCCATGTCACATATAGCTGATAGAATGGGTATTAAAATGAAAGAAAGCACCTATAATTGTTTTCAAGCACAGGTTAGAAACACTCGCTGTTATATAATAAAAAAATTAACTTACCAAATAATAACCCCGGTTACAGTCAGGAATCGGATTTGAGCACTTTTTAAACGAAGGTACCTAATTCTGAATTCCTTCTCAGGCTATTGTGGCACTCAATACAGTGATTATTCATTATCAAGGTATGGGGAGACCCAATATTTCTTCGTCATTAATATCGTGAAGTAAATTTCTCACTTTTCACTTTAACATATCACTTCCGTATCATATTATCCTCTGTACTGTCGTTAAGTGGAATCCAACTTCCGTACCTCCTCCGCCCGGCTCATAACAAGCGTGCGGATCCTTAAACAGCTGGAGATGGGAGAACTTGAACAGGACCTTTTTATGCTGAGTTCCGATTAAGTTTAATGTTGATATTTTAATCCTCTCTTCGAAACACAGTTCTTACTTCACATGATTTTTATAAATCCATTGATAGCTTCAAATACTCTACTTGGATACATTTTGTTCCAGGTAGCCGCATAGGGGTAGTGAGAACACACCACAATGATCCTTTTTCACTGACGGAACGGTCCCGTCGTCTCCCTGTCCTGCTTATCTGTCACTATCACATCACTTGTTTCTTCTGGAAAGGGAGCGAGGGTTCCTAAATCCCCGCCCTTCCATTCCGATTTCTCAGCCGTTTCACTTCCCCCTCCCCACCGCGACGCCTTCTGCGTCTCCTTTTGTTTTCGCTCCTCTTCCTTGTTTTCCCCAATCACTTATCTCTCACTGGCGGTGCCCATCGCCTCCTTCTCCCTTAACCTCTCGCGTAGAGAGCACGGAAAATCAACGGAACGTGGAGGAGAGAGAGAGATGGCTCGTCCGCTCTTGTCCTGGACGGACGGACGGACGCGAGGGCAGCAAGTTTTCGCCTCCGTCGCCGCCATCCACAATCCGGTCTGGGATCAGGGTCTGGCGCGGCCAAAGGATTCCGCGGACGAGGGAGAGGTGTGGGGGGGAGAAGGGGCTCGGATTCCGTCCGAGCAGAACTGCTCGACACGCGTGTCGGCGAGTGTTTTGCGTGCACACGTCCGCTTTAAAGGACCGCTCGCCGCACAACTCCCGCCCGGATGCTATCGTGTTGGAAAACTTCCCGAGGGACGAGGGCGCCTGTGGGCTAAGGGGGTGGGAGCGGCGGTCCCGCGAGCGGCACCTCTCTTCCTCCACCTCCTCCTCCTCCACGAAAACTCCCTCCTCCATAATTCCACGCTCCCGCTCCACTTTCGCCACTTCCATTCCGCCCATCCTCATACCACCCTCTATCTCTCTCTCTCTCTCCTTCTCAACTTGTTTTCACGCCTTCAAACAACTTTAGAGGAGTGTTTCTTCGTTGAAGCTTTCGCGTCTCATCGTGAATGAAAAAAAATTTTCGGGTTTTGCCGCATCTTGTCCGGTAACAGCCCGACCTTTCGTTCATTCCCCTTAAGAAGTGACCGGCACGGGTCAGGAAACGTCTGGTTGTCAGCTGACAAGACGCGGCAAAACGCTAAAAACTCTTTTGCCTAGGGGAGATAAGACGTAAGTTCTGGCCTCCCATCCCGAGGGTCCGAGTTCCGATCCCAAAATTAGCATAGTTTTCATTGATATACCGGTGCCTATTTTAGTGTGCCTTGGGGAGACTTGACTTGACTTGAGTTTTATTTTACCTGGGCGGGATAAGACGTTACCGTCCTCTCCACCCCCCTTCCAGGGCATAATAGATACATAATTGTTTCATGTTACATTATTAGGTCAAGCACAAAGTAAAAATTTAGAGTTAGCACATTGTAAAAACTAAAAAAAGGTAAAAACGTTTTACCTTATAGCAGTTCGAGTGCACAACTCCGTCCGTCGGATGAGACGTTAAGCCTTGATCCCCTTGGTACCTTTCGTTAAGAGCAGGCTAATGCCGAAGCCAGTTTTCACTACACTATTCCAACGTTTTCTGAAAACTCTTACCTCTATCCAGTTACCCACCTATCCCGTCTGGCGCAAATGACGTCAGATCTCGGTCAATTCACCCGATTAACTACCACTACAACGTTATATTGAGAGGAAGAGGTAATAGCAAAGTTGGGCTAATTTTGTGAGGTGAGGAAATAGAGTTAATGAGAGAAATTCGGTAAGGATAACTTTCGATAATTCATTCGCCAGGTAATAAAAAAACATAATTTTCCATACTCCACAACGAAACTCAAGACCTTGCTTTCTATGAGTAAAAATGATCATCACCTAATGATAATTAACAATCGAAATCACGATCTTACATTTTCGAGGTCTGTATGCAGTGTGTGTTGTTTCCATTGGCGCCAAATCATCAATCAGTCTCTCATTTTTAAACCTATGGTAATAGTTATTATTGCTCACAGAGAAAACTCTTTAGTGATCATAGGCTAATACAATGGTAGTCCCTAGTTGCCCCCTAGTCCCAAACCATAATCTGGAAAACCCAGAAAAATTCCGTATCTTGAGTCAGATAAATCCTCCAGCTGAATCTAAACTCAATAGTTTTAATAGTTTTTGTGTAATTTACGACTCAATACACTCAATTTTCAGTTTATTACCAATGTCATAGGCATTCCTATCATGTTTGCATAAAGACAGCGGTCAATATACAAACGTACAACATACAAACTAAGCTCCCGCAATATGTAAAATCATATTGCATTCACTTATTTGCATGTTTTTCAACAGCAAAAAGTTACGTTTGATTGATTCCTGACGATCTAAAAGAGATCATCAATTTTACTCCTCTTCCATTACTCTGGCACACTACTACAGTTATTGGAAATTACGTATGAGATATCATTTTTTATTTGAAACATTTTACCCGTTTGAGCCGTAGTCGCCAGAGGACTACTCTGATATTCAACCGTGACTTAATTAGGATATTGTGTCGCTTAGTTAACACTCCGACGTATCCATTGCATAAGTGGAAACTAAGGCTAAAATTTTTGGCCATACCATTGCCTTTTAGTGTCACAAAAGAAAAATTCCTCTTGTTACGTAGTTAAAGCATATCTTAAGCTACCCTTTATTAGTTTTATTAGTTTGGCGCTGCCATCATTTTTTTAACGTTTCCTTGTAACGCTGGTTGATGCCTTACCACAGAACTTAAGTGAAGATGAGGTCAGAGGATATTTGTGGGTCACCCGTCACAGTGTGATTGCCTATATTGCGGGATTGGGAAGATAATATTATCTTGTGCCTCAAGTTGAACTGCTGAGATATGAAAAATAGAGAGCACTCTTGCACCGGAATTGTTCCTCATCAGCGTTTGGAAGGCCTGTTTTTAATCCGAGGAAAGTGGATAGGTTGGTGTTGCATGACTTTACGCTTCATTAGCTAAAGTTGCTGTATGGGTTCCTTCGTAGATCGCCACGATACGGCTTCTTATGAAAAGAAGCTTAGTGAGTGACGATGTGATGATCAATTTCTTAGGTGTTCCCATTCCCCATATGTTGTACATAATTATCAAAGAAGGTTTCATTTTGTAACCGGAGCAATTCAAAAGCTACAATATTGTTGAATCTTTGAACCGGTATTTCAAATGATTGAATTCGTTTTTCTCTTCTTGAACTCAAAGACTCTTCTTGATCTCTTGACTGAAATTTTAGAATTCGGTCATAAGTAGAGACTCAGATAAAACAAGCCTTTATGCAATTATATTCGAACCAGTAAACTTGAGAGTAAATTTCTGACATTCACCCTTCATTCATGCCTCAAAAATTAGTTTTATGTTGGCTTATTGAAATGGAAATGTAGTCAGGAAAAATTATGTCCACAATAACTGGGGTTGTTTATTAATGTGAACGTAGTTACATTTATCAAATCTCTTATTAGTTATTTCTCTGTTTCATTAAATAAAGCATACCTCATGGCAACGTACATGCCTCTTGTTAGCAATTAGCCTTGCTTTTTGTTTTTGTTTTACATATCAATGTTCTCTCTCCCTCTCTGTGACTGTTAACTTAAAATGCATCCAACTTTCATGGTTCCTTACCCTTTTTTTGAAAAGAATCTGCTTTAACGTAAACTGAATATTCTATGTCAGCGCTCGGGAAGAACTCCTATCACTGATACTTTTTTATTTTTTTGTTATTTACTGTTAGTTGTGAAAAATGTGTTGGCAACAGAAACAATATTCTTTTACGGCTTCCACAGCAAGAGTTTCGATGCTGAGCCCTTTTCCTGAAACTTAAGTTGTAGAATGAAAGAAAGAAGGCGCGTAGGCTGCGCAAGGCAGGAATAAAATTGAAATTACAGTATCTTAATTCTTATGCACCGTTTAAGAACGTACAATCGGTCCTTTGCGCCAGAATTTCTAGCAAAAGGAAAATATACTACTATCCTATGTGCTAGACTTGAAAAACTTTGACAGAAGATGTAAAATAAACGTATCATTAATTACCTTGTTACCGTATGTATTGATAAATATGTTTATTTATTCACATTCAGTTGCATTGTCCCGTGGCAAGCTTGGCGATCGACAATGTCGACAAGCTATCTGCGGGAGTCCAGTCGGGACTCGCTGGCTTGGTAACCCAAAGTTCACGGGTTCAGGTTCAACCCCGAGCATGGGTGCTCCGCTTGTCTTAGGCTACATATTAATTTAGGTTCGGCACTATGGTGGTGGCAGTTTGAGTAACTTAAAAATTAAATTTACTTCGAAATATTCAATAGATAGAGTAGCAATTTGGTGGATAGAGTTGCAAATGCGGGTATCGTCTCTTCCGTGATAACCGAATAAACATGCCGAGGTTCGGAAATCATGTCTACAGGTATTTTATTAGTCAACTCATTGTTTTAGAGCAGGGGTTCCCAACCGATGGTACGTGGGAACGTTTCAGGTGGTACGCGTGGGTGATACGAGCTATTACGAGCGATAGGGTAGTAAGGGCCTCAGTGTGCGTGAGCACGCAAACTTTACTCTGCTGCCCGTCTGCCGGGCGCTGGCATCTCTATACATTTTTAAATAAATAAATAAATGTATATATATATATATGTATGTATATTTATTTTTGTCTTGATAAAGGGTTGAAAATATCGAAATACAGTTGCAGTAATAATTAAATACGAAGTTTTCTCAGTAATTTAATTGAAATAAAATAAGCCATTGGGCACTTTTCCGACAGTAAACATATGTTTCTAAAAATATTGGACTGTTGGTACGCCGAAATTTCTAAAAATTACAAGTGGTACGCAGCTGCTAAAAGGTTGGGAACCCCTGTTTTAGAGGGTAAATTTTCTCAGAATGCATTAGGAAAGTAGAATGGGAAATTATGAAAGAAGGATTGAGTCAAATTTTCGTAACAAGGAGTTTAAAAGAAGGGCCTGTTCAGTCCATAAACGCACTGGCTGTAGTTAAATATTTTCATGGATTGAGAACTGTAATGAAATGCTAATATCATATTTGCCGCTCCTTCCTGCTGACTAGAACCTTTCTTGTAACGAAGCTGCCTTCTGTGCTTTAAAAAGGAGTTCCTCATATACACGTCATTTATTTAGCGCCAGTGCAAACTTTCACTTGAATTTTCATCATTAAACTATACCTTAATTGATCTTTTAGGAATTATTTGTTGTTACCTAATGGATTTTCCACTAATGAAAACGTCCTTTTACTTAAAGAATATTCAACAGCTCAGGCGTATTGTCATTGCTCATATTTTTATGAAAGAATAATGAATTGCTGTACAAAAGAACGCCAAATTTTTTTTGGATGATTTTGACCAGACCCCATCTCAAGCGTTTAGGTACTTATTCGTGGGTGAATAGTATAAGCTAGGGTCATTTGCGCCATTTGAGATTGGTGGGTTATTGAATGAGGGTTCGAATTTTCATGGAGGGAAAGTGGAGAGAAACTGGGCTTCGAACTTATCCTTCTCTTAACACAAGGTGCCAAAGGGTCCACGGTTTAACGTCTCATCTAACGGACAGAGTATTGAACACTCCGCAGGGCAACTAAGTTGCGAACAGTACTTACACCGATGAAAAACATATTCCTCAGCCTGAATTGGAACCCGTGCCCTAGAGATGGGAAGCTAGTACTACAACCACCGTACAAACCTGATCCCCCTTTGAACTTTTATCGGTTTTATTTTTAAGCTTTCTCCCGCATAGTGAATTTTTAAATTTCACAGAGGTAGTAGGAATACAAAGCTAAACAGTGCCTTTGAATGACTTCCCTACATAGATCCCGCAACAGTGATAGCTCTAGGGACTTTGCTGCAGTATACTTGGGTTTTAGATGCTCAAGCTGGCTTTGTTTTATCACAGCGTCTATCCTTAGGTTTTGAATTCTGTGATGAGTCATCCATCCCTGAGGTTTGATTCAAACCTCTCGACCTTTGTGTTGCCAATCTGGTACTTTACCGACCTGGTTACCTCCGAAGGCGGGAACCTTATTTTCCTGTTTTAATGTTTGTCTACCGAGAGTTGAGTGGAAGATCATTTCCTTTTGGGGAAATGAATTGATTGAAAAAAAAAGATTTTCTGCTCTCCGCATTCGAGGCTGCTGGGTTCTGATCATGATTTCGCGATTCAAAATCATTCATCTGCCGTTTTACAATTCACAAAAAAAAATTTTTGCCCGGAGCGGATATGACGGACTAATAAACTCCTTAATTTCCATTTCGGTTGCCAAGCCCCGGTAATCCTATTTCTCCCGATTTATTTTTATGTTTTTTGCTCCGTGATTCACAGCAGCATCTCCCTCATTGTTCGATAACTGTAATCAGCGATTCGCTCTGTGGAAATTTCCTCGGGCCCTCTCAATGATAAGCGGAAGTCCAAGGGAGCCATTTTAATCAAACCGTCGAAAATCCCGATAATTAACTCAGCTTCCCATCCCTGGGCCTCTTCAGATCCCCCGATTTAACGAGCGTTTTCTCTCTTGTCTTTTGTTTTTCGTGCGTTCTGCCGAAATTCATTCCTTTTCAAGTGACGTCTGCCAGTCCTCTCCCAAAATCTTTTCCTAAAAAAGTCACGGAATATTCAGGAATTCGATTTCAATTCCTAGAAATATTATTCCATCCATCTTCGGAGACCCAACTCTCACGAGCGTTTTTCATCACTACCTCGCTCCCGAGATATTTTTTACCGTAATTTAAACCTCTGGAGGCCTTTAACAAAGCCTTTTTCTTCCCCACCGTTTATTGCTTCTCTTCAGTTCCCGGATTTCTTTGGAGCTCCCCAGTTATACTCTGTAAATGTGATGAGAAGGCAAAAGAGTGAGTACTCTTCACTAGTTAGGCCCCACCTTGAATATGTAGCAAGTATATGGAATCCGAATGAATTACGTTTGATCAGAGAGCTAGACACTGTGAAACGTAGAGCAGCTAGGTTACATTAAAGGTGTTACGATAGGTTTAGTCATGTATCAGACTTAATAGAAGAATTAGGTTGGCAATCATTATCAGATCGTAGGTCAAAGTAGAGATTAAATCTATTACAGAAATTTAAATCGGCTAGCTTTACTGAAGATTTTAGGCATATACTAAAAACGCCAGCGTATTATGCTAGATTCGACCAGATAAATAAGTTTACAGCGATCGATTGTCGTACTGATAGATTCAAAATGTTATTTTTCCTCCGTATTATTAGGGAACGCAATACGCAGCAAAGCAAAGGAATAGGTGGGTGAAATATTTAGAAGTAGTCTGTAGTGCATGATGCATGTATTAACAACCAATCCTTTAATTTTTACTATGTAGATATTAACTTTTTAGCTGCATGTGACCCTTTTATGTAACATTTTTCTATGTAGTAGCTTGTTTGCATGTCAATAGTGTATGTTTGGTGGCCGTCACCCGCTGCCACACACCTGCAAGCCACCTCACGGTGGCTTGCAGGGTATCCCCTGCATGGAGATGCATCAACTAGCGTTTACTCTCTTTTTTGTTTTTCGTGTGCCTCTCCGTACAAATTTCTTTCCTTTTCAAGGGATGTCTCCCAAAATTTTTTCCTAAAAAGTCACGGAATTATCTGGAATTTGTTTTCAATTCCTAGAAATATTATTCCATCCACCTTCGGAGTCCTAACTCTCACGAGCGTTCTTCATCATTACCTTGCCCCTAGGATATTCTTTTACCGTAATTTAAGCCACGGGAGACCTTTAGCAAAATATTTCTTCCCTACCGTTTATTGCTTCCCTTCAGTTCCCGGATACCCTTGGAGCTCCCCAGTGATGCAGTTCATTCCAGTTAACTCTGCTACATTCGTCACTTAATCCCTGTGTACCTCTCGCGTTTCGCCAACGTTCCTCATCTAATTTCGTCTACCTCACTTCATGCGAGCCTTCTCCCTCTCTCTTTTCCCTTGTTCCGCACGGCCATTCTCCAATTATCCACCCATTAGATTGAACGAATGGGCATCGCGCTGCTCATTATTTAAAATGCTCTTGCGTTTTGAATGATATAGCTGTACTTAAATGTTACTTTCAAATAGAAGGCACACCCCTGCTTCATTTTCGATTGCAAGCATCATACTCTAAAGACATATTTGAGATTTATTTGAACATTATTTTTTTCAATCAGAACCTGAATATTAACATTAAAATTATCTATGATGAATAGTAATCGTACATTTTAATCTTTTTGCTATTAAAACAAAAATATGGACATTAAAATTAACTTTGGTGAAGAATAATATTAAATTTTAACCCTTTCGAAAATACAGGTAACAAAATACAAAACGGTAAAAAATTAAGGGATTCATTAAATGATAATTCATATACATATATTTACTTTTAAATAAGTATTTGTGCTAATTTTTCACTCTAGGCCGTATAAGTCATCATTTGGGCCGCTGGGTGGACACTGCTGGCCAAAAACAATAATATTACTTCCAACGTTCCGGATTCATGAAAAACCGCGCTACAGAGCATATAACAATAGGGCGATACAATTTAGGACTCTTCATATATGTGTATCGTTTTGCTAAAATTTTGCTGTTACTTCAAAAACACATTTTTCCGAATTTAATTATCGCCAATCCTAGGTAGTTTCTTTTAGAAGTAGGATACTGAAAGTTCGGGGTTATCTGTATGTGTAATACTTTAGATCAGGGTTGTCAAACTAGCGCTCCAGAATGATGTTTTATGTAACTCAAGGAGTAAATCACACAAATGCTATTTTCATTTAAAGCAAATAAATATGAATTCTTGTTTAGCGCTACCTTATTCGTTTGTTATATTTCGCAACCTTTTTTATAAATGAATAAATTTAATTATAATATTAATCAGCCTTTATGTTTGCAAAAAAAATAATTTTTATGACATGCTGCCCAAGGCCTTTGACATTAGATTGGCTCACTGCCTTAATAATTATAGGAACCCCCGTTTTAACTATTTTGGATTAAAGTAGAATACCTAATGATTGTGAGTGGCATAAGGATAGAAATATTAGAATTTATATTTGATATGAAGTGAGTTCAAACGCATGCCGAGCTGAAATATGAAATCTCCGTTGTAAATAATTCTAAACCTGGAATGCAGATTTTTTATTAGTCTATAATTTTTATTATGTTAATTCAAGCCTCCCTTTTATCTATGTAGAAATCACAATGCTCAGAAATATAATGTTAAGTATTTTTCTTGATAAATACTCTGCAATCACAATTGAAACATGGATGACGGGGAGATCGTTTGTATTTGTACAGTACTGCTTAAGTAGAGCTAAAAAAATAGCGTATTAAGATTTGAGCTTCGCGAAACACATGCTGGATTACTCACATTCCGAAAGTAGCTCAGGATTCGTGCCTTAATGATTCCTTTATTCCGTCGTTAATTGTGATAATTATTTGGGAAACTTACTGACACTAGTATTAATTTGCGAAATTAAGGAGAGGACGGTGTGTTGGTGTAGGCAAGATTTTTGAGAGTTTTGAAATAGTGTTCAAACTGGTTGAATTAGGATTGATTACTCCAGGATGCAAATTTGATTGGAGAATCCTGATTGAGATTGTTCGGGTTATATCACAGGGAACAAGCTAATGTGATCCTGAGCGTGAGCGTAAGGCCAACTCGTTATCCAATGTAAGTTGGGGCTCAAACCCACGACCCTTGAGTTCTCGAGTGCACGAGTTGACCACAGAGGTTGGCAAGAGCTAATAGGCATCGGCACTGACCTGTTGTTGACAAAAGACGCGGAGGGTACCATTTTAAACCAACAATAATAATTGGGATATTTGCGAGATACCGTCATACCTACCTGATTTCGAGCCCTAGCCGTCAAAATGTTTAGCCAGAGAGCTATCTACTCACTAATACGCGATATGCCGCCGTACATTACTTTACCTCTGACCAGTCGCATCGCGGCCAGGCAGACGGTCGGAGGGAACGCAGAGAAAAGTTTATATCGCTCAAAGCTGCATCTCCCCGCACGGCAATCAATCCCGCTCCGCATTCCCGCCCGCAATCAACGTTGAACTCGGGAAAATAGTACTCCGAACGTTCCGGGCATCGCTTCCCCCGCGTAATCAATTCGATGATTCACGGGTCTCCCGTGCTCGACGTCGCTTTCGTTTTTTCTTTTGTTATTAATTCAGGAATTAGGGAGCCATTCATTCTCGCGTCGCATCCCCTTTCCACTTTCTTCTTTCGGCGTCTCGTCGTTATTTCTCGTTCGCCCAGACTTCTGCCTCGCGCTGCGGGTGTCGCACTCCTGCGGCTCGCTTTTATTTCTGCCGTCGGAAAAGCCCGTAGGGTCGTAAATTTCGTATCTCAGTGTCCTCCTGGTGGCATTCGGGGATTTTCGTTAACTTTTTGCAAGTTTGTTTAACGTTCGCGGCGCGCGAACGCGTTTAGAAGGATAAACCGCCGCGGTGGTTTATCCTTCCAAAAATCGATGTTTCTGTTGAAAAGGTCAAATGTGTTTCACTCTATTTTTAATTCCAGGTATGGCACTGTCATACTTGAAGCCATGGAATACCACGAGGAAATATTTATTTCGGTCTGAGAAAAAAAACACCTGAGAGCATGTGTTCGTAGATGAAGATGTATTAGAAAACATATAATTTTGGCGTATTCTGGGCTGTCTACCTAGTTAGCCAGGTTGGTAGCGTGTCGGTCTTCGAACCCAAATGTCGCTGATTTGAATCCCCCTTAAGGCCTTGATATTTTGTCAGTGTAGGAGTTAAGGTCGGTATTACATCAGATAAGCCGTTGCGTTATCATATAAGCATTCGGAGGGCTTAAACTGAATTCTGCTACTTCTGCTTTCATCATCATCATCAGAATACAATGTAATCATAAGATTTGTTTTCGACGCAGCTCTTAATTGGATTCTCCTATCGGCTAACCTCTTCATATTCGTGTTATGTTTCGCATCCTTCACTACTTTCTCCATATACGGATAGGTATATCATAGTAGGCGTACCTTTTCCTTTTCCTCCCATTCACTCGCCCCTCGACGGTTATCTTCACCAGACCATCATGTCTAACGACATGACCATTTAAAGTGTTTCGTATTTTTTTCTAAATTTCAGAAGACCTTTCTTTTCTACCACTCACCTTAGAATTGAGTGGTATGAGGGACCATCATCATTAGTGAAATATTCAAAAAGGAAATCCATTTTTCTTTTTCATATTTTTGTAACCCCTCATGTCAAATCTCTTGTCTTCTCAAGCCTTGACGTATCTGCTGCTGAGATCCATCGTCCATGCTTCACGGCCATTAAGAAACATACTCCTGTCGTATGTTCTAATGAAACGTTTCCTTACATCCTTGCTTGTATTTCCACTTCTACCTCAACTACAGTTAATTTTTACGTATCCGTGTTCTGGTGTTATGAACAGACAATTAGCTGGCTATTTCCTATGTATCAATTGGGTAGAATCTATTTGCATCTGAATATTGGAGAAAATTTTGCTGTTCAAAGTGAATTAAGCCAAATGGGACTCAATCTTTGTATTCCTAGTAGTGAAACCATAAAGGCTTATTATGTTTCTTTGTGAAGATAATCCGCAGCACTGTTGCTAATGTAACTTCCTCACCTGGAACTCAGATGAAGTCCATCAGTTAAATAAAAAGGTATATTGTATATGGATTCAGTTTCCTCACATCATTCCCGTTTCGATTTAGTATTTATTATCTCATTAATACACTAGACCATGATAGTTGAGATGTGAGCTATGGACTCAAAAATTAAACTCTCAGTTGCATTTAAGAGCATGTAAGATGATTGTAAAAATGTTGATATTTTAGCATGCGATGTTAGTCTTGGCAGTATTCAGTGAACTGATTTAGTTCAAGTAAATGGCATCTCATCCTGATAAAACGCGTCCCTACTTGAGTGCTATGTGGCGAGCGATTCGTGGTCAGTACTCCGTCCGTCGGATGGAACGTTAAGCTCCGAACTCCTTGGCGCCTTTTATCAAGAGCTGGCTAACGCCGATGCCGTTTTGTTTCTCCTACCATACCCATTCTTGTAACTTTTCTCCCGTTCTGAAGCAATAATACGTTCGGGATGGACTTGAGCAGTATGAAGTTAACAGCATCACCTAATACTGTCATTCAATCAATCCCATCATAGAAGTCTCAATTTTAATATGCATGTAGTTTATGTTGATAGCATAACTTAGATTGTGAAGCGTGGAGTAAAAAGTTAAACGCAAAACTCTGTTGAATTGTAACAACAATGATGGATCAAGCCTTTATGGGTTATGGCACATAATACTCATACGGTGTTGCAATGATTCCCAAGCTAATTCACCTGATAATTGAGATACACTACTAGACCTATGATGACCTTGCTTAATAATGAATTGGTTACACGAGGCTGGTTCTCGTGACTAATACGTTTTCACTATTAAATTTTTTAAATGGACCTTAGTGCATGTAGGTAGGTGGTGTTGATGGTTTTTGGTGATGATTCACCCTCTGCCACGCACCTTAGAGGTGGCTCGTAGGGTACTATGTAAATGTATAAGTTAGGAGTGACACGATGTGGCCTAAACTGTAATGATTATATGATGGTATTTCAGGTTTGATTTATGAATAGTATCTGTGGAATGCGAGTTTATCAGTTTCACAGTACCGTTATTTCAGGAGAATAGTTCTATTTAATTTCTTCATCTCTGATCCCCTGAATTTTACCCTTCTTTACTCTTTTTCTCGATCGGCGAGTCCAACTTTGTTCGTGTGGTCCTGTGTGGGTGAAGTTTTTACCTTCAGCCCCCCAGAGGATTCCATTTCCACCCCGATTGTAATCGCGGCGGGGTGGATTTGCTCCCTTCTCACCACCCTGAGTAGCCCTGCTATCTCCTTGCCCCACACCACTCTCTCCTTTCCGCCCCAACCGCTTTCCTACTCGGTGATTAAAATCCACATGGCAAATCCTGCCCCCTCTCTCTCTCTCTCTCTACCCACCCTCATCCATACCCTCACTGCCTACATCTCCCAACTACTTCCCTTCCATTGGGCTGCAAAAAGACGGCGACGCCCTGTCTTTATCCCAGCAAAACCTGGCAAAGCCACCCACACAGAGACACGCACAAAAGAAGGGTTCAGGGCCAGAATCGGACCGGACCGGAGTAGTTCCCTATGCGTTGAATTAGGCAAATGATATTGAAGTGAGTGGGAGTGAGGGAGATGAACGGTAGGAATTAATTCCTGAGGCGAAAGAGT
Source organism: Platycnemis pennipes (assembly GCA_933228895.1). Lineage (NCBI taxonomy): Eukaryota > Metazoa > Arthropoda > Insecta > Odonata > Platycnemididae > Platycnemis > Platycnemis pennipes. The sequence continues at coordinate 94,689,711 of OW121854.1, read as the reverse complement.
TTCTCTTGTCCTTCCATAACAGAATTTTCGATGACGTCCGTAGATAATAACGGTCCTCGGTAAAATTTGCTCTAAATTAACTGCTAAGTGAGTTTTTTTTTCATGTGTCCCTTTCCACCTTTTTCTGGTATCCCTATTCTCCATGGAGAGGACTTCGAATACCTCCGCAATGAGCGAAACCTTCCCATTTATGTTGGGAGGAGAGTAAGTTTCATATAATTAGTGGCACTGATGCCAGAGAACAGTTAAAGCCATGGGATATAAATGTAAAATTCAATTTTGTCTCGTTAGGGCTGCATTAATTATGATGGCAGTGAGAAGGAACAAATCGAGTCACGTATGTGCAGCATAGATAGCCAAAATGCCATGGTCATAGCTTCAGAAAAGGCCCTTCACGTAGACCCTTATATTAAATATCCCTATGTTACGGCCATTACACTATGCGAACTTTGATAAGCATTAACTGTTTCCCAAGTATAAGACGAGTAGATAATTGTAAAGGCCCTCAGCCTATCCCAGCCGTAATGAGACAGCATAACGAAGTGGAGGGATCGTTCCGATAAATGTAGTTAATAATTTACTCGGAACATCCATAGGCATACATTTTTACCCTATTTGCATTTAGCCATAATAGAAACAAAAAATATTATTGTTTAAGCAGCCAAATGTTTTCATTGAACCCATTCAGCCTTTAGGAACGAAACTTGTTTTTTGTACAAGCACTAAACAAGTATTAAGCAGAAGTACTAATGTAGGATATAATATATTCTTCTCTAGTAGCCCATATCACAAGCCATACTCATGTTGTGGTTAACAATCTTTAAATCTTTTAGCATGGAGAAATTGAGTTCATCATGCTTATTTAGACATCTACATAATACCCTGCAAGCCACCACAAAGGTGTGTGGCAGGGGGTGATTTCCCGCCAAATATGTATGCATACAAAAGGAATAGTATTAATATAGTCAGAACTACACTATTTAAACCTTAAATTTAGACCTTGTAATAGATATAATTAGCTAGTAAATGAAGGATATAAGACAGCCGAACAGTTCTAATTAGATGGTGATCCGAAAGTTGATCAAATAGATGGCATTAAACCAATCTTACAGTTAATGACTTGTGATGGTGACTCTGTCCTATTAGTGATCTTTCACTAAAATTCATGTTTACAGATGCGAGGAAAGCAATTAAATCAATGGTCAGCGAGTTTAACTTGAGGAGTTTGAACATTCGGTCACAAAAATATATAGCTACTCTTCACATAGTTATATCCAGAACATATCATGGGTTAAAAACACAGCTTTGTTAGTATATGTACGTGGAAAGGCGTCATAGATACATACATTCTTAAATGACAGTTTCGTCTCTAACCAATCGTTTCCACTCTAAGGTATACCAAACCCAACATTTCTTTGTACAAACGATCATTTATATATTTAGGGCCCAACATGTACAACTAGTTGCCATATCATATCATTCATGTAAATAGTACACCTGTCCTTCTTAAAATATTAACAAAATGGTTGTTACAAAAAGAGGAAGTAGATTCATAATTGTGCTGATTTTATCTGGTTTTTTACTTACGATATTTTGTTTTTAAAAAATTTCACATTGATTGTCTTGTTTTTTTATTTTCATAAATCTTTTCTTACCTTATGTTGCTAGGAATAAGTTCCTTGTCATTGTTTAAAACTAAAATAGTTTCATTTTTTTTCTTTTCATTTTCTTTCGAGTTCACATGGCCCAATGTTTGAAGGGGTGTCATACACAGATACCCTTCTGACATTCTAAATTATCTCCACGTGCCAAGTGTATATATATGTCATCTAATGTTTTATGTAATACTACTGGAGAAAATAAATTCATTCATTTCAACTTAATTCTCCGTTTAAATCTGTGGGGCGTGCGTAATATCGCTAAACTACTCCCGAGTCATGACATGCATTGACCTTTGAGTCCCACATCATTAGCATGGCACCACGTACCGTTCGCCGCATCCCTCCCCGAATCCTTGATGCGAACTATTCCGTTTCCGAGAATTTCTCTCTCTGCGACCTCATTCGGACGGTTCCTGGAAATTTCTTGATTTAGAGTCAACATTCCGGGAAGGTTGCAGAAAATATTGCATTTGAATATGACTCCTTGAATTCAGTGGGTAAGATACGAGTGAGATTTCGTTCTGGCTAGGGAAAGTAAAATAACGAAAAATTCTCCGACCATCTTGCAAGTGCAATTTTTTCTCGCAATAAGAGAAAACGTGCGTCGTTTTGTCTTGAAGTCGTACACTCCAAAGAATTGAAATTTTCTTTTCCCTGGGCGTAAGGTTTATTTTTTATTACCATCAGTATTTTGATAAGAAATAGCTTGATGAAGTCAACTGTCAAATTTATTTCCCACCCATGTTTTGACATAGTAGGTCATCTTCAATATATATATACCTTCGGCATCAGTTGAACTTAGTTGTAATACGAATGAGCTGTAGTTTTTCCTTCGTTACTGAGTGGAAATGAATACTTCTTGTTGAATAACTTTATTTTAGACCTATCATCCCCACGTATTCTTTTGAGAACCAACTTTGACAAAGATAGGTGCATGTTTTTCATAGCCGCAAAATTCTACCAAATACCTATTGGTAGGTATGTGTGATGAATATTTTCGTAGCTAGGACAGAAAAACTCATGATAGATATATTTTTTGGTCTTTGCTATCTTGATTTTAGTCCGGTGTTTGTAGGCTAATGAAGACTAATTGTTATTTGTTAAATTATAATTTAACTGTCCAAAAGATAATACTGCAAGCTGAAAATCCGATTTTAAATTGTATTCTCACGAGATAACGTAAAAGTGCGTAAATGAAAACCCGGGGCCTTCAGATGAATGAAAGCAGTCCATGCCCTGCGGATTGACGACAATGGTTTGCCAAATTTAATGCTTGTTCAGCATGTGGTTTTGTAAATAATCATGAGTTACATGAAAACTCTTCGCAAAAGCTATACCCTTCCATTATATTCTGAATACTCTTTGTTATACCAACTTAAAACCGTTTCACACGATACTTGATCCAGTACAAGGTCTAGTATACTCGCTAGTATGCTAGCTTTCCAGTATCGTGTGAACAGAACCAGTATACTGGCTGGCAAGCATGCTAGCTAGTGGACTCGCTGAGCTACTGGTTTTCATACTTGATGCGGTACTAGATTTCTAGTAGGACCTAGTAGCCCAATAACCATCGACCAATCAAGTCACGTTACAAACGCAGTGCGAACTTCTCTTTTTTTAATTAGTTAGGAATCTAATGGAATAACCGATTCATAGCTAGCACAGGGTCGATGATTGTGTGAAACCTCCCAGAACGGTTCCAATTATACTAGATACTGTCCTCAATATCAAGTAGCGGCTAGCACACTAGGTCTGGAGCTAGCTGGATCAAGTATCTACATCTACATTATAGCCTACAAGCCACCATAAAGGTGTGTGGCAGGGGGGGAACTCTCACCAAACATGCACTACACATCATGCATAAAAAAGGTATCGTGTGAAACGGGCTTTAGGGTAGTCCACACGGATGCAACCCTCATAGCAACGGTCCAGATCCCTTCCTTCCTGGTTGCGCTACAGCCCGGTGTGGGCCTTGGCCTGCTGCACTATTCCTCTCCAATCGTCCCGGTCTATGGTCTTAGCTCGCCATTCTCGAATTCCCATCTTGCTCAGATCGCTCTGTACGTGATCCATCTGCTTTTAGGACGTCCATGCCTTCTTGAATGAAACAATATTCATTTTGGCATTTCCTTCTCTGACTTTCTCTCGATGTGACCCAGCGTACCCTCTGCGACTCGACGAACCTCACTATGTTTTTTCCGTCATCCCGGATATGGTTGCTTACGTAATGTTAGGTGACAGCATCTTAAAAAAATACTAATGTTGCCAGTGGGATAAAAAATTGTAAGTTTAGTGGTCGGAGAGATTCGGATGGCCAGTGACTGGTGAAATATTTTAATTAATAAAAATTGTAATAGACGAAAATGCTTCGTAATCATTTATTCTACTCCAAATTATATGCAAATCGTCTCTTGGCTCAATAACACTGTACCTTATACATTTCGAAATACCGTACACATTAGTCCTCCACTCTTTAATAAATCACTATTACTCCAAGACCGTAAACGTGAAACAAAGATCATATCAAACCAGGAAGAACTATACTCATTACAATCTGCCAACGCAAGATATTCACTAACATGTAATTACCTACCCACAAGTATTTACCTAAAACAGAAGCTACAATACTAGGAGATACTGAGTGAAAAGCGGCTAAAATTGAAAAAGAAAACATCTCTCCTTGATAAGCGACTTCAAGGAGGAAACTGATAAGAAGGAACCTTAAGAATCAAAGCGATCTATCAAACTGCTGCTGCGCAATTTGTTGTGGAGTATCCTTATCAGGTACTATTATTTTATCCATGATAGGAAAAGGTCTTTCCTGTTTCAATACTCCTTTGGTTCCGGAGAGGGATTTCCATTATTTGCTTCGGGAGGCACGCATTACCGCTTCTTTCCAATACAATTCCCTCTGGAGATGTCTGCATTGAGCATTTAGAGGGAAATGCCCTCAGTGAAGCTTACATTCTTTCCCCCTCCCTCCGTCGGAATTTCCTTTCCATCTCTGGCACAATTTATGATTCGCACCCGCTCTTGGAATCCTTGGATGAATATAAACCGCGATCGGATTCGGAAATTTCTATTTCAATATTTGCCTGGGGTGCGTGCGTGCTGAATATTCTATCGAGAATTGCTTTTGAAATGGTCTACAATTTCTCCTACCGATATTTTTCATTGTAATTTTATTTTTAGGACTAACGTTGTATTTTTATTTAGACTATTTCAACGGTTATAGCATAACACCAAGAATAACCTTATAATAACATTATAATAAATTATAGCTCCTCATGAATAACCTTTAAGTATGCAATAAAAGGCATAACATCACGTCGAGGTTCCTGTATTTACCGTCTTTAACAGTATATACCTATTATTCTTACTTTTCCTGATCGGGTATTTATCAAATTATTTACTCCCACTGTTGAATTTTCCTGTGTTTCTACAATGAAGTTGTTGTGTTCACACCCAAGGTTGGTTTTTGAAAGGTGAGGGTACCCCTTTGAAAGGTGAGGCTTACCCCGTACTTAGCCAACGGCGTGTGAAATTCACACAGTCAGAGTAGGGAAAGGGAGGAGGGGGGGGGGGCAGTTCCTTTCCCTGGGCCTCGCGATTTTATCTTATTCGTAGAATAGGATAAAATCGCGAGGATTTAGCGTGTGGGTGCCCAGAAAAGTTATTTCGCGGGAATTGAACCCGGGACCCTCCGGTCAGTAGTTCAGCGTCCTACCCACTAGGTCACCACTATCCCGTTTCTACAATTACACGTCTAATATTTTCTTTCTATGATATATTTCACTGAAATTCTTCTGTAAGCTGTTGATACCTATTTCAAATTCCTCTAGAGAGGTTCCTGTTCCTTACCAGGCTCAATGTTGTTTACTATATTCACTGTGACCTCCTCTATTACCTTTTTCATTCCAGATACATTTATTACATACTTCCAAGCTACATCCTTGTCTCTTTTCTGCTAGAATATGAAATGCAATTCTTTATATCCTAACCGTGTTAGTACGATTAGTTTTCACTTGAGGCCCCTTGGCAATATAGGCCTAATCTTTTACTGATTTCTCTCCCGTGATTCAGTTCACCCACGATTTTATCTCAAGTAAACTAATTTTTACGTATCTAATTTACTGCATTTCTTTTTGCATTCCATTACTTTTTGTATTTAGAAATAGCAATTTATTTTTCTCGGAAGAAATACATAATTTCTAAGCATATGATTCATCTAAATTACCATAAAGGTTAGGGGCTTTTAAATATAAATGTGAAAGTAATTGATATTGCTTTGTTATACCTACTTAGCTTAATATCCACAATTGCAATCAGTTTTATGAGTTCGCGACGTCATCATAAGAATCAATTTGTGAAGTTTCGAGAGAAAAAATTGGATGGGACGGTACATTTGCAACCCACTCACTTGGTCCGTTACTTTGTCCCCCTAACGATACGGCTGATGAAAAGAGATGCTTCGCTCATCATCCGCCCCGCTGTTTTGTGAAAAAGATCATCACCCGGAGATGAATCAATGCTTTAGACCTCAACCTGGAATACGGTCTCTGATCTCCTTCTAGCTGGATGTGTGCCGTCCAAGCACTTTGCCAGACTCACTCTGTTATCTTACGACCGCATTCCTCGTCCCTCATTAACATGCTATCGGAGCGATCCGTATATCCTCTCTGAGCTAGCAGAGAAGAATTTCTTCTTCCAAGCAAGGTTTGACGAGGTAGCGTCCTTTGGCCATGCCACTCAATGCAGACTTGCTCTAATCCAGATTCGTGGTGAATCGGGTAAGAGAAATTTGTACCTGGGAGGATAGCGCAATTTTTCCTTCTTTTATAAATTACAATAGATCGTAGAAGGTTAAGCATGTATAGTATGCAACAGGTCCCGTTATTGTTGTGAAGCTGAGATTATTTTTTTTACCACCACCTGTCCCTGCGCAACAATTTTTCCTCATTCTGTTCATTTTTCTTTTAATTCGATTTCAATAATGGACAATTTATTTTTCTTACCATATCTCGGACAATGATCGATATTAAGCAAATTGAGCCTTTCGCCTTTTCTTAAGAAATTTTATATTTGGTTTTTTCCTGGAAACATGCTCCTTCCCTTCAGTCTTTGGTGATCCTTTTCTTTTTCTCTACTCTATTAATGATTGTACATTTTAGTTTTAATGAGTCGTATAATAGTACTTTTTTATCCTAGTCGTATAAATATCCTTAATTTCCCGCTTTGGGACTTTAAAAAAAAATGAAATATTCGTTGCTTGCCTTATTGTATACTCTTTATCTTCATGATGTTCCCTCTGCCCGTACTCGGATTCATCCATGACGCGTTCATCCATTTTTCCTTTGGACTTTAAATCCTACTTTTGTCTCCGTAAATAAACATTATTTTGCTTCTTTGTGCCTTTTAAAGTACTCCGTTTCAGTACTTGATTTTACCGTGCTACTAGTTCCTAACTATCTCCACCTTTACTCAGTCTCTTAAGAGAATAATAACTATATGTTAGTTCACCTGCTCTTTAATTTGCAATACGCCTTAATTATCGGTAATCATCATCATCACCGATCAAAACTCCTTAGTTCAGTGTGACACAGATTTCAACAATAATTTTATACTGGTAACCTTTTCATATACCTCTACATAATTCTTCCCTTTAAATTATCTACTACTTGCTCCATTTATAGTATAGGAGGCCTTACTTACCACTTATTCCATTTCACTTTCCTCTCAACGTTTGTCTTCCTCAAGCGATCTTGTATCAAGATACGTCCAATAAGGTCAACAGTATAGTTTTTAGGCCTTAAATGAACTTCAAAGAGTTGATTTTTAGGTGCTGCAACGTGTACCATTATATCATACCATATGATATAAGTTAATTCCTAACTAAGTGCGACCTTTGGATTTTTAAGGTAGGGCACTTAACCTGCCTACCTTCTCCGGACACTACCGTTGTTTCTAAAGATACAGGAGACACTATTGTTTTTTTAACAATAGTGTCTCGTGACAACACAAAGATCGTGGGTTCGAATCCTTCCCAGGAAATGGACCTGGTGCTTATCTGTGGATTAAGGAGCCAGGGTAGAATGTAGAATACAACTGTAGCCACTTTTGTCTCCGTAAACGACTCTGTATCTGGACAGGTCTTTGGACTTGTTCCAGAAAAAATGAAGTGGGGTAATTTTATGGGAACCAGATCTTTTTGGGAAACTTCTGACGATATAGGCAAAGGAAATACTCTCCTGCCCTACCCGTGCGAATTTCACTCACCGTTGGGCATAGTCAGTATTTGATGAGCTCTAACCTCACCGACTGGAGTAGTGTTCGGGTTGAATAGAATTTTATTCATCGCTTTTGTTTTTCAATCCTTCTTCTACCGAACCACATTTCGAATGCTTACAGTATCATCATCTGTGATTTTAAAGTATATACCCACACTTAAAATTGCTACAAACTGTGAGTTAAGGCGGAAGCATGAGAAAAATATAGACAGAATCGGCAGAAAGTAAGGTTGGGGAGAAACCCGTGGTTCTTTTGTTAACGAAAGAGCTCCTAGGGGACCACGGCGTAATGTCTCATCAGACGTACAAATTTCTAAAGACGAATGCTTTCCACAAAGCAGTCAGCTTACCGATGAAATATATCACCCGCAGCCGGAATATGAACCCGGGGCCCTCGAGGTGAGAAGACCGTTCTCTAACCATTACGCCAGCGCTACCTTCAGTTGTCTGTCGTAGACCAACGGTTATGACAGCATTAACAAGAATACGAAGCGGTGCTTGGGTCAAGGAAAGGGGGGATCGGGTTGGTGTGGTGGCTAGAGTACTGGCCTCCTAATCCGAGTGCCCGGGTTCGATTCCCGGCAGTAGCGGATTTTTTCAGCGGAAAACTGGTCCCCACTTGAGTGCATAGTGAAGAGCATTCCAAGTTCAGTACTCCGTCCGTCGGATGGGACGTTGAGCCGCGGTTCCCTTGGCGCCTTTCGTTAAAAGTAGGCTAACGCCGACGCCGGGTTTCTCTCCACTCTTCCTCCTTTTCCTGAAAACTCCTACCATCACCCAATTTCCCACCCATCCTAAAATGGCGCAAATGACCTCAGCTGTCGGTCGCCTCCCCTGAATAAAGGGAAAGGGAAGAGAGAGGGAGCTTGGGGGGTTAGGTTGGTGTAGCGGTTAGAGTACTGGCCTCTTACCCAGAAGGCGCAGGTTATAATCCCGGCGGTGGAAGATGCTTTTCATTGGTACTCCGGCCCATTATTGAGTGATTTGTGGAGAGCACTCGAGTAGAGAGCTCCGTCCGTCGAATGGCAAGCTAAGCCGTGGCCCCCTTGGCGACTTTCGTTAAGAGGAGGCCAATGATAATACCGGGTTTCTCTCCACGCTTCTACCCTTACACATGCCTTGATATCTTGTTGATTCCATATGCTTTCTTTCCTTATCGTAACCTTTTATTCATATTTTTCTTTTTGTGAAAATATATTCATGCATCTTTCTCATTGCCATCTTATTTTCATATTTTTTCTTTTGTAATTTTGTTTTCTTTTCCTTTTGTAATTTTATATATATTTTTAAGTATTTAGAGCAACGTTGACATATGTATTATATTCATTCTACTGACGAGGGGTTTGAGTGGGATTTACTGAGAGAGATGGAAGAGGGGGCTTTTAGTCTCAATCTCTCCCCAATAAAGACGCGTATGTATATATCTATTTTCCTATCCTTGTGCCTTTCCTTCTGGACTGAAGCGCCTATAAGTGCGGGTGCGTACTTGGAATCCACAGACAGAGAGCCCTGTCGGCAAAGGAGTGTGTGTGTGCGCTCGCCTGCTTTTCTGTGGGAGGGGGGTTGGACGAAGAAGTGGCAGCAGATTTATGCCCCCTTGCGTTCGGGACGGCGTAGAGAAAGGGACGGGGGATTCCCTCTGGTGCTAATGCGGCTCAACTACCAGTCCAGCAGCATGCGATGCTGCCACCCCTCCGGCATCTTCCTCCCTGCGGCGCCCTCCAAAGGGGAGAGGTGGCGAAGGGGCTATTTCTCGCAATCTGCACTCTCATTTTTTTTCCTCACGTCTCCTAAAGCCATCTCTCTCTCTCTCGCTCCTTCTCTCCCTTCCTCTATTTCCCCCTTGGAAGTTCCCTTCCCATCCGCGTGGCGCAGCGTTGCGTGTGTTAGAAGTCCTCTGCAGAGACGGTCGAAAGGGCGAGCAGGTTTTTTTTTACAAAAAAAGCTTAGGGTTGTTCTAAGCTCGGCTTTCGAAGATCTCGTTCCCTAAAACTTTGAGAATAGTTTTCTTAAACCCTGGCAAAATGGCATTACCTCTTTCGGGTTAGGAAACTTCACACGCCTGATTTAAAAAAATATGTCGAGTAAAAAAGTTTTAAATTGGTGTTAACATATGATATTCTCAGAGTTAAAAAATAACTTAGGCTAGTATACATGGTGAAAATTAACCTATGCAGTTGAAGCACCTTAAACTCTAATTATAGGTACTTACTGGCTGATTACCACAGAGAAATCCCTTTTCTCTATCCTGTGATATGGGTAGGTATCTAGTTTCTATATAAATTCGTTAAATTACTTTTAATTGAAGACAGGTAGAATCATTCATAAGGAAAGTAACTAAAAATATTATTACTATCATCATTCCTAGCACAACGTAGTTATCTAAATAGTTTATCTTCTTTTTGACATTATTACAAAATTAGAGAAATTGATTGCCGAACTGACAGATTCAAAATGTCCTTTTTTCCTCGTACAATTAGAGAGAACTGTAAATATGTCCAATACGACAGTAGTAATGGCTAGCATAGGTAGCTGCATGGTGGTGTATGGACGTAAAGCTAACCCAACTAACAGCATGTTTTTGCATGTTTGCTTTGCAATTTCTTTTTTAAGTAGTGAAGTTCTGACTAGTATATTAATACTAATCCTTTTTTATGCATGATATGTAGTGTATGTTTGGTGGGAAATCACCCCCTGCTACACACCTTTATGGTGGCTTGCAGGGTATAATGTAGATGTAAATGACAAAAACGAAGCTTTTACTTGTCAAATATTGGCTGTAAAAGGAAACTTCTCGAGGTTTTAGGAAGAGGGGTAGTGGACAGTTTTAGTCGCTGCCTATGGGACAATGTGAGAGAAGATGGAGGCTCTGAGACGTGCAGACGGGCGATACTCTTAAAAGCGTCTCTGACTTTTTTAAATAAGATCTCAGGGTCCTTTCCCGCACGTAATTCCGTGTTAGCGCTAAACATTAAAAATAGGAATACAATGCTGAATTGGCATAACACACATTAAAAGGATAGTAATAGAACACCCCCTTTGGGGTCTCATAGGATACATTCCGTTTTTATCCTCAAGGCGAAAGGCTCTGATGAGCTAACGCTAGAGTAGTTTGTCTAGCGGAATGATACGGTGACTGGTAGGGTTTCACTGTAGTGGAATGATAATTACGTGGAATTACGCGAAATTATTGAGATTTTAGTGATATGCTTGGAGAGAAAGTGCGTTGTTGAAATAGGAAGTTTTATGACGATGTAATTGTGAGTAAAATGACTGACTTTCAACTGAAGTCTCCATTATTTCTTTCTTCCTATGTATCGTATTTTATTCCTTCGAGAAGACATTAAAACTTGCATGCTTGAAATTGGCATCGTAGTATTCACCCGAGCATTGACCTTATACGACTCTAGAGTTTTATCTTGATAGGAAGATGGTGATTGAGAATACTGCTACGTACTACGTGAATATCAATGTAATTTATGGGTTAGAACAAGTGCTAGCTAGGAGGAAGTATAGAAAAGGCACTCACAATTTTTCTAGTTAAATGATCCCAGCAAGCATTCAAATGATCATAAATGATGCAGATAATGATTTCTAGTTAATTGTTTATAAATTGACTCTAAGAGGGAAGATGATTATATTACTGAACATCCTCTGACATCTACGCCGGGCCTCACGCATCAGTTGTAGAAAAATTATTACAAAATTCACCTTCGAAATCTGAGGATAGCACAAGTGAAGACAATTTGCCGTTGCATTCAAAGAATTAATCCCCGAACTTTAGTAAATTCTTGAAAGCAAAAGAATCTGTATCCGAAAGTTCATAGATTTGATCCGCAAGATTTTGGAGGCCAGGCCGTTTAACGGACTACGTACCCATCGGCATGCTCCGATTTCAAAGAAGTCTCAAACTTGAAACTGTTTGGAATGCCGTAAACAAAGAACGGAGCCTAGGTATATCTTTGCAAATTGCGGTGTGGTATTGAGTTGTTATTTTCTTTAAGCATTCTCAATCCAACTATTATAGCAAGATGTAAACAATTTTTTAAAAATAAACACTAATAATTTAAAAAAATGAACAAATAAAAAAAGAAAACGTATGGGTTTTACTCTACCTGTGCCTTTTAAATCGCAGGACGGGAAAAATAATAGAGGATTGAAAAAAACAACGAGAAAATATTAAAAACGCTCCGAAAAAAATCAGCACCACGGGGTAGAAATTCCCGGACACAATTCACCACAGGGGGAACTGTCGCTGTCGTCAGGCGTGCCGCAGCGAAAAGTTTAATAATATTTACTCTTATGCACGATCAAATATCATCTAATACCTACGTGTTAAATTAAATCTACTCATACGTCAGGAACTTTCCAAAGCGTATTGTTTATCTCTCATTTTGAGCACAACCATCGGACCAGAATAGCCTGGCCCTACCACAATAATGTGGTAAGGAATTTTTGAAGACACCTTTCGCAGTTTGTAACAATCATTCAAAAGGTGCTAATATGATTATTATTATTATTTTTCTTCAGACTCTATTGCCCTTTGGAACACCATGAGGGACACTTCACACTATGCAAAAAATTTTCTAGTGCTAATCCCGCAAAAAAAGCTTATGTTTTTAATATTCTACCATTTAAATTAGCTGCCAATATCATAATTTCACAAATATAACGAAGCATTATTTTTCTGATACAAATGTACGCTCACAAAAATGAATTTTTTCGTCATTTGAATGAAAAAGTGAACTTTCTACTGTCCTTTACGTTCGACATTATGTCCAAATGATGAAGCTAACTCTTTTTATCTGCCTATGTTTTTATTCCATCAAATCAATCCCATACCTTTCAAGACCTTTTATAGTATCCAAGTAACGTGCCTGAGACAGAATGGAGGGAGATTTTCCGATGGATATCCGGCAAATTCTCTGCGTCCAGTCCTTTCCTCTAGCGATACATTCACTGGCCTTGGATCCATTCTCTTTTCTCTTATGTCTCTCCTTTTCCATTTCCGCCTCAAGTGGAACTTTTTCTTCTGGCCTCCATCTCATCTCTAGTGACCATCCCAATCTCAAGCCTCAGAAAATCTCCTTCTTCCTGCCGGAATCTTCCCTTTTCCCAGGGTTCATCATCTGCCACATACTATCTTCCCCCTAATGACCCTTCGCTTGCACTTCAACGTGTTTGGTCGAACATAATAAAGATTTTGTAATTCTTATCTCTTTCGATTACGTACCTGGGAATTTAGAGATTCGAGGGGTAGTAATATGTTCACCAAATTTTGAAAGCTATACGGGTTCTTTCGTACTGCACACCACTTTCGTGTATGAAACCTATTATTGTAAGTAGTCACTTAAGGTAATCCAAACTAAAGTAAAGATGCTAATTTTATCTTCCATGAAGCATGCTAGCAATCGTGCGTACGGAAAAGGATAGGGAACTTAGTAAGAATAAGTCGATGAAGAACAATTTGACTGGGGGCATGACATAGAATTAGCGGAGATTGAGCTTGGGATTATGTACATCTTACTATTCTCAGTTTTACTTCGTGCAAAAGAAATTTCCTCTGTGAGTGTCGTGAGTCGCAAGCTCTTATATTTGTGCTTACCAAAGTGACTGTTCTTGCCTTTCAAATCAGCCGCTATGACGCTTCCAGAACATTCTATCCATAGTCCTCCACATAGCGACTAGCTAACGACAAAGTCTTTGTAGTTTAGTAGCCGATATGTTGAGGATTCTGATTCTAACCTACTTGAATGTTGTCAGCGAACTGGAAGGGAGGAAGGAAGGATGGAGTGCTTGTCGCAATGTTGACATTAGCCTACATTTGATGAAAGGCATCATGTGGTTCACCATTCCCCGTCTCGTTTGGGGATCCCGGAATCGAACTTGAAGTGCTGTCTACATAGTGTTCCAATTTTAATAGGGAATCTTCTGAAAAGATTAAGCCGCCAGAGTTTGAAGCTAGTTTTTTGGAATATAAAACGAGAATTCTCATTTGAAAATCAACCCAATCTATTCATCGTTAAATGTGTCACCTATAGGAGAGCGGGGTTGAATGAGTTTATCGCGAGATCACCTGGTGTCTGTTCAAGCTGAAGACTTAAAACCTTATCCTTGAGAAAATCTGAGATGCTTACAAGAATCCCTTTTCATAAACGATTCTATTAATTTTTGTTATATAATACTTCTCTTATCATTTTAATGCATTAGTTAGATAAGCATTAGAAACCGATGGTTCTGTTTTAGTTACTTAATTTTTGAATTACTCACTGATGATGTAATGATTCCTTTCGTCTATATCATATGCTTATTTTTCCCCTATTCAACTTGACTTCCCAGATAAGTCTTATTTGTTGTAAATGGAGATGGTAAGAATTACTATTTTGCGTGCGGGCATACATTAGTAAACGTTTTATTCGCCTTTAATGAAAGTGGGGTCTTTGAACCCAAACTGGGTAAGGTGGGCGAGGTTATTGCCTTGATCTAAGGTTTAGCGTCATGTTATTTTAAGACCATCCTATCAGTGGAGGGGAAAATTTATGCCTAATGACTTGCCATTTTCCGTGTGCTACAGTACCTTCCACGGGAGATCTGTGCTTCAGAAAGCACTCATCGTTGATTAAAAACCAAAATGTCTGAAAGAGGGTTAGCCCGAATCAGAAGCTGAGGTCCAATAAGTAGCCAAGCAATAAAGTAACCAGCTATGCAGCCAGTGTGTCAAGTTGGTATATTGGTTAGAATATTTTCTTCCCCTCCCGAGCAACTAGGTTTGACTCTCGGTAATGGCAGATTTTCGGTTCGAGTTTCTCTCCACCCTTGCCCAACCCCCTAAATTCCGATCTTTTTCAAGTGTCATGCCTAGAGATGGGTAAATTACCGTAATTTTCAATTGAGGTAAATTACCGTGGTAAATTACGGTAATTTTAGAAAATTATCGTAATTTTCAGGTAATTTTAAGTTTTGAGCTGCAAATCCTTATCAGAGGACTCAAAACGAAATCAAATAGCATTGAGATATAAATGCCGACGATTATATAAAACATATCACGACGTTTATCTATTTTAACTCATTAAAAAAATATAAGAAAGTTGGCAGCAACACGCAGTTTGCCGCTCTTTTGTCACACCATGAGAAATTTTCGCTCCAAAGACATACCTCTGCGCAATGTGCATTTGTTATTTTTCTCTGAATTAATCACGCACACAATGTAAAGAAAATCGTTTTAGCTTTTAATTTATAATATCACCCATTCCAATGGTTTCTTCGTGAGGAAGAAACTTTCTGAAAAAGAACCGGAAAATTACCGTTTATTACGGTATTTTTCAGGGGTGTTGGTAGTTTACCGAGTTGCCTATCTCGAGTCGTGCCCCTGACGGATTTCGTTGTACGTAGGAAATAAACAAAGAGTGTCTGCCCGAGTGATTAGGAGAAATTCTAGGGTTTTAACACTTAAAAAGTTAGAACTCAAGCGTTGGTAGGAAGGCAGAGTTTATTCTAAGAGAACCTTACGTAGCGCAGTTGACTGGAGGAAGGATGTAGCACTCTATACATTAGTATGCCCTTCGTATCATGACTGTACAGGAGTTTATGTACACAGAGAAGGGTAGGGGTAGAATAAGTGTTAAGCGACGCCCTTCTCTATAAACAGATTTGTGGCTTGTATTACCCCGTCGTGGAATGGGACCCTTTTTTACTTATCTCGGTCGCAGACGTTTATCGCACTCCGGCTAAGCGATTAATCGCGAAGGTTCTTTAAGTGACGTACATGATACAGAAAACCCAACCATTCCCAATAGCCCAAATGTCTCGGTCTCCTACTGTAATAATAAAAACGAGCTGTATAGGATTCCTGCCATGATTTCTCTTTGGGGCGAAAACTTTTCACGTTCTGTAATTATTGTCTTCATAGCTCTCTGTATGTGGTGTTATGCCTTGTGGTACTGTTTCGCATCTGATCCTCAGTATCCTGGCAAGTAGCATTAGTATTCCGTCAAGAAGATGTGTTCATTAGAATATTCATTCATGATATGTCCCATCTCTATCCAGTTGTCGTTCTTGTCACCGAAAACAACAAATCATAACACTCTACCCGTCGTTAAATCTTCATATTTTACATCTAGTGGTGATACTGTTTAAAGTACCTACCTTACATAAGGGATTTAAGTAAATGACGGAAGGGAGATGCTAGGATGTGTTTTAGGAGGCGCCACCGTGACTCCGCGATTCAAACTCCCGTAAAAGAGCTATGTCATTTAATCAATAAATACCGTTCCAGAAAAACACCTAGGTATACGGAATATCATCTATAGGGTGATAACGCGTACATAATAATTCTATGAGTATGCTCTTATGTAGCGCGTTGTAGTTGCATTCTATTTTATATAAGCTCTTCTAACTCATTTTGACTTCGGAACATGACTGACGTGTTGTTGCCACGTTTAACTTACAAAATGAGAATATATGCTCAATCCCGCTAATACGTATTTTAACATAGGTCAAATATTCTTACTTACTTTTAAACTCTTCCCTTGCTAATACAACTCTTAGTTTTGAAGTTTATTAATATTCATATGTTAGAAAATTGTTTGGCAACAATGACGCTTCTACCATGCGGAAGTATTGGTATTAATTACACCACATCAATAACCAATGAAATATTTAAATTACGTAAAAAATCTGGAGCACAGAATGGTCTTTTTCGGAAAGTGGAAACCAATTCGATTAACCTCATGTATTGATACCACCCACAAAATTCTCTAGCTATCATTTTTCTCACTAATTTTACTCTTAGATCAGAATAATTCACTCCGAAAATAATGCAGGTTTACATGTAATGTAGTTTTGGATTTCAAACCATCACCGTGGAGGATAAACATCGCCCGTATGGCATACATATTGTAACGGAATTTACCAACAGTTTTTTTGTGCAATCCCAATCCCGCAGTTATCACCCAGTGGAGTGGGACGGAAGTGAGTTAACCCCACCGTTTCAGACCGCGAACTTTAGGAAACAAATTTTTTCCTTTTGTTAAGTTCAACGTGATGTATTCATGCAATTGATCTCCCGTCCGACGAACAGTGCAAAAATAAGAAACGAAGGGACGAGGAACTTGTATAATTTTAAATTCAACAGTCTTAGGCGTGATGTGGTGGAACAGCATTTTAAAATAAAAATGTGGTAATACTACTGTCCACTTGAATTTTTAATGTAAAAGATACACAACACGTGTTTCAAATTCCTTAGGACGTCATCATCACTACACAAGTTATGTCTCCAATGGGAATATTTATTCATGAGCCGAGTAAAGAGGGGAATTCTTGACCAATGAAGGAGGGGGTAGTTAGGAAAGGGGGGGGGAGATGGAGAATAACGGGGTGGGGGTGTGTTATTAAGGTCACATGTCTCATAACAACGCCCCCCCCCCCGTTATTATTCACCATCTGCCGTACCCCCCCCCCTTTCCTAACTACCACCTACTTCATTGGTCAAGAAAATCACCCTCCTCTTTCCTTGGCTCGTGTAAATATTCCCATTGGAGACATAACTTGTGTAGACCTAATGATGACGTCCTAAGGAACGTTGAAACACGTGTTGTGTATCATCTACATTAAAAATTCAAGTGGACAGTACCTACTAAAACAGCATTTTTATTTTATTTGTATAATTTTGTTAAAGGATTTGATTATTTCATATACTCGTGTTCGCTTCATTCATCCATCACTAGTTTTTTGTTAATTTAATCATTACCTGGCATTGCTCATTAATGTTTCACCGATCAGTTCATTCATCTTTCATTAGTGCGGAAGAGTGTATTTTTGTTCTTCGCCATTGCTTATTCCTCGTACTTAGAAATAAATGTGCATTCGTGTAACTCCATCTCAGTTTTTTTTTTATTCCTACACTAACCCTCATCCCCTCCAACCCCCTTTCCGTCGTTCGCCCCTCAATTTGCCCATTGTGACGTCGCCCCACCCTGAGGCCGAGAACTCACTCACCACTGAGGGACCGGTTTGTTGCAATACCTATATTGAATCATACGCACCGAGCATGCGAAGAAATTTACTTTAAGGAGGTTGGCTCGCGACTGCTTGAGTCAAGTTTTCTGAGGAATCTCATTAATTTAAGTACGAATATATGCCTGCTAAGTGATCCTTACTTCACAAAGAAAATTACCTAAGCTATTGAAAGTCATAAGTATCACAAGAACTACGATGTAAAGTCGAAGGAATTATTTTTTATGATAATTTAAATCAGCTCGACGATGGACTCAATTCAGCATTTACTTCAAAGAAATAAATTCATGTACTCAATGAATTTACTAATGTTTAACACCGGAATATTACTATCAAACGTTATGTTATAATATTTTTTCTGAAATATGCTTTAATATCGCATTAGTAATGATATTATCCATACGCCATACATTTTGGCTAGAGCGACCGCAGCACCACTTGAAGACAACTAACGCATTTCGTCTGCTATAAGCGCAGAAATTGCTGGATTTAGCGAAAAATACGTTGGGATGATGCCTTTTTTTTCGTGTCATTTTATTTCTTGTGAAGTTATGCATAAAATATCAGTTTTTTGCAAAAGTGACATGACACTATGGTATTTTTAAACGTTATATTCCCATGTGATGGCCATTCTCGCCGTTAATCGTATGTAATTTCAAATGCAATTTGTGGAAAAAGGAGTATGGGTTGGTGTAGTTATCTTGACTTTATTAGATAGAGGAACGTTTGTTCTATGAGTGCTGAAAATATAAAGAAATGACATGACTTTCACTTTTCGGATCAACCTCCTTAAATTAGATGTTTATTTTGTGCACTAGCATCCTAAGTTTTTAAGCATGCTATGGGAACCTAAAAGTATGCATTAACAAGAGAAATTAATTGCCTTCTTGGTAAATTAAATATTTTCTGTCTAGGTGAGCAGGGCTGGTCTGGCAAGAACTGTCCAAGAACTGACGTTTGGTTTTAGAACATTGTCTCCGTTGGTCTATTTCTCATACTCCTCGTCATGGGTGATCCCGCGTTCGTTGAACGTGAAGCCGCAAATCCGTAAATTGGGAAAGACCATTGCGACGTAGCCGTCAACGCCTGCGCCGAGGATATGGTGCTAACTAGTTTCGGCTGGCAGCGCAAACTTGCAGGTCCCCGTCGAACACCACGGCCTCCTCTAGGCGTACCATAATGTGGCGTGTAGCTCGCTGTGGTTTCGCCCTTGGTCGACCCGCTCGTCGACGACACCCTGTCCGCATTCACATCGCCGCGCTCCCGCTCCACATATGGTTTTGGGTGTCTGTTGAAGATTTCTATTATTCTACCTTGGCCGTTAACAGTTAAGGTTGCCTCGTCTCGTTCGAATTGTCTCAACAGTTGTTGAATTCTGTTTTAGGCTTAAGGTGGAGGAACTGCTTCGTAGTAAATTATAACTACTATTCTCCCCTGTTTCTGAGAAAATGTATCTACGATTAGTTTCGTTGTATTACCTAGTAGTATTGCTATTTCCAAGTAGCAGGAAAGTAATATTTGGTAGGTCTGAAGATGCTTTAATTCAATTAAGTATGTCGTAAATTTATTTCCTTTAAAGCAGCGGAAAATAGCAAATTTAAGTCTGGATATCTGTTGGGAACCATGGAATATGGAGAGGGGAAATTTATTTTAATAATCATTTTTTCTCATAATCAGTGGCCATCATTAACAAGGGATCGGGTTCGTGAAACCGTAATACATAGGCATATATTTGGTTGGTGGCAAAAATGCTATTAAAAGATTACATAATGACCCATGGCGTTATCCATTGCAACTTCATCTTATGCAGAGCATGCATTTGGCTGTTGACAAAGTATTATTATAAATAAGATACCACGTTTAATATTTTAAAAAATGTTTCTTGTGTTGCCATGCACGTATGCAGTTTTTATTTTATACCCCTCCACTTAACCTGACTGAATTTCAAGAAAAGACACGACATTCAAACCGAAACGTAATTTCAGATCGTGAATAATGAGTTTTCGCGCTGTGGTTCCACTATGAAAAGCTGACGCTCGTTTTTTTACGTTTTTGAGGAGCACCAGCCTATGCATTTTAAGGAACATAATAAAAAAGTCAAAATAAATACCGTACAAAACTCGTTACTTTAAAATGCATTTCCTGCAAATGTTTCTCCTCCCTTCATACTACCTCCGAAATGAATGAGTTGCACTGGGTCGAAGGAGAAGAGATTTCAATCAGCATATGGACGGTTCTCCCTTGTATTAGAATCGATGGAGGTCCCACGACACCATTTGAAATTCACACCGTCCTGGTATCATCAACCCGAGGCTTTCATGGAGTCGCAAAACGCTTGGGCGGCCAAAAACAGGCCCGGCATGCAACCGCGGCGTCCTTGTCTCCCGGGTCACCTGCATTCCTTTCTGCTTTTGGAGATCCCATTCGACATTTCATTCGCCACCGCAGCAGTCTGTTCCTATTTCTTTTTTATCCTTCTCTCCCGTTCGCCTCAGTGCCCGCCGTCTCATCTCTCTCGTTAATCGCCGAAAAGGCTTCTTGCCGCTGGCGGTCGCCTCAGCTCTCGGTCCGATTTTCGCCCGAGCGAAAACCGCCCACTCCGTCGTTTGCAAGGTGACGAAGAATCCTCTCTCGTTCTCGCCTCCCCATTCATTCCCTCATTCCCCTGTTTTTTGTGTCGGAAATAGAATGGAGGAATGTGAATTCCTGGGTGTTGTAATTGAAGATCTCTGGTGCTGTGAAGACGGGAAACGGATTGTCATAAGAGCTTCGAAATTTTCGTGCCAAGAATGAAGTTACTCCTCGATACACTTAATGTTTTAGATTCTTTTTCATTGCTAACTGGTCGTTGGAGAAAATAGTCCGGTAATTTCGGCTGGGATTATTACTTGTGTGTTTGATACCTTTTTCATTTGTTATAGAAAATTTCTCCAAAAAGCGAGCAAAAATTTCATTCATTGACTTTAAATGTTCTGCTATAAATATTTTATTTTTCGTAAATTCTAATCGTTCATCCTATTGCGTGTCTTCGCGCGCTGGGAATAAGTTCAGCAGAGTAAGACAGTTGCAATATCGGCAGTCAGCGCCTACGACTGTTTCTCAAAGAGAAAGGTGACATCAAAATGTATTTTTTATAATTTTTCTTTAGTAATTTGAATGATGATGTACTCTTATTTAAGTATGCATTAAGTTATCACAGAATCTCGCGCTTCATTGGTACAATATATTTTTTATTAACTTCTTGAAAAATCGAAATTCTTCTGGTTTGCTATCTAAGTTTATTTCTGAATAAATTCAACAGTCTTAGGCGTGATATGGTGGAACAGCATTTTAAAATAAAAATGCAGTAATAGTACTGTCCACTTGAATTTTTAATGTAAAATATACACAACACGTGTTTCAACGTTCCTTAGGACGTCATCATCAGGTCTAAGACAGGTAGACCTGATGATGACGTCCTAAGGAACGTTGAAACGCGTGTTATGTATCTTTTACATTAAAAATTCAAGTGGACAGTACTATTACTGCATTTTTATTTTATTTCTGAAGCTGAAAGTGCTCTAGTTGCTTTCAAGTGTAAACAAGCATTTTTTCTTTAAATCATGACTATAAAAGTAATTCCACCATCTCAGAGAGTTTATTTTAAAATAAATCATCTTTCTAATCTATTCGAATGATTCTCGAACTGAACATACGGTACGCTAATAAAGTGGAACATTAAATTTCGTCGCATAAATATTATTATGGTATAAGGTTGCTTAAAAATAGAGATGTATATTAAGTTCATAGATATAAAATAAAAATTTGTTAAAATGTGGTTTTTCAGAAGAATAATTGGGTAAATTGGAGAGACCAAGGGGCTTACGAAGGAATTCCAAGAAGATTGGGCGAAAAAAAAACTTAAAAGAGAAGACGAGACAATCTAATCGCTCGTAACTTGAGACGCGATAGTCTGATAAAGACATTCATTGAAGAATCAGTGAATGGGACGCGTGGGAAATGAAGGCTTCGCGCGGAAAGCAGGATAGGATGCAAAAGAAAATTCATGTCAATATGAATATAACAGCCGCTGTAAAAATCGTGCCGAAAGCAACGTCAAAACAATCCTCAGATTAATGACTTCCGATGATTACGATACATACATGTTCTATTGATCCTCGGAGAATAAACTGTGTCCCGGTATTTCAACTTTTATGCTGAAATCGTCATCATGGATTGTGGTTGAATATGATTTTTTTTCTTTTTTCATTCTGACGAGTATAGGCGACGTATCGAACTCGTCGGGCGCGGACATGTTTTCATATTCCATCGCACTGTTAATCTCAAACCGAGTCGACCCAATCGGACCCTTACACATTCTCATCTCCCTTCTTTCCCTCCCCGTGTTTCGCATCGGTGAAACGTCGGTGTCATCCCATCAACACGCTGTCATTATGCACCCGGTCGTTATTTTTTTGTCTTTATTTCTTCTTCCTAGTATATTTCCATTTCTAAGACCACAACGGTGGTCTCACTTCCAGCCGGGAAGTTGTCACCCCTCCCCCCCCCCCCAACCCTCTCCTTTCCCCTTCTACTTTCCGCGATGACTGCGAGGCAGGTCGATTGGGTGCTTGTGACGTTTCGCGTATAGGGCGCAAGATCGAGGCGGGCGGCTCGTGTAAATAACAAGAATGAAGTGAAAGAAACAAAGAAAACGCAAGGTTTTGAGGAGAATGGGGGAAACGTAAAAGAGCAAGGAGGAGGGATGTGAGAGGAAAATCAGAAATGGCGAGATTTCGGGAAATTCGGGATGCGACCTCGTCGAGTATCACGGAGGGAATCGAAAAGTCACCGAAAAAAAATGACGCGCGCTCCCAGTGGAAGCGATTTTTGATTAACAACGCCCCGCGAGGATGAAAAGCAGTAAAAAAATACATTTTCGTACGGCCGGTACCAGACTTTCTCCGAACGTGTGGTTTTTCTGTGTTTCGGCGCCATTATTCCGTGATTAAAAATATGGAATTGCCATTGATCTTTCAAGCAAACTGTATTCGGTGGGTTTGAGATTTATTTCTGCCCGTCAGACGTATTTCTGCATGTATTTGTTTCGCGTCTTTGCGAGTTACAAAAGGATGAATCCAAAATTCTGTATTATTTTAGTTAAAATGGGATAAAAACTCAAACCCTGGTTGTGACACACGCAAAATTAATTGAACTTCGCCAAATGAGGACTCGAAGTCCATTTCGTTACGGGAAGATCTCAGAATCTATACTGTTGTGTCAGTAGCTAAGTAGATAGGATATTGATGTGTGGAAATATATGTTGGGGATGAATAATTTGTTCGCTGTATCGAGTGATTTGAAAGTACACGTTTGGGTTCAGGTAGGGAAGTTACTGTGCTGTGCCTCTATTTTCATATCCTTCTGCGTTTACGAGTTCTAAAACATAACCGTGAAGTTCACTTGCTACATACATGGAAAACTTATGTATTTGATAGTCCTTCGGGCTGTTCGTCGATAATCGCTCACATAAATACGTAGGCTGAAGAACTACCCATAAGTATAAAAATTATGTTTGCGGTGTAATCTTTATTGGACTCAATCACGCTTCAGGCTGATGGAGGGATCGGGCTTGTGAATGGAGTCCAGGCTTCCCACCCTACGGTCCCACGTTGGAATCCCGGTATTGGAATATGTTTATGAGGTATATTTGCCATTTCTTGAGTGTGGCGTGGTCCACTTTATTGCTCAGTTCATTGCTCCGCACTTCAGATGGGACGTCAAACCATGTGGATCATTTATTTAAGAGTAGGTTAATGCCGACGAAATATTTATCTTAACCTTTCCTTCACTTATAATAATTCCTATTTATTTCCAATTATCTACCTATCATAAGTGGTTAAAAATACCTTTGCTGTCGGCTTCCCAATCTAGTTTCAACAACGGACCAGAAGGAAAATGTTTGCTTAGGCAAGAACGAAATATGGTTGTAGAGAAAATCTAAGTCTAGTTTGCACTTCTTCCAGCGAATGTTGACAATGAGTCCACGGTGTAGCCTTCTCTTCTACGTAGATTCCCACAGTAATACCCTGAAAAATTACTTCCATTCATAATGAGTTAATAATGCTAAGATTGGTTGAACGATGCCCTCTTCTCCTTTCTCCTATTGGATAACCTCTTCATATTTTCATTAACCTACTCTTTCGCACCCCCACCATTTTTCTCCATATATCTCATGTGATACCTTCCTTTTCCTTTCTCTCAATTCAATTTTATTTCGGCAATTGTCTTCATAAGACAACCATGTCTAAAGATAAGGCTGATTAAGATCTTCCGTGTTTTACTGGAAGTTTTCATCATGATGAATTTTCCTCCCGGTCTTCGTTGGACGTCTTCGTCTGTCACTTGGTTGATCCATTTTATTATCATCATATTTCTGCAGCTATCATCGCCCATGCCCCACTTCCTTAAAGAAGCGTGCTTCAGATGCACGTGTTAATGAACTGTTACCTTACTTCCACCCTAGTGTATCCCGCTTAACTAGATTCCAATTTCAATAGAATTCAGCGGGTAACTACCGTAGGTTTTCACGGATACATTGTAATCCTTGGATTATCCTTACAAGTACCGTCAATTTATTTCTATCTACTCTTACTTGATGATACCAGATAAAGAAACATTATTTATTTACACCTGGAGGGTGATTTGCGATTGCAGCATGGATCAAACTGATGTTCTTTTGAGTAAAAAAGGGATTTAGGGGAGTATCCTGGGCTTTTCGGACTCTAAAATGTTTACCTAAGCCTCGGCATCAAAATGGGGCAATGTAGAAGGGCTAACGGTAGTAAACAGGGATCGTTTGTTTTTTGTCATCCATCGTCGTCATACAGCTCGACGTAAACCATCAAAGACGGAAATGGCTGGATATGGAACATTACTAACGCCTGCATTCCGCCATTAGGAGGGTTAGCGGTATTTTACGCTCGCAGGCGATCGTTTGTTTTCCTTTTTCTTTCGCGTAATTCAGCGAGGGGAGTCGACCACGAAACGCGGAAATGGCTGGACCCGGTGCGTCGTTGCGTATTTGCTCTTTTTGAAAGTATCAACCGCTCCTCTCTCCCTCCTCTCCTCGTGTCATACCGTTCGGATTAAAATGATGTCGACGGACAGCAAGCACTCAAAAGCTGGCAGGAGAGAGACCTTTGCACACGTGATTGCGACTGACAGCCTTGATGACGGGACGCGGCGGACGAATCGTGGCAGAAAGGTGCCACGGGTCACTTGGCAAATGGGAATGGTTGTCGGAGTCGGCTCGTGAGACGAATTCGATTTGAAATTTGGATTGCTGTTGTGAGAGGCGCTAATTAATTCAACGACATCAACTTGCGTTCACGCTCATCTGAAATCGGACGGTTTTATATTGAGGGATCGAGCAAAATAAACCTTTTATTTGGCTGCTTTTTCGCTCAAATAACTTCCAAGAGTGTATTAGCTAAGTAAATAGTGTGATGGGCTACTATCACTTGTTCCGGAGTTCAAATCCCGGGAGTGTTATTTGGATGTGCTCACCCGAACGCAGTTTGAGCTATTTTCTGTGTATTGTACCTGTTGGCATTAGTTAGTGCTTCGTTAGTTCTAACTTCACCGGACAGGCTAACATTTGAGTTTAAATAAACTGATATAAATGCATTAAAATAAAGTTAAAATATTATTATGGATGAATGACAGAAACAAGATCTGCCGTTTGGGAGAAATCTCGAAAATAGTTTTCTGGAGTTAGGAAAAATTAGGTTGTTGGAAAAGGAAGACTAACGCAGAGTACTCGTTAAGTTTGGACAACAAGGTTATTGGAGGGAATGATGACGGGACAGAACAAGTGTATGGGGCTGAGAATTAGAAATGAAGGTTTTGAAATGGCCTTGGCATAAGAATGATTTTGGTTGAGGTACCTACATGGAGGAATGCACGCCCTTCTTGTAAATGGGAGTGGCTGGAATTTAAATTGGTAAATAGCGCAAGGGAACAACTTTTTAAAAGATGGAAGAGTGCCATCTAAATGCTACGTATTTTAGAATGCTGATTATAATTTTTTTTTAATTCATGGGTATCCAACATTTTACTGCGTGAAGATATATCCAAAACATGCCTTTTGCGTCGCCAAATCGCATGAAGTCTGAATAGTGTATTTATTAATGCTAATATTGATGATATGTAGGCATGCAAGTTCAATTAGTGAGTATACCTATGCTTCTCCATTCGCATTGGTTTAGTGGGGATATTATTGTCCAGAAAAGGCACCTCAAAGTTTCATGTAGTAATTGAGGTTTCAAATCTATCGATGCAATTGTCGCATGACTTTTATCCATAGTTCATTTGCTCCCATGAATACGTACTCTTGACCATTAAGTGCGATTCGAAAACCAATGTGTATCTAACTAAAGCAATTAAAGAATTAAGACACCGAATGGCGTCACCTATCATGACCACAGGCATAGTTAAGCCCAAAAGTGTAACTTATACATATCTTCTCTAGCGTCTGTTTTTGAGCCTTTTCTTTTTCCCACTTTACCATTTTTCATCGCTGGTATTCTAACATCGTCAATATCTCGCCATTATATCCCCTATTCAGGTGACGTGTTGATGCAGATGTCATCGTCACATGCGTTCGTGCTAGAGTAAATATATATTCACCCCTCTTGTGACTGTCACCCCGCATGTGATCGAAAACTGACATGATATGGTGAATTTTTTATTATGGAGTTCAAATTTTTCCAGTTGCACAGCTACGTCTAAGTTTCTGTCAGAAGCAGTTGGCAATGGATGAGTTTCCCCGGCCGCGAATTTTATACGCGCCATGATCATAGAGAATTAACAACAATTTGCTGGGATTTGCTGAGATGGTTGATCTACTTTCATGTTTTACTTCTTCATGAAGAAAAGTATGATATTTGCTTTCATCCACTCTTTTTTAAGTTTTAACAGGAAAAGAGAAGGTACAATTTATCTCCGAAACGGAACGTTTTCTTCGCTAATTACATTTATTCTTTTAAATGAGTAGATCTACATTTACAAGGTCTGCTTTTACGGGGTGAATTTGTAAAGTTGTGGTCAATGTGTCTTGTAATGGACACGAAAGCTTGGATGACAAACCTCCGAACGTAGCGCTTCTCGGAAATGACAACTAGATTTTTTGTCTGTGGAACACACACCGTTCCAATTTCTGCTCTATGTCAGTGAATATTTTACTACCATTTGAATGAAATTTGGTATCTGTAGGTGTTAGTTATTGGTGTAGAAGTATCGGTGAAACTCTTGAACAGTATTAACCACCGATATGCACAATTGAAGGATTAGCAATTGTAAGGATCTTCATTCCTTTCGCATATTTTATAATATTTTCTCTTTAGAAGTTCGAGTATACCTAAAATGACCTTTGGAGTGTTTAAATGGGTGGGATTGGTTGGTCTGAATTAGAATTCAGCCAAAAAGAAAGAAAGAAGATTGTGGGCCTTAAAAACACCTATATTGCCTGCAGCACTAACTGGAAGCTCAACGAGTTATGAAGTAAAAACCACTATCAGCAAATGGCAGGGCAGTGCAAGACAGCTGGGACCTGGAGAAAGCTTTATGAAATGTCTTTTGCGTCTTAGGGCTCCGTCTTTCTCCTTTCTTTCCCCTTCTACTCCTCCTCTCTCGAAACTCACTTGCTTTCCACTTTGTGCTCCCTATATTTTTTTGCCACCTTGAGTACTCCCAAGATTCTGCTCTTTCCAAGCCTGACGTCTTCTTTCCTCTTCCTCTCCTATGTTACTCTCGTCAATTGTTGAGCTTTTTAGTGACTACTGGCTGCTCGAACTCACTCTCTAACATCACTCTACTCTAAGGGTAGATTTGTGAGTTTACAAAAGCTGTCGGAATTGTAAGGTGCTTCAGTGGAGATAAAAGAGTATTTGAGATAATTTTCTCGTTGAAAAGTTCCCATCTATGAAATAAATCGTACTTAAGCGGATGGACGGCAGCCGTTTAATTTATCCCCGATATGACCATATTTGTCGTTCAAGTGGTGAATAGGGGTTTCTTAATTTCCGTT
Organism: Platycnemis pennipes; assembly: GCA_933228895.1. Classification (NCBI taxonomy): domain Eukaryota; kingdom Metazoa; phylum Arthropoda; class Insecta; order Odonata; family Platycnemididae; genus Platycnemis; species Platycnemis pennipes. Next base: position 94,661,680 of record OW121854.1, on the reverse strand, counting down.
GTCGTTCGCACCCTCGAAGGAAATGGGATAATTGGTCCAAGAAAGGATAGTGAGAGGGTGGAGAGCGGGGAAGGCGTAAGTTTCCCTTAAGCTTAATTCTAACATGGGACTCCGGGAGGTCCTGCTTTCAGAATCCTAAAAAATCAAATCTAACTTCACCGAGATTAAGAACTGGAATTCCTTACTAACTGTGGAAAGTTTGACTCAGGAAAAACCTTTGCTCTTTTTAAAACAAGTTGAATCTTGAATAACACGGAACTTAGATTATAATTTTATTTAATCCACTTGAACACTGAAGATACCTGGCGTCTTAGCTGGTGTATTACTTAGACATGCGTAGAATCTACCCATATATTATGATCTAATCGCCCATTTTACACTCTTCAATTATCTACGCTCTATTTCAGTCCTATGGAGTTTCTTACCCTGATAGGATAGCCATCAGAATATACTCTTCAGGAAATCCTTGCCCTAAGGCGTTGATTGTCTCTTTGTGAGAGGAAGTTAAGATTGGAATTTGTTTTTGTTTACGCTCTAGTTTGTATTTTACCTGAGGTGTAATCTTCTTGGTCTTCCACATGTTATTTAAAACCAAACTGTAATCTGAGAACGGGATAATAGTTGAGGGTGGGAGGCAAAATTATAAAAAAGTCCAAAAAATACATCTTGCTATTTTTATAATTTCTTTAACCTTGAAAATTTTTAGAATTTATTTTACAGACGATTTGGTAATATACTGGATTATCACATGGAAAATAAAATGTATGCATATGTGGCGAGTTACAGTTATTCCCTCATTTTTTCGACGAAAACGGGTTTTAGCGGATAAAAACATCTTTGAAAGTTGGCAACGGAGTATTCTTTTACTTATAAAGATTTTGTACTTGTCCTGAAACCTAATGCGTATATTGTACTGTGGATAGTCTGGAATTGGGTGAAGCAGGCTCCGTTCTCTGAAGGCTATGAAAGGTAGTAAATTGCGTGCTGGGCTGAAAAATTCATAGCGCCGAACGGAGGGTTATTACAGCTAGCGCTCGGCATATGTTAATGGTTTCGCACTGTCTTGGAAACGTACGCTAAACGATAGTACGCCCATAATGATTACAGCCGGCAATTGTTTCGCAAATCCTAACCGGCTCGCGCTCATTTTGGGTTCCCTGGGAATGACGTTGGCGAATGTGCGATTCAACCATTCGCACTCGACGCCGTTGCGGGACCATCTCTCGCCTCCAGGCAGCCTCATCCGACGGTTAACACAAATGGAAAATTGCCTGCTACTTATAATCCATGAGGAGAGAGGGTGGAGGAGGGCAAAGGGAGAGGTTGACCCGCATTTCTTTCTCACAGCTGCTACTCGGAAATCCCCACCCTACCGAGATAACTTCCCCTATCAGCACGTGTATAACCTTTCTCTTCCCATCCACCCCTACCTGAGGAAAGAAGATGAGGAGGGAGACGAAAACAATCTTTTTGTTCTCCCCCATCCTTCTCATCCTTTCACTTTTCCCCTCCCTCTCCTCATCTCCCTTCGCACCCTTCCGCATTTCGCCGTTTCCCCTAGCTTTCTTCCTCACCGCGGCAGCAATCTCTCTCTCCCTCCCGGACGAGAGTAATTATAAAAGCCGCGGGCTATTTAATTACGGTGAGGCCGAAAGGTGTCTACTGGAGGTAATGTAGAATGGAAATGGGGGGTGGGAAGAAGGAAGGGAGAGGGTTGAGTGGAGAGTTAGGGAGCGGGAGAGAGAGGACAGAAAAAAAAGGCCTGGGGAGTTTGGGGGGGGGGCTTGGTAGAGAGAGGGTGGGAGGGAGAACGGGAGAAAAAGATGGGAAAGTGGTCGGTAGTGCTAAAAAGGAAGACGGGGGTTGGGATAAGTGTTTCTGGGGGATGGGTGGGGGGATATGAGAGGCGGAGGACGAGATGAAATGGATGGCCAAGGGCGCGAGGGTGTGGTGAAAGCTTTTTCGCGCGTCAAAAGGTATTCTGCTTTACACGCTAGGGTGGATTGACGAAGCCTCCTCCACTTTCCTTACGTATCTCAAAAAAACTTATTTTTCATACCCTACGTTTTTATTCATTTTACCTTTTCGAGAGTTTTTCCTCACTAATGGCACAGGGAAAGAGGTGGGGTCTGGGTGAGGGGGTGGATGCCAAACGAAGTAAATGTTTTCCATTTCCATCTCGGCGTCCTTAATGACTGACCCTAGACTGAAATATCAGATGGCCGCCGTTGGCTGGAACCTCTTAGAATCCAATTTTTTAATGTCGTCTGTTTATAATCACGCGACTCAAAATGTTAGTGCTCTGCCTATGAATCGCTTCACTCGTACTTTGCATCTACGCTCATGCTCGGCTTGGTGAGACGGCTTAGATTTCAGGCCTCCCATCCCGAGGGTCCTGGTTTGACTACCGGCAGTGGCTGATAATTGCATTGGTGTGCCGGTCCTCTCTTGAGTGCTTTGAGGAGAGCACTTAAAGCTCAGTACTCTGTCCGCCGGATTGAACTCTAAACCGTTGATCTTTTGGCGATTTCGTTAAGCGCAGGCTTATTCTGATGCCGAGTTTCTCTCCACCCTTCCTCCATTCCCTAAAATATCCCTAAGAATCCCCAAAGAAAAGTTACAGAGACACAGTAATAATAATTTTACGGGTCTTAATTTAAGTGTTGTTTGGAGAGAACTTAAAGGTCAGTGCTATGTACGTCGAATGGAAATTTTGACTGTTGACCATTTTAGTCTTTAGTTATTTAGTTAGAGTCCTTAGTTTTAAGAGTTGACTAATATCGCTGTTTTTTCCATCCTTCCCTTGTTCACAAGAATGACCCTCAAAACAAACTGTCCACCTGTCCTAAATGGTGGTAATGTCCTAAGTTGTCTTTCGTTGGCCTTAGTGTTAATGGAAGAAGTTAGTGCAAATCTAGCTTTAGTTGCCATAGTATCATTGTATCGTATCATTTATTCGACCAAAATAAAAGGCAGAAGTCTATTTAGCAATGGAACTAGAGAACATTCAGCGTTCGTGGTCGGAATATATCGTAGAACTCTACGACAGTGAAAATAGGCCTAGGACTTGGACATAGAAGAGGAAAAGGACATAGATCAGATTGAGCTGGGACAAGAAATATTGAATAATGAGATAGAGCGCATTGCGAGAAATGAAGACAGGTAAATCGGTGGGGAGAGGTAACATCCCAGCTGAACTTTTGATGAACCTAGGAAGAGGTGGACGGGAGAAATTTTATGGGCTTGTTCGTAGAGTATACGGGGAAGCGTTTGGCTGGAGGATTTTGTAAAAAACGTACTGATACCTATACCAGAAAAGAGAGTAAAAAAAAGAATGCGAAGACTAAAGAACGAGTTTGATTTCTCATTAGGCAAAGGTTGTACTTAGAATCATCAACAGAAGGATGGAAAAGAGAGAAAACAAATTTATAGGCGAGGATCAGTTTGGATTTCGGAAAGGGAGAGCCACTCAGGATGCAATTGCAGTGGTGATAATACTAGTGAAAAGGAATCTAGAATATAATCAGGATATATTCGCGTGATTTGTTGATTTCAAAGAGGTGTTCGATAGAGTGAGGTGGGAAAGGTTATTGGAAATATTGGGGAAGATAGGAGTAAACTGGGGAGACAGGGGACTGATCCGGAATTTATGCATGTCACATAAGGCACAAATGAGAGTTTTGGATAGAAAATCGGATTGGGTTACAATAAGGAATGGAGTTAGGCAGGGCTGTACGTTAATACCGCTACTTTTTAACATATACTTGGAGGAAATGGCGAGAGAGACTTGTGTAGTGGAGTAAAAGTTGGGGTAAAATTGATAAAATCTATGGGGTTCGCGGATGACCAAGCGCTAGTCAGCCAGTCAGCCTAGAGCTTAAAAAATACTAGACGCAGTACAATGACAGTGCAAAAGATACAAAATGAAAAAAAGAAAAGAAAATGAAGGTATCAGATTTTCAAGATTAAAACTGAGGCTGTTTAACTATAAAAGTAGGAAGTCAGAAGCTGGAGCTAGGGGAGAAAATTAGCTATCAAGGTAGTGTGTTGAAGGAAAAAGAGTAAAGCGGAATGGACATGAGAAGGAGAATTGCATTGGAAAAAAAAGCTTTTACTTGTAGGTGTGTAGTGAACTAATGAAAGGGGTGTTGAGTAGGGTAGTAAAGGAAAGACAAGTGAAATGTTTCATATAGAGCGTGGCACTGTATGATGAAGAAACGTAGGCCTTGCGGAAACAATATGAAAATAGACTTTTACGATGTGGATGTGGAAAAGGACGGAGAAGATAAAATGGGACGAAAGGAGGGCGAACGATGAAGTACTAGAGTTGGTAGATGAAGAAAGAAATTTGATAGCGAAACTTAGGAGAAGGAAAAAGTGTGGATGAAGAAGGTCATTGAGGGCGATAGTGCTATGAAAGACCTGATTGAAGGAAGCACATTTGGTAAGCGAGGAATAGGGAGGAGAAGAACGGTAGCAAAGATGGAATGATGGGAGATAGAAGGTATTAGGGGCTGAAGAGGGACATCGTATGAAATGCAGGGGTGTGGGAAGAATTAAATGTCCATCTAGACCCATCTTCGCCGATAGAAAACTATAAATGATATGATACCTATGTTTAACCCTGGCGTTTTATCATTGCAGGGGGTGTCATTTGTTTATTAGGTCCTCATGTTAAAAATTAGGCAACGGTGATGGGTCTTGAGGCCTATATACTTTCAATTAGTCAGACGTGGCAGTAAATTTTTGGCAGCGAAATACGTGATCGTATATTCGTCATTATGATGAATATTGGTGTTAATTTCCTTGTCTCAAAGGTTGAAGGAAGTTTACATCTGAAGTCAACATCACTTCCGGTTCATTTTAATGAAAAATATTATTTTTGTTGATTTTTTGAATTGATGGAGATGGAGATGGATTGATGTTGACGGTGACAAAATGCTAAATATTTATGACTGCTACTATTTAATAATAGGCACAAAAATTGGCAGAAAAAGCTTTGTGGCATTCATTTGTGTTATAGTCACTTTCAGGAAAGAGCATTCTACATGATGAAGCCCTCCTACAGCAGGAATACTAAACATGCATTTAGGAATACATTTATTTGGCCTTATCTCTGGATGACGCACTATTATGATGATAATGTCATGGAAATAGAGGCCGGAGATTAAGCAAGACGGCGAAAAATTATAAATTTGACTTGCAGAAGCGTAATGATGATGAAATGAATAGTAGCTAATGGAAATAATGTTCTCAGAAGATTCCGAGAAAAGAATCTTATAAAAATTCAAAAACGAAAGAGGGACAATTCTATCAGACGATTCCACGATGAACTCATTAATACCATCAGAAAGAGGAATAACAGTGCAGCTATGGAAAACCATTGGTGAGGTAAAATGTAAACGTTAGGAATGATTTATAAGAATGCTTTTCTACATAAAAATGGTAACTTGTGAATGGAGAGAATTAAAAGTTAAGCCAAACTAAACATTATAACGAGGAAAATTATCATAACGCAGTTTTCGCGGATAGTTCACGAACTATTAATTAATTAATTAATATGAGATTGATGACGTTGGTGAATATTTAGTTGAAAACTTATAAATTTCATTAGTATGACCGTTGTAAATATGCATGCATGTATATTTATATTTGTTGTAACTATCAAATGACACATTTTCTTCATCTGCGCAACAGTAAAGCAAATAATTTCCTTCAGTAAAAATGTATTCATTAATAATAATGTTTTTAATATTTTGGTGGAAGAAACTTTTCATGGTATTAAAAAGCTGCACGGATCTGCCTTACAATTACTTAGAAAGTGAAAGACCATAATTCCTCATGAAAATTGGCCAAAATACTAAGGATAATCATGTTCCTAGAAGCACATCCGTTTACGCTCCAAGAATTTCAAAATGATTGTCAAAGAATGTTCTCATGCCTTTTATTATAGTATTTTAGTAATTAGATTTTATTAGAGGGTGAGGCGTGCTTTGTAAATTCCTTCTAAAGACGGAAAAGGAGTGGGATATTTGAGAGGTACAGACTATGAAAGGAATACTTCTCTTAGGAATGGAATATGGAGGCGAATTCAATCTTCCTCATTTATGATGAGGCCTTATGAAAACCTTGGCTATTCTCTGTACCCTAGATCCATTTCCACCGCTCTCCCAAACTTTATCTGAACTACTCAGTATTTCAAGTATGCGAGGCTAATTCTTTTGAGTTTTTGGGTGGGAGACGTGGAATTCTGGATCTTGATTTCAATGGGGACCAACTCCTGATGGCGTGTTAATTGTGAAGGCAAAGGTTGTTGGGACCTCTCCCAGAGTTTTTCCCTTTGAGTTTACTACTGCCAAAATATTAATTAAAACGCGCTGGAATACCTCTCGCCCAAGGCATTGCGAGCGAAAATAATTTCGAGTTAGAATGCGAAAATTTCGTGGGCATTCGAATCGATGTACCACTAACTTTTGGTGTCGTGAACTTTCCGGTAATGTCGTTGAATTCCTTTTTGCTTCTCTAATCCCAGCTCCATTGCATCCACTATGTCGAGGAGCGATACAATGGCTGTCGTTTTCTTTATTTGGCTCAGAGAACATGCCTATTGCGGAACTGAAGTTTCTAATAACAAATGAAATAGGATGTCACGAGTGGACTTTTCGTTCAGTCAATCCTCTCTTTCACACAGTAAGATGTGAAGTTGGTCTGGTACGTATTGTATTGAATTCATCCTTAACTCTTCTGAAAGACCCTCCGAAAAATATTTGTGGTTGTTGCTGAAATATGATCGTGAAGTTAAAAGAGTGAAAAAAAGAGGAAATTTAAGATTTGCATAGAAGAGATACAGAGGAATTAAATGAAATAAAGAATAACAGACGAAGATGTGCAAGGTTTATAAGGTCTAGGTTTGTAAGCCTAGTACAGACTTTTTATAATTAAATAGTTGTTGGAGGAAATTATCCAGAATAAATATTTTCGATAAAAGCCACAATGTTTAAGCCTTCCTTTTCAGGAAAACAGGGGCATACACTGCAGAGGAATGCAGAATATGCTCTGCGGATTTGACGAATAGGAGAAGTAGGAATTGTTCGGATTGGATGGCATTGCACGCTTCAACAGGCGTTTCCCATATAGTCAAGACATGTATTTCTACTGTTTGGGTGGCATAATATACAAGTACTGGCGTATTTTTTATGCCACCGTAACCTTAATTAAAAGAGATGCATATGGGCTATGAACATTTCGTTGGTAAGAGCAGTGACTGAATTACTAGTCTTAGCCTATGGCTGCAAGTAGTGGCGTTCTCCAACGTGACGGTAGCTGAAGAGATGTTTATTGCTTAAGGGATGACTTGTGTTCCTATCAATGCGTCGTTAAATTAATTACACTCTGTTATCTCAGATTTTTAGTCGGCGTATATTGTCCGTCGATACGTCTTAGGATCTCCTTTTTTTCTCTTGATTACTACACATGCATACCTGAACCACCTATTCGTCTTTGTTGTATCTTGCTTCTCGCAATCTTAATTTTAATTCTCATTAAGTCTCACTCTTTCATTTTACCTAAAAATCTGAGCTAATAACTTTTTTCCAACATCACACCTAGAAGGATTTCTTTACTTTCTGGTAAATTTTACGTCATTGCATTGTGATGCAAGAAGTGCTTACATATCAATTCATCTACTTTGATTACATTTGCTGTTTACGCTAATTTACGAATGCCTTTGAAATCTTCAACGTATTATCTTCTCCTGCTGATTATGATAAAATAGGGGATTAGTCCTGCACATTGGTTAATTTTAACGACTTACCTTTATGTACATGGGCGGCCATATAAAATACCTGATGATACCGCCTTAGTGAGTTGAAATTTGTGTAGTTATTAACTTCTTGAAATAAACTAGTGGGCATTACTACTCATATATTTTATTACGATGCTCTTCCACCATTTAAGTCCTGATACTTTGAATTTTATCCTTTGCGATTACCTTTACTAATATGCCCGAAAAACCTGTACGCGAAGCTTAAAGGTAGGACTCACGCCTTTATTTGGTATTTTCCCCACCTCCGTGCCTTCCCCTCACGGAGGTAGCACGGTAAAGGGTGCGCTCCTGTGATAAATATCCATCCTTTTATGCACCCCTCTCGGCGCTGTGCGTGGCCAAAACAACGGGGACTGCGATCCAACGATTAAAATTACACCGACGATCCGTGCTCATGGATTCGAGGGAAAAATTTACGACTCGCACCTTGCCGCATTTATCTGAGCCTCCCATGCCGGATGATTAAGTTTGGGGCTCCCCTTTTCGTATCTCCTTTCCTTCTTTATTTATTTCACCTTTATTTTACTTTTTCTTCTTCCCTGACCCCAAAATGTGATGGCGAGATGAACTGTCATCGCCTCAAGGAGACAAGCCGAGCGCGGCGTACCCTGGTCCAAGGTCAGGTCGGAAGTGGGCCACGGCTGGGTAAGGGAAGTGTACGAGTTTGACGCCTTGCGCTGCTGAGAAGGGGAGAGGGTGGGGAGATTGAAGTGAAGCTCCAATCCGAGAGGATTTGTTATTCTTTTTTTTTGTCCCTCCGGAAAAGTAAAGAAGCCGGCGGGGAAGGGGGACGCGGTGGGGAGCGAGTCGGTAAGTTTTTCACGAGATGGGTGGGGCTCCCATGAGCGGGAAAAGATAAGGGCGACATCCCTCGCTTTTTTTGGCAGGCATTAATTCACCGCGGCGTCTTTCGCGAGGCGTCCCGAAAGCACTTTGTCTTCCTTTCCCCGGCGCTCGTATATTTCTCTCGTTATTAATTTCTTCCCTCCTCCGCCTTGAGGAGCTAAGGATTCTAGATCCTTCGTGCCCACTCCCCTCCGACCTCTAAAGGTTATGCAAATTCCCGATAATTATGTCGGCAGCAGAGTCAACAGTGGCCGCACCCGCACGGGTTGACGTTATCACACGACCGGCTCAAAACACTCATCAATCGAAGTATAAATCTCCCATTAACTTTCTCACATGTGTTTATGGTCATAAATTTTGCTGTCTGCGTATTACGGTTTTTTACGCATCGCGGGTTTTTTTAAGCACAAGAGGAATCAGCCGAGATATAGAAATAAAAATTTGTTTTTGTTTACGACGTAGGTCTACCTTAGCGCGCAGGAAATAAATTAGTAATGCAAATAAATCGTTGTTGCCTTCTTTGGAAATGCGATAAATCAAATTTATTTTTCAATTATTTCTTTGTTTGTGGACAGTAGCTCAAGTCACATGCAATACGATCGGATTGAATTTAATTGAGTGCCTTTGTTGCTAACGCATGTGCCTAAGATATCCAAGCACCTGAAAGTGTATCAGTTTTGAAATAAAGTGGCTATTTGGATGTTATTTCGTAGCTTGGGTATTTGCCATTTACTGACTATATTATGATATTGAAGCAATCGTTTTTGGTCGACTTCTTTTTATCCATTTGCATGTTGCCCAGCTTTTTTATCTTCAGGAAAAAAATTAATCATAAGCTAAGATAATTCTATATTGAAATAGTCGATGGAGAGAATGCACTTACCTTAGCAGGGATTTAAGAGGCACCTGGAAAGATAAAAAATGGCATTTAGCAAGATTTCAGTTTTTAGGAATGTAATACGTCAATATTTCATCCTACATTAAACCCTTCATTGGTGAAAATAAGTCAAAATATATATCTACACATAACTTTAGAAGGTTGAAGATGGACAAAGAGTGGATCAATACTGATAAATATTGATCAATTCGATGTATTTTTGTCTTTAGAAGCGTATTTTTATATTTCGCTATAGATATTAAAAGTAATTAATTTGAAGAGGCATATTTTTATATTATGCATTAATACGTAAATATATGATTTTTATATTCTTATTTCTGTTTTATTTCAGGTAAGCTTTGCATCTACCGTGGCGCTTTTCAATTGGAGGTATTCGGGTGAGTTTACGGTCGAAATTAATTGATTTTTAATTTGATACCATGAGTACTGGATCCCCACCTCTTGAACGCGTTTTCAGAGTCAAAACGCGGAAAAGATTTTAAAATCGAGGCTTCATTCCACTTTGGATGCCGTTGATAGATAATTCCAAGTTGGTTACCCATTCTGTAGATTAGGGCGTAAAGCTATAGAGTAAACTAGTCGACCAAATAAACGATCATTCGAACTCCCAGAAACCCCTTGGCCTCTAGTGTTGCGAGGATTTTTACTTGGCGCGTAGATTATAATTTATGCCATTCGCTGAGATAGTTTAAAATCAGAAGCTCATCAGTGTTGTACTTTAAATGCAATCCATTTTAATAACTGGTAAATATACACTGTGATTTATCAATTATTTATTTAATTATAAATGATATTTGGAAATAATATTTTGGATTTATCAACTAAACTATCGTGCTTCGAAAAATTGAGCGGATTTCACCACTTTGTGGGGATAGTGGGGATTATTCTAAAACCACAGTTCATAGCATTAGGAATTTGTCATAAAGTGCTACCATTAATTGGTCGATATCGTTGTGAAAAATACCTATGACTGGCCAAAAAATCATCAGGAGTCTATTACTTTGAAAGGCATTGAATAGGTGGCCTATAAGACGGGAATGTAAACGCTAGTAAATGTTGACTCTCATTTTCCGTTTATACTTTTCTGTCTGGTTTGGTGTAAGAAATTGCGGTAGAACTCTGGAAAAATATGATCAATTTGCTTTTACTAATATTAGAGGTGTAGGGAATGGTAAAAACTACGCTAACTTCCACGGATTTACTATTATGGAGGTTTTAATTAGCAATATGCCATGGAGTGCACATGTCCATATGCTAACAATGCAATGGATAACAAAAATATCCTATGTTCCCCTCATCGCATCGTTTAAGTAACTTGCTGGCACTCTACATTTCTGTAAACAATTTTTGAATTCTAATTGAGAGAATGGAAAACAACTTCTGTTTTTTCATCTCATTTAGGTAGTTCAACGACCTCCAAAATAGTAATTCAACTGCCTTCAATCCCAAAATATATAATTTACAGGCATATTTTTCTTTCCACAATTGAACTTATTTCACCTTTCTTTGGAATTACTTGTTTTTCTTGAGCCTTTGTGAGCAATAGTGATACTCAAAAAGGATATGAGCGACGATCAATCAGGTACTGGATGAATGTGGCACAGGATTGAAATTCATTTTATTGTCATTAAGTTATCCTTTTAATTATAATCAATTACGCGGCTAATTTTTTAACGGACTAGATCCCCGATTTGAAAATTATCAGTCGCGTGGATTCACCTCCAATTTATGACATCGAAACCTCATCTATAGAATCACCCTACACTAGTACTTGTGGTATAATGCGTGGCAGTTTTTCCATTATTGATCCTTCTTTTTTTTTTTCAAAAAATAGACTTTCACTTACAGAAAAATTGGAGTTAGACCTCTGATTTAATCGATCGCCGGAAATTCTCATCCCCGCACCGTCTATAGGAAGCCCAGCTTTCTCTCTCATCGCTTGCTCTCCTTTTCTTTCTTTTTGTGTAAATATTGCCCTTTCACATTTCGGCAGCCAGTGCGTGAGGGCTGGATTAGAGGCGCTTCTTCTGGCGCCACCCCCTCCGCCTCCTTCCCTTCCTCACTCTTAATTTTTGGTAGAGGAGGAAATCCCTCCTTTCCACTCAAGCGGTCCGAATTTTGCGTGCGGATACACCAAGGGCGGGGTTTTGGTATTCAAGTTCGCACCACCCCCTCTCCTCTTCCGCCTCATCAAATCATCAACATTTTTGAAAATGTGATCCCGCTTTCTGATTAGGTGGAACGGGAAAGTGAGAGATCGGAGGGGAAAAACTGTGGACGGAGAAGTGGATGATGAGGATTGGTCTGGGTCAGCCCCCTGCAACTTCCCAAAAAAACTGGGCCCCTTAATGTCCGTTTACTTCCAGTACTGGCCGTCGAGCGCTAGTGGTACTCTCGTCCTACTCCTACAAGGGACCTTATGGGAAGGTCTCCTATTTATGTGCCGAGAAACGTATTGAGTGTGATTTATGTTTTAATTCCTGCTCGCATCTAAGGAAAACCATAATTGCTGAAACAAACACCTGAATATTTACCGAATTTAGGAATCTTTTTTCCTGTCAGTGCTACTTACCAACATAACTTTACACAAATCAAGTACAATTTCTTTCCATCAAACATGTTAAATACGACTTAGTTCTATTCCACAATTGTAAAAGTGTGGAATTTAATAAAGTTCCTCATTCAAAATGCATAAAGCTATAGTATTCCACACCGTGCCGCAAGTGACATTCTCAATTATTTTTCCAATATGAGACCGAAAGGGAAATACCAACCTCATGATACGTATAATCAACTATCGGCAACGTAACTTTGTGATGCAAACTAATCGCGATGATAAAATTTGCGTAGTAATTTTCTACTTCTCTTCGATATCGCTTTCTTAAGTCTAATGTTCTGGAATCTTGACTACCTCTTACAATGATATTGTAACCCGTCAGGCCAGCAACATGAATAAAATAATTAAATAACAAAGTGTTTTTCCCCTCGTAACCTCTTTATTACGATTTTGGCTCAGAAAAACCACATTCAGAGAGCACCTTAAAGTTTCTTTATGGATTTCCTCTTGAGGGCTGAATATTGGGTAGCAGAATTGAATAAATAAATATTAGTAAATCAAGCAGTTTGTGCATTTTTTCTCACAAAAATTTACGTCATAGAAAATTTGGACAGTTTTTTCTTCATTGAATATTCTATGTTAGCCTCAGAATTACGTGTTTGCAAGTTTCCTCATTCGCATGTTAACATAATAATGGATTATGAAGGCCATAACATCTTAACAATGTTTTGATCCAGAAAAAAACAAGATTTTTTGGAGGATATCACTTATAGCAAGTTCAAAAACATTTGCTTTCATATAATATAAAATTAAAACGTGTTCCGCGGAACGTACGAAACGAAATAAATTTAAATGTTGGTGCAAAAGAGCGCCTTTAGTTTTTAGCTCAACTAATTTACCCACTGGTGCACCGAATTTGCCAGTGGCTTTAGAAATTCTGAGCGGAAAACTGCACAACGTTAATACTTAAACATTTGCTTTGAAACATAATTTGCGTGATAAATTATACATTGAACGACTTCAGGGAGCGCTTAGTTAATGATATCAATACGGTGGTAAAAAGTAAGTTCGTCTATTTTCCGATAACGCAGTAGTGTACAGGGAAATTCTATGCTCAAACGATAAAGAATATTTAAATGATGACCTACAAGCAATAGAAAAAGGGTGTGATATATGGGTTAGAATTAATTTTTTAAAAATGTGTAGTAATGAATTTTTGAATAAAGAATTGTTCTCCTCCTAGCATATACAAAATAAGTATTAATGAATTAACAAACGAGGAATCCATTAAATATCTTGGAATAAGACTAACGCATGATCTTTCCTGGGATAAACACATACGTGAAATAATGGGTCAAACGAATCGTAAGCTGGGAATCGTCAAAAGAGTACTGGGTAAATGTGACGATCATGTACGAGAAATCAGCTACATTTCTCTTGTTAAACATCATTTAGAATATGCTACTAATGTATGGATTTCTACGAAATCGGTCTAAATAATGAACTTGAACGTGTGCAGCGAAAATCGGCAAGATTGTTAAGGGAGGGTACGATAACCTTATTAGCGTAACCGGTCTATTAAATGAATTAAATTTGGAATCATTGTCAGATCGCAGGTTGAAATTTAGACATAATCTCTTAAACAAATTCCAAGACCATATTTTTAGTGATAATGTTAAAAATATTTTGCGAACCCCAACTTACTATGGTAGACTGGACCATAATCACAAAATTAGTGAAATTGATAGCCGAACTGACGGATTAAAAATGTCCTTTTTTCCTCGTACAATTAGGGATATGAATAACGGTAAATGTATCCAGTACGAGTGTAGCAATGGATAGCGTTTGTAGCTGCATGTTGGTATAAGGACTCGAAGCTTACGCAACTAACAGCATGTTTTTGCATGTTAGCTTACCTATTTTTATCTTTTTTTAAATAGTGTAGTTTAGAACAGTATATAAATACTAATCCTTTTTTTATGCATGATATGTAGTGCATATTTGGTGAGAATTCACCCCCTGCCATACACCTTTATGTTGGCTTGCAGGGTATTATGTAGATGTAGATGTAGTCATGATCAATGATGACTTCTTCCACATCTCTTAACCCTTTTCTAGCCACAGCCCTCAGTTTTTCCTTGAGAGATTTCCTCAAGTCTTCTTTATTTTTATATATTTCTTTGATTTCATGCAGTGTAATCAAGAGATACAAAAGCTTTTCCTGAAGTATATATATATACTATATATATACTTCAGGATAGGCCCTATACTACTATAATATCGAAGAGAGGCTGATAATTACTACGCAAATTTTATCATCGCGATTAGTGTGCATCACAAAGTTACGTTGCCGATAGTTGATTATACGTATCATGAGGTTGGTATTTCCCTTTCGGTCTCATATTGGAAAAATAATTGAGAATGTCACTTGCGGCACGGTGTGGAATACTATAGCTTTATGCATTTTGAATGTGGAACTTTATTAAATTCCACACTTTTACAATTGTGGAATAGAACCAAGTCGTATTTAACATGTTTGATGGAAAGAAATTGTACTTGATTTGTGTAAAGTTATGTTGGTAAGTAGCACTGACAGGAAAAAAGATTCCTAAATTCGGTAAATATTCAGGTGTTTGTTTCAGCAATTATGGTTTTCCTTAGATGCGAGCAGGAATTAAAACATAAATTACACTCAATACGTTTCTCGGCACATAAATAGGAGACCTTCCCATAAGGTCCCTTGTAGGAGTAGGACGAGAGTACCACTAGCGCACGACGGCCAGTACTGGAAGTAAACGGACATTAAGGGGCCAAATATTTTCTATTGACGGCATAGGAAGATGCAGGGGGCTGGTCTGGGTGTGGCGCTGTCGAGAACTGATGACCGGGTTATTAAATGGAGTATCAGATATGATTAAGTTAAGAGATTAAGAGTCTAAGGTGGGGTAGCCATGCGTTTAGCAGAGGTCAAGCGATCGCTGGAACACTCTGGTGCTGGAACACTAGTATTGAGTGGAAGCAGAGATTATGAAGCAGGTCTCTTTATGATGAATGGGGTTTAGATTCCGGCGTTGAGATTAGTTGCATAGATCAGTATTAGTGTTTTACCACACGATATTTCGCGTGACAAGCAGTCATTGACTCCATTGGTCTTCAAATCTGCTTGAAGAATTTTATTTCAGAGATTTACGGCTATCCACACTGTACTTCGACTAGCGACTAGTTCCTAACACTATGTTGTCTCTGAGTGCAGTTAGTTGTAATTTGTATTTAATGCCTGTTAGTTTTTTTGTTAAGCACTGTAGACGTACTCAGGATCGAAAATTTCAAATAAGAGACTTAAGATTAAAAATAGGATTGGCCTTCCTTATCGATATTATGCGCATGATGAACTTATCTAAGACTTGATAAAATATACTTGTTTTATGTGCGGCCTATTGAAAAGTATTTTTAGTGAAATTTGCTTAGCGAACTTTTACCATGAAGAGTTATTGCCGTTTGATATGAGTAGGGTCGTATAACATATTCTTCGGTGGTAATAGTAGATGCATTACTAATACGTTCCTAGGATATTCTTGCTTTTTGGCTGGCAGCACTAAAATTGTGACAAAATACATTAAAATTCTATCTTGCGACTCTTAACTGAGATTGTGAAATTTAACACTGAACACACTATAATTTTATTGCTTCCTTTTTCCAAAGAAATTGTTTGAGACATTTTTATGTATCCCGATTGATCTAATCATTCTACTGCACTTATCCAAATAGGATTATTGTACATAAAGGATTTTCATGACATGTAACCTATTATACAACCACAACATCCATACTCAATTGAGGCTCAAACCCGTAGCATTTGAAAGGCTTGGCTAAGGCTATCAAACTATCTACTACGGACGACTACTAAGATAAAATAGTACCTATTCATTTTTATTCTTGCTTGTTACGCCTCTTTTAATGTACAACGATTTAATGTGTAGTTCCAGCATTTGTTTTTATCCAAGGCAATAGGTCAAGAGAACCATACTTTTCTGTTCTTCCCCTGAGTATTATTTTTTTTAATGTTGATTATTTCTCGAATTTATCTGGTAAGGAAATTCATGGACCATTAATCTAGTGCGTCTCGTAATATGAACGAGCTTTACGACTCGCTTGCTGTAAAGATTTTAGGTTATCTGTCCCAACTACTCGGGTGTAATGGGCCATTTGAAATTGCACCAGCAATACCTTCACCTATTCCGTAACCTTATAGATCTAGGCCAGGGGTTTTGCAGTGATTTTATTTCTTCACTTTTGCAGGAAAAAAGAATATTTGGCAGGATCTCCGTTCAGGCAGGAAACCTCATTGGTTCACGTGCGTTGTATATGGTATTATGGTATTTCGAAATCACAATCGAAAGAAAAAAGAGCAACAGCACGCAAAATAAATAAAAATATTTTTTCAATGTCGTAACGAGCCCTGGTAACGTTATCAAATCCTCGCCGTATACACCTTGCCAGTTTTTCCGATTTTATCCTATCTCGTTACCTCTGTGCAGAATAATTATTTTCCTGGCCGCTTTCTTTTTTTTATGGCTTTTGATGGAAATTACACATTTAATGAGAAACCTGCTTGAATAAACATTGTTTCAGGAACGGTCTTTGTTCCCATTCATCATGAAATCATAAGTCCTTTATGATACACTAGGAGATCTATATTATGAATTTATAGCAAAAATATTAGTACCCTAGCACTAATTGGGCCTAGTATCTGCTAAAAAGCAGGTTCTAGGCCCAAGTAATACTAAGATACGGCCGCTTCCAGGGAAATGTAGATGAATATTCAATTAAATTTGCCTCAATGTATCATGATATGAGTTAACGATTGTATTTGCTAGTTCTTCGAGGAAAAGATTTTTCGAATAATATTGTATGTCAAGTGCGTGAACTGGTTGTTTGTAGGAATTAATAAAATCGCTTGTACTTATTTATTAGTTCATCTCCGCATTTCAAATAATTTTTATTGCCATCTATTTTTTTCTGGTGTTTATTGTCATAGATTTGCATGTAGTGATGTGCTGATAAAATTATGGGGAATGTTTTAGAACCAGACGTGTTGGGATTGGGTGGGTCATAAGAAATAGTCAAAATGAATCGAAAATAAAAGAGTATGCTAAGTGATAAAAAGATATTTCATCTAATCGCCTGGCACAGTAATGTTTTGAGCAGCAATTACCCTCGCAGAGAGGAGGTAAACAGTTATGCATACATGGGGTAGACTTGCTGCTTTGATTCGAACCATCTCCCAAACCTGCGCCTTTATAAATTGAATTATAGGGCGGAATAGGGGTGTAAACCTTCAGTAAAGCCTTTACAATGAGACTGTGGATATAGGCTGGTTCGTAGGTAGCAAAGGTCAAGGGGTTAAAAGCAGGGGAAGCAAAGATCTTTTTGTAAGGTGTAGTTGTGGGAAGTGAATACGTAGAAGCCTTCGTGGAACATAAAGGGTTCTTTGAATTTTCCCTCCATTTCTGGCCGCCCCAAAATGTCTCCGCCCCTGCAGCGATTCTACCGTGAACTTCTTGACCTTGCCTCTTAGACAAGGCGTTTCCACATAGAGTGTGCCCTCTTGTCAAGGAAACGTGCTCCTTTGGTCACACTGCCCTCGTAAATTTTCAAAGTGAGTGTATAATGCTGCATTACGTCCACAGAAATCAAAGATTTATGGGATTACCTTGCCATTTGTCGGGATTCGTATTATCTATGAGCCATTGCGTCTCATGTCTTCAATTCAGTACCTTACATCATTCACGCTGCGGAGTAATACGATTAGCATTGTTCATTTTCTTTTAATAGACGGTGGAAAATTTGTAATTAATGTGTAACTTTATGAAGTAACAAAACCTAAGTATTATGAAATAGTCTTGCGAAACACACCACATGGGTTCATCCATGCAAGTTTCGATCCTACGGCCTTTGAGTTACCAGACCAGTGTGATACCTACCTATGTATCACGGCAGCTAGGTAAATCCTCATTTAACTGCCAACTGATTTCATTCGGCGGGGTCTTCTTTCAACTACTTGTTGTAGTTATCAACAATGGTTGCAATTCAAATCGACAGAGGTGAGTCAGTTTAAAATCAAACTAAGGTTTTATACAGAGTGAAGATCAATCAATAGTAATGGACCTCTCTTTGGTATTGACACGTGATAAAGAGTTATAAAGATCCATGGTCCTCCGGAGAATTAAATAATTTGAACATCACCTAAATATTAGACGAATTTTGATGAGTTCATTAGATTAAGTTCTATGTCATCAACCGTTGGTGCTACAATTTAGTACAAAAAATTTGTTCTCGAAGAAGTCAGGGTATAATATCGGGTAATTTTGAAAGTAGATCGGACGTATGGCCGGAGGAGTGCATTTAGAGGCTTTTGTTTTGAAGATAAACATGTGAAAATGTGCTCGAATAATTGGAAAAAAAGTGAATAACATAAAGTATATGAATCATCTGAACAGAATTTGCAAACTATCGCAAGGGGCAGGGGATTTTGAAATCTGCGATATCAGGAGTGCTTTGTATCTAAACGGAGACATGGGAGAAATAACATCGTAGGACCACGCCGAGTAATACCACATGAAATACGCCACACCAAGATTGATAGTAAACGATCAAGGTGGGTATTGCGATTTTACGGATTACAAATATCGTTACTGTTCCTATTTTGTGTTATTCTCTGAGGCTTACTCATTTTATTTTTGAAATGATTTGTCCTCGAAAAACTTTTGTTTTCGCAGTCTCAGTGACTCAGCCATCGATCAATTAAACCTATTTATTGATGCAGTTGTTCAGATTTAATATACTGTAACCACTAAGTGAAATTAATTCGTTGCTCTTGGAAACATAAAAATCTATGCATCCTGAAATACTGAATCAAATATTCTAAAAATCTGCCTGAATACTGATTTTCGTTTGGAATTCGTAGGATGGTTTTTATTTTATGTGACGTTTTTAATCTATGTACTTAATGTATAGAGAAAAAAAGCGAAAACTTTGCTGCAAATGACATAGCTGCCTTAAAAGGTCGTTAGAATGAGAAAAGAAAGTCGTTAGCACTAATGCGCTACTCAGTCGAATAGGAGTTTGCATAAAAAATAACGCCCCGTGACCTTAAGAGCTCGAGGGAAACTTTCCCATCTCATCCTATATTTAGAAAGCGACGGAAATACAA
Source organism: Platycnemis pennipes (assembly GCA_933228895.1). Lineage (NCBI taxonomy): Eukaryota > Metazoa > Arthropoda > Insecta > Odonata > Platycnemididae > Platycnemis > Platycnemis pennipes. The sequence goes on along the minus strand of OW121854.1, from coordinate 94,642,341 downwards.
ATTGTATTGCAATGTGCCGAAGGCAGATTTTCCGCAAGGGCGCTCGTCTGAGAGATGGAGAGCAAGAGAAAGGGTGGCGAAGGGTGTGTCCTTGATGGAAGTGGCGGCGTCAGGGGTCGCTGACCAGTGGCGAGGGAAGATAATGTGGCCTGGAGTGAGATGTATGACTCCGTGAAGTGAATATAAAATGGTAACGAGCGGGCTGGCATTGAAAAAAATGTTAACTGCAAACCGCTGTCAAAAGCTAGCGTTCCAAACGAACATACTTATCATCCATTGATTTATGACATTGCAAGTTGAGCTCAATACTGCACTATCCAGCTGCTGACTTCTTTATTGAATATTAACTTATTAATTTTTAAATATTAATTAACTTAATAATTGAATATTAACTTATTAATTTGGTGATAATTCACCCCCTGCCACACACCTTTATGGTGGCTTGTAGGGCATTATGTAGATGTAGATGTTAACTCTTTCCGACCCGGTTTTCAATATGTTGAACGTTACATTCTTAACAATTATATCATACTTTCTTTTACCCTGGTCAAAGATATTCACCCCTTTCGGTATGTTTTACCAATAGAATAGCAAGGAATTTATTTATCTAAGTTTAATTGCCTGATGTATAAAGAAATGTTTCGAGAATTTTGGAGGAAGTAAAATGCTAAAAAAATCAAAGGGTTCAAATTTTTTTCACCATAAGTACATATCTGGATTATTATATCTCTTCTCAAAGACCAATTATATGGTCATCATGAATGTTTTTTGAATTGCAACTCAGTGTTCACTTGTCACTTCCAGGAAATGCGAAAACGGTGTCAAATTTGTATTAATTGAAGATGAAGAGATTGATGTGTAAATGTTAGTTGCAACGATGCCAATGTTCCTTATCGTCCCATGAAGCTTTCCGAATTTCTAGATGATCGATAATTAAATAAAGCTCAGAGAAAATTTTAAAGAATTACCATTCACATCGTGCAGTGCAGAATTCGTATAGGCAAGAATGTGGGAATGTCTCTTTGAAAAATATAATACAAACCTTGAGGTAGTAAAGGCCCTAAAGGCGATGTACTTGACATTCATACGCTTTTTTCACTGTTTTCACATCGCCATTACGACGTGAGTTTTCGTCCTATTCATTTATTATCCCAGTTGGGAATATTTTTCTCTCTCCTGAGGGTTTTGCTGGTTTTACGCTCTTTTACTTTTCTTGAGATTTTTCCATGAGCATTTATTATGATAATACGTTGTTTTGATTATTTTCTTAGGAATATGCAAGAGAATTTTCATTTTACTTCACTCTTCAATGCTTTGTCTTTTACAAGCGCATTGAACCTTTTTCTAGTCTCTACGCACGCTCTTTTTTAACCACATAAATGATATCCCCGTCGTACTTTTTATATTTATCTCAGATTTACTGTAAGCAAGAAGCGTAAAAATGCCTTTTAAAAGTTTCGTGCACGAATTTTGTAGAGTTAATGGCGAAGCTAAATGATTTACTCCCAATTTTACCTTACAATTTTTTCTAGATAGCATTTTAACATCGTAAACTGTTATGCCCGTTTTACGTTAAGTAACAAAACTTTGAATTTTTATGGACTTTTGTTTTCCCCAACCCTTATTACAAAGGTAATTCTTTACAAAAATTGGGACTTAAGAAAATCTTATGGGCTTGAAATGGCCAAGAAGACATTATGTCAATATTTCTACGCTTAGTCAACAGATTACGGTTTTCAGGTGTACTGAGATGAGGGTTATTATTCAGGAATTTTGGTTTGGGATAAGATTGATGCGAAATAAAAAATCAATTAAATGCTAACTAACTAATTAACTAAGCGCGGAAAATTTTGTATCAGCTATCGGCTCTTCTGCCGTAGAATCTAAAATATTGGATTTGTTGACATATACCAATGCTTAATTAACAATGGGTTAATCTGAATGGGTACTTACTCAGAATATTTTATTCCTTGATTACGAGAATCATTCGAAATGCTGGTTACCACCAATTATTGCATACGTCTGTTGAATCTGAAATATTGCTCATTGAGTATCATAATGCATTTATTCTAATCGTTTTGCTTATGGAGAATTGTCTGGTTATTTCATTTTAATGAGAAAATTGATACGTGGACGAGGAAATCCATTTGTGGATTTGATGTGATGGTAACGTTTATTACCCATTTCGCGGTAGTCATAGAAAATTGGGTAATAAATTTGGGAAATTGCGGCGTTCATTTCCCCATCGCTATCTCTTAAATGTATTCCCTCTCCTGAAAACTTCAAAGCAAAGGTTGGAGTTGAAGCAGGTGGAAGGCTGGATGGAATAAATTGAAATGAGAATTCTCTGGCTGGCAAAGAAGAAGGCTATTCGTGTTCCAACGGCGGCCATTAGGTTCGTTACTCATTAATGGCCGAGTGAGTGGTCTTTGCCCATTAGACTCCGTCCGCAAAAGCCTCTTGGAGTAATTTTTTCCGCGTTGACTGCATCGTCTAGTTGGGTAAGGAAGCCGAATAAGACGCGATATATAATGCTTGGCACAGAAGGACAAATGGGTGTAAGCTACTGTTTTCGTCATCCTACTCAGCTCATCCTGCTCTTTATGGCCTCTCCCAGGCACCCTCATATCGGTAAAATGAGGGAATTTCAGTGACCTCAGCTTCTATTCCATGAGCACAATCACCCTTAAGTCGAGAACATTTCTTATGGTTTTATGCTATAAATTTTTTCCCCTCTGATGCTAGACAAGGCAGAAGGAAAGATGCTAAGAAAAGAATGTCGTATTTATTTAATTAATTTATTTATTCTTATGGAATATTATTTATTTTTCCTTCTCTTGCATAGCTTCCGTTATATTCCTTTAACAATGACAAGTGTGGAGTAATGCAAGATAATAAATTACGTATTCTTTTATATCTTACAATTAGTTCAAACCAGCCGACACAATAACTCATTATCTTCTCAATTGAGAAGTTAAGTACTTATGGCAAAAGCAAAGGGGCCAAATTTCAGCTGCTGGGCTTGTAGAAGCTTGACTCCCAACGGATTACTTTGATATTATTTGAGAAACTTCTGACCAAGAATGCTGTGTACGGAGCGTATATATTTTGATTTTCCCTTCCGCATTTATCGTATTATGATTTACTTATATCAAATATCTTGCGTTCGCAATTATAATTAAAGATTTTTTAAAGAAAATAACTAACAAATACAGAGAAACAAAATTGCAATTTACCACAGTATAAAAAACAAATATGTTACGACATAGGTTTCAATGACACTGCATCAACCAGTGCATCCACTCTGGTGTGCATCATCTTCAGGTAGAAAATCGCAGCAAGAGTAATATACAATTACGGGGATGATACTTTTGTATGTAAGCGTACTCCTATTGTATCTGTATATTAGCGCACACTTTTTGCGTACTCTTGGACGGAAGTTTTGTGTATGGCAAGCGTACTCGTGTTACCATTTGTTATCTAAACGTGGTGCAGTGTTTATGGAATCTAGTTCGTGATAAATTTGTAATTTAAACTGCTGTAAATTTCAGTATTTTCAATTCGTTTTTATTAAATATGATCAAATACCACGCAACATAACCGGTGTCTTCCGAATACAATTTCCGAAAATGCTGCCGTTCACCCGGGAAACTAAATACCTACCATCCACAGAATTCTGCCATCGAAGAATGAAAGATTAAATGGGGCATTGTGAATTCTCACCTTGCTATCCCCTTTCGTAAACATTTTCATCCCTTCTCTCCCGCTTTCCTCCTCTCCCGCTATGAGATTAAAATTTCAAGAGATGGATTTGAAAGATTTCCGAGACCCTTTTCTTTTGATGGAATGCGGGAAAAAAGGAATGTAATTAATTCGTTGCCAATAGGAAGAGGGAATGGAATCCTTAAATGCGTGGCAACTTCCAAAGATGCAATGATGTAGGAGCCCTCATTTGCACCTGTCACGGTCGTTTTTAATGTTTCGATAATTTATGATATCATAAGGAATTTTTTTTTAAAGTGCTCAAGAAGGGTCCTTCGAGTGGATCCTCGGTGGTAACTATGTCCTGGAAAAATATTAGAAAAGAAAGCTAAATTTTAAACCCCATTAAACTCATGAGAATGTTTTAGCTAATTGATAGCGCGTGTAAGATTCCTTCGCACTTCATAATCCGTTTATTTTATTTCCTGGATACTTCTGGCTCTTTTCTAGGTTCGAGCCTCAGTGTAATCGGTACTATCTACCATTACTATTTTTCCCTGGCTATGTTCCCTGTAAATGGACAAGTATACATGTGTTTTACTCATCAATGTACGGAGAAGATTTATTTGAGAGCCTCATTTATTAAATTTAATAAAAATTAGTAACTAATCAGTATAGTTTTACTGCTTCATTCGATTAAGTATGATTGAAATTTCTAAAGTTATCTTAGTAAAGCCCTTTGGCTTCATCAGGTCATATGGGAAAATGTATTGTCATGTTCTTCATTCTCATATCTGATACAGTCGAATGAAAAGAGGCTAAATATGCCTACTTGAAAAGCAAAATATTACAGGAATGTAGCAAATTGATAAGGCTAGTATATTTCCTCAAGTTTTAATGCTAATAATGCACGTAAAATGCAATATAAGGTTGAGTAGGAAAACTCTACCAATCAAGTCAAGTCTACTTTAGTATTTAATTTTAATTCAACCCGTTTATTTATCCCAGTTGTTATATGTGCGTCAGGTAATTCGCCAATATTTGAGCAGTCAAAGTCAATGCGCCTTATCTCAGCTCTCAGTGGTGTGAAGGCTGGTCTTTGTAAGCTCTCTTGGAAGAGTAAAAGAATGAATTTTTACTCTGCTAGGTGCAATTAATTTTTAGTTGCACTTGTTAGGCGAGCATTGCGCTATAAATGACTTAGTCAGTAATGTTCTTCAAGGACGAGTAAATATTTCGGTGATGATCAGTGAATGTGGCGTAGGAATCGTTCTCATCAAGCTAATTCCAGCCGTTGGAACTTTCAGTGAACGTGTAAACCACGCGTAACATCCATCGACTGAAATCGTAAAAAATAGCCCTTAGGTACGTGTCTGGAAAAAATATGATTTTTTTGGAAAAACATCATTCCTCATTGAGTCATTTCAAAACATTAAAAAAAAAAATGTTCTCGTGGAGAAATCAGGTTCTGATAACTTCGTTCGACGATGGTGAAATACTTGGGAATAGAGGAAAAAAAGGAGAAGGGTGGATTAAAATATTGAATAGAAATAAATTTTTGCATATGCCAAATGAGGAAGAAGATAAGTAATCTTTGTAAATAGCGCAACACTAATATGTGAGCCCGATGAACTAGGTTTCATTGAGGAATTGGATAGTATTCTGCGGAGAGCAGCTATAATTGAAAGAAAGTTTGCAGTTAGTTCAGTTAGGACACTTTTTCCTAATAGTATTTACAGAAGAATTCGGTTGATACCTATATTAGATCAGTGTCCTGATTACCGACTAAATCTCTTTCAGAAATCATACTCCATTTTCTTCCTCAGAGCCTTATTCTCCCTATCCCTATCAATATTAAGTCGTAAAATTGAGAACGAACCCTCTCCTTTCATTTAGATTTACGTTGCTTGTGGACAGCCCTTGAATAGTTTCTGTCTTCGATGCCTGCCTGACTTCAATCACCAGGTTTCCCGTGCTGATATGCGATAGGTACCTGTGTCGATTCACCCTGGAGCTATTCTTCCAGTAGCATCGTTCATTCACTCACCTGAATTCCCCATTGTGCTTAATTAATAGTTCCGGGGAAGCCCTACCCGCTACAGAGTCAAAAGGCTCCTTCGCTTTTCACACAATACCTCTGTTTCCGAGGGATGCTCACCAATTCGTGAGGAACCGATCTCATGAAGCGGAATTCCTTGTTTCATCGCGAAGGAGGAAGTGGAGAGTGGTGAAGCTCTTTGGCGACGAATAGGTGTATCGCAATTTCAATCATCGAAGAAGGAAGTGTGGAAGAGCAGTCGCCAAGGCTCTATTCCTTGAGGAATTGGAGTGAGGCGTGCTTTCAGTTTTATCGTTCGCAATTATTGGCGGCTGTTTTCACGAGATGAGACAAAGCTCACGGCGCTATCGGATTGCTAGAAATCGGTAGGTTGAAAGGGGAACGTAGACAGAGACCCGGGGAAATTGGAGGAAGCGAAGTGATTGACAGTGTAGATCCTTCGTCTTCATTTAAATGATACCTGCAAGCCCCCGAAAGAGTTTGATAGGTGATCCATCATTAGACATACCTTTAAATCAAGTGGTCAAATCCTATGTTAGGTTATACAGTGAAGGATTTTTATTAGTCAAAATATCAAGAATTATATTAAACTTTCCAAGAAATAACTTATTTTCACATACAATACTGTAGTAAAGCCACCAACGGGAGAGGGTGTGGATAGGCACCGACCGCGACGTTTCGAAGGAGTCTGCCATCTATTTCAGGGTTTCTCACCGACTAAGCAAAATAACCCTACCACTACTGCTCAGACTACGCCTCCGAAACGTCGCGACACCTCGATGCCAATCAACACCCTCACCCGGCTGGAAACCCGAGAAACCTCTTCAATAAATATTCGCATATTTAGACAGTCTTGCAGCAGAATCAGACATATTCATTAGATTTCTTCTAGACCGGGATTGTGCTCCAATAATTGTGTTTTGGGAATTATCAGTGACATCACGCGGAAAAGGGTGTGTGATATGCGGTTATGAGTATCGAACTGCGACAAATAAATTCCATATCCAAAAAGCGTTGATATAATGATTTCACAGTTCGAATTAGAAATCTCGCTTGGTATCGCGTGGTATAACATATAGCTTCATTTTGTATTGTATCGAATGATATCTTTTTGGCTGCAATTCACATATCGTGTTGCAACTTCAGGTTCATGTCGCAAATTTTAGAAGATATGTCGAAGTATCGCACATCCCCGTATGCAGCCATCGGAGAAAGTCACTGGGGTGTCACAAAACGGTGCTTGAGAGAAAATAAATTTTCGGCTCCTCGAAGTTCAGAGTACTCGCTTGCAAAGGTTCATGGCCTTGTACTATCGTTGCGGCTGGAAAATTAGGTCTCCTACCCTGGTTTATATTTTCATCAGGCTATTTAGTTGTGCGCTTTTACTTTTACCATGTGAGTACTCGAAACTTTTCAATCGGAGTTCTGCGGTGCAACATAATTCGTTGACAGACTACCTAGACCTGAGAATATGCTATCGTTAGCCTTGCGTTCTTTAAATTTTTACTCTCCAAAATTTATGTTTCCAACGCTTAGTTTAATATCAAAACAAATATAATTACTGAAGAGAATGGACTCTATTTAAAGAATTTACTACCAAGATTATCGCCCTGAAAATGATCTGCTTACATTCATTCAATTTATGAAAATTTTAGAATCATTTTACCTCTACACAGAGTTATACTTGAAAATTTTTTCTAATTATAGCTATCATTAACATGATTTTTGCATAAATATTTTGTGTGCTAATTGAAAATTCAGAATTGCCATATTCTATGTTTTCAGTTCTGCTCTTCATAATGTAATAATTATCTATTGAATGAGTTTTGAAAACCACCATTTGTGTATATTTAAGTTAATAGACTATGCATGAAAAAAGAGGTTAAAGGTAGAGTATGTATTTAGTATTTTCGATTAAAAGTAATCCAATTTTCTAGAGCTCAAGTTACTCTGAGTTTTAGCTGAGTATTAGAAATCTCCTGGTCATGAAGTATTATTCTTTATCAGGTATATTTATTTGTATTGTTGTCATATTAATAGTCTCGCTGAATTGACTGAGCCAGAGAAAAACAACCTCTACTAATTTTAATTGGAAGGTTTTGGACGTCAGGGCGTCAGCTGACTATTAGAAATCTCATCGTCATGAAGTATTATTGTTTATCAGGTATCTTTATTTGTATTGTTATAATATTTATAGTCTCGCTAAATTGACTAAGCCAGAGAAAAACAACCTCTACTGATTTTAATTGGAAGGTTTTGGACGTCAGGGTTCTCCTCTGGCGCACTAGAAAGTGGAATTAAGTCTAGTAAATTTGTAGTTCATTACATAGGAAAAAAGATATCCACGGATGAATGTTCACTTAATAGTTACCTCCATTTATCTACTTGAAATGACATGCTGACATATCTCTTCTTCGTTAATTCCAATCCGATTCTATTACTGAGTCGCCGTTGTCCAACTTAGCAGCGTACATTTTTGGAATCCTTGCGACTTGTGGAGCAACATTAATGCATTATGCTCGGCAATTACTTGATTGGCACTCAGCGTTACATCGTGTCCAAGTGGACTTGGTGGAACTGAATGCGGATTGCCTGCCGAGTGTGTCACTACCTCTGTGACTGGAATCACTATTTGCAATGGCGAAGGAGGTACAGGAAAGAGATACGTACATAAAGGACCGCAAAAAAATACATGATCCTAGGGTGAGATTCTGGGGGAAAACGGAATGCTGTTACATTTCAGGTAAACAAAGCAGGTGCAGAAGGGAGGCTTAATGGATTACCATACTTCCACGTGGTGTTTTTCGGTGAATAATTGTGTGCATGTGTGAACTTTGCCTAAGGAATGGTGAAGATAGCGGTCGTCTGTCAAGGCCGCTTTACACGATACAATTTTTTGTACAATTTCTTGTACAAACGCTTGTATAAACTCAACGAAATTGTATGTTTGTCTGAATGGAATTCGAACAGGTTCTATTTCCCGTTCAGTCATTCAGACAATCGCACAAGTGTTCGTACTATTTGCCGCTTTACACGGAACAATTTCCTCAAACAAGAGTTTGTACAAGAAATTGTATCGTGTAAAGCGGCCTTCAGGCATGCAAGGTTTAATTTTACTCCGTCATTTTTGCATCACAATTTCGAAGTCATGAAAATCATACTTCAAAGTCGTTAGTCTCATTATAGGGAGTGTATAAAATCAACATTCATTTCCTTGGAGTTTCAAATCACTCTGAAAAATGGTAGACGATGGCCAAGGTAGACAGGTCGATAAACTGCCGGCCTGGGAACTCAAAACTTTGAATTCCACCGCTAGCGTGGATGTTCTTTTTAGTCGAAGCATCGTAATGGGACGATTGCTTTGGCATTCGAATTCTTTTTCGAAGGTATCAACGTCTCAGACTGTTTTTCATGCTGGCCTCAGTAGGAATGGAAGTTGGACATGTCGGCCGTCTTCGCAAAGATCATAGGTTCAAATCCCGCTCCATCGTTTTTGCCTTTTTGTTATGTTTTGTGTTTGTTACAAGTTTAGAGATGTGATGTAGCTATAACTACCGTATTCCCAAAACAAAGGGGTTTCTTTCAATCAGAAAACCAAAATATAGTTCTAGGAAATGTCATCACGCTGCACTCGGTGTTGAAAGTCATATAAACGCTATTGTTCATTTAGTACATGCTTAAGGCTTGCTGGTGGTGTTCTCATTCTTCTCCACGACTCTTAAGACAAGATTATGAAAAGGGGGACCTCCTTTGCCTCATGTTACTAGGATGCATAAAAAGGTGACTGCCCGCATTGTCCACATATCATATGTGACAACACTGTAAAAGTCAGCACTGAGAGCAACAATATACCTCAGGGTTCCCGCCTCTATCATTAGCCGTCTTAGCAGAGTTGGCCGTAACACTATGCTTTTCAACAATGAAATTTATTAGTTATTGTCTATTATTTTCTCATATAGAATTTAATGGAAAGATTTGTCAAATTATTTTTAGAATTCATGATAAGAGATGATTATGATATGCTGAATGCTTTTATTTAATTTTTCATTACTCTGTTATACTTAGCCAAAGCAGTTCTTTTCCTAAACACACACTCTTTGTCAGCATGACATTCGTAAAGCGATGTACAATTCGCCTATTTCCCATTTTGCATATTGGTCTTCTTTGTTTATTTAGCTGTAATTGTGACTATTTTAATCTATGAGACTCTTCGACTTAAAACTTTCATCACTGATAGGAGATCACAAGTATTTCAGCAAACAGGAGGGTAGCAAATTGTTTTTTCTCAATTTGCAAGCGAGTATTAGCATTCACAACTGTGCTCTACCACTATAGTCTAACACCTCTAAGTTTTTCATTTATTTTTCTAGAATGGGTATTCTAATACATTTTTTATGAGTTGATGTTTAATTCTTCTATCTTCGTTTACCTGTTTTATATTATAAATCTCTATCCATGACATTTATTTTCCACGCGTGCCTGCGGTGGGGATATTTCGACGTGTTTATCTTCCTTGAAAACTAATCACGAAAGTCAGAGAAACCTTGAATCCATCTGAAGTTCAAACCACTTGCGAATCAATTAAAATTCCTCCCTCCATGAGGGTAAACTGGGAAGCACTGATATCGGCATATCGCGGGGCGAATTTTGCCCTCGTTTTGTTTTTTGCATCCCCCACGATGGCGTTGCGACGGCAAGGCGGGATTTGCCGTAACGACGGCGCGTGGGCGTGCGCGGCAGATCCGTATCCATGGAAACTGCCGGGGCCGTGCAATAAACACGAATTTCCACTCACGGTTACCGGGAAGGGACGAGAAGGATTTCGGGATCAACGGAGACCCAAAACGAAGGGCAGGATTGGCTTGCATTAGGCAATAGCGGGGGAGGAAATGAAGGGAGGAGGAGGCGTTCGTTTGGGGAGGTGGGATGGTAGCAACGGCAACTGTCGTATGCCGAAGTGGTGGCAGCGCAAGAAAAAGAGAGAGAGGATTGTATGGGGGAGGGGAATTGGGAGGGGGTATGCCTTGAGTGAGGCGGAATCCTATTTCCTTCATCAGCCTAACCAAGTCAGAGCACGATTTCCAAATTTAGTTCGCCTTTCTTCGCTTTTTCGCTCTAATTTCCTCTCGAGGATTCTCGCGCAGACATTCTATTTCCGCGCGCGTCGAAATACTTAAAATCATCGGATCCGAGGAAAACACGGCCTGATGGATTTGTGAGCATTGACTCCTCCCCTACCTGCTTTGGGCGTCCGTTACCTTATGTCAATCCCCCTAAGTTTAATGGAGGAGATAACCACTTTCATGTCAACGATGACGAGTTCTAAAATTCAATAATTTCTACTATTCTATTCTTCCATTAACTTTTGAGCCCTTTTGTTTTAAGAGATAGGTTCCAAAGATATCAATGAGATAATATTAGGATAGAAAGTCACCGGATAGAACATGTGGAAGTTTTTTTTTGCAGAATATTGAGCAAAGGTGGGTTTTGGCGTAGTGGTAAGGAAAAGAATTGCCAAGGCTAGCCAGGCGTGTACCAAAAGCCGAAATCTTATGACGAGGACCTTGAACAGGGATGAAAAGAGTAATGTAGTGAAAATCTTAATACGGATCGAGGCTTCACATGAAGACATGGATTCAGGGAAAGTTGAGAAAAAATTGGGAGCTCTAGAAATATTAGTGAGAAATAGACATTTATAGTTGGTGCGATTGATGGAAAGTGCAGATGAATAAAAAGGTGCTGAACGAGGTTGGGGAGAAAAAAAATAGCCTGTAGAATTTGAGAAACGTTAAGTATCTCAACAAATATTTGGGGGCAATGCTGTACTGCTGGTCGCTATCGAGGGTTGGATGCTGGATGAGCGAAGACGAGGAAGGAAAAGAAAAAGTATTTTGAATAGTATACAGGGAGTAGGAAATATATCTACAGGATAGAAAGCCGTAGGAGTGGAGCCGATGGATGAGTGCAATGCAGAGAATAGTAGAGCTCCATCAAAACCTACTCTAATCGGTACATACCTTTGATAAAGTTATATTGAACGACTGTTAAACTTGATGCAATTTTCACCGTAAATTAAAAATCAGTTTCATTCATAAAGGATTGGACATGGGTAAAAGATATATTTTGTTGACACTGCCGTAGCAAATACTTAATATCGAGCAATAGGTTTGTATTTTTTTGTCCTTTGACGCCACCACCGTGAGGCTATCTATCATTTAATTATATCGGTTCTCTACCGATTAGTATTGTTAGTCATTTCTCAAAAATTATAGAAGTCAAAGAGAAATAAATGAGGGATGAGTATCATTGGGGAGAGTAATCATGGTCATCAGCCTTGTGGTGGCCTACCTATCCTAAAAGACCTTCTCCGGTCAAGGCTAAAACATGACCTTTTAAGCTCATTTTCAGCGAAGGTCATGATGGTTAAATACTCTGAATATCTGATATCTGAAACAAAAAATAATTAAACGAAACGTCGAACTGGTTCAGTGGGACGCCTTACAGCTAACATTTTGCTTTTAAAAGAATTCATAGACTTTTATTTCAAACCATTTTCATAAATAGAGAGATGTATTTTTAAAGGACTAAAAGCTGGAAATAATTTTTAAACTTAAACCAGAATGCTTGAAAAGCAAAAATTAAAAGGTTATTGTTTACAAAAGACTAATCTGAACGGCGCAGTCCTGCCGTCCATTATTCTCGTTGAGTGGGAATTTCAGATGAACCGCCGCGTGAATCGAAAGGACTAAGTAGGATATCAAAGCTTTGCACGCGCTCCGAGAGCTAATCTCATTAACGTGACGAGATGAAATTCAGTTCGTCGTCGGAAAGCATCGGCTGGCTGTGAACGGTGTCCTCGCTCTTTGGCATTGCGCCTTCACGGTGTTTGCAATCCCAGGAATTGGAACCAGCGGCTGGCTATCCTGACGACGATGTTTAACTTCCGAGAGGGCGATAAATATGTGACTAGCGAGAGATAGAGAGAAGAGAGAGAGAGTGTGTGTGTGTGTACATTGGAAGGTGAAAAAGAATGGTGGACGCCATTCCGATAGATGTGGATACGCATATGGCTCTCAAATCAAACCCTTTCATTCCACTCCAGAGGTCGCGCTGATGCTCAAACTCAAATATGTATGTACTCCCGGCGAGGTACTGGCTGAGCTAATTATCAATTGAAAATTAGTACAATGATCGTCACAACGTGGGCACATTTGATAATGCCTGCGAATGCTATCAGGAGGGAGAAAAACATTATTTCGTTTATTTCTTTTCTCAACACCCTATCTCCTCAACTGCCTCTTGCGAAACTGTTAGGCATCGTACGTTATAGAGCTCTATGAAAGACATAGTTCCACTTACCGCTTATTGAACTGAAGAGATCAATATTCGAAATGGGAGCTTAGTAAATTTTACATCTCTTTATGACAGCTGCGCGTATGATAAGAATTACTTACGTGATTAAGATAATAACTCCGTAGAGACATGCTTCTGAAAGCAATTAAGCAATAAAATGCAAGCATGCAGCACATAGCCTGTTCATCGACATAATCACACTGGTTATGAATCCTAAGATAGCTCTCTAATTTATTTCCATATGCTGTATTATATTCTGTTCCATCTGTTACAGCTACTTATTCATACACCACATCCGTCATCTTCCCCAGTTTTCTCCCAATTTCTATGCCCTAGGTGGTTATTTTAACCCCCTGAAAATGCTCCAACATAGACTTGAAGATTAATTACTCTTTTCTCCATTCACTTGATTATCTCTTGGGAGATCCTTCAGATCCTTATATCGAAAATATCAGAGAAGATGGATATTCATTTATAAATCACGTTATCCTGCAAACCTTTTGAAATATTTTGAAAAGATATCTGATGTATTCTCATCATAGAACTCCTTTTACCCACTCGGTCCATCCCCTAAATTTCCATCAATTTTCTTTTTCTTTCTAACTCCTAATTTCAAATTTTATCAGGAACGCTTCCTCTACATGTGTTAGTGCTTATTTTTATAAGTCGTGACGAACATCCTATAAATGAATTGCGCACTAATGTGTTTACTAATAGAATCGTGATTTCCGCACTAAGTTTCTATTCATCCATCAGAAAGTCTCCGATACAGTATTTACAAGCATTATTAGCTACAAATGTATTAGATATTCCCGTATTAACTTCGTAAAGATGATGGCCATAATTATTTTGCCCAACGATACTGAAATAATGGAGAATCGAGGGATGGGAGTATTTTAGGAAACGAAGAAAGGATTGAGTGAAATCCAGCGAAGGAGTATAAGATATTAAAGTTCTTTGAAAATGAAGCAGAGTTTTTTTGTTTTTGCATTCAAAGTATTAAATTTCTTATATCTTCACATATTTCCAAAAAGTCGAATTATTTGTCGTACGTTTATGTAAATGCCGGAGCAGATGGTGTTGAAACTCGATTAATGGGTGCGGGGATTGGAATTTCCGGCTGAAATAAAATGTCCAATATTTTATCTGAATTTAGACCTTGAGCGCTATTCGCCAGATTCGATTCCGTGAAAAAAATCACGAGTCGGCGGTTTATGAAAGGATTTTCCCGATTAAATATGGCGGAGACGTGACTTAGTCGTCTTGTGTGCAACGTGAAACTCGAGGAAAATCTTCAGAGGCCGCATGCTATTTTCTCCGCGTTTAACCATCCCGTGTGAACTTCTCAAGGACATTGCGTTGGGTTAGAGTAAAATCATGTCCAGTAGGCCAATTTTGCGTCATTCACCTTATCTTCCCACGTTAGTAACACCCTTTTTTCTCTCATTTTCCCGCGTTTTTGTCCCGCGCCTGAGTTTTAATCGCGCATTAGCGGTAGTTATCAGGAACATTGACGGACGGTTGAGGTAATTTCCATCTTTAATTTCATGGTAGAGCAATTAGAGCAAAATACTTGCAAGCTTTAGCACTTATTTACTGGCAAAAATGAAGATTTTTGACAAGTTGAAAAGTGCAGATAAATAGATAAAGATTTCCCCGCTGTTTGAAAAAAGCCTGTATAAACATTAGCTTCGCTGTGCATAAAAATATGATCGCGTATATTACTCCCCACACATTAGTGTAGATTAAGCAACTAGACGAGAGGAAATAGTGAGTTGGATTAGTGGAATTTCGATTATATAAAATGTCAGCATGAGTCATCAATGAACATTTTCTTAGTATTTATTAAATAATTCTTTTAGTGGTGTATACGAATGGTAGCCAAATAAATGGAGTATCATACAATGACCGAAGAGTTATCCAAAGCTTGATTGAAAACCAAGTGGCCATAATCAAATCAGAACCCAGCCGTACAAAAGCAAGCATAATGAAAGGAGTGAGGCAAGGATGTGCACTGTCTCCCGTAGTATTCAATGTCTACATGGGGAAAGCCATCCAAGAAGTCAAAGAAAAGTCTCCGGGAGCGAATATCCACGGGGAGAAAGTCAGCATGCTACGATTCGCCGATGACATAGCAGTCATGGCAGAAACAGAAGAAGATTTAAAGAACACACTAGGAAATATGGAAAGAACAATGACCAGATATCATCTGAAGATCAATAAAAAGAAAACTAAGGTATTTTTATGCAGTATGAGAAAGGAAGCCAGGACCAATGTTAAACTAGGAAAACAAAAAATCGAGGAGGTGGAAGAGTTCTGTCTACTGGGAAGCCTAGTAACCAGCGATGGACGAAGTAAAAGAGAAATTGCCAGTAGAATTGCCCAATCGAAAAGGGAATTTTGCCAAGATTCTCCTTGTAGCTGCAAGTACAAGTGTGGAAGTGAGGAAACATTTAATTAGAACGTACATCTGGAGCATTTTACTATATGGCAGTAAAGCATGGACAATAACAACTGCAGAGAAGTCAAGGCTGGAAGCATTAGAAATGTGGTGCTACCGAAGAATGATGAAGATAAAATGGATCGACCGAGTGTGAAACGAAGAAATCTTAAGAAGAGTGGGAGAAAAGAGGTGTCTACTGAAAACCCTAAAAAGTAGACCAGACAACTTAATCGGCCACATCTTAAGACACGATGGGCTGATGAAAACGATCATCGAGGGAAAAGTGAGTGGGAAGAAAGGCAAAGAAAGGCCTCGCAGAAGATATATGGAACCGGTCGTGAATGATGTAAAACAGGATTTACGTCAATATGAAGAGGTTGGTCGATAGAAGAATCGAGTGGAGGGCTGCGTTAAACCAATCCTAGGATTGTTGACCGATGATGATGATGATGCGAAGGGAAATTTGTTGTGTTTTTCCCATATTATGCTAGTAATGTCTCTTTAGGTACTATGTGTAAACATCAGTACATGTGCGTAGTGTTGAAAATGTTTTAGGTGTAGTGCATGATTTGATAACTCACCTTGACTTGCCACACTCGAGGTTGCTTGCTGATTGAACAGAAATTGCAGAAGTAGATTTTATTAAGGATATAAGAAAAGAAATTAAATCCCGCGTACAGAATTTATTAAAATGACCTAGGTTTTGAACAAGAACTCCTCGCTATTCTGACCGATTTGAAGGTCAAATATGATTATTATGGTATGGTAGAAATTGCCAACATTTCTGCTAACCAATCCAATGAAAAACTAATGACCGATATGATTACGATAACATTGGTAAATAGACTAAAAGTATCTACATATACAGTGTCTGCTTGTAATTAATCTTTGAACGTATGAGTTACCATTTCGTGTGCGACCCTCTTGTTTTCTGCTGAAGCTCATTTACCTATTCATGTTCATTAAAATTCTTGAGTTTAAATAAAGGAATGGGAAAAGGACGTATTTTGCTGGAGATAATATTTTCACTTTCGGTTTTGAAACTTTCTCATTATTCTTTCGGGCGCGTTTGGGCAACTCACATCACGGAGAGAAGGAGATCAGAAGTAATGACCTTGATGTTATTTTTTTAAGGAAGTGATGCATGAATTCGTCTTGATTAAAAACTATCTCTGAATGTTTAGCTGTTGACGAGAAAACTGAGGAAATTGTGAACGGTCACGTTCCAGACGCGACGTTTGATATATAGAAAAAAATAATGAGTTTCGGGCTTTTCTTTGGACGATATGACTGCTGGAAACAAGAAGTATAAAATAACATGAACGGGAAAAAACGAATTTCCACCCTTCAGAGGCCCAGCGGTAATTAAAAGCAAGCACGACTCAATAGCTGAGAATTTAATTTTTCATTCCATATTTTTTCATGGCCAGATTGTTTGTCGTACTTGGTCACCGAGGGAACTGAAAGGGTGCGGTTTGTTGTCTGTAACGGGCTCTCAGGTTATTGCCTCATAATTTATTTTGGCAAATTTGGCTGACCCTATTTCAGTCTTACCGACCAATGTACTCAATTCTAATAATCCGCGGTGGAATATGGAGTTCGTCAAAGATTAAATAAGAATTCAATGAGGAAATAATTTTTACCGGTAAACAGTAAAAGTGCATAAATATTTTATACTTTCCCATAAGCATCGTCGTCTTAAGTCTTAAGACCTAAGATTTGCTTGAAGCTCTAATCATAGTTTGGACTTTATTGGCAATTCATATTTATTAGAACATTATTTTATAAACCTTCATTCTCGTTGCGTATATCTAACTGCAAGTCATCTTAAGTCATCTAATGTCTTCGTAGCCAATCAACTTTCCCACAACCTTTGTGATTGTGATATCAGCATGTCTTAATTACGATTTTCGATCCAGGATGCTAATGAGATTCTATTTTCTCCTAGTCTCTAAGAATCTCTATAATACCTACCAGTGACCGTGAAAGTAAAGCTAAATATTTACTTATTGCAAATTGATATTAAGCATCTTAGGCTCCTGCAAGGATCATCATATCGCGTCCGCTCATGGATTTGTTACATTATAATTGCGCTTGAGAGAGGGAAAACGTAATGGTCTCGCCTAACTTTTTTCTTGTATTTTAAATTAAAATTTCGACTCAAAGCGAGTCGTGAAAACGATTACTTGAGCAGTACGCTTTTAGAGGGTGTTACAGTACTGATATCGATCACCTCTGACATGACTACGTGAGAGGATAGGGTCTATATTCCTTCCCCGGACTAATGTTTGCCAGTAAATTCAATGGAAACGTAGTATTTAAATTTAAATACAGTGTTCGTAGACCATTTGTGTTGAAAGTGAAATACAAATAATAATTTTTGTTGTCAATCAGAAACTGTCCCTAGATTTTATCGTTCCTTTCGGGCATGTGCGAGCTTAGAGTAAAACAATCAGGCATTTCGTAATTAATAAAATTCTGTCTTCTACAACTTTTTGACACTCCATAGTCAAATAATTAATTAAATAAATAAATTGACAACATAACTCTTGTGAAAACACACACTAACCGGACCAGAGTTTGGCTAAATTGTCGTCATCAGTTGTTGATGGCAATCATGACGAGGAATAATTTAGGAACACACTTTGATACTGCGAAACTTATCTGTTTTAACTATAAAGTTCAATTGTGGAATCATTTAAATTGACCTCAAAACAAATCCCGAAATGAATTGGATAGCTGAAGGTCGTCGTCATTTTCATGATATACATTAATCTTCTTCATGACCTGTCAAGGCTCTTGTTAAGTTTCCCCTGGGATCAATTTCTTCGTTCTCGTTCCAAAAGACTTTAATTTTCTCAGCCGTAAAATGAAGATGACAAACGTAATAGTATTGTTGTGTCGTTCCGCAAAAAAAACGTTGAAAATGGAAATAATATTTGCGAAAATTTAGTTCCGTTATAATGACCGTTATAAGGATGAGAAATTGGGGTGAATTTTAATTTTTTCGTTTTCAGCATGTTTGTTGGAAGAAGGAGGATTTTGTTTCTTTGGTTTTTCACCTAATTTTCATTATTTGTGTGGAAGTTATGTTATTATATCACGTCAGTTGGAACTTAAACTGCAGACTTATACAGATGCACTGTCATTCCTTTTATTAATCAAAGTAACTTATTATCGATCGACCTTTGATATTTACAAGATAATTATTTCTTTCCTTCATCCTTCAACTGAAATTCCTTTTCATTATGTAGGCAAGCTATGACTCCTAGCATGTGCTTTGCGTTACACAATGGCCCTTTTCTATTGGATATTGATTTTTGGCGGCATAAAGTGATAAAATCTCTTGAAGTAACTGCACCGAATAATTTACATAGGTGTTTGGATTGTTGGGTGTAGTTGATGAGGTTGTCATCTCTGCCGGATAGTACTTTTTTAGTGGATTAAGTATTCCATATTTTCCGGATATAATAATTATGCTTGATAACTTGAGTTGCCTTTGGAGATGTACTCAATTTCATGTTTTTCATGGTTCGTTTCATTAGCTTTTTATGGTCGAGTAAATTGTGTGACGGGTCGTTGGTCAAAAGAATAATTTCGTTATTGTTGGGGAAAGCGATAGTTGAATCATACGCCGTCGGACGGTGGTTCTGTTTTTCTTCGAACGTAACCTTCCCTTTCATCATTTCAACAGAGGGTAAGGTAAAGCTTTGCCCTTTAGACAGGAAAACGCAGTTGAACTTTGGAGCAGGCGAGAGTTGAAATCCGGGTTGGTCCATGTTTTATCCTCATCGCACAGGCTTGTCGGAAAGGACTTAAAACGGCAAAGCACCCGATTTTTCATTCTCAAACGTGCTGAGCGCGATCATTTAGCCGTAGGATATGGCTTGAGGTGAGTGCTGGAAGCCAATATTATTAGAATCGTGAATAAATGTCATTTATCTCCACGGAAATGTTCAAAATGCAATTTGAAAGCATACGTAATGATTCGTATCCATGGATGTCAAATGATTGCGTAAGATTGCGTAAGAAATGATTGCTTTTCACGGATAACTAAGTAGTTAAAGCATAGGTTTGAGAAGAACTGTAGATTTACTTAAGTGCGATCGATGGTACGACTCAAGAGTGAAATCTTAAAACTCACTGGCAGAAAATTATATCCTTGTTAAATGAAAGATACAAGGTGGAAGATGATCTAGTTCATTAGATGTGGATAGGAATCTATTAACCTAAGACCTTCGTCAATATAATTATTTCATAATCGAATATAATGCTTCAGTGCCTTCTCTTTTTACGCATTAATGGTAATCTTTGTCCATGGTAAATCCTCTTTGCTTTTTTTCCTCTTTTTAACATCTACATCTGCATAATACCCTGCAAGCCACCATAAAGGCGTGTTGCAGGGGGTGAATTCTCACCAAACATGCACTACATATCATGCATAAAAAAGGATTATTATTTATATACTGTTCTAAACTTCATTATTTAAAAAAAGATAATAATAGCAAAGAAAACATGCAAAAACATGCTGTTAGTTGGGTTAGCTTCAAGTCCTTATACCAACATGCAGCTACCAATGTTATACATTGCTACACTCGTATTGGATATATTTACCGTTATTCATATCCCTAATTGTACGAGGTTAATGAATTTTCTGAGCAGTGCGTAAATTTTATTCCCCAATTGGCCGTTGACTTCCAACTCGCAGAAGAGCTTATACAGGGCCGAGATTGGGCGAGGGATCTAATGACTCATTCCACCTTCCGACGAAGCGCTACTTCATAACGAAGTATCCCTCAAGGCACTTGCTCCTGCTACGTTGCCCTTCTGAATCACAGCTCACTCTACGAAGTGGATCGACAGAGCGCGGGACAGGTGGGAAAGAAAAAGGAAAGTCTCTCGCCTCGTTGTGTATAGAATTCCTACCACGCACAGCAACCACATTGGTTATATATCATCCTGACAATTCTAATTACTATGGATTCCCATCCCGAATCGTGCATGGATGTTGTTTTCGACTTTAGGCTTTGGTTTTTTCACGAAATATTGGGAGATTGAATGATCGGCGTGATTATCAGTGACCTCATGCCTGAAAGTGCTGAGGTGCTTTGAGCATGAGAGCCGGCCCACAGTAATATCATATCGAAAAAAAACTGGCCAAAAGTCTATAAATGGTTTTATTAAGTCGAGACTTTAAAACTCTGCATGGTGATTCTCCAATGAATATCACGCATAAACAATTAACATGTAGTCAAAGTTGATCCATTTTTGCAAACATCAACTTCTTTAATTTTCTCTGGAAATGTAGGAAATCAAGCTGGTACTGAACCTTGGGAGAAAAACTTTGGGGTATGAAATGCAACCATGGTTTAGGAGAGTCATTTTCCATTAATCAAATGTAGGTTACATGATATAATGGTATAATTCCCCATAGATATCGTCCAATATGGCGGACTCTATTTTCAGTTAATTATTCGTCTTCATGCAGGAAAACAGTTGTTAGCGACATTGAGCTACATTAGGTTACTTATTTCAGAAGATTCTAACAAGGTCCCTGAGTAAGAATCCGTTGAGAGATTTTGCGATCAGTGGCGACGTGGAAAGTAAAATCGATTGTTCCATCGCGCTGTGGTAGTCCGCTTCTGCCTGCTGGCAACCTGGAATAAACCGACGAGGCTAGTATTGTGATGTACCCTGATGACACGAACTCCGCTATAGTTATTTTCAAGGTCTACTTATTGGAAGAAAACCGTGCATAGATATTTTAATGACGATACTACATGTCGATTCCTTCGTTACGATAAAGACCCTCATATCGGATGCCGATGTAAGTAGCCTGAAGGCAGTTTTTTCTTGAATCTTTTCGGAATCGAACATCGATATTTCATTCACATGTTTTACTATGCCTTTAAGAGATATATAGCGTAGATAGCATTCATCGCGGATCAAACTAACGAACGCTCTTTGAGACATTATGCTAAGGTTAGTGTTGCATTGCCGTCTCCTTCCTCTCTCCAAGGGCAGGCTTGGTCGTATAAAAGGGGCTTGGGTAATATTCGGCCGCGGCCATGAGAACATAAGGTTGGTAACGCATTGGCCCGAA
Source organism: Platycnemis pennipes (assembly GCA_933228895.1). Classification (NCBI taxonomy): domain Eukaryota; kingdom Metazoa; phylum Arthropoda; class Insecta; order Odonata; family Platycnemididae; genus Platycnemis; species Platycnemis pennipes. Next base: position 94,620,681 of record OW121854.1, on the reverse strand, counting down.
AAGCCAAATGTTGTGTGCTCAAATCTCGCCTCGAGCATGGATGTTGTGGTGTCCATGGATTTAATAAACTGTTAGACGGTACGATTTAACCTTAACCGTTGTAAAGTGCCTTAAATTCCTGAGACTAATACTACTTGAGCTTCAGATGACTCTTCAAGAATGAACTTAACACTAAGGCTTGATTGCAGCATGGTACCTTTCTAGCAATTGAGAGGATTAACATGAAGTATTTGCTCTAGGAAGTTCACGATAGAATAACTAACATTAAATATTATCCGATGACTATGTCATATTGGTTTCTGGGATAGAAGACTTAGCGATCTTTTAGAGATTCATTGTGCAGGACATGCGATGGTTGAAACGCCAGCCAAACTGCAATAACAAGCCTCATGTTTTGCAGTAAACTTGAGAATAAATACCAAGCCCTAATTTGGAAATTAATATTTAAAGCTTCCACAAATACGAAATTAAATTGAGGTTATGTTGAGTTCATTTGTCTATGTAAGAAGTTAGTTTGCTTTTGCAAGGAATGCTCTGTTTTATTTTCCATTGATTAATTTTCTAGCTTGATCTTGCCTGATAGGCTCCTTGAAGTAGATTTTCAATTTCCTCCATAACATTAATTTCTAATCCTTGTGATTGTTCATTTACCTTTATCATCATTCCTTGAATAACCTCTCTAATTTCGTAAGACGTTCAAATGAATCCCTTATTGGCATCTCTCCGGCTAGTAGTGAACTTTTTATATGGTAAGTTACTTATATGCATACGCACGTGCATATATAACTTGAGCAATAGCGTCAGTGTCTCCCTCCTTAACTTTCTCTGCTTATTATGCATGAATAAATTGCCTATAATATATTTTTAATAAAATATTTTTATTTTACCGGGGTGAGTTTCCCGGGAAAAGTCAAAACTGAATCTCTTTTCTCACTTGAGTAAATACTGCCGTAGCTCAGTTAAGCAAACTTAATCTGCAAAATTAAGTTTATCTCCCTCTGACTTGCTTAATCTTCACAAATCCATTGTAAATATGGAGTGTTTTTCTCGATATTGATATCCCTTTCAAAAGGTTTTATTGATAAAGGCTTTCATTTCTTGAGTAGTTGGGATCCAGATTGTGATATCTCAATTTTTCTCAACGAGCATAAAAGATTTCACCCGATCAACGTGCCGGGTTCAAATATTCCTGGTAGAGGACTGGAACCAACCTTTGGTTTCAGTTAGCGTGCTGGTCTGCGTATTGGTCCGGCAAGCCAAACTTCCCTGGTTCCATTCCCAATCCAGAAAGCCTTTCTCTATTTCGACAATTTTCAACACGCTTGCTGTGCATACTCATAGCTTTTTTTATCATTTACTCATTTAATCCTAAGATTGTTTGCCTGCAGCCCTCGCTCTCTGCTTATTCCTATAAAACCTTTGGATTTTCGAGGTTTTCAGGCTTTGAAAATCCATATTGGACTGAGATGAAAATATTGTATTTTACCGGGAGGACTACTATCTCGCCTTTTGTGAATGTAAAATCATTTAGCTCCTTGAACGTGGTGATTTCCGTATCTCAATGTTGCAGCTGCGTTTCCGTGTTCTTAGCTCTCGCCCGTTACAGTATAGCGGATATTCTTGATCTGTACGATACTGATGCCTTCCACCTGTAGGTTGGTGGAAAAAAATCTCAGCTCGAGAAAATTCAGTAAATTAATTTTTCTTAAGCAGAAAAATATTTAAAATCCACTAGATTCGAATTGACGACCTTCGATTTCGACAGGCGGCATAGCAAGTTAAGAAGGTTCCTTTAGCCTTGCATAATGTTGAAGTGAAATCTTACAGGAATAAAAATTGGGAGAGAATGAGAGAATAATATTAATAAAACGTCCTTATTGGGGTGATATTGATACAGAACTGACCCTTCTACAATCTGACCCCTCGTCGAAGTATTTACGCATAAATCATGATTAGGAATTTAAGGAATACTTACTTAAGGAGAACGAAACAAGCACCAAAAGCGTGAGTGACAGAATCGGGGAAATACCTGTTTGTGAAAGTATCAAACCTGAGGGAAAGCGTTCAATTGCTTCACCAGTAACTGTGCAGAAAATGCCCACGCAAAAAGGGGATGTAAAAAAGCCTATGAAATGAAAACCTATTAGTGAGCTGATATTTTAAGGCAGTGTAGAAAGAAATTAAATTTTGGTTGGTTATTTAGGGGAGGCGACCGACAGCTGAGGTCATTTGCGCCATATAGGATAGGTGGGTAATTGGGTAATGGTAGGAGGTTTTAGGGAACGGAGGAAGGGGGGAGAGAAACCCGGCGTCGGCATTAGCCTACTCTTAACGAAAGGCGCCAAGGGGACCACGGCTTAACGTCCCATCCGACGGACGGAGTACTGTACTTGAAATGCCCTCCACTAGCCACTCAAGTGGGGACCGGTTTTCCACTGAAAAATCCGCCACTGCCGGGAATCGAACCCGGGGCCTCGGGATGGGAGACCAGTACTCTAGCCACCACACCAACCCGATCCCCAATTAAATTTTGGGTACGTATTAAATGAATGGAGTTAGGCGTCACTTTGTGGAAGTTACGACACTTGAACATGGTAAAAACACATGTGGTAAAATTCCACAGTAATATTCAATAACCGATCGGTTTCGACGCTTACAGCGTCATTTTCCTGGTACATGGGCCTTGAAAATGACGGTCTAAGCATTTAAATCAATCGGTAATTATATATCATTGTGGAATTGTCATCATCATCATCGGCCAACAATCCTAGGATTGGTTTGACGCAGCCCCCCACTCGATTCATCTATCGGCAAACCTCTTTATATTGGCGTCGCTCCTCTCTTATACATCCTTCACAACTTGCTCCATTCACCTCATGCGAGGCCTGCCTTTTCTATTCTTCCCGTTCACTTTTCCCTCGACAATTGTCTTAATCAGGCCATCATGTCTCAAAATGTGGCCCATTAAGTTGTCCAGTCTTATTTTTAAGGTTTTCAGTAGACATCTCTTCTCTCCCACCCTTCTTAAGACTTCTTCGTTTGTCACGCGATCGATCCATTTTGTCTTCATCGTTGTTCGGTAGCTCCAAATTTCAAATGCTTCCAGCCTGGACTTTTCTGCTGCTGTTATTGTCCATGCCTCGCTGCCATATAGTAGAATGTTCCAGATGTATGTTCTAATTAAATGTTCCTCGCTTCCACGCTTGTATTTGCACCTGTAAGCAGAATCTTCTTCTGGTAAAATGCCCTTTTCGCTTGGGCAATTCTACTGGCAATTTCTCTTTTAAATTGTCCATCGTTGGTTACTTGGGTTCCCAGGTAAATTAACTCTTCCACCTCCGCGATTTTTTGTTTTCCGAGTTTAACATTAGTCCTGGCTCCCTTTCTCCTACTGCATACCAATACTTTAGTTTTCTTTTTATTGATCTTCAGATGATATCTGGTCATTGTTCTATCTATATTTTCTAGTGTCTTATTTAAATCTCTTTCTGTTTCTGTCATGACTGCTATGTCATCGGCGAATCGTAGCATGCTGTTTTTTCCCCGTAGATATCCACTCCCGAGACTTTTCTTTGACTTCTTGGATGGCTTTCTCGAAGTAGACATTGAATAATATGGGAGACAGTGCGCATCGTTGCCTCACTCCTTCCACAATGCTTGCTTCCGCACTGCGGATGCGCACTGGATCCTGATTTGATTATGACCACCTGGTTTTTATACAAGCTCTGGATAACTCTTCGGTCATTGTATGATACTCCAATTTCTTTCAGAGCCTTTAGCATCATATTCCAATCCATGTTGTGAAATGCCTTCTCCAAATCTACAAATGCATCAAACGTCGGAAGATTCTTCTCTATCCTCTTTTCTATCATTAGCCTGAGGGCCAAAATCGCTTCTCTTGTGCCCTTGTTTCTTCTGAACCCGAACTGTTCCTCATCCAGGAACTTCTCCGCTTTTCGCTCTATTCTTCTGTAGATGATTCTCGTCAATATCTTCGAGGCATGTGCCATCAGACTTATGGTCCTAAAATGTTCACAGTAATCAGCCTTCTTCTTTTTGCAATAGGGATGATGACGTTATTCTCAAAGTCCGTCGGTATCTCTCCTGCTGAGTACACATCGCATATGGTTTTGTACAGGTGAGTAAATGTCTTCTCTCCGGCGTGTTTTATAAGTTCGGCATGAATATCATCCATTCCCGAAGCCATATTTGTCCACAGATCCCTTACAGCTGCATCAAATTCTGATCTTATCATTGGAGCTCCCAATTCATCCATATCGACTTCATTTTCCTCTTCGATTACTTCCGCTCTAAGATAGCTTCCATTGTACAACTCTTTCAAGTCCTGGTACCTGTATTCCTACCATCTCTTCACTTGTCTTCATGTTCAATTAAGAGTTCTCCATTCTTCTCCCTGATCCAAATACATCTTGCAGCCCGTTCCTTGAAGTGATTTCTCACCAACCTGTAGGCTACTTCTACATTTCCTTTTGAATGAATGAATGTTTATTAATTGTCACAGGGCTGTGCCCCTTAAGGACAAAAGAAAATGTACATAGTTATACGAGCAACAAAAAAGAAATAAATCAGCCAATCCATACAGTATACAAGCTGTGACAAATTAAATATAAATTAAAACAATTGGCATGTAAAAAAGGACAAATGCGAGGTTGCTTTGTACATCTTCGCATAGATCCTTCATCCACATTTCCCTTGTTTTTCTCGCTTTACGGTTTATTTCATTCCTGCTTCTTTTGTAGCGAAGTTGTCCTTCTTCAGTTGCCTCATTTTTATGTTTTCTTCTCTCTTCAATTAATTCTAAGACTTCTTCTGTAATTAATGGCTTCTTCTTGACAATTTTTCTCCTCCCCAGAACTTCTTTCGCTGCTTCCTCTAGCCCGATTTTGATTTTCTCCCATCTCTTTTCTACTGATTTTACAGTCAAATCCTCTTCTGTTTTGTTTTCCACTGCCTTCTGGAAGGCCAGCCGTTGTTAAGGTTCCTTAAGTTTCTTTACTTGTCATACGTTCTTCATTGATTTCTTCAGTTTCTTGAGTTTTAAATGGCATTTCATCATCTCTACGTTGTGGTCACTGTCGATGTCTGCACCCGGATAACTTTCGCAGTTCTTCATCTGGTTTCTGATCCTCTGCTTCACTACTATGTAGTCAATTTGAAATCTTCTTCTGCCTCCGTACATTTTCCAGGTATATCTTCTCCATTGGTGGTTGTGAAACAATGTGTTTGCCACCACCATCTTATCTTGTGTTCAGAATTCTATAAGTCTTTCTCCTCTCTCATTTCGATTTCCCAAGCCATATTTTCCTGTTATTCTTCCATCTTTACCTTCGCCAACGGCAGCGTTCCAATCTCCTAAAATAATTAAGTTTTATTCTCCTTTTATATGCTTTATTACTTCCTTGATATACTCATAGACGTCTTCTACTTCGTCATCTTCGTAGTCCGACGTAAGCAAGTAAACTTGTACCACAATGGTATCTCTAGGCTTGGTCTCAATCTTCACCATTATAATTCCTCTCACTGTACTGCATGAAGCTCTTAACGCGCAGTCCTGCACTCTTCCTGAGCACTATGCCAACTCCAGCGTTACCATTATTTGATCCAGTGTGAATAATTCTATAACTTCCACTCCAAAAGTCTCCTTCTTCGGGCCATCTCATGTCACTGATTCTTAATATTAATAATACCCTAGAATGACTATCACACTTGACTGATGTACTCTATCGGGTAGTCCCCGCCCAGAGATCACAATTGGGGACTATTTTACCTCCGGAATATTTTACTTAAGAGGGTTCCATCACATCATGATAAGAAAGAAAGGAGTGGAGTAGCTGCGACTCCTCGGGATAATAATGTGGTGGTTTCCCCTTGCCTTCTACATCGCAGTATTACAGCCGTCAAAGTATGTGTTACCACGCCTATATTGAAATGAGTGTCGCTGTACCGACCACTGTGGTCTCCACCTTCACTCATGTGAAGAAGAGCTGCTGCCCTCTCCTCCGGTTGATGGGAAGCGTAATTGTTGGCGACCTCCGTCGCCAAGTCACGGCATCTTCACAGGTTTCTGTATTATTTAGTGGCCTACCTCACCGAGGGATAGACCAAATACCCCTCGGAGTGCCGCCGCTTTTTGTCCACGACTGCTTATTCGACGAGTTAACTCGCTTATCTCGCAGCTAACCTCTATATCCAGTGGTCGGCCCATCATCCGCAACCCGGTGGACGCTCTCGGTGGCTTCAAGTGGCTCAACCCCGAGTGTGGAATTGTACCCTGTGAGTTTATCATGCTCAATTTTGGCACGTAGGAAAATAGAATGTGGGAGAAAGAGAGAAAGTGGGACCACCACGTCAACAATTTGTTGCGCCCTCTCCCTCCTTGGGCCTGACTCGATCCTTTTCCGCACCTCAAGCACGGGGATGAGGAAAAAATAGGAGAGACCAATCGATCTGGACCGCCCACATCCTCCTCATCCCCCATCCACCTACTCACGACTTTTGATCCCAGGTCTCGGGCCGCCGCCCACCCGTCTCCCGCCCCTGATACCCTACCCTCTCTTCCCGTCTTCGGCAATCTCATCATCCCTTCCTTCTCTCTCCCGTCAAACCCCTCCCTCACTCAACCGCGTCAATGTGCTGCTGCAGCCTGTCTGTCTCCCTTACATCCTCCCCAGACGTCCATTCCCTTCGCCCCTACTCGTCCGTCGTCTCCATCCTCCAGCTTTCCCGCCTCGTTGAATTCAATAAATGGCGAGTGCCCGTCCAGACCACCTGAACTCATTTCTTCCCACCGATTCCTTGGCTGGTAACCGAGAGTTTTCTCTTGCCCCTTTGCGATCCGCCCACGGTACAAAAATATCGGATCTGATAAATATAACCGCGAAAAAATCAATAGGATTTTGCGCATCTTTTATTCTTGTTAAAAATAAGCTAAATGGGGATTGCCATAAATAAAGTCAAATAGAAAGCATCCCTTCTGCAGGAGTGAATACCTACGGGACATTTTCAACATGATGCGATTTGCTGATGGCATTGTGGTGACGGTATGGACAAGAAGGAGCTTCAAGGAGACATGGTAATATTAAAGACTAGTAAACATAAAAAAGACAATGGCTAAATATCACCCGAAGATCAGTAAAAATGTGTTGGCATGGAGTAGGAGAGAAGAGACCAAGGCCAACGTTAAATTAGGAAAACAAAAACTCCACGAGGTGTTAAAGTGTTGTTATTAAACAAACCGAGTAACCAGTAATGGACTTTTTATTTTAGTTTTAAAAAATACCAAGTTCCACTTCGTGGAATATCTTGCGATTGTGAAGTAAAAATCATTTAGTCAATAGATTAACCCTGGTGAAGAGAGCTTTCTACTAAATGAAGATTCTACTTACAGCTGAAAATGCAAACATGGAAGTAAGGAAACAATTCATGGTAAGGTACATACATCTGGAGCATGTTTTTTCATGGGAGTGAGGCATGAACGATGGCAGCAACAGAGAGGAGAAAGCTAGAAGCATTTGAAATATGGTAAAAAAAACAAAAGAATGAAGAATATCAAATGGATTAACGAATGACAAACGAATAAATCCTAAGTAGAGCGTGATTAAGGATAAGTCATCTGAAAGTCTTGAAAAGGAGACGAGACACCTTATTCGCCCATATCTTAAGACAGAATATATTAAGCGATGAAGGCAATTGACGAGAGACAGTAGAATGGGGAGAATGGAAAAGAATAGCTTTGCATGCGATGCATGGAACAAGTAGTGAATGATGAGAAAGAGAAGAATCACGCAAATATGAAGTGTTTAGCAGGTAAGTAAAGCCTTCACCCAGTTGAAGATACTGTCTGATTCTGGGCAAATATTTTCTTATAAAAATCGTTATATGTGTTGCCGTATGAATTTATATTGGTGTCTAAACTTGAAGGTTTTTCGTCGCGATTACAGGGTGTTTTTCGTAAACACATCATTTGCTGACGCAACAACTTCGAAGTCATCAAAATCATATTTGGTTATTTATTGCATACCACGGGATTTTGTAAGCTGGAATTTTCCGAATGCGGGAAATTGTAGTTGCTACATAACTAGAGACGACATAAAATAATTTCTCTACATATCATTACTATATTTAATGAAACATAGAAGAAAACGCTTTCCAATATGACTATATTAGGCTAATTGATCAAGTTGCTCTAAAAAGCGTTAGTCGTTGGATTTAGTCGTCAGAATTCCTTGTTTTCATACGTAAAGATTTTTTTACCATTAAAAGAAATTTAGCCAAGATTTTAGTCCTCGGCTTGTTATTTTTCCTCTGTTTTTAAATAACGTCAAAACATTTGCGAGGCGTAAAAGTGAGTAAAAATCTCCGTGAAGGGTAAGATGTTCTAATTGTTCTGCTACTGGCACTGTTTACTGCAGCATGAGATGGAATATATTTTCATCTTAGGTTATTTATTTTAGCAGTGGTAGCTTAAATTGCCATTTCCCATGCAAAACGCCGTATTTATGCGGACCGCGTAAGGAAATGGAGCAGCGGGTATAGAGGAATGCATAATATGAGGCTCAGAGACAACTCTTCCGCACTTAATTGCGCCTCATAAATAGGGTGACGTCAACAGACTTTCAAGGACGATATCATGCTTCTCAAAAACCTAGCAAGACGTGATTGCAGTGCCGATGAAATATTTTGTTTCTATCAGGATTATGTGACGAAGCCATTAGCGTCAGATGCGAAGGAAACTCGCAAACCAATTTTGTTAGCAAAAAGAGAACTGGTTGGCAAACAGCGTGAATTGTGATCACGAAAGTCATATGCTGCACACAGTGGCAATCATTTATCATGCGGCGAAAATCATGATTGAGCATACTAGTTTGTGCAAGTAAGCTTTAGTGAGTTGGCTTAAAAAGTCAGAGCGGAATTAGAAATTATTCTCTGTAATGAGATGGCTCATCAAGACACGGCCACCGGATAACTCATTCCAAAGTTTCCAAGTCGTCTCCTATCACCTTTTCTCACCGATTCGCGTCTCTTAGATTAAATTTTCAGCTAAATCTGTATGTGTTCTGATTCCCTTCATTCCATACGTTAGTTTTCCTCTCCCTTCCGTGCTTACCTTACATTTTCCCTCTGTTCACCTCTATAGTATTCCATTACCTCGCTTAATTTTCTGTTTGACTTTCTCGTTGCTATCTTTGGAATTCTCTGGCTAAATTAGACTAAATAGTTTTTCATTTGCTAATTTCTCCATCCCGAAAACCTTTTCTATACTTCTCCTCACCAAAATCAATGGGGAGCCAAAGTTCCACTAAATCTTTTCCCGAAGTGATAAGGGATCTGAACTGTGTGGACGACGTCCCTGGGTGATGAAGAGTTCATACTATATACCTTCCTGCTCATGAGCTACGAGTTGGTTTAGCGGGTTTTGTAAAACACTTGAGCTTCATCTTTTGTCATTCACACTTTTATGTCACAATGCTCTTATTGCATTCATTGGTATTTAACTTGTTTCCAAGAAGTGGAAGGATTTACAGCGTACAATGCTTCCTAAGGCGTACAATGTACGAGTTGGTTGTATGTAATTATTGCATTTACGGTTATCTTCCACCCCCTTCCACACACCCTTACGGTTGCTCGAAGAGTATTGCGTAGATTTAGGTTTACATATCTAATCTTAACTCCCAATATTTTAAGAAACGTATGTTAGTTGGTCAAAATAGCCAGCGTTTAAATAAGTCATAGATAAGTGCAGCTTATAGGCAGAGGGAGTGCGGTTGGAAAATATTACTTCCCCTCATGAGTAATTCATAACCAGTGAAAAGTGTATTCATAAGTACTCAATTCTAACTAAATGTTCTTTGTTGTTTTAGGAAATTAAATTTATCCTTTTCAGAAACCAAAGTTAGTAGGTTTCTATAAAATTTCCTCCACTCATTCTCTATTTATATTCCTTACGTAAGCAGTTGATTTATAGTGCATATAATCTCTCTTTAAACTTTTCCATCTCATTTGCTGAATTTGTGCTAATGTGAGTAAGTGCTGCTATATTTGACACTCACTTATCATTCTTCCACTCACATGTCATCTTCTAGTAATCTTATTCAGCTTTTACAACTAGGACGTCTTTGATTCTCTTCAGGTCTTGTAATTTCTAGGGCCAACTTCCTTACTTCTTCTACAATGGTTTACGCCCTCTTCCTCTTTCTCTTAATGTGGATAAACCCATGTAGGAGTTTTGTCCGCGTTTACTCAAATTTGAATTAAAAAAAAGGCAAATCAGTTTTTGAGTCATTTGATCAGGAAGTTACGTGATAAGCTATTGTATCTTCATTACCAGCACATTCCTCATCCTGCTTTACCCGTTTTCTTAAACCTCAGGAATTGTTTTACTATATTACTCACTCTTAATTAGTGTAGGGGTTTTAGTGTAGAACTATAAATATATCTGCATTGTGAGTCTTTTCTTTTTTGAATTTATCATACACTTTTAATCATTTGCTTTTAATTAATCTCGTGCAGAGAAAAAAATGATACGGACTACTTCATGGGGCGTTGAACTTTGTACCCTGCGGCTTGTTTCGTCGGATGAAATACAAAGCCGACACTTGGTTCCCTTCCACTGTCACTCCTCTTCTGGAGAACGAATTACTCGTTCCTCCCAACCGTTCGGAGAATCTCATCTGCTTCGTTCTCCTCCGCTATTAACCATGATCACTCGGAGGGAGTCGCGCGATCAAGGAGGCCGGCGGAGTATTCGTGTCGAGCAAGAGTTTATCCGTACCGGAGAGAGAGAGAGGAATCTGAAAAGCTTTCAAAGGGAACGAGTGCGTCAACTTGGCGAGAATGCGGAGGAGGATCCCGCGAGTGAAGGGAAAGGTTTTCGGTTCGCCAGATGTCGGAAGGCATCCGTGTGATTCGGGGGAGCCGAAATGAAGTGGGCGCCTGAAGGATAAGAAGTGTCATTTCATTTGGGTCTTGGGCGAATGGATGCTTCTGGCGGAAGTGGGGTGAAGGCAATAAGGAGGGAAGTGATGTGGTCAGCGGCGAAAAAGGCGGAGGATGATGTGAAACGAGGCGGGAAGATAACTAGCTTTAACGGTCCAGATGTGCGAGATGAAGTGTGGTTGGAAATGATAACCTCCGTCCTTCGTCAGGTTCACTTGCCATCCGTGTTGGCTGGAGTGCTTATTACGAGGCTTACCGTGCGCCCTTAATTTTGCTTCTGACGTGGCAACTTTTGATTGTTATCGCCTGTTTCTTTGTTGCATTCCGCTCTGCAGACTTCTCTTCTCGTTAAAGCTGAGTTAATTTCGGAGGGTATATGACTACTACGGAAGCCTAATTGCTTTTGTCAAAAGGAAGCTACTCCACTTGAAGTACTACTTGGGAGAGTATTTCATACGTGGAATCGTGGAAAATTGTGAAATTTTTTTCTGCTACAGCGTTACTCCAATGAAAGTACTATTTTGCTGAGTATTTTGTATGCGGAATCATTGAAAACTAGTGAATTGTTTCTGCTACAGTGTCCCTTCCTAAAATTTTTAAATCTACAACCACTGAAGGGCAGAGCTTTGAGAAAAAGTTATGTGTTCATGTAATTCAATTTTATTATTTTTCTATTTAATGATTCTAGTTAATTCTATTCTTTATATCACGATAATTTTGTTGCTATAAATGAGATCCAGTAGACTTGGGCTTTGATGTCGCTGAAAATTTCACCAGCATTAAGCCAAATGGCTTCTGTCAAAGGGTAGCTGCTCCACTGGGAGTATTTCATATGCAGAATCATTGACAATTACTGATTTTCTTCTGCTTCAGTGGCATATTGGTACTACAGCTTTGTATAATTTCACCCATGAAATCCATTCTTTGTGAATAATCGGAAGTTTTTTCTCCTATTGCTGCTCGTAATTGTAATATTCTGTATCAAATATTGTTCTCATTCATATCCTCTGTGAGGTCAATATGTGGACTTGTTGTGCGCGAAGTTGACTACTTCATGCTCGCGAATGAATCCAATGCAAACCAAGCATGAAGCTGTGGTAATCCTAATTGGGCGTTTTCAGGGACTCAGTTTTAGCTTATTCCTTGCCAGTGTCTGTTCGTAGGTTTCAGCCCACACCTCTTAATTGCAGAGTCACCCATTGAAAACGGGAGGGAAGCTGGGAATAGTAGTGCTAGCATTTGTTGGGCGGATGAAACGGAAATGCCAGAGATGAGCTCGATAACGCCCCAGGCTGCATTTACCGAACTTCCATCCGATCTCACTCCGCCTTTCTCTTCCATTGCCTTTCCACTCATCTTCCTCGCTCTCTTTCCCCTTATTCCTTTCATTTTTCGCATCTCTCTCTTACTTTTTCGTCTGGGAGACGAATTAATTCCATGTCCGATGGTAATCTCTCATTTAAATTCGCTTTGTTTTTTCCTCGAGAGTCACCTCGGGCGAAATGAGCGGAAGGGCAAATATTCCGGAGTATATAGAAAGCACCGGTCGTGTTGTAACGGATTGCTTACATATTTCTCTTTGCTTTCTTTTCTTTTTTTTTCACAGAAACCCAAACTTCTCTATCCACCCGCCGACCTCGGCATTCGTTCTTTGGATCCGTTTTTCTTTTGTTTCACCGATGCTCGCCTCCCGCCCTAAAAGAACGCGGTCGCCCGGATAGGAATTGTCTTTCTACGAAGGCACGACGCCGTATTAATCCGTCCCCCCCACCCTTTCCCACGATACAACACCCCTGAGGCATCCTCAATTTTTTACCCCTGTTGTTTCCAACGGATGCGACCAATCGGGAAAGTTTTATTCTCTGTGCTTAACCGGCCTAAGCTTTCGGTGCTTGTAACCAGGAATTTTCCAAGAATTTATCACTCGTATCCCTTTTCATGTGCGACCTAGCTGTAATTAGGCATAGAGGCTTTAGGGTGCTTTTGGGAGTGATTAACGTAATGCCTTTCATATCCTTCTTTTATTTTGCTTCAAATCGAGTTAGAACACTTTTTTTTTATTTCTGTGCGCATTATTTAAAACGAAAATTATTTCCACAAAATCGTGCAGCAGGAAATGAAGAGCAAAGCAATAACGATTCTTCCGTACTTCACCGGTGGTCGATCATCGATCAATCTATGCTTTCTTTTTTCATTGGTCAACTTCGCCGTGATAGGAAATGACGTTATAGCATATCCTCGTGTCTCCATTATCTTTATCCCTCTTTTTCTTCGCTAATGAAATCGTATCTTTTTACAATATACCAATCTTTTGAAAGTCATCTCGGCTTTTCAAGGGGTTCAAGATGTTAGATAGCTTTTACTTCATATCGATTCCAATTTATATATATTATTGTTGCACTGTAAAAATCGTAGAACCGGGAACTTCCCTCGATATGGATTTGAAGCAGTTACTGGCTCCGTTCTGTTGAATTCCTTCATGATTAATTGGAGAAAAAGGCACATTGAAATTTCTTCAAATTTCAACGTGCTATTTACTTACGTGTTATATACCCAACAGTTTCGTTGGAAGATTTGTCACCATCAACTCATCGTAACAACTTCCTAATATAGCTCTTTTTCCTAGAAACACACATTGAAATAACTATACTAGCTTCTTTACTCCGCCCTCTCTTTCCTCTATGCCGACTAGCATTTTTGACACCTATCCAATGGAGGTTAAAATTTTCAGAATACTTCATATCCAATCCATGTTCCCTCTTCTTTATAGGCAATACCCTACTCTTAACTCCTTTCTAAAGATTATTTTCATTGCATAATTGTGTTACATGATTTGTTGTAATAGAAAGATGGATTTCTTTATTGGGGCTACATGTACATCAACATCTACACTATACCCTGCAAGCTACCGCGAGGGTGTGTGGCAGGGGGTGAAGATCACCAAACATGCACTAAGGTAGTGTGTTCTTTCTGGCTGAAATGTATACCATTGGTGTAGTAGATGGCTCATAAACGCATACTTTCATTACTGTGGATCCTTTTTATAGGATACTATTTTGCGCTTCCTCCTCATTACTTTTAATAAATTTGTCCAAATGCTCATCGATTTCAGGTTCTACATCTACATGAAGGAGAGGCCTTAATTTCTCTTACACTGTATATTTTATTTACACTGTACATATTTTAGAAGCGTGGTGGCCTTGTGGGTAGAGCGCTGAGCTACTGATCGATGGGTCACGGGTTCAAATCCGGGTGAAGCATTTGGACGCCCCCAAACGAAAAATCCTCGGAGTGCGAGGTGGCCCAGGGAAAGGAACTGGCCCCCCTACCCTGAATGTGTGAAATTCATACGTCTGTGGTGTAGTCCGGGGTGAGCTCTACCCACACCTATCGAAACCAACCTTCGGGTTGAATCACTGAGTGAGCGAGTGACTGTATATTATTTTATATTCTACTTCAATAACGGCTTTAACTTATAGGGCTTATAATAATTTACATTATATGAAGAGGTTGGCCGATAGAAGAATCGAGTGGATGGCTGCGTCAAACCAATCCTAGGATTGTTGACTCATGATGATGATTGAAGTTGTTGATGTTGATGATGTTACTTTTCACTAGTTAGGCCCCACCTTGAGTATGCAGACTGTATATGGGATACGAATGAATTAGGTTTGATCAGAGAACTAGACAGTGTGCAGCGTAGAGCAGCTAGGTTCGTTAAAAGGTGTTACGATAGGTTGAGCAGTGTTTTAGAATTAATACAAGAATTAAGGTGGGAATCATTGTCAGACCGTAGGTTTAAGTACAGATGAATTCTATTAGAGAAATTTAAATCGGATTAATTTACTGAAGATGTTAGGAACATGTTAAAAACACCAGCGTATATTGCTAGATTAGACCAGACAAATATGATTAGAGAGATTGTCGTACTTATAGATTCAAAATGGCATTTTCCCCCGTACTATAAGAGAACAGAATAGGCGGTATAGCAAAGGAATAGGTAGGGGAAATATTTTAGAGTAGTATGTAGTGCATGATGCATGTATTAATCCCTTAAATACTATAGATGCTAACAATCTAGTTGCATGAGACCCTATAGTTGCTTGTTTGCATGCCGGTGGTGCATGCTTGGGTGATCTTCACCCTTTGCCACACACCCTCGCGGTGGCTTGCAGGGTATTGTGTAGATGTAGATGAAGTAGAACCGTGTACTCTGAGAGTTCTGTTGATTTGACAATTATATCATCCTGTTATCAGATCCTTCTGATGTGGAGGTGTTATCGGTCCTTTTATTCTTTATTTAATTAAAATAATAAAACTATATCTTTGCTCGATGCAATCCTCGTGAACTTTGATTAGTCTCGCGGTCGGGCGCATTATTTTAAGGGTAAAAAATATCTCCGCTTAATACGACTTGCACTGTGGTTCCGATCTTGTTTTTTCATGGTAGTCAGTACAATGGAATGGATGTCACTCTAAATTTTTATGATCCTGAGCGAGAACTTGTACGATTCCCGTGCCCCTCGATGGAGTACCTTGTAACAGGTGATGCGTCAAAAAATATTTCCGAGAAAAATAGCCTGTGGGACTTGGCTGCATCGAAGACTGTTTCGGGCAGGCTTAAACGTCCTGAGCCACGTTTTACCTCAGATTTCGCTCGAGATTTCGCTAAAAGCTTTGTCTTCGTGACTGGGATGTTTCGCTGGGTATCTGATAAGAGATCGATTACGACATTGCCGAGTACAAGCCTTATCTACTCCAAAAGTGCTTCTCTCGACCTGAGGGCACTTCCTTGAGACGGAGCTGTGGAGATCCTTCCTTGTTTCAACTGCGGCTTCGTCGACTGTATGGGCCCTGACTGCATCGCCCGCGTGACGTATTTCCTGAACCTCAACGTTGACTTGGAGCACTTGGAGAGACAATAGCCGTGGAGGTGGCCACCATTGTCGCGCATAGGTCACACTATGTATTCCGTTTAGTGGATTACTATTATGATTCATTTTATATCATATCAAACTCTGCCTGAAGTCTACATATCTCATCCAACAGAATAACTGGTTGTCACATACTGAACTCCTGCCTTTGCAGATTCCGTTTACAGCTGCCTTGCTCTGCATACTTCGATGATGTATTTTGTCATGCTGTCGTGCAGTTAAAGTTGGTGGTGCTAACATTACATCATGATGGTTCTTGATTTCTGCAGTGAGAGGGGTAAAATACATTTTTAGTGATTCTTGTATTGACTTATTATTTTCTAGATTTAGTTTTTTTTTAGTTTTTGGTAACCCTGGAGAAAGGTCTGTTTATTATTTTCGCAGTTGATTTACTTATAAATACAGAGAAATATGCATTTTTACCCTTCGAATGTCGTAATTTGTTACTGTTGCCCGCCTTTATGAAGGCTTAAGAGACACAAAGTAACTGCAGAGGTTATAAATTTCTCTAATGTTCTCCCCGAAGAAACAGACCGATTAACTCGTCGTCAGAGGCTTTCGGGTGCAGCTGCGTATAACGCGTTGTCGGTGTGGGAGCTTTCGCATCATTGACTGATGATGCGTCCTGCAATGGCCGCGAAAGCTCGCACACCGCCAACGCGTTATACGCTGCTGCACCCGAAAGCCTCTGACGACTATGGATTTCGCTGCGAAAACCTACGTTCCAGACCGATTAACTACCGATACGTTTTCATGAAGAGTTAAAGAAGAAAGCATTTCGTGGGAATTCTGAAAAGAAGACGAAACAACCTCGTCCTATCGCATACTCAGGTATCGTAGCAGCCTCAGGGAGTCAATGGAAAAGTGAATGGGCAAAACTGCGGGATAAAATCGCTAATGAGGTACATCTACGCCTACATTTTACCCTGCGAGCCACCACATGGGCGTGTAGCAGGGGGTGGTAGGTCACCAGCCGTGGATTCGAGATAAGCTGAAAACATTTTGTTAGCTAATAATGTGGCGTGTGTTTGAAAGAATTACTCTTTGCAGCAACACAGTCGTGTGCTGTGTAGGGGGAGAACAAATTCTCGTATCACTCGGTCCGACAGTTAATTTCTCCTTGTTTGTCGCTTCTGTCCCTCCTGCTGATGTAGTTTTTATGCATATATATTTGTTATGTAGACAGTTATGTGTAAACTACGCGGTTGCCTGCGCGGTATCAGCCAGGTGATGTTGGAACAGTGAAAACGGACGGTGAATCTCGTTCTGTGTCCAGCGAGCTACGGTAGTACTTAGCATAGATTAATATTGCACAGTTGTGACCACGGCAATGTACTGTTGGTAACCGGATGCATACATTTTTTCCCAACGCTTCGAGTAACGTGACGACATTACTGGAATGGACATATAATGGCATAACATAACTGGGCTGGAATTATGTCTGCAGTGTCAGATTCGAATGCATGTGATTCGAATTTTTCGAAAACCGTTAATCTAGGGTTTTCCGACCGAGCTCATTCAAAAGACGAATAGCACTATTTGTAAAATGGGGTCGTTTACCATATTTTTATTGCCGAATCGAAATCCGATTTTGTAAAATAAAAAGACCTGTATTTTTCCGTTTTTTGATCCATCAATTATTTCTCCAGTTATAAGCGGCAAAAAACGTATGTATTTAATCCTTTCGGAAAAGTGGGCGTGGTGCAACCTCTGACGTATATTGACTTCGTCCAATCACAACTGAGCCCGCGAAGCTACTTTGCTTTATCGAAATGGGGGACACACATGTGAATCTGCCAATAGGAGCAGTTGCGACAGCCTCTGTGCGAGCAGACCTTCCGAGAACCCCCCTCCACTCCCTTCCCTTCTCCGAAAAGCAGTCACGGCCGGGAGGAAAATGACGTCAATGATATCATAGCAGCTTTTTCGGTGGGTGTCACCTTTTGCTTATCTTAATTTTTGATTTACGAGTGAATGGTTATGGTTAGAAGATTAATTTTGTCACTAAAATTCGTTTTTCGTTTCCATCTAACGATTCATGTACAAAATTGCAATTTCAGTGTCATATTTCAGAAATATTTACTGTTTGGTGCCTTTTGGTAAGTTTTGGCTTATGGCGACGTTGGGTACCTTTATACCTGACTTCCTCCACCGCAACGAAAATTACCTACCAATCTAGAATGCGCAAATTATCTAAGCTGTCGGTTTTCTACCCGTTATAACCTCTTTTTTCTCCGTAGTTAATTGAGGATATATTGCAGAAGTGAGCGCGAGTTTGATCTTA
The DNA here is from genome assembly GCA_933228895.1 of Platycnemis pennipes. Classification (NCBI taxonomy): domain Eukaryota; kingdom Metazoa; phylum Arthropoda; class Insecta; order Odonata; family Platycnemididae; genus Platycnemis; species Platycnemis pennipes. The sequence continues at coordinate 94,602,507 of OW121854.1, read as the reverse complement.
AATACTCTACAGTAGTCTTTAAACAGTCTATTGTAGTTCATGTTATTTTGTAAATGTTGATCAGCAATAACAAACTAAATCGATATAATAATAGCTATAGTGCAGATGTACCTACTTGTTTTTGTAATAAATGTCGTCTATAAATCATAAATATAATGAATATCACGCATGAAAACGTTGATTGTTTTTGCTAATTTATCTCCGAGTGTTTGTTATTTGCATATTTGATTACTCAAGTGATCGACAATTGAAGTTTTTAATGGAATGTGTGTCTTTATCTTTTGGAGCTTTGTAAATTGTAAATTGTTCTTTTTATGGTTTGTCTCGTGGTGCAGTATCATGACTCAATTGGCGATATTCTGCTCTTTTTTCCTTTGGCTATCAGCCATATGTGCCGCATTGCTATCATTATCATCTCTCTGTTTCAAGTTTCGCTTCTGCATTTTGCCGTGATTTAATCTTATCTTTCAAATGTGATCACAATAGCTTGAATGCGCCAGAGACGCAATCTGACGATGTATTAAAACATTTTCTCTGTAAAAAGGTTCTACATACCATTACCTCCATTGAAATGAGTTTTTCTTCTCTTTTTAAATCGGAGTTCAAAAAGTCTCCATAAGGGATAACCATCACTCCTAAAGGGCGTTTAAAACGAAACAAAAAAACTACGTGGCGTGAAGCAGAGATAAATACCGAATAACGTGGCGAAAAATAACTGGAACCTTTTTCTGCGCAGTCATTAATTTAGTAAAGTTTCCATACCAGTTTTTACTTGGTGAAATTTTAATATCTCGTCTCCCCATGCATTAGGATAGGATATTAATACATCTTTAAATAGCTATCATAAAGAAAAAAGGCCTTAATCTTATTATGGGAGTTTCCATTTAAGGACCATTTAAGTATTTTTGAGCACATGACAGTATTGTAAATAGTTTATATTTCAAGATGCTCGCCAATTTTTATTCCACGTAATTAAAGTTATAAAAGTAGCCTAACTTTTCATAAATCATAGTGTCCTAATGATGTGTCATTTCTGTTAAAGAGGAGGAAAATGTTTTAGAGCTTGTCCATTCTTTTGTAAGTACGTACGATGTTTCGTTTAGTCTTTTTTTGTTTATTTAAGTGTGGCTGAAAACTTATTAATTGAGATCATGGTTCGAGTTTTTTATTCTTAGCATGAAGCCTTTCATCCACCTCATTTTTCACTGGCTAAATTGCAGTCTGTCGTTGTCAGGGTGATAAGTGAAACCTATTTGGCTCTTTCTCCTCTTAATTCATTTACTAGAATCACATACCGCTTTCTGTGGTAATGTGCATTACACCATTTATTTCCAATGTTGGCTCATGGCATTGAACCGCGTATTTACAGCAGTTGTAATTAGCAATTACAGATTTGGCGTGTTTTAAGCATTGAGTGTCATTTTTGGTGAGACACATAAACCTCATTTATTATATGCATATTCGCGGATTTGGATAGTGTAGATCGTATCAGTATTCCACATGGACGTGATACGACTCATCAGTGGAGTTGATTTGGCCGATATGTTTCTTCGTCCTCTAGATAAGTTTTGACAGTGATTTTTCCAACTTACCATGAACATGAAACTTTACTTGTACTTTATTAGTCTTACTTCCTTGCATTGCAACTACGCATAGTATGTACTCTCAAGAATAGTATTTGAGGCAAATTCCCGTAAACCCTATTATTGTCTTATCCCCAAGAGCGTTACAGGGCTGGAACATTGTTGCACACAGAGCGTGTACTCCCAAGAATACTGTTTGAAATAACTTTATTCCCCAAGACCTTGGAGTACTGGGAAGGCTACTGAGATCCATCACAAAAACTTCCATCAGGGGGACAAGGGGGTAGGTATTCCCCGTGGGAAGTCGTCCCTGCCAGGAGTAGATGATGATACCGCAAGGATACGTGCCTGGTCTGTCCAGTTTCCGCGGACTCTCATTGACCGCACGTCGTCTCTTGCATGCTAAATTGATGCGGTCAGTCTCTTGGGACTCAAGCGAGCGCTACATGGTGCAAGTGCCCCCGTAAACCGCGGTCGGACCGCCGCCCGTACGGGGAGCACTTCCGCATCTCCCTTCTACTTTCGCCCGCTGCTGGAAAACTTAGTTCGACCGTGTCGTGCTTTGTGAATCAGGTGCATCCGCGACCGTCGAAATCGTCCTTTAATTCTCATCCCTACCAGGTCCAAGACCCTTTGATGTATCAAAGTCAAATACGTGCTTGTACCACTGCAACCCCCAGTGGACGACAGAATGGTAATTTCAGATATGACTCGCCACGCGAGAGCACACGGCCAATGAGGCTCCCATAAGTCATATATGCTCGCTGAATAGGTATGTCGGATTATTTTGTCGTGATCTTAATTTCTGTGCCTTGAGCTCGAAGAGATTTAATTGTTGTAAAGTCACGCTTGCGATCACTGATTCGCATTTATGAGACTTTTGTACAATCGCGTTGTCGAGAAGCAACGTTAAGAGTTATTTTTTGTTACTGATAATTCGAAATTAAAACGTTTTTTAAATGTATTTCATTCTTCCGCTCTTACGTTCTACTGCTTTCGTGTCCATTTTATTCTTGAGGACTAAAACCTTCAAGTATTTCACCCTTAATCTGTTTGGGGCACAAGATACGCAAGCGTCTGTGCCAAACGATCGACTTAGTGGCATTATTTGAATCATTTTGGCATCAGCATTTATATATTACCATCAATATATATTATATGTAATCATAGCTAACGACTTTTGGACTCGAGTTGATGTACCTATTATATATTCTACATTGAGTACAATTATTAAATGCTATGAATTGAAAGGGATGCAATAATTTGTCTATTGATTTCGTTATGTAGTTATATGATTTGTTTTAATATTTTCTGTTGTATCTGAAGTTGATAATTTATGGTTTTTCATGAGTTCTACGCTTAATTTTGCCATGTACTGATTCTTTATCTTTTATTCTACAACGATTTATTGTCAGCTCAATTTACGTAGGTACATTATTTCTGAAATTCATCTACCCATGGAAATTATCTTTTACGCTTAAATATTATATCTTATTCCATTTGTCACTGTCGTTGAATGGCACAGGAGTTCCGCACAAGGAGATTGCCAGGAACATGACAAGATGCGCTTTTTATGAACGTTTTATGGTCCGATTTCGAGCACATTCCCTAATTAGCGTTAACTGACACATAGTCCCCCGGAAAGCCAAAATTGCTTTCTAATTAATTAATTCAAAAAAGTGCGCTACGAAAACTTTCCTTGAACACTTGTGATCCATCTCACTTGAACTGATTTCAAGATGAAGGCATATGAAGTTTTCAAAGTTTGGCGTTAGTGTGAGTTGTACTAAAATAAACATTATTATTATTTCCTGTTATATTCGGTGATTCCACCTGTGTGGTGGAAGTTGGTCGGTCGGACGATTCGAGCTGTCTTACGGACCACCTCCTCCCTCTCCCGCTTCCCAGTGCTGGCGAAGTTTCACGTCCGTTCCCGTCCTTACCAAAACCCGAACTCCCCTTCCCATTCATGTCTTGCTGCAGCCTCCACAAGGCTTCGGACTAATGGGACCCGAAAACTTCAAGCAGTCCGTCGCGCCAGGGACAGGAGTTCGCGAGTCCTGTGTGGTGCCGCGAGTTGGCACGATGGATAGGGTGAGAGTGCATTCTCACGAGGGATATGGGCGAAGGAAACTGGAAAAGAAGAGTGATGGTGGGAGAGACAGGGAGAGAGAGGGAAAGAAAAAAGGGGGAAGATGGTTTTCGGTGTGAGGGTTGTCGGTTTGAGGGTGGAAGGATGGTGTTGGGGGACTGTGGGAGATTCCTTCCTCGCATCTATAATGCAGGGCGAAATTTGGGCTCAACTTCAAACCGCACGCACACAAGCAAAAGTGAGGAACACTCTTCCCCTCTCCCCCCAACTAACCCCATCATTTTCTTGCCTCAACGCCCTTCCACTTTTTCCCCCCCAAATAATCCGAATCGTTTCCTTTGATGAATATTTGACCCCTTCTCCCTTCAAAGAGGTGGGCTACTCGGTGGTTAAATATGTGATGGTTCCTCCGCTTCTCCTACGCAGCCCCCTCGGCAGCATAGATGCCCCCGATTCCCTTCATCCACCATTCCACATCCCCCGATCCACCCAAAATCGGTTTTTTCACCTATTTTTTCCCCTTTCTATTCTGGACCGAAATGATGAAATTTTTAAATTCATCCCCGAGGTGGCATCCGTAGTTCATAAGGTGAGGAGGAGTGGAAATGGAATTTTCGGATGAGTTAATCCGTTTCTGTTTTGTCCCATCGTCTGGATGATTCACCCTATTGCCATTTTACTTTGGTCGATAAAGCAAACCACGAGTTAAATTCGTTTTATATTCATCGAAAGGGAATTTCTGATGATGTTGCCTGCACGGCTGAAAAAAAGCTATCAATGGGATGGCGAACGTTGTCATCACCACCTAAAAAGTAGGATTTTTCTTTGTGGAAAGTCAAAATGTTGACACTTACTTAACCGAAATGATGATTAGGTTTACTTCGCCAATTTATATACTGTCAGAGAAAAATAAGGGCGAAAACAATGGTGAAAAATGTACGGGTCGGGCGTCATACAAATTTATTTTATCTTGCAAATCCTTTAAATTTTTTGGCCATTGAATATGGGTTTTTCGGAATTATTTTATCCTCCTAAATGATATATCTAGGTCATGATAGACCATTTATTGATTTTTGAAAGGCTGATTTTTCCCATCCGAGGTTCATTTGGTGTGGGTAAAAGAAAACTCGGATTAAATGTGGTTTTATTATTGTGTATCTTTTTGACATGCTTGGGAAAAAATCTGACTTAGTGATTGATATTTTTTCCTATCAAAGACTTCGTTTTGAGTTACGTCGATGTTATTGAAAATTATTTAAATCGTTGCTAACGTGGAGATGTAGTCGCTGCAAAATTTAACCATCTCACAATTCTTATATTTTGTCGTACCTCATCCTCTACTTGGAGAGTTTTTATACTATTGTCCAATTATTATCATTTTTAACTAAAAATCTGCTCCTATTTTTATTTAATGATTAAATTCCATGATCTAATAGCAGTGGAGTTTTTCCGTTACTACTATTTATTCCTCTATTTCTTCTGGCGCTTCTTCTTTGTAACCCCACTCTTTCTATTGTATCCACCCAGTATCAAATGTGACATTGCTAAATTCAATATATCATGTGATTAACCTTGAAATTATTTCCGAGGAACCATTTTTCTTAACTTCAGTATTAATTCTCTAGATGGTAACCTATTTCTCTGGCCTATTTATCTCCTTCTGCATATTGCATTCTTCAGTTCACATGTATATATCGTGTCAGAGAGGAGGTTGCAATCGCACGCCTGAGGATAGGGCACTGTACCCTGGCACACTCTTTCCTTTTTACAGAGGAAAAAAATCCCCCGTTCTGCGACGATTGCGACCGTCCCCTGAGCGTAAAGCACCTCCTGACGGAGTGTAACAAATATAAGGAATTGCGGGAAATCTTTAACATAAGAGGAGAACTGCCTGACATTTTAGGCAACTGTTTGGAGAGGATGAATAATTTAATTAAATTCCTAAATGAAAGCGATTTAATGAAACTACTATGAAGATAAGTACTATCTAAAATATAAAAATTCGAAAAAATATAAGATACCTACTCAGCATACTAATCTTTTTTGTTTTAAAGGGTATGTAGGAGGTGCGAAATGACCACTGCCGTCGAAGCACCCCTAAAACACAAATCTATCGTGTCAGAGCCGGTTATGTATTTTAAAAATGTATTATTCTTCATTTTGTTACGAAGCATGCTTTTTGATTACCTCATTTCTCATCCCCTTCTGATTTTTCCAGCAGTATGGATTATATCATTGCAGGTACTTATTATAAATTAACATAGTTCACTGTTATTTGAAAGAACTAAACTTCAAACTTACAACTTAGCAATATTACGTAGTTGGAAGATAGGCTGTAAATTTTTACTGGAAATTGGTTTGACGTGCTTGGATATCACAATTTCAGAAAGTGAAATTATTATTTTAACGCTTCGTCAGAATACTTTTTCTTATTTGCCGTTGGAGGGCTCATGCGGTTACATGAATACCTCGACTGTCTGAATTTGCCTGACCGTTCATAGTTTCATCCCATAGATTTATACGATCAATTTCAAACATATTTCATCAGTAATATCAGAAGCATTATTGGCAGATAGAGCAGTTAAATTGGGAAATGTGCTGGGGGGGTATAGCAATAACAAAGTTTGAAAGATACTCGCGTTGACGAATGATACGTTTTTTCGTGTAAGAGATCTAATTGAAAGACATTGATTGGAAATGTAAAGGATTGTCTGGTGGAAAATATAATATTGGGTTGGATACGTTATAGCGCGGAACCGTGAACTTTGAGGGAAAAGGGATGAAAATGGACCTAAGATGAGGATATGAAGAGGAATGGAGAAAGTAAGGAGGGTCGAAATGAAGACGAACAAGGTATTACTGGGAATTGCGTGGGAGAAATGGAGGCTTATTAAAACGACTAGAAGTATGCAGAGGGAGTGGATGGAATGGGTGATATGGGGCGAGTATATTTTGAAGGACTTGACGGAGAGAAGATTTCTGGGTAAAGGCAGGAGGAGAAAGAGGATTTTAGATGGAATTGTGAGTGGGAGAAGATATGCCGAATTTAAGGAGATAATTTAATACACGGTGGTCGACGGAATAGTTCAATATTCATCAAACCTGCCTTATTCCGCAGATCACGTCTCTCCAACTATTAAAATGCTTATTTCTTTGAGCAAATTATCCTCCGTCCGGTGATTCACTAATATTCTTCCACTATTCTGGTGAAGCATCCATACTGTTCCATCTTTTCTCCTCCAATGAATTACGACAGCGAATTTAAAGCTCTCTTACTTTTGAATTGCGTAGAATTTATCCTTCTAGACAAAGCGTATCATTCAGCTTCCTTTTCCTCCCGTTTCATTTATTTTTGGCTTTACCTGTCTTTTCACCGCGTTCCTTTTTCTTAAATCAACCAAAGTTTGCTGAGTGAAGGCAAGAGGAGAAAGGGTAGTTTGAATAGAATGGTAGGTGGCAGGAGGAATGTCGACTATAAGATGGGCATCATTCTATGCATGTTGTTCTTCGGAAGACTTCAATGTTTATAAAAACCTGTCTTAATTGGTGGATAAAAAACAATTAATATTATTACAGCGTACTATTGACAATGTCAATTAAAATAGTTTTTGGTCTGAGTTATTCCGTACTACGTTACTCGCATAGGAAGGCGGTTCCATCCCTTTCCGATTGAGGCAATTTAAAAGGAATGATCATTTTTCTTCCTATTTTTGGAGCGATTTGGACAACCTTCGTCCGCAGCTTTTCCCACTGGGGTCGATGAATGTGACTTCCTTCCTTTCACTTTCTCGATTACTTCCCGTGGCGGAATTCCCTTCCCCAAAAACGTCTCCCCTCGAACAGTTCAGTCGCCTTTTCCTCCTTGGTCTACCCCCCATCCTTCTCCCACTCACTTCTAATCCTCCTACTCCTCTCTCTGCATCGTTTTCTTCCCATCTCAAAGCATGCTTTTTAATTTCGACCTGCTCCTTTGCGCTCCCTTTGATGATTCCCCCACCGTTGCTCATCCCTCTCATTTGCTCGTCTCTCGATCTATCTCTCCTAGTTGATGAGAACGTTATCAAGCGTCTTAACATAGCATCTTCATCTCCGGCACATCAAGTATCTTCTCTTGTTTGATATATCCACCCGTCTACCGTCTATGTCTTCGCCCCTTGAAATCATAATGATCTGTCCTCTACCCGTACTATTCCTTTCTTCTTTAAAGATGTACCTCCATCATCATGGCACTCACGTTCTTATGGATAAAAGTTGAGATATTTTGGGGGATCATTGCTGGTGCTTCCACTCATATAGGGCCGCTCATACGTTTATTACATAACTCACTATGGACAGGTTTGCGGGAGCATGCCTTATCCTACGTTTGGAGAAATATTAATAATAAATTCATAACTCGTCTAATCAATAATGATGGCTAGAAAAAGATTCGTCGTGAGCGTTACTTAATATAGTTGGTCTATTAAAATGTTCATCATAATCATTTATCGACAATCCTATGATTGGTTTGACGGAATTCTCCACTCCATTCTCCTATCGTCTAACCTCTTCCTATTGATATAACGTAACTGTAGAATTATAGTGTAGATAAATAATATTACGCAGCGCTATATAGGGGAGGATAGCTGTAAAAGAGAAGAATAAGCAATCCGAAACGTGAATGCCATGGACGCAATTTATTGCTCAAGGATATGGTGCTTTGTGGAATTTAAAGACTAGAGCTGGACATTTTAGCTAAGGTTTGATCAATACTCGCTCTAACGTCGGGTGGGTTGAATATTTGGTTCATCACATTTTGCCTTTAAGTTACCAATGGTATCTTTTTCCCTCGTTCAACCTCATACGGATGTGTAGAGAATGAATAGAAGTTGCCAGTTATTATTGGATCCATTTTTGAGAAAACGCGGAATTCGTTTCGCACTGCTACTGCCACATTCCCAAACTGAGATTTTTTCCCCAATTTCTCGCGAGCATATGCACAATCCATAGGTAAAACGAAAAGAGTTAATTAAATGTCTTAAACTCCTGAGGTTATCAGAAAATGAGAGGTCAATGTAGTCTATTTATAAGTCTAAAGTATAACTAGTGGTTTCAGGCGTAACTCTATGGATCCTATTCATGAATGAAATGAAAACTTGTAGACTTTGTAGTTCCACATAAATTTACTAACGAACGACGTGGGCATCCACGTCAAACGTCTTAGCTGATGTTCACGGTGGACGATGAAAGTCGTTCGTTGCTAAATATATGTGGAACTACGAAGTAAAATTTTCATTCCAACCAAAGCAAAACTAATTCTAAAAGTAAAATGTTTCCCTAATAACAGTAACATAAATTACTATTCTTTTCAATGGTCTAAATCTTGGGAGAAGTGAGTTTAGTGAACATTCTTTGGCATTACTCCTACTCAGCGATTTGTTCAATTAGTTTTAAGCATTAAGATGGATAAACCATATTGTTATAATTGAAAATTTTTATACATATAGCTAAAATATTGCATTTACTCGTGTTTTTTTTAGATGATATTTTTTTCGTCAATTAATTTTCCTCCTCCATGATTCGTGTGAAGCAGCTTACTTTTGTCACGCAAGGGGTAGTTTTTTTAATATGCGTTTCGTGGTTCATCAATGGTTAATTATAATTAGTTATTGTGCTAGTATGTACTTGCAGCGCAATAGTATGCATTCGAAAGTGTTTTTCGAGCAGATCCCTTCTCTGGCCGCCTTCATGGCCCAACTCGGGCTCGTCGGCGGCGCGAGACACGTCCGCAAATGGCGTCCAAGCATGACTGGGGAATCATATTGATCACCCGGCGCCCTCGTCTCTCCCTTGAGTGAAGTGGGCCGGGTTCACTCATCAGAGCACTTGTCCCGCGGCAGAGGCCGGGGGATAAACGTAAGCAAGCGCTTTCAAAGGATCGGTCTAGCTCCTCGTGGAGCGCCGTGCCTAATGCTGCTCGAAATCCATCCCAACATCAGTTATTCCCTGCGGAGAACGACCGTTGTAGCAATTCAAATCAGTTTTAGAGATTTAGGGCGAATTACGATTATGAATTTCAAACGGGTAGCATAAAAAAGTAAGGTCATATTACCCATAATTCTTTTTAAATTAAAGTAGAATACGAGAACATGCACAACCCACGGAAAAGAAAAAGGCTCACCCTTTTCGCCGTCTCGGAGCACGTATGATTTGAACCGGGCCACGCAATGGACCTCAGCAAATCAAAAGTTATTTGCACGAGAGCCGCTCCTATCCAAGGCTGATCCGGGAAGTAATAGAATTCATAAAAAAAGCCGAAAATTACAACCGGGAGGGCGGTTATACTCTTTCTAGTAACTGGAAGAGAGTAATAATGCTTAACGGTCTTGATTGTTGATTGTTTAATTTATTCACCAGAATTGCCAAGAATCAACGCATCGTCATTTCAGACCCGAAGACGCCAGAAGTATGGCTGGAGAAAATGCTGTCGCTAAAAGACACCATAACGCGGAGGAATGCCCGGAAGCCATTATTAATCATGATTATTTTTGTTATAAATGGTTGGAATTATTGGCTACTGACCGAGTTCCTACGTTAAAACTACGTAGATTCGTAGGATATATCCGACTCAATCCAAACTGTTTTATGTTCTTGGCAATTGAGCTAATTGTGGATCCTGGGGAAGCAACTACCCCTTCTCCTTTATCCTGCTGGCAATTGCACGCAACAATGGTAGTAATTGATGAGCGAGGCAATTGGTTCTCTTTTTAGTGCCAGGATGAATACCATAATGTTGTTAAGTATTATTTTTGTCCCCTTTTCTGTATTTTTACACTATTATTGTCAGTTTTTCGTCAAAATTACGGATTTTACACGGGCAAGAAATTTTTCCGTTGAATCTTAAGCCTACCACAGTACATTTGTTACACAATCATTTCCCCTTTCTACGCGTGCATTTACGTTCTAAATATATACACTGAAACACTACGTCAATACCACGTAAAATTTGTCTTCTTGCGACATGAGACAATCTTAAAAACTTGTATAATAACATGGAAACATTTTCTGTAAGTTTGTGGGGTCAATTGTATGGAACATGCCTCTTTCTTTTGTGTCTCATTTAAAAATAAAAAATGTAATCTAAAAATTTTCTTGATCGCTAAAAAACGTTAGCAGAGTTCCCTTGATAGGACCTTACAATATTTAAGTATCATCTGTATTGTGCTCTTTCATTGGACAGATTATTCAGGGTTCCTATGATAAAACTTGGGGATTTTACTGGGGCGACGAAGGAAGTTAAAATTTCTGTTCCGTCCGGCACCAAGAAAATTAAAGTCACCTACCAAGATTATATCTTATCAACATAAATAACTTGAGGTTGATTATTTTTTTCCGAATGAAATCCTGGGCACTTTTTTAAGACTTAATTCCTACCTTTAGTCATGATAAAAAAAATGAAAACTATTTATATGAGATGAAAATGGCCTCCGTAATTATTTCTTCGTAACATCCTCGTATAGAACTTATATTTGTAGCAATTAATGAGATTTGAAGCCATGCGCTGCTTCCCTAAGGACTTATATCGATCCCAAAGTAATGCCGTTTTATGAGTCTTCATAAGCTTATAAATTAATGTTAATACATGGTCGCCACACTATATGGACCATGTTAGTTTAGCACGGAGAAAAATCTGCTGAAAGGGAAGACAAGCAAGGTGTAGTGTAAAAGATGGTGATATGAAAGGATGATGAAGACAGAAGTGATAGATGGAGTAACTCAATGAAAGCTTCAAATAAATTCAAGGAGAAAGAAATTTCGTGAAATTCTGAACAGAAAATATGAGAACCTTATCGGATGGATCTGGAGACCAATGAAGGCATGCTCCGTCATAAGCAATCTAATTGATATAATAACCGTATGGAGAACTTCGTGGAATATATCTAAAACAATAACCTGTAGGAATGCCGATGACAGGAGTAGTGCTCTAGCAATGTGAGCACTTGTGCTCAAATACACTTTTTTTAGTAAAATTATTAATTGCTTCTTTATATTGTATAACACGGTTCAATACAGTTTAAATTGACAAAAGAAAAAAAAATGAATAATTTACATTTACACTTAAAAACATTAACAAATAAATTCCTGCTAAGCCTATGGCTTTTCAGCAGGTGCTCTTTCTCATCCACCGAATTTTAACAAATATTTATTCAAACATCAAAGCAGAAAAGACTTAAAAACTAATGATGATATAGCTAAAACATTTAACTGTTGGGAAACGTCTCTTTAATATAATATAAAAGAAATATAAAACTGGAAAGCTCTCTCATATTTTACGTCTCCTGTATAATGGATACTTATATTGGATACGAGGTTGTAAATGAAAAATTAATACAAATTTGTCAAATACTTGTATATATCACCATGACTTCTTGCCCCTAAATAGTTTAAGATTTACGATTCCGTTTTGCTCCCCTCCGTAACATGACTTACTTAGTTAGGATTAGTTTGTATAAAACGTGGAACATTTTATTAATAGGTCATTTCTCACTATGTTTATTATGGACGAAACAAAATAGGGTGAATATGTAATGCAAGTAGTAATCACTCTGGGCAGGCGATGCACAGCTTAGATTTTTTCGGACATCAACGTTGAGTGACGTCAGTTATAAAATGGCATTTTTTTTGGCGAATGAACGAAGGTGTTAAGATGCCTCAGGTAGAATAGCTAGTCTTGACGAGTAGTGCTGAAGAGTTCAACGTACCGTGTCAAGGATGGAGTACTGGATACGTAGTACTGCCTACAACAAATATAAAGAGAAATCGGAATTACCCTCCAAAACAATCTCTAGAGCTCACCGGTTCCAAATTCTGGTCTCGAGGAGGTAATCCATAACCCCAGCGGGATCTAACTCGATCCCCATTCAATTTCATCCGTTGCATTAACGTGCATTACGTGTGATGATTGGAAGCTTTAGAAACGGAGGCATGGAGTAGAAAGGAAAAAGTTTGATATTCGGGAAGGAAGACGAATGAAGAAAGTTTAAGCGAAGGGTGGGAGGAAAGAGGTGTTGTTGTTGGCAGTGAGAAAAGGAAATGGGAGCGTTGTTGGATGGAAGAGCAAATCAAGGACAATGGGATAATGAACGCCGTTATCGAAGGTGGAACTTTGTACGAGTGACGTTGAGAAAAACGGGGAAGGGTTTTTTGGATAGTGTGAAGAGAGGTCGGGTGTACGATAATTTGAAGAGAAAATAATTTAGGAAAGAAACTGTCAGATAAAATCATTCATCCATCAAAACCTACTCTAACTGGTGGATAGCTATCAATCAATCTATGGGTTAGAGATGTATATTATCAAGACCGAAGCATCGAAGAAAGACTCCAGTAAGCATATTCATCATCGATTCCTCATTCCTCATTTAGTGTCGGGTTATCCTGCACGAAAATTGAAACGTAGGGAGGAAAAGGGATAGAGACGTATTATCCGATACCCCGTATTCCATAGTAATCGAGCGCTGTCGGGCTGAAACCGTTTCCACGAGTCAGGAAACCTCTTTTTATGTCCCCTTTAATTTAGGGAGAAGAAAGAAGGGCTTGAGGCGTAGGGGGTGATGGAAAGGGTTAGGCGGATGCATTGGGGGGGGCGGGGGGGGGGAGGGGGAGCCCCGAAAGGGGTCAAGCTAGCGAGCGTCAGTGTGAGTGAGTTCTCGGGTTGGTTCAAGAGAGGCGGGAGAAGTCCAATCTATCGCGGCTTGGGAGGAGATTGCCGGAGCGAAAGGGGAAGTATGAGATGGGGGATGTCTGGAAGGAGAGAGGCTTAGGAGGTGTTGGTAGGCATAGGGAAAAGCAGGATTTCGAAAGGGGATGGAACAGATGGGGTTAGGAGGGGAAAGAGAGGATTGCAAGGACAGTATTGCGATACAGTACTGCCAGGCATCGAGCTGTAAAAGTGATTAGAAAGGAGAGGCCTTAGGCGGTGTACAGTTGACTCACGTGAGCGAGAGGAGAGAAGGAGGGTCTAGTGCCCAAAAGGATGTGGCGGGAAGGATGTCTTTTAAAGAGATAGACTTGAATCCGTATCTCACGACGCTTGATCCAGTGTAAGGAAAAGTGTTCTGGTGCAAAAGACAGGATCAGGCATGAGTAAAGCAGCTCTAGAAGTACTCACGTGATCGTTGAAATTATTCTAGTACTAAGATGAGTTTTTTTCTGGGGGTGATTGCAGTAGAAGACTACCCTGCGATTGTGTGATTAGTCGGCGGCTACCAAGTGCTGGTTACTATTAGCCACCGATAGTAGAACTGTTAACAAAGTTCGAAAATGTTTCTGCTCTAATTATGAATTCAAACATCCCAACAGGCTTCGCTACTGATTACAAACTATAGCAAGCATTGTGGTTTTGCATCTTACGATAGTGCTGAGCTATTGCAACTTCCAGTATGCTCGAAATTCTCGGCAATCTAATTTAGTATTATACTGAGTTTATTTAAAAATACATGATTTTGTTAGATTTATTTTTTTTCTTTTTCCTCCCATACAAAATCACTTTCTTGTGTTATGTTCGTCGTTGACGATGGTTTCTATTATTTTTAGTGAGCCCCATGGGCGGTAATTTCTACCACACCATGAAGTTTTTATTATCAAGATAAGCTTTCTAGCAAACTCTAAGATTACTTGCATCTAGATGAGGGCGTTTTAAAGCTTTTGGGAAAAATAAATACTGTAGCAAATAAATAGCATATATTTCTCGAAGTGGATTGCCAAAAAAATTAATATTTATTTTCTTAACTCAACTAAATTTTACTACGAAAATTATTTTAGCACTCTAATTGCACTAAATGATTCATTGGGTATGGATTGGTTTTCAGCGCATATGCACAATTTTAAGGTCCCGAACGCCAATATGCCCTAATGTTCTTAGTGCATATTTGAGATGATTAATTCCCTACCATTCATTGTGTAGTGCAGAGTTGGTTCCCATCCCGAGGACCCGTGTTTGCATCTCGGCGATGGCAGATTTGCAAATTTTTCATTGATCGTTTCATTTCTATACCTGAGTTTTTTTTAGAGAGCACTTCGAGTACAGTACTCCGTCCATAGAATGGGATGTTAGTCCGTGATCCTCTTGACGACCTCTGTTGTCGGTTTCCTCCCCCAAATAACTAAAAACTTTACTATATTCCTTTTGGTTTATCTTCCAAATTTGTCCGTGGTCTTCCTCTTGGTGCTTTTCATTCAATTTTCCATCCAGTGTGTTATTAACAAATTATTTTTGACTCGAATTGTGTCGAATCCATCGTGTTTCCCTTCCGTACTATTTGATGCTCTGCAGAGTTCCCTCTTCTTCAGATTCAGTTTACATCCTTTCATTCACATTCCTTTGGATTAATCTTCGGTTATTTCTTTACATTTCAGAATCCGTCAATTCACTGATATTTGGGATATTGGAACTGCGAATTAATATCCGGTTTACAGGGCGAGGTATTACAGCGTAGTTTTCCCATTAGGGGCATTCCGTGGTAATATCAACTTATTTTTTAAATTTTAAAGAAACCGTTAGTGTCAAATTTAAAGAGAATTTCCTGCATATTCTGAATCTGGTAACAAGATTTCAAAATGACGTCGCCCATATTAGTAACATCGCGATAAACAAAGCCTTGTAAATTCCGCTTTTAAAATGCCAAATAAGTGCCCATACTTGTGCTCATCTGCGTGAATTGAACTCTCATTGAAAGATCCTGCTTTTTATTATTAATGGAACAACATCTTTGCAACTGAATTTGATCAGTAATTCGGCTAAATTTTCAAGTATGTAGAAGTTATAGGCCTCAATAAATTGTATTACAGGTTTGTTACGTTGGTCACAGATTTAGAGATTTTTTTAATTTTAAAGACAAGAGAATTGTTTCTCAGCTGATTGCTTTTAAAATCTCTTGATCAATGTTGTCTACATTGAAATGAATAATAAAAAATAAATAGATTCTTTACCATGCTTTCAGTATCTTCGTGACCAAAGTAACATCAACAGTGACCAACGTAACATAGAACTAGAGTAACATTCAGGTACATTGGTCACAACAATTTGTTTGCGTTTTTAATTACTCAAGATCGTTCAAATTACAGTGGACCCTTGCCTTTATGCGCCACCTATGCAGAGTTAAATGATTTAAAATGTTAATTTATCAATATTTAAAATTTAAGCGTAGTAAAATTGTGAACACATCGAATTTCCCTCTACGAAAGCAAGATGCAACTCCTCAGCATTGTACTTACCGTAGGATCCAATATAAGGGACCTTATATTTGATAGCATTTTGAAGGAAAGAGGAGGGGAAGTGGACTATAAAGAATCTAATTCTTTTTATACTTCTGCTTACTACCCCGTTTTGGCAAATAGGCATCTATCTTTATGTCTCACGAAATCACCTAATCGTATTAAATACATTGCATTTAACAGAAACGCGTGCATAGGAAGTGTCATTATGAAAATATTAATATTACCAATGAACACAAAACTATGCATGAGTTATGATAGTTAGGCTTGTTGATTATGATGCATATTCGGGACGTTGCATGAAGTTACTGTGCGAAAATTGCAGTCTCAAAGTAGATGATCTTGTAAACAATGAGATGTATGTGGATTAAGCATTAAAATTTAACTGTGGAATGGAGGTAAGCTAGAAGAAGTAACCGCTGACAAAGAAGCATTTGCAGAGATGTTCCATGGTCAAGCTGTGAAGGTCTTGGCTCACTCCTTCAAAACCTCAATTCAGCTAAGGAACTGCGAAAACAGAGGGACAACCTTCATAGAGATAAACAGGTTCTCAGAAGATTCATTCTTTGTGGTCCAGTGAGGCTTCTGGGTAATCAACTATTTTCTATTACAATCGAGGACGGAGAAGTTATCACCTCAGTGTAGAAGCAATTGAAAAAATAGTACGAGTAAATTACATAACCCTGTTAAATTTCCTGGAAAATCATAAGTTACGTTGGTCACCGTTACGTTGGTCACAGCTCAAATATTTTCGTTAAAATTATTTCAGTTATAACGGCAAGAAATACTTTTGTGTGACCGTGTGAATTTTCTTATAAAACCATAGACTACAAATAAATTCAAAATGTTTATGATGAAGTGATAAAATTTCAGAGCCATATGCAATCAAAAATAAGTAACTAATGTAGGATTACAAATTTTGTTACGTTGGTCACAGCGATTAATAAATGATATATTTTTTTATTTTGCCACAAATATTGCTTCTATTCACATTTCTTATTTAGTGAAGCAAGTGTCCAATACATTTTGGCTAGAAAACCTGAATGAATGTACAGGATTTTGCATGAATTTAATTAAAATAAGGCATGCAGTTTGCTAAAATGTTACGTTGGCCACCTTGGAATGTCCCACTATACGTTTTAGCTGTTGAATTCTCCGTTCTTTTTTTTATAATTTAATATTTTGAGCTCAATAAAAACCAAGGAATATGTTTGTCGCATATATATTTATGTATTTATTTTGCTTGTAATCATTTACAGCCAATGCAACTAAAAATATGAAGTAAAAGCCTTCCCAAAATTTCTCACTTTTCGATGACAGCATTATGTCATTATGTTCGCGCAACTGTTATTCTGACAATTTGAAATTTTAAGAGCCGATAAAAACAAAATGAATGGGATGAAAATTAGCCACATAATTCTTTCTCTAAAGCTATAATAGGTGTCTTTAATTACTACTGAATGTTTTTGCACCTTTATGCATAAACGTTGGGATATTTTGTTTGAACCTTTATGTATTTACGTTAGGTGACAGTAGATTTTGTTTTGCCTCTCACCCTCACTCCTAGAACAGTGGTCGAAAATTTTCCTTGGGCCTGACGCGAGTTCTTTGATGAGGCAGAGAATCAATAGTGGTTAGAGTATTGATTTTCTTCGCAGCGGAGGTAATTGATGTGTCCCAAGCGGAGGACTCCGATTAAAGTATAAAAACCGCTCATGGTGTGATTTGGCAATCAGAGGAAGATTAACGACTTGAGCACGAACGTTTGTGATTTTCATGAAATTGGTTCAGTTGGTAGTTTCATCATTCATCATTGTAATTCATTCACAAGATGTTTACCTCAAGGTAACATTGTTTGGCCCATGTGCTTATCCATTAATTTATACTTGCAGATACAGAGAAAGCTTCTACAGAATCTTATGTATGGAGAACATTATCCTATGGAAATGAGCAATGACCACTAATGACGCAGGAAAAATCCCTCCTTCAGGTTGCAAAATTGTGGGTTTGAGGGAACATGACAAGGACCAGCTAAACTTAAAATAATTAAGAGATACTGCTGGAAGTGAATGGGAATAAGTAAATGCTGAAGAAATATAGAACAGGCACAAGGTTCTTATAACCCTCTAAGGCATCGATAAGGCAAAGACTTAATTGTGTGAGGATCACATATCCCTTGGTCTTTTTCCTGTACCCTTATTCTTTCTTTCTTCTGCTATGCTCTTGGCAGGTTCATTTAGCCTCATTCTGAGACCGATCCACTTGGCTATTATCCCTCGTTCTAAGCTCCCTATAGTCCTTCATTCTCTACTGTTTTGTATACAAATCCGTATTTTTTTATCTTCACTCATTCATTTCATATTCAGCATCCTACGTAAAGGTATCTCAAGTATCTGTTTTTTGATCAGATTTGCTAGCAGAGGAGGTATCTGAACCACCAGGAACCAGTCTGGATCCTACCTAGTGTGCCTCACTCTGTACGGATGTTGTCACGTACTGTTACTTCCTTGTGTTGAACTGCATCCGCAATGAGCGTATTAGTAGTCTCTTCTTCACCACGAGGAAGTTTGGCGAAATACTGAGAAACAGTATGAAAGCGGCCGAAAATCCAAGCAGGAATTCCACACTCTCATTACTAGTAAGTAGTCGATGTGAGTAAAACCCGGAATACTCAGTCGCTGCTGCCGATTGGTCACTCGGAACTTGACTGCATGTAAGCCGGAATTGGGTCTGTACTCTGAGGGCGGCCTCCCCTTCACCGAGACGATTCTCGTCTTCCGACGAGGTAGCAATGAAGCTTCCGCTGGTGACATTGAACAGGGCTCACATGAAATACAAGCGATGCAATCAAGGAGGACTCCCAAGCTTCCGGGATGGTCACCACCCTTCAGTACACATTACGCAACTAATTGTGCGATATTCAGTTTAAACTCCTTAAGGGTTTCTCCAAGAATGCATTGCTTGTTGAATACATTACTCTACTCAGGAGGAATATAGCAATTTTCCCTCGTCTTAATTTAAATAACTTATAGCCAAGCGTATGGAAAGAGTATTATATAGATGGATGGCTTTTAACTGAAAATTACTTTAATCTGGTTCCAACCGGCAATGGAAGACGGTCGAAGCTTTTATCTTCAATCCCGTCCGCAGATTACAAGACTTGCCTAATTGAATGAAGAACATTTTTAGATTATTTTTGGGCGGCTTTAACTAACCAGAAATAAAATCCTTACAAAGGTAAATGATTCAAGATGTTTTTAGAGTTATTTGGAATGGAACGCTAGAAACATCACGCTGATATGAGTAAATATTTACTCGTCTCAGTGGAAGTTGGAATAAATATTTCAATGGCACTATTTCTTTTTTCGAGTGATCATATTCTATCGATGAAATTCAATTTTTATAGATTATCTTAACTCTACTTTTTTGCCTGCCCTGCGCTTAACTTAGGCTGAGAACATTTGATGCTTATTTTTATTCCATTTGGAATGCCTATTTTTTTACCTTCGCTTTAAAGCATAAACAGCCTTATTTTCTCAGTAACGGTTTTTTGTATTTCGCGGCATCCAATTCATTTACCAGCTTTTGCCCCAATTTCCAGCTAATTCCCTGCAACTTATATCAGGCCAAGTAACTCTTCATTAGTCTGTTTTTTTGCCCATCATTCTCTATCCCTCTGAGCTCCTCCTTCTTCAATGAGTCTAATCTATTTAATCCTCTAGCCTTAAGGTCCGTCATGGAGCAACCTTATCTCGGGACGTTCCATAAGAGATTCTTCGCAAGTCTTATGTCAGCAATCTCCGCTTAGGCTCCCTGTCATCACTTCTCTCCTGCTAATAAAACGCTTATCTTGTTGAGGGCATTATCCCCCGTCTACTACTTCACTAATTTTCTTCCACTATGCTAGTGAAGCATCTAAACTGCTCCATCTTTTCTCTTCCTAAGAAGTAGGACAGTGAATTTTAAGCTCTCTCACTTTTGAGTTGCGCAGGATTTATTTATCCAGATAAATTAAATCACTCGACTTCCTTATTTACTTTTTCTATCGGTTTTCCTTCACCTCTATTAAGCTTATCCTGTCATTCCTCTGCGAGTTCATTTTTCTTATATCACCCAGTTTGTATGATTACCCATTTAATAACGAAACTTGAGGGAATGTGGTAGCCGGTGCACATTTATTCCAATACGTTTGGAGGTGTTTTGTATTTTTAGGGCGGAAAATCAATGCATCAAAAATAAAGAAATGCTAACGAGTGTATATTATTTATTTAGATTGATACACGAGTTGGTTTCTCTGGGAATAAATATCCTCTATTTTGCTGGCAAGGTATTTCATCAGTTATTGAGTGATTAATATAATGTATCTGTGAAATTCAATTTATATTCTGTTGAAATAAAATGTGAATATAATTTTTAATCATTGCCTGAGCCAATGAACATTTGCAATTTGAAAATAATATTTACTGCTCGCGTGTTAAATTTTGGTTATGATAATTGTATTGTATCACATACCAATGCTCTGCGATTTGAGGTTTTAACATTTCACAGTGTTGGCTCATTTTCTTCTGACATTGTTGTTATTTACTTGTTTCAGGACCGGCTCATGATTTGTCCCATTTTATTTTTTCAACTCCATAGAGTGCCCGTGTGAAATTATTCAGCTGCAATAACAGAGTTTTAATTTTGTGAGAGAGAATAGAGAGAGATGTTTCAAAACCTTGAGCCAAATATGAAGAACCGGGGATTATCGATGAAAAAAATGCTAAATATCTCAACTAATACCGCTGATAAGATACCTATCGTTGAATTTTCTTTCGATTAAGTGATATCGTTTCAAGTAACTTGGTTAAACCATCACTCATAATAGCTGAAGAAATTTCAATTTGAGTTTGTATAGGAAACAGCTCTTTTCATGTCTGTAAACAGTTGTTTACGTCAAAAATATTATATAGAGCAAAATGAGGATACATCAGTCATGCATAAGAGCTTTAGTTGCATACGTGTGTGAAGCCTGGTGTATTACGAAGAAATTTGAAAATAAAAGTACTTAAAGTTTATGAAAGAATGGTTTTGAGAACAATTTAATTCCTGGCTTGCACAGATATCGGGATATGAATGATACGAAAATATGAGTAAATAAATAATCTAGTCGTAGGCTAGGTCATCGTCTGGTTCATTAACGCTCACATTTTCAAGTGACTTAAGAGGATCGGGTTGGTGTGGTGGCTAGAGTACTGGCCATTCTGAGGGCTCGTGTTCGATTCCAGGCAGTGGCAAACTGGTCACTACTCGAGCGCCTTGTGGAGGGCATTCGAAGTTCAATACGTCGGATGGGACGTCAAGCCGTGGTCCCCTTGCCGCCTGTCGCTGAGAAAAGGCTAATGCAGACGCCGGGTTTATCTCCATTCTCCCTCCATTCCCTGAAAACTCCTACCATTACCTAATTACCCACCAATCGTAAATGACGTAAATTACCTCAGCTGTCGGTCCCCTCTCCTGAAAAACTAACAAACATCAAGCAGCTTGAGAATTTTCACGGTATTTAATCCGTAATGTCTGTTTCAAAAATCAATAGTTGGGTACCTACTGAAGAAAGACAAATAAGGCTTCGTAAGAGATCTAAGGATAGGGTATTAAAAGAACTAAGTAAGAAAGAAGTAGGAAGCTGACGGGCTGTTGTTACTAATATAGGTGTCAGGTCGTGAGGGAGGCCATGTTCCGCGGAGGACTCTAGAGTTACAGGAAGAACGTCAAAGTTTTTTTCCTTGTAATGTAATATTTGTAATTTTTTCAGTTGAAGCCGGCATTGTTTTATTATAGTGCGCATTAATGTCATCCTTTAATATAATTTTCATTTTGGGGCAATATTTTTATTATTCATACCTCTTCCCTTTGAATTGTGGTTAAGTATAACATAAAGCCTTCTACAGAGTCCGATTTAAAGTCCCTCTCCATGCTGTTATTCTTTGATATGAACCATTCATTTTGTGGAGCGCCTTTCTCGTTTCAAGAACGGACAAGGAGCCGTTGTTGATTGAAACTATCTATTAAGTGATGTGAACTGTTTTGTAATGAAACCTCAAGGAACGAAATGGGCAGGATGGAAAGACAAGTGGGCGGATTTTCTCGGATGAACGAATTGTGAATAATGCGGGGATATTTTAGGTGATGATGGAAGGGTGTGTTGGATTATGGATGTGGAACGGGTGGTTTGAGGTTTTGATTCGGTTTCGAGACCAGGAATTCTGACGGGTGGCGAACAAGGCGCGTTCCGGCGTGAAATATTAAATTGGAAACGGTGAGCGAATGGATATTGGCTTCTGAAGCGGCGCAACGAATTTTTTTTTCTCTTGGGCGCCAAGGAGAGAACGAGACACTTGAGTGGCAAAGGGGAGGAGATATTCAGGGAGGGAATTTGCGCCGAAGGCAGACGAACAGAAGAGTAAGAATCGTTTGGAGAGAATGGGCTGACCATTGTTCACCCGGTCAAAGTAAGTTATCATTTTGAAATAATTTTCTTGCAAAATCGTTGCAATTAAGGAGGTTCCACCGTGACTCCGCGATTCAAAATCCCGTAAAAGAGCTATGTTATTTAATGAATAAATACCGATCCAGAAAAACTCCTATATGGAAATGTATCTATATGGCGATAACGCATGCGAAATAATTGTATGAGCATGCTATTTTTAGCGCGTTGTAGCTGCATTCTATTTTTTACTATCTCCTTTAACTCATTTTGACTTCGGAACATGACTGACGTGTTGTTGTCACGTTTATTTTACAAAATTAGAATACATGCTCAATCCCGCTAATACGTATTGTAAAATAGGTTAAATATTTTCTTGATTAGTTTTAAACTATTCCCTTGCAAATACAACTCTTTGTTTCGAATTTTATACATATTCGTAGTTTTGAATATTGTTTGGAAACAATGACGCTACCATTTGGAAGCATTGTTATTAATTACACCATGTCTTCAACCAATGAAATATTTAAATTACATAAAAAATATAAGAAGGACCTTGGTAAGGTATATTCCTAAATTAAGTTAGTAAATAGGCTTGTAAGCACGTTCCGTCACAAGTACCGTTGCCAATTATAAGAGAATGCTGTAGCGCCACTTCCATGTAACTAATAGTTTTCTGCTTTTTTTCGAGAAAACATTTATTAATATCAATTAAACTAGTGTGGTACGGCCAGCAGTTTTTTACAATGCTAAATTCTACATAAAATTTCGCATCTTGTATTACGAGGGCAGTTTTTTTTTCAACCTCCGATCGCACAGCATAAACGCCATACAAGCGCTAGGCGGGTGGTATGCGAATTAGGCAACTGTGCATCACCCGTATCACATGCTCTATCACTGCCGAGCTTAATTCGTTTGTCTGTTCTGAGTGGCAGCCACATAAATATGGCCGCCTCAATTGATTCTCCCGCCAAGTGCGAATTTCGCAGTGTTATTCGTTTCCTGCAAGCAGAAGGGAATAGTGATGCACAAATTCATCGAAGAATGAGCCGAGTGTATGGAGAAAACTTTATGAGTGATGGTGTTGTGCGTGAATGGTGTCGAAAATTTAAAGACGGCCGAACTGATGTGCATGATGAAGGGGGTCAAGGACGCATGCTGACTTCTGGAATTGTTTTGATCCATGACAATGCGCGCCCTCACAGTGCTGGTGCAACCCAAAGACTTCTTGAGCAATTTCATTGGGACGTTTTCGATCACCAGCCACACAGTCCCGGCCTAGCACCATGTGACGTCCATCTTTTCCCTGAATTGAAGAAGTGGCTAGGAGTACAGCATTTCCAAACCAACGAGGAGCTTCAAGACAACGTCAAGACTCATTTCTATTCATTGGCGGCAACATTTTATGAAGAGGGTATTGTCAAGCTTGTCCACAAGTACGACAAATGCCTCAATTGTCAAGGTGCTTATGTGGAAAAGTAAACATAAGTGTGCATAACTTTTGGTAGTAAAAAAATTTTTAATATTCAATTTGTGTTTCATTTATGGCCCATCGAAGGTTGAAAAAAAACTGCCCTCGTAGTTTTTCTTCAAAACGACATTTCTCTTTACATTATTAATCTGCAAATTTTACTGCTACATCCATGCTCTGCCATAAAACCACGTGTAAAATTGCTGATTTTCGACGTCTTCTTTCTTAAATTATATGTTGGAAAGGTCTCATTACTTCATTGCCAATCAATAGAAGGGCCAAAAAATGAAGTTTCCTAAAATTTTCACCCAAATGACATCTACTTCATAATTCGGTGGAGCCTTCTTAAACTGATCTTTCACTCGTAGCAAACTGCTGGTGGCAGTGCCAGTACTCGGCAATATTCTCTCAAGAGAGAGATGGATTGGCAATTAAATTCATCTAACCATTAATTCACAGAAGATAAAGTTAATTTGTCTTATTTTAAAGGTTTTAGCAGCCTTCTCTTTTCTCTCACTCTTCTTAGGACTTCTTCTGTAGTCACACGGTCGACTCATTTTGATCTTCTGATCATCTCTTCATCATGAATATAACTTATTTTCACCAGTTGACTCTTTATATTATTGATTAAGTATCCATCATGGTCGCCTCTTTTCGAATGTTCCAGAGTTAATGTCTCTACTGTTCTTATCGTGCCGGCGCCGGTGACGGCGGAGTAAATCCATAGCCTGTCGATCCCAGGCCGCGGGTTTGAATTCCGCCCGGAGAGAAGTTTCACTTTTCAGGGAATGGGTGTTTGTGTAGTTCAATGCAAGATAGTCCTGAACAGTCCTAAATTCGCAGATTTAATAAAGACTAATTTACTTTAATTCCTCAATGCCGTGGAGAAGTACGCTCCAGTTGTATGTTCAAATGAATCGCCTCTATTACTTCTACGAATGTTACCAAATGTTTGACTAAAATTTTATGTCAGTTTAAATGTCAGGGACCGATATAACGCTGTAAGATTCTCTGCCACTGCCGAGATTTGAAGCCAGGTCTTCGATATGTGAGTCCTATACTTAAGTCATAGGAGACCAATGCTACGGTCACCACCCCAACCAGAATCACTGCTTGATTCTTTTATCGCCACAGAAAGAATAATCAAACAAAGATAAACAAGATTAATAAGCACCCTCAGCTCTCATTTGCATGGAATTCTTGATTTTTTTAACTGGTATGATTTCCATCAATCTCGCGGCATCTTCACATCCTAGTACCCTATTTCCGTCCTTAAAAATTCACAGTTAATATTGATTATGAGTTTTCAATAATTTTCTTATAAGATAAGAGACTATGGGAGTTTCCGGAAGTACTCGGTGTAGAGTGCAGGAGTTAAACTTTCCGAAATTAATGGGCTACAATTTCGTCGCTACGAATTGGTACATCCGAAGTGATGTTATGATGCTGTTGGAGTATTTTTTGTTGGAACTGATACCTCTCGCTTCTCCATTTCTCTTTGTAGGTGTTTTATCTCGCACGAGTTACGAATTTCACATCTCCATGAATTCTCCCTTCAGTTTTGCCAAATTGCTCGGCGTATTTCTGGCGGCCTTCCCTTCATTTTCAAACATCAGCTCGAATGCTCTGCCGCCCTATTAGTGCCTTCTTTCCACCTTTTGATTCCGAAATATTGATTCTCGTTGGTGGAAACATATTGAACTTTAGCGGTTTAAACTAGCGGCTGCGTGTTAAGTATTTCTGTAAGCAGAAGATAAAAAATAAATGATCCCTGCATTATTTTTCCCACATTTGCCGTGTCGCACTTTTTTCTGGAATTTGGTTCGTAAGACACCACGAAGACAAACGTAGTAGTCCGAAGAAGAGAGGGAGAAAAGAGGTGTCTACTGAAAAGCCTAACAAGAAGACAGAACAACTTAATTCTCCATATCTTAAGACACGATGACCTAATGAAGACAATTGTCCGGGGAAAAGTAAACGGGAAGAATGGAAAAGGCAGGCCTCTTAGAAGATATATGAAGCAAGTGGTGAAAGATGTTAAGGAGAGGAATTACGTTGATATGAAGAGCTTGGCCGATAGAAGAATCGAGTGGAGGGCTGCGTCAAACCAATCCTAGCATTGTTGACCAATGATGATGATGAATACACCGCACTGTTTTGTTGTTGCTTCTTCACCCATCTGTTTAATACTTACAAGCATTCCACGAATAAGCCACAACGCAAGAATATTTCTCCACCTTCTTTCTTGGGCTACTGTGTAAATATTGGTTTTGGCGTCCAAGAATATTGAACTGTCGACAAAAATGCGTTTAATTTTTTTGTTCGGGTATCGTATCAATAACACTATTGTGAGGACTGGCCGGTCGCGGTAGCAAGGTCAGTAACGCCTGGCATCCCAATATCCTTGGTCGAATCCCGCTTCGGGCTTGAATGTAGTACTCGTCTAATAATTTAAAGAGCTAGTTTAGATGGTGCGGTATAATCTTAGCCATTAGAGTGCCTAAAAAGCAAAGTCTACGACATCTATTAAGCATTGATATTTGTACACCCTTCCAAAAGTAGTAATAGTATATATTTTTTAAATGCTACATGCAATTGGTGCTCCTCTCTGAGGGTGGAGTATCCGCTCGTAGGATTTCTTATTCTTACCCCTTTCCTCCAGGTCTCAAACGCATACTACTGCGGGACAAGCTGAAAATACTGAAGCCATTAGGCCTAAATGCGAGTTAGGTGAGCCATTATTATTTAATGGGCAATTTGATTGTGCTGGAAATCTTTTGCGGAACGGAGGAAGTGAAGAATGAAACTTGGTTTCTTCCTCTTCATAAACGGCTTCAGGTGACTCCGAAGGAATGTACTTGAAGTGCTCTTTACTCAGCAATCCACATAAACCTCTTGAGAAATCTCTATCTATGTATCAATTGGTTTATTTCAGTAGCGATCATCGTCCTCTCACATGTACTCGGTGGGACATATTTTAAGACATCAGGGACTTTTGCTCGCCATACTCGAGGATTCTCTGGAGAGAAAAAAATGCAAGATAGGGAGCTAAAACGGAGTACATCACACAAAGAATTGATGGCCTAAACTTTCATTCCTACACATAGCTAAAGAAATTGTTGATACCCGATGCATGTGAAAGGTTCTCAAAACATGAAGTCAGTTCTGACACCACTTCTCTCATAGTCTGTCTTCTCGTAATCATTATATGTATATTTCTTGTGAGGGCCTTGCAGTAATTTTCCTGAAATCTCGTTATACTCATTAGTGCTCTGCCATGGATCCGTTTATGTATTCATTTTTTCGTAATACTACTTGGAAGTGTGAGTTTTTCTTCTTCATTCAATGTCCCTTTTCACGTAAACTCCCTTGATCAGAATTTAAAGAAAAAGGTCCTGATCTGCGACGCCCGTTCCATTTCATTCTTTTACCACTGTTACATATATGAAAGTAGAGGTGAATTCTGTTTCTTGGGTGCATCGAATATCTAGGATACGCCTTGCCATTTAATCTTAACTTTTTTTGTAATTTAAACAATTACGACACTCGTGGCCGAGGGGAATGCAAACCCGCAGTTTCTTACTCTGTTTTGCTGAATAATAATGGATATATAACTGTTAACATTTTCTTTTTTTTAAGCCGTTTAATATTATTTTTTAGCTCGAATAGGCGCATATTTTTTTAGACCAAGACTTTTGAAATAATCATATAAATCTTCTTGCTTTAGATGTAAGTTTTTGAGACTTTTCATCGAATAATTTCATACAATCCATCATCCTTCTCTTAATATACCCTGTGGAAGAATTCACGTAATATGGCGTGTGAGGATCAATGCGTCTCATTTTTTTTACTTATTTCAGAGGTCTTGTTGTAAAAAACATTGTTACATTACAGTTATTTCCATTCATTTAATCACTTTTGGCCTTAGTATAAATAAAACTCAATGGCGACATAATTCCATAAATTGTCAACAGTGAAGAATTCCGTGCATATCCTTTTTCGTCAATAAGAATATGTGAGTGATGCCGATATTTTCAGTGCACCATTTATGAGATTTGTTGGTTAACAGTATCAAATTTCGCCTCGAAATAGAGATAGTATATCACCCGAGTTCATTTCGGTGGTGTCTTTTATTTTCACATCCGTGAGAATCAAATGCACGATTTGCTTTAATTGGAATAGCCGTTTTGCCAGGGTGCACGGGTTAATTGGAGTGATGAACAGGCTTGCCGTTATTTCCATTCAAATACATCCGATAGTAGTTTGTGATATATCCGTGCCAGTTATTAAGCGAAGGGGGAGGTATTATTTTCAGTTCAAATTTCAAGCATTCATTTCCTACCTAAATTAAAACCTCGTGTAGTTTTTAAATTTTCGAATTGCATACCATTTTTAAGTCTACGCCCTTATTCAAAAAGTTGATGATATATAAAATAAAAAACGAGGCATGAGGCTTACTTCAGATTTATTGTTGAGGCTATCTTTAACTAAGCAGTATAACTTCGCGTTAAATTTATACAGTGAGGATTGCGTAGGATGTAGTTCTTTTTCGGGAGGGATTTTGGTTGAATTTTTTGCCGAACAGGGAAGGTAATTCTGTGTTCAGATTAGGGAGTATTTTTTTGTAGCTACGAAGGTGATTAATGGCCTGAATATCTACACCCCGTGGTACCACACCGAATTTATCGCCAACCGTTGAAGCAATGATATCGATTAAAGAATAAATATTGCTTGAATATATTGATCCAGTTACTGAGCATTTGAATTTATTTTGGAGAGCTGGAAGATGAAAATAGCTAAATAGTTCATTATCGGTCGATTAAAATGACATCCCAGTTATTGAAAATATGCAGGTAATTAAATAACTGTTGATTTTTTCAGCTAAGGCGCATGGAGTATGTTACCATGGGTATATTAATATTCAGGAAAATATAGTAGTTACATGCAGGAAATAAATGAACGAAAGTTATGAGATTTAAAAAAAAAGAACATAACTAAATGTAGTAATGCTTAAGTAGGTTGGAGTTCACAAGCTGGAGCAGGTGAAGAAATTTAGTTACATGAGTAGTGTCTTGGTGAAAAAGGGAGAAAGGGAAAAAGGGGAAAAGGCAGTAGAATTGAAGTTAGAAGGGGAATTGCGTTGGCCAAGGAGGCATTTATTCGTGGAGAAGAACCAATTAACAGGTCGTTGGATAAGTACGTAAAGAAATGATTATTTAAAAATATAATATTGAGAGTGGACCTGTATGGAGCAGTAATATAAACGTCAAAGAGGGAAGATGAAATATGACTATTACTTTTGAGATGTGGGTATGGACAAGGATGGAGTGTAGGTGGCTGGAATGAAAGAAGATTGAGTATATTATAGAAGTGGTAGGGTAGAAAAGTGAATTTTTCGAGGAAATCAGGGAAGAGAGGTCTCGATGGACAGGTAAAGAGTTTTGAAGGACGTGATAAAGGGAAGAACATTGCTGAGGTTGTAGGTATAGAGGGGCAAGAGAAGTTTGAACAGAGTAGGGAACTATGAGGGGCTAAAGGGGAACAGTTTGAAATGTAGGCGCCAAGAGAAGAATTAAGTTACATTTAGACCTACGTTCACCGGTAGAAAATTAACTAATACTAATGCAATATGTACTAATGTTATTTTTTTGGGTCATTCTATGTTCACTTGATCAAGTTATCACCTTTAGTGTAACAGATTTTTACCATGGCAAAATATCATCAATTAAAAATAAAATCCTCGAAGCTGTTTTGTAATATATGCAACCGAGAAATTACAATTGGATTCAGCCGTATTTTTCAACACAATGACCTTTCCCACACCCATTTTAGACGATGAAATACTTTTCAAACAAAGAACTCAAGAAAATCTGTAGAGAATTTTCGATAGAAACTCTTGGTTGATACAAAAGGGAAAGTTTAGTAAGAAGTTTTATATGGAGAGGGAAAGAGTGAAGATGCAAAAGAAAGAGGATATCAAGAATTGGAGACATTTGGAATGTGAGTATGGAGAATGCTTCAAGAAAGAGAGAGAAGACAAATAATTCTGGATTTAACCTGTGAGGTAGAAATTAGGGGTTGAAAATAAGGAGATAGAATATGTACATGGATAAGTAATGAAATGTGATGTTTGCTGAGGCTGGAATAGAGTGGAGTGGTTGTTAAGGGAGGTAGTTGGAGGAAAATCATTATGGGCCGTATGGAATAATATGGGACGTATACTGAACGAAAGGTAAAATGCCGTAGAGTAGGAAACGTTCAGAAATTTCGCTAGTTAGCAGAAGCGGGGTTTTAACCTGTCCTGATTTTTGCGACATTTTCTGAAAATTATTGTCCATATTCTTGTTGTTTTTCCTATAAATAGGAATTGGGTTGATGTGGTGGCTAGTGTATTCCCTTCGTTCACTTCGGGCTCCGATTCGAGTCCCGGCTATGGCAGTTTTTTTAATACTAGTCCCCTCTTGGGTATTGCGTGTAGAGCACATCGAGTCCAGAACTCGGTCCGTCGGATGAGGTGTTTAACTGTGGTCCCCTTGGCGCCTTTCGTTAAGAACAGGTTAATTTCGACACCGGAATTCACTCCATCCTTCCCCCGTTCCTCAAAAAAAACTTCCTGCCCTTAGCCAATTACTCACCTATTCGGAATGCCGTCAATAACAGCTGTCGTCACGAATAACTACTTCAACTCGTATAAACCACACTCTTGCGGTTTAAAATTGATGTTCAGATGAATGCAATCAAACATTTTGTTCGTGAATTTGATTGCCTGGTTACAGAGAGTATTTCATCGGTGAGAGGGAATAATTTATCGCTTATCCGTGTGCGATATTCAGTCGCAGGAAAACTCATAAAGGAATAAAACAATAACTTTATGAAGGTTGCATCGATAAAGCCGCTCAATCCTTGATTTGGATATTGGGTTCTGTTTTCGTGAGAACTCTAGACTCGTCTATTATCGAAGAACCTGACTAGCGTCCGCAATTAGGGTTTACGAGACTTCATGCGCTGCATTGAATGGCGTCGAATGAATGTGAAGCAGTTGAGTGAATGGCAAGCCGTGGGATTAGTACATTTCTAATGCACGTCTCTCTGAATACATCATTTAACTAGCGAATTCAATGAGTGCATTCTTGTGACTATTTGAGCGATTAGGTAGCATGGCAGTGCTGCACAAAAAATTGCAGTAAAAATCTCTCGAAGTAATTAAATTGTAATCCAAATCTTTTTATGATTGAAGCACTATTTGAATTTGTTGAAATGCGTGAATTTCTGAGCATTGTGCTGCGCATATAAACGTGGAAACTCAGCCATCGTCCCGGAGAACGATTAGGTTTTATTATTGCTTAAGCGAATATACGTCAATCTATATTTTGGGATAATGTATATGATCTCATTGGCCTTATCTAATTTGAGGTATTTCGCGCGATATAATGTTCAAATTATTAAGCAAATGCGAATGTCTCAGCCAATATAACTTTGGGTAATGATTTTGTGATCTGATTTGCCTAATCTTACTTGCTATCAAACGGATGGTATTCAAGTAAATGCAGCTGATTAATCCGAAGATAATGTAGTCCTGCTTTGAGTAAACTTCGTGTCTCAGAGTTTTTGATAATTATATACTTTTTTCAGAGATATAATTGTAAAAAAATACCTTCTTTTATGAAATTAAGGTGAGGTACACTGGCCACCTACTTGAGTGGTCTTATCTATCAACTTTATCGGTCACTTTTGGCACTTGTGACTGAACAAAATATAGTTGAATTCATACCAATTAGAAAATGCCGTTCGCAATTATATCGAAGTGGATGTGGATTTTTCGGTAATCCTTTTATTCCTTGATATTCATTCCATAACACGTTTTATCTCGAATTAGTATCTACCGTTGCCACCTGTAAAAGGCTGTAATCTGTTAAAGAATCATCACGCAGTATGATAATTATTTTTTGATTGGCTTCGCTTAGCAAGAGGCTTGTGACAGTACAGAATATTACGTATTATCATGCCATATTAGTCAATGAGCTATATCATACCATGTCTGCTGTCATACGATATTACCAATTTTCGTCCAAAGTGACCTCCAGGCGTTTGTGATATGAAGTTAATATTTCAGTGTTATGTTTAAACTCGCAAATCACACGTACCACTATGCGCGGTAGCAACTATGCCAAAACATATTTCATTCAGCATGGGTGAATTCCATAACGTTTTCTTAGGCTTGCTATAGTTGGTATAAATATTCATTTGTTTATTTATTTATTTACTTGCTGAAGGTGCCCGTTGAAATTCAACGGGAGGGAGAAATATAATAAATACTAATTGTGTTCAGAAATTTTTAACATTTTTCATGAAGGGGCGACGTAAGTGCGGAAGGGAAGATATAAGGGGAGAAACTTTTGCTATAGAGTTAGCTCCAAGTTGGTATCGGAACCATGAATATAATTTAAACCAATGTAGACATATAATTACTGCCTGAACTCATGACTGGGCCTATAAAAAAAATAAGAATATTATTTAGTAGCTTTCAGGCCAGATGAAACAAAGTATGTTAGAAGGGCAGGTGCGTACGAATGTCGCTCTATTGTTGACAATGAGGGATTCGGGTTTTTGGGAAAGTTAGGACTCAAATATTCGGCAAAAAAAGTTTTTCGGCAAAAAACATAAATTACAAAATGTCCAGAAATATGGAGAACAAAGAGTAAATCGGTTAAAATAATAAAAGAGTTCAAACGTTTTCCCATTCAATACAAAAAGAATGAAAGAAATCGAGTAATATTTAGTTATTTTACTGAGCGAAAGAAAAAACTCTTGCGCTACCATACATTGAAAAAGCCCATTTAAACCAATGTAAATACATAATTGGCGCCAGGAATCGAACCCGACCGCTGAGCCTTTTTTATATGGCCTATATAGCACCTTCTAGTGTATATGCTAGAATCCTACAAAATTTCAGCTCAATCGGTTGAGTAGTTTTCGAGGAGATGCGTAACGTAAATCTGGCAGACAGACAGACACCACTTCATTTTTATGTGCACTATTTATTATTTATATTTTTTTTGCATATTTTACTATGATGACTATGATTGTACTCGGGTAGGGGTAGGGACAGGGCTCGGGGGGTGAAGAAGGGCAGGGAAGAGGTTGGGTGAGGGCAACGTTTGGAGGTTCGTTGCTGTTGCCGTAGCCTTGCTACTTTATTT
The DNA here is from genome assembly GCA_933228895.1 of Platycnemis pennipes. Taxonomy (NCBI): domain Eukaryota; kingdom Metazoa; phylum Arthropoda; class Insecta; order Odonata; family Platycnemididae; genus Platycnemis; species Platycnemis pennipes. Next base: position 94,569,446 of record OW121854.1, on the reverse strand, counting down.
TCACTTTCAGTACTTTATTTTTGCTATATATTCCCAATGAATGTCGTTAGTATTTTACTCAAGTGCACCATCTGTAGCATGAAAGAGTTACCTTTTATTTCTCAAACTTTTTAATGCCTGTGCCCTTTGTATTTACTCATGAAAATCACCTTCATATGTTCGCTCGTTAACGTCATTGTTGCTCAATATCGCAATGTGTATTTTGTTTTCTTTCATTGCTACTGATTTTATTTTTATATTCCATAATAATATCAAATGACAGATATTTTAATTAGAAATTGCATGTTTGAATTCAATTCTACAGAAAAAAATGTAACTAGGGTTTGACAAGCAAAGAAACCGACTATGATTAATATTGTTTTGATTTGTTGGTAGATGCATAGATAGTACTCACGTTCTTCCAATTGTTAAGTGTTCGAGAATAGGAATCAAAAAGCAAGGTTATAAATGCCTGAAATAGGAACAGTATTGGAACATTCCTATTCCTCATATTTTTTCAAAATATCTTCATGGGACCCAAAGTCGATGGGTTTTCAGCACTCGACGTATTTCTGTTTTTGAAATGATTTTTATTGGAAATAGAAGAGAGAACTCCTGAGGCACATTCCACTCTTTGCAAATGTTTGATGGAATTCTTCGAATACCGTTCTACTCCCTCGCTTCCTGGAATCCAACCCATTTTGAATGTCGTTCTGAATTTGCATGGCCGCCTGTCCTTTGTTCTCACCTTACTCAGAAAATTTTTTCTTTCTTCTCTTCTCTTAGGGGTATGTTTCCTCCATTTTCAGTGAACCATTTCTGTGAAATAAAACGCTATAAAATAGTGCTATTCGACTTTCCGACTTCACAGTCATAGTTCCCGCAGGAAAAGTATTTGATGAAACACTTGTGAGAAGTAGGTACTTCACAGGGACTAGCCTAGAGGGATAAATGGAGCTGAGACCGGTGACACAAAAGTTAATGTTTAATACATGCACCTGCTTCTACGTCTAAAAGTGAATTTTTCCTTTTTAATGACATCGGTATATATCACTAATATTTAACTTCAACGATTGGAGCGCCGTTGATCTGTCTAAAACCAATTTAACTTGGACCATATAAAATAAATGCGGATGGACTTCCATAGCTCAAACTTCGATAAATCGAATTTTCGATGACTCGAAAAAATTTAATAACCTTGACGCTGTGTAAATTTTTTATGCTAAAACTTGTCCTTATCTTTAAGCTTGTATCTAAAAATTTTATGTCTATAAATATCGTACTTCAATGTCCAAAATTCTCCTGCAAGACGCCGCAAATTTCCTTTCTAGGGACCTAGGCAAAATATTTAACATTTTAGGGAGGATATTTTAAAACTTGGAGGCGGAAATGGTCAATTAGTAATGAACTCTCTTTAACAACTTCACCTTTCCCGAGCTTTGAGAAACGTACCGGTCTAATGAATATGATTAGGGTTTCAACTCAGGCAGAATTACGTGTAATCAATGATATATTATTAAAATATAACTAATATTAATAGTATGTTATTGACTGTTCAATAAGAAATTCGTGAGTAGAAGCCAATCTTTGTGTTGCTAAATTCTCGACGAACGCCCTCTACAAAATTGTATCCCTAATTATTAATTTATATTACTCGAATCTTTTTTCTCTTCCCTAAGAGTCTGACTTCTCGAAGCTTGGTGGTATATATACTCCACTTGGCTGGAAAAGTAACTATCCATGCTTCATTCGTTAGCTTAGGAAATGTGATAAAAAGGTGGAGAAACATCCTTCGTTGGCATTATCCCACAAATCTGAGATTTTCAATATAGATGGACCTAATTTGATTTCCCACCTAGAGGTGTGTTTTTAACTTCTCATAGATTTGTATTCCCTATGGCCTGGGCTATTTATGGCATTCTATTCTTCTATCATTATCCTTCACTGGTTTATCCGCAACTTAAATAACACACTCTTTCGTTATTTGAGATGCATTGAAGTTCCAAGATGTTATTTTTTCCTGTAAATATTTTTCGTAACCACTGATCTTCTAATAAGCATCAAAAATATATTTTATTCTTCTTTCCTGCATGGTAACATCTTTTCATTGTTTCATTCTATGTCCCAACGTCTTTATCAATATTGACTTTATGTAAATACATATTTTTTGTCTCTTCCAGTACAAATAAGCACCCGGCAAAAGGCAGCATATTATTTATTTATTTTGGATTTTCTCCCTCTTTGAAGCTCGTTTTTATTTATCTTATCTTTTTATAGCTGTAGACTTACGTGTAATCTAAAATGGGCGTAGATATATCCTGTTCACTTCTATTTTTATATTCCCCGCAAAGTTATATATTCATAGCCTTTCGCAATGCTATGTCCCAAAGGACACAAGTGCTGTCATCTGATTCAATGACACAGTTAACTCTCGTTTTTACCGGTGAGATATTTATTTATAATATTATTTTATATTTTACTCATATTTATGCTGCTAAAAATATGTGTCAGGAAAAGTGCAGCATGCTATTTAATTTTATTTTAACTCTCACCTTTGCGGCCATCATATCGACTTCTTTGTCATCACCTTGACCTTAAAAATGTATGAATTGCTTCCTCTTCCCCGAACTCTTCTCAAATATTCACCTTTTTCTTCATTAGAAAGTGATAAATCTTTTAAAGTAGGCGTTTCTTATATTACGTAATAGTATAATTAGAAATAATATACTGGACGAGTAATTGAAGGGAAAGCCCTGCGGGGAAGAGCAAGGGAAGAATACGTAGGACAAATCGAGAGGAACGACGGCAAAACGAATTAGGTTGCATTTAACCATTATTAAGATAAATATTTGAAAATATATTTGAGGAATTATATCGTCCGATTCTATGTCCATGCCCATGTACCTCTTTTCCCACACAATGCCTTACTAGACAACGCAATGGAGGTGTAGCAAGGGGTGTCCTAAAACCAGGCATGCATTAATGTAATTAATCAAAGTTTTCATTAAAGTAATGTAAGTCTTCTGTAGTATAAAAATTTACGGGTACTTCTGTTGGTAGAAAAATAAAAAAAATAAGCCTAGTTTCCGTGGAACTTTCCTTACATGGGCTACTGCTATAATTAAAGACCCCATAAAACAAAGGATGAGTGAAATGATCCTCCTAGTCAGAGACATCAAAATACGTTTTTAGAACACTCCTTTTATCCCACTTTTCTAAGGACTCGATAGATCCATTTTATCTTCATCATTCTTCCGTAGGACCACATTTTTAATCCTTCCAGTCTTGTGTTCTCCGCTGATGTTTATATTCTGTACCCTTACTATCAGATAAAAACCGTGCTGAAGATATATGTTCTAATGAATTGTTTCCTTACTTCCACGCTTCTGTTTCCTGCTGTGAGTATGCTTTCTTTTCGGTACAATGCCCTCTTAGGGTGAAAGGATTCAAGAGACAATGTTAATACGGATGAGATGATTGAGGCGGCTTTGTCATAAGGAAGACCATTGACGTCCAGCAGGTCCAAGGTGGTATTCAGCGGAGGGCTGATGATGGCATCTGAAGCTTCCTTCATCGGCTGTAGCGTTTCAGCCCTCTCCAAGGCACCGCGAGCATACTCGTGTCCCGTCATCCAATCTACGCGTGACCTCTCTCGTTGGCCATCATCAGAAAACCAAAGGGAGGGTTAGAGGGGGGGGATCAGGATTAGAATGTACCGGACGTAGTGTGTGGGTAATCGAAAATTGGTCGGCCGCCGCGGAGGATCGATCCGGAGCCCTCTTACGTGCGCGAACCCCTTCCGTTGACCACGAACCTCCAGCCCTTACGTCACACTTCAAACGTAGAAGAGAATGGAAGCTTGTCCAAGCGGTAGCGTAGGTAGCATTATAGCCCGGGAGTCGAGGCTTCTGGACTGGATTTGATATGATCTCACGACTACTAGAGTAATCTATTCGATTAACGCACAACCATTCCCTCTCCATACGTCTCTCAAGGATTTAACGATGTAATAGGCAGTTATCAGTGTCCCCGAAGCATCAAATTTACGAATTTCTTTCACTAACTCACTATGCACGAATTATTTGTTGAAAAGGATGGATCACTCTAGGTTAGCCTAGCCGGAGAAGAAGAGAGCGAAGCTTTAATAGCCATCGCGATTGATAAAGCAATGCTGAAAATTTTGGCAATGAGAAAATCTATCTATTAAATTGTCTTGTTATAGTTCCAAGGTATTAGAAATGTTATTCCGCATATGGTTTAGCAGATCATATTTTTTTCAATGAAATCCTAGGGATCATTTCAAAGAAAAATTCACGGAAATCATTCGAAACCTTCGAATATCATAATAGTACTACTAATCATAATAATAAATCATAATAATAGTGCACGTGGCAAGAAATGTTGCTAAGGAATTAAAATGGAACAGGCATCGGTAGTGGATTTATATTCCAAAATATAAAAGGAATATTTGATAAAATTTATAGAAAATCATGAGGCAGAGATACTAGGAGGGAAGGTCAGACTCGATAAATGTGTGCAAGGGACTGGCGGTAGAATATATGTTAATGTATATTTATTATTCAATGGTGACAGTTATTTTCTACCAAAATCTCTGTCATGTTTTGGGTAGAGTTCATAAGATAAACACCTTTAAAATTTTATCCAAATAATACAAGGAAGTAATGTTGGGAAAAAGGGAATATTTTTAATAAAGAATAAAGATATCCATGCAGAAACTGATTAAAAAACTGGACACTCGCATAGCAAAACGGACGGAGTTCACTCAAACAAAAACTTCCGCCATCAACATGACTCGTGAAGATGAAAAAAAATGTTTGATACCCTCCCGTAAAGTTCTGTGCCGCAGAAAATGTAGTATCCAAAACTAGTCCGGTGTCTGCAGTAAAACACGAGGAGTCAATGGGGGCGTTTACTCGGAACCGAAATCGAAATTTTGCACATTAAATTATTAGATGGAAACAAAAAAAGAGATTTAGTGAAAAAATTAATCTTCTAACCACAACCATTCACTCATAAATCAAAAATTAAAATAAGCCAAAGGTGACGCATACCGAAAAAGCTACTCTGATAACATAACGTCATTTTCCTCCCGTCCTTGACTGCTCTTATGGGAAGAGGAGGGAGTGGTGGGGGGTTCTCGGAAGGTCTGCTCGCACAGATGCTGTCGTAACTGCTCCGATTGGCAGAGTCAGCTGTGTCCCTCCCTTTGCGATAAGGCGATGTAGCTTCGTGGGTTCAGTTGTGATTGGACGAAGTCGATATGCGTCAGAGGTTGCACCACACCCACTTTTCCGAAAGGGTTAAAAACATCAGTTTTTCGCCGCTTATAACTCTAGAACTAATTGACGGATCAAAAACCGGAAAAATACACGTCTTTTTATTTTACAAACTCTATCTGATTCGGCATTTAAAAAAATATGGTAAACGACCCCATTACATCAGTTGGCGTCCTAATTTCCCATTTCTAGCTATTTTCTGCCTTGATCTACAAGTGGAATTTTATATGTGAGTGGATATTGCTACTATTCTTTAAAAATCTCATAAAGGTTTCTTCATTCAAAGTTGGGGCAAATATGATGCTTAAACTTAATGGCCCCAATGCTAGTTTTCAAAAAAGTTGCTTCATCAATGGTAAAAAATCTATACCGGGCATTTTTAAAGCCTTCTTGAATCTTTAAACTTATCAAACGAATGTTAATGACCTTAAATCACGAATCACTTTTATACATTACTGCCAAAAAAGCAGTGTTTGCATTTGATCAGAAAAATATTATGTAAAGCTTTATCACCAAGAAAATGTAACGAAGTCAAGATTCATGGATCATACTTTAAAATTTTACTTTCATGTCAAACAAATGTAAAGGAAAATAGCTGTACACATTATCAATATTAAAATGAGTCTTTACAGCTAAAAACGGAGGTGAAAAAGAATAGCAACTTTATCCAACGTTTGTGGATTCTAAGACTGAGGAAGAAAGTCTAAAACTGAAAGTTCTACCCGGACATAACACTGAAAATTATGAAGCACCAACGTAAGATTGCAAAATGATAGAAACCAACAAATAATCAAAAGGAGTAATGGAGAATGTAACCTATAGTGACCTTATACCTTATAAATTATATCCTATGAATTATAATTACATGTGCCTAAGTTTCGCCGCATAGTGCAGCACACGATATAACCTTTCATGATCTCTGACCACCTTTCCATTATATCATGCGATTACTTTTCGTTTTCTCTGATAAGAAACCAACGACTTCTTTTTTAAACTCATCTATTTGCCCTTCTTCTTTATTCAGAAATCGTTTAATCATCTTTTAATGGGCTCAACTTCTTAAGCAATAATTCACCGTTTACCCTAATTCAGTAATAACTACATGACAAACAGAGCACTCATGATATATGACGGATTCAAACCCACGACCTTTAGATTGTCATGCTGCCGACCTAAACCTATCATCCTGAATACCGGCTGGCTTTATTCCAAGCTATCTACCCCGTTTTGGGTGCTCCTATACTTCCTTCACTTCCTGCTAATGTACCTACTGTCTGCAAATTTAGGGATTTGGCTGCGGCGGGGTGAATAGACATTTCCGCTTTAACATCTCAGTACCTTCAACGAATACTCTCTCTTTCAAATCCAGTACTCTAAATGAGAACTATTATATCAGCGAAATCATTAAATACCGCGCACCTCACTATCCATAGACAGCAGGCCCTATTCCATTGGGAATTGGGCCATTGACGCGTCACCACTGGGAATAAAACAGGAAAGACGAATTGGGCAACGCAACAGCAATTCCTCATTTGTTCTAGACATTTAGGACTCCAAAGCACGGAATGGATGCTCGCGGAACATTCAGATCAATCAAGTTCGAAAAACCCTTCCGAAATAAATGGCTGAGGGTGTTCTCGACGGTGATACGCGTCTTTCCGTTCATAGAACGGCAAAAATATGCTTCCCTTGAGGTGTATCGATCGTAAACATTTTATGATGGCATAACTCATCGAAGCATAAAAGTAAAAGGGTGTTCAGCGTTGTATGGCATACCATTTTAAGACAGACTTTGGAATGGTACCTAATGATTGACAATAATTTAAGGTAACCTCATAATTCTTCATGAATTGAGCAATATTATTCCAACGAAACAGTTATTTTTTGCTATTTTACATTTCAAATTACGTTTTATAATCTGAAACTGAAGCCTAGTACAATTTAAATAATAAAAATGCTAGTATGAAAACTTGATCAAATTTAACTGATTTATTTAGGAAACCGGTTCTCGTATAGAAATTTACCTCGTTTGGAAAAAATGCTGTTGGGCAATGGGGTCGTTTACCATATTTTTTTATTGCCAAATCTGATAGAGTTTGTAAAATAAAAAGACGCGTATTTTTCCGTTTTTTGATCCGTCAATTAGTGCTAGAGTTATAAGCGGCGAAAAACTGATGTTTTTAACCCTTTCGGAAAAGTGGGTGTGGTGCAACCTCTGACGTATATCGACTTCGTCCAATCACAGCTGAGCCCACGAAGCTGCATCGCCTTATCGCAAAGGGAGGGACACAGCTGACTCTGCCAATCGGAGCAGTTACGACAGCATCTGTGCGAGCAGACCTTCCGAGAACCCCCCACCACTCCCTCCTCTTCCCATAAGAGCAGTCAAGGACGGGAGGAAAATGACGTCAATCTTATCAGAGTAGCTTTTTCGGTGGGCGTCACCTTTTGCTTATTTTACTTTTTGATTTATGAGTGAATGGTTGTGGTTAGAAGATTAATTTTTTCACTAAATCTCTTTTTTTTGTTTCCATCTAACAATTTCGTGTACAAAATTGCGATTTCGGTTCCGAGTAAACGCCCCCATTTAACGTGAAATCGACAGGCAGTTTTAAGAATTGTTGTCGAGATTAATTGGTTGTGGAACGAACACCAGTACTCATGCCGAAAATAGGGGATGGGCAGGGTTTTAATGAGGGACTATTACCAATCGGCATGTTCCAAAAATAACGAGTTAATGAATACCAAAAGCTCGAAATCAGTTGAGGATTAAAGTTTGAAGCAATCCAAGAAAGTAAGCGGCTTAAGGGGCGTGTGCGCAAATCTCTCATCCTTGCCGTTGCCATGAATTTTAAATCCACCGTTTTAAATAAACATTTCTGGACACCAGAAAAAACTCCCTAGGTAGGGTGGGATTCAGAGATGCTCTTCTTAGTCATATCCAATGAATAAATCAGAAGCGTTTTCGCATGTGGTGGTAACATTTTTATCCACCTTGGCAACATTTTATCCACCTTGGCAAAAAGTCACAGCGCGCAGTATTTGATGGGTGTGAATCTTTAAGGCAATACTATTTTCGGTCTTCTTGAAGTTCAACTCAACAGGCGCTATCGTGGGCGTAACAATCCATTTGCAATCAGTACCTAGCCGTTAATCAAATGACTGTACCTGTTTGGGCAAAAGTACGAGGAAGAAGTTAAATTTTATTCAAGAGGTGATAATGAGTGCTCTACTAGCGAAGGTTGGTTCAATGGGTATAAAGTATGCGTAATGATACCTTTACGTGATGATTTTTTTTAAAATTACGTTTACGTATTTCCTTTATGACAGCAAAACTTTCTTTTATCCTCAATCTTCATGTTGGTGTGGTGGTTAGAGCTGGCTTTGCACCTTACGGGCTCAGGCTCGAATCCTAGCAGTGGTAGGAATTTTTCATTGATTCATTTCCAGTGCTCCGTCCGTCGAATAGGACCTTAAACCGTAGACCCCTTAGCGCCGTTCGTAAAGCGTAGGCTAATGCCGACATAGGGGTCCTCTCCACCCTTCCTCCGTTCACTAGAAATTCCTACCTCTATGCAATTAGCCACCTATGCTATACGGCGAAAATTTCCTAAGTGGTCGATCGCCTTTCCCAAAAAACTACTACTACAATCCCTCCTCTTTTGACCAGTTCCGACAACCTGCTAGGTCTGCGACTAGTTTTTTTCAAACCTTTTCTTATACTCAAAACACTTAATCCTTTTTATTCCTTCTCTCCTTACCGTCTTTATCCTCGTCTAAAAACCTGGGAGTATTTTTTATCCTCTTGACGTAAAATTGACGTTTTGGTGCCCTTATCCACGCTCCATATAAAACTTTTCTGTAGTCGAAATGTGTAAATAAGGTACTTTAATTCCTCAACATGCTATAAAATCTGCCCTCCTACTTTTAGATTTACGCTTATGTAAAGTAAATACTACTTCGGTATTGGTGTACTATTGGTAGTGTTCTCACAGTTGATGAAGGTTTAGAGAGTAAGAAAAGATTTCTCACTTAGCTTATCTTTGCCATCGTGCCTTGCTTTTCCCCATATTATTACAATAGGTAGATGCAAAAATTTATAATATTTGCGCACAGTATTGACGCGAAATATTTTTACCTTTTGCGTGAGGTTTTTGACCTCTCATAGATATTGATTGACGTTTGACTAGTGAGCAAACATTGCGGTTAAATGGTGAGTGAGTGAGCAACAATTCTTTGCGGTTAAATGGTTTTAAGATTTTCTCACATGTATGCTTTATTTAAGGTTTCTGCCGGTTTAACTGTACCTCAAACTCACGATTGTGATTTACACTACGATTGGTTAAGAAGCAGCGTGCTCCGCGCTGAGTACCCTATTTTCGCGGTATCCCTGGTTATATTATGAATGAATCCATTCAACGGTCAGATAGCCATCGCGAGATATTATCTTTTCTTCTCCCGGTGTTAGCGACTGTTTTATAGCTTGTTGGTTGGCTATGAGCTTCGTTGCTGGGCTGTTTTAATGCAATATTATCGCGTACGTTAGTTACAAAACTTGCCCGTGACCTCTTGCTTTATCGCATAACGCACTATTCAAAGACTTATTATTATTCAAAGACTACATTTCGCAGCCAGTTTTCACAAATTTTCCATAAGGCAGAGCTAATTTACTGTGGTGTTACAAAAAGATCGATCAGTCATTGATATTGTGAAATAGAATTTCTTTTAAGTATGAGTAAGTAATAGGCTAAACCCCGTATCATCTTTTTCATGAGAGAAATTCGAATGTTTTATTTGCTCTTGAAAGAGTGTTAATGCTACAAATAAGATGAGGAAGAGGTTTATCAGACTGTATTGGGACTAGGACTGCATCAGGCAGAGTAATCTTATTAGAATTAAAACAATTGTTTTATAATTCTAGTGGGACATGTTTGATAGGTCAATAATGCAGGACTGTGGCATGTTTGAAACTCCACATTTGGTATGGATGTTGCATTTGCCATAGGGTTAAGAGCTAGGATTAGGAGGTGCAGTATATTCATAGGATTTACCCCAGCTTAAAATTTGCTACTAATTTTTAGTCAAATAAGTATTATGATATAATTTTAACAGTTCTATTTCTGCGTTTGTAGTCTGATCTCTATTTCGTGGCTACCCACATGTTATGAGTGATCCCTTATACCCAAGTTTATGACCTTATGGGGACGAAAAAGAATATTGTCGCCCTTGGCTGCATGGAAATAGGCTCTGAAATGCCTTTCGTCGTGAGCCTTTCTCTAGTCTGTCCATTGTTTTTTAGGGTTATTACTTGCGTCCTCGTATTTCATTGCCTTCAAATGCAAGCGTTCACTTATGCCGTTAATCGGTCGGTCATATTTTACAATGCTCTTGCTTTAGCATGTGTTTGATGCTTCAATTTACTCCTGAAATCGTATTCCGAGGCATTCATGTGACCCTCGGGAATCCCTGTGTTTACACCACTTCGCTGTTTACTCAGGGTTCATATAGCACAGATATACTCGGTCACTCATGAGTTATGCTGTCACTTACAAGATAACAATTAAGAGGAGAAGAGTTGAACCCCCAAATAAATATAATATTTGTTAATTTAACGATGTATTTTGATTTTTAAATAAATTCTTTATGTCAAGTACACAGAGGCAAACTATCTACATTTTTTCAATCCATTTTTGATGCTTCAAATACCTTGCTTTTCATCGGGGGATTTAATTCTTATAACAAATTTACAACATCCTCAGGTTATGAAGACTGTTCTTTTTAAGTTTAATATTATCATGTCACAAACTCTCTTGTACTTACGTCATTTTGACAAGCATATCATTGTTATATTCCCTAAAGCAGGGGTTGGCTACCTTTTCATGCCTGTGCCACATATTCAACTTGGCATGGCCACGTGGGGCTGCGAATACTTGTATTTCCCTGAGCAATTTTGTTATACCTGTGTAATATATTATATTTAAATATTTACAATTGTTTTTGATGTGGTTAAAGTAATTGATATTGTTACTGAATTTGTGCTTGCCGCGGGTCGCTGACCCTGAAATATGTAACTATTCCCTAAACCCTAAACATAACTATGTAACTATTTGGACACTTTTTGCTCCAGCCTGCCTGCAAATGAGTCTCGCGATATTTTATGAACTCATGAGGTTGCATCTGAACAAATCCCTTTATCGTTTCAATACCATTGTTAATACAAGAAATAAATCCGACTTCTGCTCTGGTGTTGGCACAAAAAATCTCCGGAACCTCAGCGTGCTAGAAATTACTTCCGCCTCTCCCTTTCCACCGCCTGCTTTGGATAGTTTCAGCGTAGCATGGCATCTTTTATTCACGCTCCTGTTTGACTTCCTATAACGGCGTCAATTGCGCCTTCGCCGCCGCGTAATTATGACTCCACTTTCACGTTCACTCTTTTTTCGTTGTCTAGCCTTTTACGTGTAGGCTTGTATATTTCGTCGCATCACCTTCCGTACCAACCTCCTATCTCTGAAATCTACGGGGCTGAAAGTTCGTCTTCTCGTTTCCGATCGGGAAACCAGAGTACAGACGCTCGTGAGTGGAATTGGTACAGACGTGCGAGTTAGAATAGGATTGAGGAATAGAAAATATAGCTCTTTATTGTGTATTAAATAGGTTAGATTTCCTCTGATTTCTCTGAGGCGTTTTTATAACGTCTTGGTTACCTTAACCATCATCTAGGTGTGAAAGTTTGGTTAAGGTTACGGTTGTCAAATACACATTAAATGATCATCATCATCACCGGTCAACAATTATGGGATTGATTGGACGCAGCCTTACACTCGATTCTTCTATCGGCCAACCACTTCATATTGATGTAATTCTTCTCTTTTACATCCTTGACAGCCTGTTCCATTTATCTCATACGACGCCTGCCTTTTCCATTCTTCCCGTTCACTTTTCCCTCGACTATCGTCTTCATCACGCCATTTTGTCTTAAGATGTGGCCAATGAAGTCTTCTTTTCAGGGGTATTTAGTAGAACATCAAATGATATGAGTTAAAAGTTTTCTTAGAAGCGCAGAATGGCTTAAGAGCTAAACGATCATTGGTGGTTCAGCCCCCAAGATAATCAGCAACTTTATAAAACAAGGCTATTAGATTTTTTATCTATATTAGTTTCGGTAAATAATGAGACATTAACTGAGATACTATTTGATTAATATCATAGAGCGTAGTACTTTATATATACACTGTGTTAACATAAAATATTTATTTAAGTAAAGTTAATAAAATATTTATTATGATAATGATTCGACTTTCCTTTTGTAAGATAATTATTTAAATAATCTTGTGTACCTACTCTTGCCTGGAGAGAACCTCAAGTATGATTTATTCAGCTAAAAACTGGTCCCTGCATGGGTGTTGTGGGCGGACCGTTTCGAGATCAGGGCATCGTCCGTCAAATAGGATGGAACCCTTGATTCCTTTTGCTAGGAGAATTATAATTCCATCACTGTGTTTGTTTCCACCCTTCCTCCCCTCTATAAGTTAATATATCTCACCAAAAACATCCATAAATAGCAATCGCCAAGTAAAAATTTTGATCCATCACGGATTCCATGGGGAATAAGTTTTCCTTTGTTATGGTTAGCAGCTGTCTAAGTATTTTCTATTTCTTTATAATTTTTATGCTGCTATTTTTTATTGAATATAATGTGAATATGTATTAGGTATAGCAACGCATGTGAAACAAATGGGTTTTAATGCTATAGTGGTGAAAAAATCGAATTTCGAGGAAATGTAAATAAATATTTTTGCGAGTTTTTGAGGTATTGACCTCAGTGCTAAGAAAGTATGAATGAAGCTTCTCTGATGACATCAAAATGGTTCTATACCATTCTCTCTACTTAGAGAAGAATTTAAAATAATGTTGTGAGTACTCTTTTATTTTCTTGGTCAAGCAGTTCCATGATTCATGTGAAGTGCACCTTGCTGAATTAAATATCAAATTACTCTTTCTCTCATTCTTCTTTTATCATCGTGTATATCACCCGCTATCATGCCAAACTGAGCTGATAGCTATATGAAACTTTGATGGAGTCGCGTCTGTGTCTGTTCGAAATGTTCCTTGGAAAATTTTCACGACCTACTTACAGTAGAAGCTTACCAACCCACACGTTTATTGCAGCCGACGTACTCGATACCGTAAATACCAATTTCCCTTCCGCTTATGGTCAGCCGTAAATTTTGGGCAATCGAAGTGAACTTCGAAACCTTGGATGTAGACATAACCTTATGTTGAGGCCGCACCTGTTGTAATTTCTTTTACGCTGAATTTTGAAGCCTGTGCACTTGGCCTTGCTCTTATGTCTGCATTTTACGTTTTTTCGTCTTTTTCATCTCTTTAAAAAGAGATGTACCCATAGGTATATAATTCTGAAGATTCTGGCGATATGGAGTGGAAGCGAAGCATGATAACATAGAAAGAAAACACGAACTTAATCCACAAAAATTATAAACTTTACTATTACCCGGGTTACATTGTATTACAGCATAATCAGGTGATCGCCTGATCAGCATCACTTGATGATGCTGTAATACAGTGGAACTCGGGTCGTAGTAAAGTATCATTTTTGTGGATTTGGTTCGTGTTTTCTTTCTATTTTATCATGAGATGTACTATATTTTTTGCCATTGCAGTAGAATAAAAAGTTATAAAAATAATGAAACTCCCTCTATATACCTAGGTATGAAATGAAAGTAATATGAAAAAAACTTGGCTGCAAAGTACTTTTGCCTCATTCTATTGCACTAATAAGTTTCATAAGTTTCGATATACCCATATATTTATAGTACTTTCGCTGTTTGTATTCTCGGGTGAAGATGCTAAATATCTCATAATCATAAGTCCTCAATCATCAGATTGGTTTGACGCAGCTATCCACTGACTACTTTTATCGGCTAATCTCTTCATATTCACGTCTTTCTTCTCTTTCACATCCGTCAACACTTGTTCCATATATCTCGCACGGGGCCTTCCGTTGCCATTCTTCCCTTCCACTTGTCTCTCGACGATTGTCTTGCCACATATCTAGCAGTGTTTATTTCATAGTGCATCCTGTAGTAAAAAACCCAGCTCTATCTTATTCATAGTGCTAATCACTGCACTCTTATTTTATAGTGCGTCCTGTAGTATAAAACCTAGCTCTATCATTCATTCCCAACATATTTGTCACATTTGCACGACGCATTGCACGACGACTATCCCATCCATATGATCCCATTCATGATGAAATTCTATTCTGTGCGCAGTGTCTTCCGAAAGGTATTTCATCCCTCTGAAGAGTCTTCATTAATTCATGAACATCACCATCCTTACAGTACCATGCAATCCAGTGTGAGGGTGCATGGCAGTGGGTGCCAACACAGCCGTCGAGAATTAATCAGCTGAGGGTTCCGGTGCTTTCCCGGCCGATAATGCTGGTGAAATCTTCTCGGGCTCTTCGCCGGGTCAGGGAGTTGGCGTCTGCCGACGTTTCGACGACTGACACTGCGGTCATCTTCGGGTACTGAGTACACACTCAATGCCTTGAAGATGACGGTGGTGTCAGCTGTTGAAATGTTGGCAGACGCCGAATCTCTGACACGGTGGAGACCCCAAGAAGACCTTATTAGCACTAATCGGCTGTCAGACAAACCCATCGTTAGTGAAAACGCTATATATTTCAATACTAGCTCATATGAATTCAGCATAAGGTCATGGAGAATTCACTCATTTTACTACCTTCTTGTTCCCTATAATAACATGCGAGTCACCGCAAGTGAGTGGGGCTGGGGGTGGTTGGTCACCAGCCATGAACTTGGGTTTAGGAGATAAATCTGTCCATCCTCTTTCTTCCATAGCATGGACACAGTTAAAGCTAAAAACAATTTCCAATGATTTTCTTGGAAATGAAATTCCTTTCGAAATATGGAGATGCATACCAGCCCACACTTCTGTCGAGCAGTGAGCCGATATTTTAAAATGTTTCTTGATCTATTCAAAGAATTGCTTGTAATGTACCTTATAGCAGTGATTAGCACTAATGTGATGGTGATGTACACAAATGATATCTGGTAGAGCAACGTATCTCCCTCCAAAAAAACAATTTAACTGCATTTCATTCGGATAAATATAACCCTATCAATGCAATACTATGATGCTAGAAAATGTTAAAATATAGATAAAATAAATCAATTGTCCCTGAATTAATGGAATAGTAGTTGTAAATCAATTGAATATGAACAGCAGTTCAGTAGTTTCAAACACCAATAAGTATCATAGACACCATTTGGTTTTCCAGCGCCGCGGTGCCAGGTATCACTTAGTGTAAATTTCTTTGGAACTACTTAGTGTAACAAAAGAAACGGATAACAGTGGGGTTTTCTTTTGCCAATTTATAGTTTCTCGCAATACCATTGATTATTTATGGTATCAAGACCTCATCTTAAGAATTAAAATTTTTAAGCGAATTCAAAAACTGGAAGGTGGCGCTTTATCGCTTTTCTTTAGCTTTTTGTTCCAAACACCACATCAGATATTCATCTCTGTCATGGTTCTCCCGTATTTTTCTAAGATTTTCCACTTCCAGGTTAATTATAAATCTCCGGCAATGGCCGGATTATGAGATAGCAACCCTAGATTAAACCTATGGTCGGATAGTCGGTAGATATGATCGGACCCCAAATCTGATTCTCTTAATATAACTTTCCTACACTCCCATGGCAGAAGTCAATTGAGATTAACTAAAATCGTTCGCCTTAAACGCTATGCACTAATGACGATGGATAGTGGATTAAAGTGACGTCTATTTTGCATTCCTTAATGAATTTCATGCCCACAATGAAGTTGAACTTATTTTTAGGGGAGAGTTATGATGGCGATTCATCTAGTTTAGTCGCATCCAACGTGGCATCAGCACAGTCGAATGGTTTATCTTCCATGTCACGCAGGACAGAAAAGCACTTTTGAAATGTGGGATGTCTTTTGCGGACAGAACAGTAGTTGATTGTAATTTATGGCGAGCATTTAACTAAAGAGTAATTTATGATTTTGCTTTTAAGCTCAATTAGGTAGAAGAAACTATTTTGTTTTTAATTTTTGACATTTTCCGAAAAATTTCCTTAATGACAGTGAAAAAGAGGACATCTCACTCAGTTTCCTATGCTTGTATGATGAAGAATTTTGAAATTTAATGATTGAAATGAGACGTAATGAAAACTTTAAAAAGAGAATTAACAGATTTTTGGCTCATACCTTGTGACTTATTACTCTCCATAAACACTGTTGTTGAGGAGTAAGTTAAAAGTGAGGAATCCCAAATCATTGTATAATAAAAATAATATTGTGAAGAGAGCTATTGAGTTCATACAGCTGTTAGTTCAAAATGTTGAGTGAGTTATTTTTTTCATTTTCCCTGTCCAGCGTACATTTTTCAGCCTCGTATGCGTTTTTACATTCATGATTTTGACCTTGGTGCCTAATTACTTCTTTACTGTGGGGGTAGTTTTTCCTTACAGGCAGGCTGTAGCATGCAATGACTAATATTATCCATGGCGAATGCCCTCAGTTCTGCTCATAAATATAAAACTGCTGACTTTAATCAAGATTTAATACTCTTCACTGATCATTTATTATGTGTAGTATATAAAACGATAAAATTATATCGATTGCAGTGACTGGTGGTTTACCGCCTCATCACTATTTTCCGCTATATTGGTGGATATCTACACCGTTTTTTACTCAAAAAATTATTCAACTCTGCCGATGGAAATACATTTTTTTTAATTCTCTCACAATTAGTATTTTATTTTTAAATCAAAATTTATTTTTCTCTCGTTACCAGAAGCTCTATTTTCTTTATGGTATCGTAAAATAATACTGATATGATAGCGAGTTAATTCATTTTATGTGTAAAACGTAAGTCTTTTGTCGAGTGGTAAGCAAATTATTAGGTAATTAGTGGGTAGTATTTTAAGTGTGATCATTCCAGCAGCAACAAAATTAGAATTCAACCCTCTGACAAATCAGGAGACACATGATTGCTGAATTTCTTACTTATAGTAGAACTTCATTTATTTCGTGACTTTTTTCCTGCAGGCGATGAATTACGTTGAGACGTTTGGTTAGATTAAAAGTTTTGCCTGCTGAAGTTTCCGAGACCTTTTCCTTAAATGACAACTTATTTTATCTGGTCTATTCATAAACGCTATTGTCTGTATAATTGGAATGATTTTTTTAGTTGTAGAAGCATGCCAGATGAATTTGTGTATATATATTTGAAATTGTTCACCAAGTACTTATACTAGTATCTACGGAAAATCTAATTACCTAAACATGCGTAGGAAGACATCGGATAAAGGATCAAGAAACTGGATACACTTCGGGTGGATAGTTTTGAATGTTTCCGGAAATCACAATTACCTGTAATGGAAAAGAAAAATTGATTTTAATGGCAGCAAAAATAAAGTCAGGGGCGAGTTTGTCCAATAAATCAGTTGAGAAAATAAAATACGTGCTTCGAATACAGAACTGAGTTAAATTTAATCCGAATGTTATTCATATTGAGATTTGGACCATCAAAAAGTCAGTGGCATCGAGGGAAAAGGAAATTACATTTACAAAATAGAATTTATTTATTTAAATAATGTTGATCAAATAGTAAACTCAATGCAATATCGACAGAGTTTAATGTATTGAAAACAACCTACAGAAATATACAAAATATTTTAACAATATTAGTTTTTAATAATATAAGAATATATTTCATTTTAATAATAATTATTAGTCTATATTATAATAATTATTCAATATTATTTTTAATTACAGTTATGTTACCACTTAATTAGCAATTACCATGTTTTCCGTTAGCGATTCGCTTTCGTGGTCATAACGATGAAATAATACCATTATTTCATCTTTATTTTCGTCTTTTTTGTTCGTCGTATTTTAATTTCACAGTATTTTTTCTGAAATTATTTCACTATCGCGAATTTCACTCGTTTTATATCATCATTAGGTGAATCTTATTTATTGTACTTTTGAGAAAGTAATTGCGCTAAGTTCATATACATTCCCTCAACCTGCTATTCTTCTTCAGTATTTCATAAACACATAGGTCTTATTGTATAAAACTTCAAACTTTCTCTCTAAACTGTCCTTTATCGTTATCATTTATTGTCTTTGGGTCAACTCATGCATGAATATAATATTCTTAAGTTATAATTGAGAGTAAAACACACTCGCGGGTACTTAATATTGTGAGTAAATTACCGAAATTTTGTTTGTATTTTAGTCTGAAAAAATAGGACATACATGTGTATTATCACGTTATTTCAACTGATTTCATGCTAAACGTTTGAATGTTTTACCCACAGTATAACCATTTTATTTGTTAATTTCATGGAACATTACTTAATAAATTATTTCACCTGGAATGGATGAGGCTCATAGTTTGATTCCCGGCTAAGTTTGACTAATGCTTCTTTGCCTCGCGTACCTCTGTCTTCCTCACGTTTGTTTCCATCCATCTCCTGTTGCTTTCAATTCCTTTCCTCATTATGATTTAATTTGAACATTTGAGCATATTTTCATGGTTATTTGATTTCTGATATCCATTCAAACCTTTAGAATTCGAAACTCGGGTCTTTAAACCGCTACGCGAAATGCGAGAGACTTGTGGGAAATCTTTGCGGGGAAAGGTGTATTGTCTTCCCGTTCTACTGTTTCACCTCTCGCTTGATACGAACCTTCGGAGACGGCACCAAAAGTGAGGAGCGATAATCGAATGAAACCTCCCCCTTCCTACCCCTTCCACACGATCCCACGGAACTTTCGCTCCGAATCGAACCGAAGCTAGCCGCCCGACCGCGCTGAGCTCCGCGCCTCCATTCCACCCACCTCTGCCGCAACCCCTGTATTTTTTTCTCCCTCTCCCCTGCTCCGAGCTTCTCTGAGGGAAGGAATTATCGACGCGGGGTGTTTATTGGCCCGAGAGGGCGTTGTATGAGTTGGCGCGCGTGAGTGGAAAGGGAAAATACACGTAAAGGGGCTTGCTGCGCGAAGGTGTGTGGCTTGATCGCTGCCTGTCGAGGAAGGAAACATCCCCTTCCCGTTTGAGTAAGGATTTGGCCTCCTCACAAAGGGACTTGGAGGATAGTTAGGGATGAGAGCGGAGACAAGAATGAGGAGGCGCCAGAAAATAGATTCATAAAAAAATTCCGTTACTCAAACCATACTTTCCCTACTGTACTATATACGGTATATTGTTAAGTTTTTTTAAACTTGCACTCATGACAATGTGTGCCAGTTGGAATAACTAATAACAACTTTTAGATGCATAAAAATGTACAAAAGTTGTGTCTATTAAGTGAAATACTAAATTTTCTCGCGAAACAAGATACATTATTTACAGTTTCTCACTATTGAGGGTTATTCGGGTCTCGACACTTCACGTCTTTTTCAAGTGATGAAAATAATTCATAGCATAGAATCTTGTGGAATAAACGTTAATTAGTGGGAAGGTGCTTGTAATTAATCTTCTTTAGTGATATTAAGTTCCATCTCATACCTTCTGAAATAATTTCTTGCACCATATTTCATAAAATATATATAGTTGCATACGAAGTGAGAATCACTAAGAATATATTACCAACGATAAGACATATACATTAATAATAAGACTTTTGCTAAATACCTTATTAATTTAAATGATTATGTTATATACAAAGCCTGGAATACGTTCTGGTAGGTTTGAGAATTAAGTGCTTCCTCGTCGTATTATACTAGACCTAAATGAAAAAAATAAACAAATGAGTGTTGTTCCTGTCGCTAATGCTCTTCTGAACCTACACGATAAAAATACTTAGCATACTTGTTTGAAGGAATGAAAACGTAATATTCCATGCAAATACTTCAGTTGGAAAATGATCCAATCTCTTGGCTAAGAGCGTAGGATATTGAATATGACTTATTTTTCTTCATTCTAACATCTTTTCTCTTGTTGCTTCAACGTACCTCGATTGCGAGTCCTTAATATTTTATTTTATCGTGACATTACTTCGTCTCTATGCATCCAAGATTTCTTAGGCTGAGCAAATATTTGACGTTTTCCCGGAACTCCTCGAGAACTCTATGAGTGGAGGACATAAAAATTAAGATCTTTGTTCTTGTTATGTGTATCTTATGCTGACACAGGGTGGCTTGTCTTATGATGGTAGCCATCTGCTGCATTTTTTCTCACGTGGTAGAGGAATCATTATACGTGGCCTTACTCATCCAAACGGACGGAAAATCATTAGATAATTATTGCTTAGAGAATAAATTAGCATCGTGAGGAAAATCACGTGAGCAATATTACTCTAGTATTATAAACAATTGTCCCTATATCACATGTGAGTCTTGGAGAGGTATGTTTCAAGAAAAAATGCTAGCAGTCTGAGCAAGATATAAATATTAGCAATATTGCGTATGATTCTAGTCTTCTATGGCCAACGTCACATGTCTAAGTGCTTTGCTTATCTCCATTACCTCTGAAAATCAGGTGGTGAACGCATGAAAGAGATCAAAAGGATTCGTGGGGAAAGGGGCATTGACAATGGCAAAGGCCAGGAGAAGTGAGAGGATGATCCCTTATCCAAACCCCACCATTCGCTGGATCGCGTAATCGAGAATTAACGAAGGGCAAAGGGAAATTATGAGACGATCAAAGAGACCGGAATATCGCTCATTGATGAGTGCTCCATGCTGCAAATTGGATTCTCATGCGTGCCGTGTTCTTTGAGGTGTATGGTATGAAAATAATTTTGAAATGGGGCTTTATTTACAGAATCTGTAACTTTTTGACAAGGGGGTACGTTTGGTGTGGTGGATAGAATACGGTACTCCCGTCCCGTGTTAAAGTAGCTAATTTGTTGTTGGTCAACCACTCCCCACCTGGATGCTTAGACGAGAGCACTTTGAGTGCAGTCCTCATCGTCCACTTTCTCAATAACATTTAATTTAAAGATTCACCTGATTAAATTTTTTAAATAAGTATTCTGATCTCTTTCTAGTTAGCTATTGCTCTGAAATTTTGGCTGTTATTTGTCTTGCTGATGCAGAATTCCCCTTAACCGTATGCATAATAAGCTGGAAAATTCGGTAACATCGTCTATACCGCATTTTTCCATAAGCATTTGGTATATACTGCAGCGTTTCCCGAATGAAATAATGAGTTCACGAGAAACGCTCGTCCGAGGGACAAAATTCTTTCCAAACTCGGGTGAGCAAGATGAGGTCAAAATAGAATGAAAAACAAAAGTATGAGAATCTAAACAATGTATTTCAACAAAATAGGCAAAGCAACAATTGAAATATCCAGTTGTCACTTTCGGTGGCAGCTGCGTCACAGGCATTGTCGTTCTCCTAGCTTTCATACCCGTTGCAGGGCACGTCATCAGGGAAATAATTATTGAATTTTTATTTGAAGTTTTTAAATTACTGAATTATTGGAAATGGGTATTCGGAGTCGTTCGTGAGGAGACATATGAAGATGGAGCCAAGATTGCCCGAAAACAACCGGACGAAACCGAAAGGATATGCTATGATTCCCTACGTTGCTGGATCTTCCGAACGCATTTCCCGCATGCTTGGGAAAGCAGGCATAGAGACGCGGTTCGGCACGTTGACAAAAACCAAAGACATATTACCATCCGCGAAGGACCGGCTTCACCCTCTTCACACAGAAGGAGTTTACGAAATACCGTGCACTTGCGGTAAAGTGTACATAGGGCAAAGCGGAAGGTCGGTAGCGTGCCGATTAAAGGAACATCGGAGAGCGATCCTGCGCGGCAATGGAAAAGAATCGGCGGTTGCAGACCACGCCCTCTCGAGAGAGGGCCACCGGATCTTGACCGAGGAGACGAAGGTCATCTCGAGGGAAAAATCATATTTTCCTCGCTTAATTCGAGAGGCCGTCGAAATTGACAAGAGGCCGCAAAACTTCAACAGAGATGACGGCATTCGACTCAGCGCGGTCTGGAAGAAACTCTTCCTAGGTGAACGACCCACACAACTCACTGACGTCAGCAGCGGGGGGGGGGGGAGGGGGGGGGGAGGGGGGGGGAGGGGGGGGGAGGGGGGGGGGAGGGGGGGGGGAGGGGGGGGGGGGGCGGTGAAAGAGAGCGGCAACCAGCCAAGGCCAAGAGACAGGGGGAGGGGGGACACGGGTCCCCATAAATAGCAGCATATTTGCTTCTCAATAATTATTTCCCTGATGACGTGCCCTGCAACGGGTATGAAAGCTAGGAGAACGACAATGCCTGTGACGCAGCTGCCACCGAAAGTGACAACTGGACATCATCCACGCTGCGAAAACCTACGATCAGCCAACAATTGAAATACTCTTCCCAATCGAGGGAAACCCTAATAACTTGCAACAATAGACCATGGCCCCTAGGAGACTCTCGTGAATGACGAAGTATCCAAAAAACTAAATCGAGACCGGCGTACGTAGGCAAGAAATGAACTCGTTGCCGGCTGGACTCGAATCACTCGAATAGAGGGCGTGAGAGGGGAGGTATTTTCTGGCATAAGTAGGGGGTGTTTTCGGCAAGGTCAAAGTGGAAAAGGGGTTTAACGTGGAAATCGTCGATAGGTGGATTTTGATGAGAGGGTAAGTGGTATGGGTGAAGTGGGCGAGGTGGAAGTTTATCATTGGAGCATCAGGAACTCTTTTTTGACTCCGGCGGGAGAACACCAAATGACGGTTTATACGATGGCCGAACTTCTGGTCTTCATACGCATTCAGGGGGCTATATAAGTGAGAGCGGATGTGGTGAGACGATTGGTGCGCCCGTGATTGGTTAGGCCGTGAATTGGTGCAGGCGTGAATCGATTCATTTTGGAAACGTAGGCATTGTTGGCGTCGTTGGCTCCGCCTGTCTTTCCCTACGCCTGTCGTGCAAGTCCTTCGGCTAAGTCCGGAGGGTAAATAGTCCGCCGAGGGGTTATGTCCAACGAGGAGAAGAGGGGTGGGGACCAAAAATGCCACATCCACTGGGGAAAAACTGTCCAGAAAAAAGAACTTCAGATTGGGGAAAAGAAAAAAATTTGACAACTGGTCAATGAAAACACAATTCACTCCCACCTGGGGATCCACAGAATTAACTGCTGAATTTTGAAGCAGTAACTGGAGCAAAAATAAAAAATTCCCTCACAGTAATAGAACTCCATCTGTCACAAACAGAATAAAGTAGCCAAAGGGTGCGTTGGGGTTTACTAATTATCACAGTTCAATAATCCAAATTATCAGCGAATTGGAAAATAAAATTTGGAAATTATAAACGGAGTCCCCACCATATTGAACTCTACACTCATAAAATCCTTCGGCTAAGTCCGGAGGGTAAATAGTCCGTCGAGGGGTAATTTCCAACGAGGGGAATGGGGGGGGGGAACAAAAAATGTCACAATACGAATAAACTTTGGGATAAATCGCTTCGGACTTGCAACATCGGACTTCAGAGATTGGAATTTTCCAAAACAAATAAAACGACACTCTCATTTCTGCTTGAATAATTGTGTATAAAGAAAATTGTATCCTGAATTTATGGATATGTGAAAGACGACATAAAACCGGACGGCTGTGGTAGCAGGGCTGATAATGCGCTGCCAGTGCAGCTATGAAAGTCACGGGTTCGAAACCCACCTACTTGTTGTGTTTGCCTCAGTGTTAGACCTCCCAAGGTATGTTAAGCAGTATAATACAATATTAGTGCACGTAATTCAACAGTTAATAGAAAAAATTGAATCTGACTGAAAAGTATGTTCTTCACCAGTAGTAAAATTTTAGAGCTTAAAAAAATAAATAAAAATCCATGGGATCTAACACAAAATTAGCACCCGAGGATTTTTATTTCTTTTTCATTTAGAATTTAAATTTAATTTAAATAAAATAAAATTTACAATCTATATTTACAATAGTTTTGTGCCCAATAACATATAATCTCATTTTAAGGTAGTCTACATTTTTGGTTAAACTTTTTGGATGCTTTTCAGATTCTTTTGCCTAAGAATATGCCCATGCCCGATTTTTTAAATTGTACGTACCTGCCCTCAGCCTTTGTAACAAAGATATTCATCTACATCTACATAATCCCCTGCAAGCCACCATAAAGGTGTGTGGCAGGAGGTGAACTCTCACCAAACATGCACTACATATCATGCATAAAAAAAGGATCATCCCTTTTATAGGTAGGTACTGAGCAAAACTACGCTATTTAAAAAAAGATAAAAATAGCAAAACATACATGCAAAAACATACAGTTAGTTGGGTTAGCTATAAGTCCTTATACCAACATGCAGCTACCAATGTTATCCATTGCTACACTCGTGCTGGATATATTTACCGTTATTCATATCCCTAATAGTACGAGGAAAAAAGGACATTTTGAATCTGTCAGTTCGGCAATCTATTTCTCTAATTTCGTGATTATGGTCCAGTCTACCATAGTAAGTTGGGGTCCGCAAAATATTTTTAACATCATCACTGAAAATATGGTCTTGGAATTTATTTAAGAGATTAAATCTAAATTTCAACCTGCGATCTGACAATGATTCCCAATTTAATTCATTTCATAGACTGGTTACGCTAGTAAGGTTATCATACCGTCCCTTTACAAATCTTGCCGATCTTCGCTGCACACGTTCAAGTTCGTTATTTAGACCGATTTCGTAGGGATCCCATACACTGGCAGCATATTTCAAATGAGGTCTTACAAGGGAAAAGTAGCTGATTTCTCGTACATGATCATATATGATATTATGTTAGGTTAAAGTTTATTTTTCATGTTTACGCAATTATTATCTTGAAAATCACTTTTCAGCACAAAAGTCATTATAAATACCTCAATCCATTTTGCCTATTACTTAAAGTATATTCTAAAGGAGAGATTTGGCGTACCTAAATTAAAGCAGTGGTTTTTTGTTCACGTCGTCCACAGTTGCCAGGTCAGTGACGCACCAGCCTGCCTAATCAAAGGTCACTTGTTTGAATCACGCATTGGGGATGTATATTCTATAAGTGTAAAAATTAAGATCTATAAATAGATGGTGCGATGTAACCGTAGCCTTTGCAGCTCGTAAACCCCAAGATAACAACTGCAACTACAATCCTACATGCAATCAAGCCAGGCCATTTTAGGGTAATAGCTAAGGCAACTTAGGGTGCTGCTAAAAGTTTTACTGATTGTGAGATATCAATCTGCATACTGTAGCTCAATGGGAATGCATTACACTTACAATGTTGGAACTTACAAAAGCGAAATTCCCAGGTGTTTGAAAGCATGTCTGAAGCTAATGATCTCACAGACTCCATGAAGATACCTATTATTTTCATAACAAATCATTGTTTTCAATGGCGATGTGAAACGCAATGCACAATTTCATACTTATTGAGTTATTAATACTGCCGATGGATTTATCATGAATCGCTTCCCAAGTACACGAACAGCCACGAACTCTGGTAGTTAACTTTATTTAATTTGATCCTTTCTTTGCCAATTACATACAATTATTGGTATTCACCTTTTATAAAGGCTCAATTGAAAATGTTATCCTCCAGTTGATGTGAATTTTACGTTAATTTTGTGCCTAATAAGAGTTTGGACGTTGTGAATCATTTTTACTTATTAAACTGAGCGTCAGGCCATTCAGATGACGTTAACTTGAATTATATGGAAATAACAAGACACTTTAAGACTAGAAGACTACTTTTATTCAGATCCTGTTCATTTAAAATTTGGTCCTAGATTTTCGCTATTAAAGTAACGACAAAAGAAAGAAGTGCTTCAAAAGCATTTGAAAAAAAACATGTTTTTTCTCCTGAGGAAATGTGTTCTTCTCTCCTTTAATTCGGTTCTTACAGTTCTTCTCCTAAATCTCTCCTTCTTTTTTCCCAATATAAAGATGTAGAGTATGCTGCAGATCCACTATACTATGAGACTAGAATTTCCTCTGAAAAAGAGGGCACTGGCAAGCTTATTCCTAAAGAAATATACATTATTGCTGGTGGGTCCAGAAACAAAACGTTTACCTCACTCGTTATAATAAATTATAAATTGCTTACTTAGATGTGCTAAATGGAGAAAATTGATTTTGATTTCAAAAGGAAAAAATTAAGTGAATTCCATAAGATTAGAATAGGTTCTATAACTCCAGAAAACGTCCAAGAGCACTTGGAAACACGAGTGAATAACGTTGCAGTACGACAGCGAGGGATTGAGGAAAGGAATATTCAGTGAAATCATGCTGGCTTTATTTTTTTGAGGGCGGTTGTGAGCCTTCTTTTATTCCGGAGCGTCCCAGAGCAAATGGCACAAAGAGCACATTCACACCCGGCTCGTCCCATTTAAAGGAGGGCAAACAAATCCCAACTTTGATCCAACCTCATTTTCTCAGCGGACGCGGCGTATGAAATCGATACCCTTGTCGCTAAAAAAATCAAACCTTTAGGAACTCACCCTTATTTTCAGCAGTTTTTTTTTCACGCTCCCGGTCCACAATGTATCTTTTCCTCTGGTCTTCGTGTGAGTGCAAGAAATTGAAGGATAATGTAGAAAAAAATGTTCGTTAAAGAGACTCAACCACCCTCTCCTCTACTTATTTTTCTCATTAAAAACCTGGAATAGAATTCGCCTTCCGTGATTATAGGGTAATATAGGGTGCTTAATACATTTAAAGACGTTGGTATATACGCAAAAAAAATCCGGACGCAAATTAGAATAATTTACCATTCCACCTTGGCAACGAGAAGTGAAAATCTCTCTATATTATAAAATTATAGGACCCAAGGTCTTATAATGATGTCTTATAGTTTTGTATACGACGGTTCTCAATACGAGACTTCAAGTTGCGAACCTTTCTTCTTCGTAAATCATTTAATGTCGTTAACTCACGGAACTACAAATCATCAATCTAATAGTTCAACGTTCAATTGTTTGCTTGCTTATTGGGTGCATCGAAGGCAGCGGTTTACTTACAATTTACTTTGCCTGCTTTCACATTAGTAGGGTGTTCATTGTGTTGTCCCATGCATGTTAACGCTTAAATTTTTTTAAAAAGTTTACGAGTCTGTCCCGTACGTTATGATGTCTCTGATGGATAAGAATGGTTTTTGAATGGTATTCTTTAATGCAAAGAAATGGAGAAATGAATGAGCACGAGAAACATGGTGTTGCCATTCTAATTTCCGCACTCTACTGCACAATTTAAAAGGGAATTTTTCTCCACCGTTCTTTTTACTTACGTCAGATAAGTACATGTCTCAAAAATGTACTAATGCCTCAGCTTTTTAATGATTCCCATGGTGACGACATCAGTTGTGCACCTGCCAAGCTAAATTTAAATACATTTTTATTAAATTCATTAACTGTATGCATAATTCAATTTGATACATTTATTACACTCGCTTCGGATATCAAAGACGAATATTACGCAGAGAACGTATCAGCGACTTGTCCATGATCATAAAAGTCGATCAGCGTCGATGTACTGCTAATATTCCTCTTTTAAAAGTCCAATTGGGTCGTATAGTCGTCAAAGTTTTATCAATGTCTTTAAACTAGCTTATAGAATATATTCAGTGTCACTATTTTTCCTAACTTGGACTGGTGTCTTACTGTAAAGGGCAACTTTACTTATAGTCTTGGGGTATCACTCAGATACTTAAATCCTCTGATTTTCCTGTTTTCCAGTCATAAGGAAAATAAGGACGTGATGTGCGTGTCGACCTGTTTTCATCTGTAATTATTCTAAAAGCGGAAAATCCTATCGTCATCGTCATCAATACCTTTCTGGCCAAAGCGTTATTGCTTTTATGCTATGGTCTTCTTGAAACGTGCGTTCTTTGCGACATTTCCTCCGCCTCCGAAAGTAATCTCAAGTCAAATGTTTTTGAATCACATTAATATTAAAACGAATTTAGAAATATGATTAATTTACATGGTACGTTATTCATACTGGAAATTGACGCCATAATAACTTTTGGAAAATTTTCAACACTCCGGAATATTTTTTTGTGCTTATCTTAAAATTACGACATTAAAAATACTTCATAAGTGCTTCCATCGTGTTTGGACATACGATTATGTATTTTTTTATCAATGTTTCAATTCTGCTGCTTTTCATCATATACCGTATGCTTATTATAAGTAAATCGAAATAGTTTTCTAAGTTTTAAACTCGTAGGTTTATAGAACGTTTACAAATTCTTGTGATGTTAATACGTTGAAGTATATCTTTGCAGTATTTGACGAAATATTGTTCCAGTCTGAGTGTTGTGACATGAGTTTTAGTGCCACGAATTTTTCTGATAGTATTTAATGATCTTTGGTTCTTTGGAATTCATTCATCAAAATGAATAATCATGATCCTCTTAAAATGTTCTCCAATTGGGGCCATAATAAGTCAAGCATGTTTGCCAACCCGAAGAAAATGGCCTATTTACCTACAAAACGTTCGAGCCTAATGACCTTAGTACGACGAGGTCATATTTTTGGCATTTCATCTTTCTTCCGCTCCATTCATGACCTAAATGAATAAATACTTGAACCTCAGTCATTCAATCTACGGAGAAATTGGGGATCGAGCCATTTTGAATGAAATTATTCCTTTGGATTACAGCGTCATGGGATTCAACGACCAGAAGGAGAATTTTAGTTTAAGAGAATTTATTACTTGGCTGTATTAATGCGAACGTTAACCTACGAAAGGAACCAATTTTTAGTGGAACGATTGATAAGGAAGGCAACAATTTCATGGGTTAAATTATTTTATACTTATGACACTAGTTCAGTCTTTACAATTTATATTTGAATTGTAAAGACTGATTATTTGATGAAAATCATCCGCGGAAAAATGCCAGCATTATTTAAAACGAAACTTCAAACTGCATGAGGTATTTTGAAAGTATCACTACGTAAATATTCCAAAATTTTAATTCAAAACCGACCCAGGTTTCAGCAACTTAGTGCCATTTTCAAGGTACTGCCAATGCCATTTTCAGAAAACAAGAAAACTAGGCAGAGATGAGTTGTTGAATCCTGGGTCGGTTTTCAATTAAAAGTGTGGATTGTTTACCTAGTGATCTTTTCAATATGAATATTCGTTATTTCCACCTAATTGTTCCTTAAACCATTTCCTATTTGCAGGGGATATTTGATTGAGAAAAACATTAGGCTTTGTGATAAATTTCTGCTGATTGTATTTTCTGCATTGCTTGATCGACTAGTCATTTTTAAATCATCATGTACCAATACATTTTTTCTTTCTTTTCAGGTCAGTCACTAACCAATTCAACCGGCAATATTTTTGAATTCTGATCTGGAAACTATTGCCTACCGTGGGATACGTAAGTTATTTTCCCAGATGCACGCCTGCACCCGTACTGTATTTTCTCTTGTCGATTTGAAAATGCCTTCAGTACTATGTCTCTATGGTGGCTTGCTTAATATTACGTGAGTTTTGGATTATATATAGCACCTATAATTGGAGCCAAATGCTACTTCCAGCACCGACTCATGGCGGTGTTGAGGAAATGGGACCTTAACTGGGAAGAGAAGAGAAATATGGGTAAAAGTCTTGTTCAACCCGAAGGTTGGTCTTTGATAGGTGAGGGTAGATCTCACCCCGTACTAAGCCATTGTCATGTGAAATTCACACATTAAGGTTAGGGGGGTCATGACCGGTCAGGTCCTTCCCCTGGGCCACCTGTGATTTCGTACGAAGTCCGGACGTGCAGAAAATCGAATCGCGAGGATTTTAGGTGGGGTTGTCCAGTAAGGCTCTTGCCCGGGATTTGAACCCGGGACCTTCGGTCAGTAGCTCAGCTCTCTACCCACAACGACCCCTTGAAATTTGGTTGAGTGATTAAAAAAAACAGTGCAGGAGGAAGGGAATTGTGGGAAAATTATCCTAGCCCCGATGTCGTAGGTTGGACAGGGACAGATTTTACTCAGGGTGTTGCCCTAGCGCAACCAAAAGAAGTCTTGAAGGGCAGATTGAATGTAAAAAACTGGTCATTACTTCATCATGTCCGTACACCAGTCCTAAAATATTTTCGACGTAGCTCATCAATTCTTCATCTATTAGCTCATGTCCTTATAGTGACATAATTCCTCTTCCTGGCTTTTCAATGGCGACATTTCGTCGAGTCACTCTCATCATCTTCAGAGCTAAATTACCAGTACATGATTACTATCATGTATTGGAAATCAAACCCTGAAGACGTTGAGAGTGGCTCGTCCAAACATCAGTGACGAAAAGCCTTACCCAGTGCCGAACCTGAGAAGACTTTATCCTCATTATTCCCCGGGAAAGTCTGAAATCCTTCATTAGCTGTTCTATATATCCCATGCAATGCCTTTCTTCCCAATAACATTACGCCCGACGACTCTCCATGAGACCAGCTTGTATAGATTTAGGCTTTTAGAGGATTCAATTCATAACGGCTTATCGATCCATGGTACTTAACGTAGCCTTAGCGTTGTCGATATGCCGGCGTGTTACTTACTGACTACCTTGACCATTGAGATCATCTTGTCTCAAAGATGTAGCCGATCTCTCTTCCTTCATCCTTTCTTTAAAGTTTCCTTAAAATCTCTCTTTTCTTTCCTCATTCATCATATTTGATGAGCTACCATCAACTCTATTACTGTATTAGTAATATTTTGAATATTACGAGTCAAAAATCCTTTGCATGAGCAAGATCCCTTAAATACTATAGATACTAACAATCTAGTTGCATGAGTCCCTATAGTTGCTTGTTTGCATGACGGTAGTGCATGCTTGGTGATCTTCACCCCCTGCCACACATCCTCGCGGTGGCTTGCAGGGTATCGTGTAGATGTAGAATATAATAGCTCTATTTGCGCTTAAAATCTATGCGTGTCCCATTCTTTTTTTGGTGTCACATCGAGGGTATGAAATATGCGTGATGATTTTCCGGGAGGAAACGGGCTGGTGAGACGGAACACGCACCCAGTAATTGCACTACGGTGATTAAGTAGTCCTTCGCATTCGTCAATTCACGACGAATATTTTTGACAAGCTTATTATGCCATTACTGCCATTTACTGCCAATTGGAGGAGGAGGAATAGGAATCTCTTGCGTGTCCTTAAAGCGCCTCAATTCACTGGAATTGCACCCTCCTGCCGACTCTGAGCCCTCCCTCTCGCGTCTCCTCTCCTTCCAACCTCACCTTATCCCCTCAGCTACCCTTCAGCGGTCATTTCGGAGCGACGAGGAGGGGTTCGCGAGCGGGGTTCGTGACCATGAATTATTCACTGCATTCCCTTAAAACCCTCTCACCCTTCCCCCTCTTCTACTTCCTCCTCATATCCCCTCGTTCCCTCCCTCCCGTCTCATTTATTCTCATTCGTCCGGGCTTTTTCTCGTTTCCGTTCCTCCCTTCCCGCCATTCTCTCTTATCAACTGTGCCCTTGCGCCCCTGACTGGGAAACCCCTATTGTAGCGAAGGGCGGCGGCTCGCTTTCGTCGCTGACCGGCAATTCCCCACTCCTTCCAATCTCTCGGGCGTATTCATTCTGGTAACAATTCACCATGATGGAGATCGCTTGCCGTTTCTGCTCTTCCAACGCGAGAGAACGAGACTTGCGTGTTTAACTCTTTTATATATGGTTTTTGCCTCTCCTTTTATATCTATATGTATGCATTTGAATTTGTCTGTGCTGTCATATTGCTGGTTACGTGATGTTAATGAAGACGCAGAGTGTCACGTGATGTTAATGAAGACGGAGTCAAGTAATATAGATGATCCAGGTGATGTAGTTTTGATTTTAGAATCATATATTGTGCGGAACGTAAATAGGTCTGTATAAAAGGTATATGATTGGAGTCCTTAAAATTTATCATTCGCGAAAATTTAACTTTTGTCAAATTTTCAACGCTATTATGCGAATATTTGTATTCTGGGTACTCTAGCGTGAAGAAAATAGAGGGAGAGAGATGGCGTTTCGGCTACTTAACTCTGTACAGATTCAGCTTCAAAAATTACAAGGTTGTTGTTTATCACAAATTTTATTAAAAAAAGCAAACTTATGGTCACAATAACATTGATGTTTGAACATAGTCTAAATCCACTGTAGAAATACGTGGTGGATACCTATTCTACAAACACTAAACATGTATTTAAAAACCAAATATACTATGGAGGGATTAAATTATGATAAAAAGTCAACAAGTTATTTTTGTGTCCAAAAATAAAATATTATAATGCAGGCAAAAATAATGCGCAAGGAAACTGAGGTGCAGGTGTACAGCATCAGTTCGCCGGGAAAGAACCAAGGCATATATAATCAAGTAGTGTTCGGCATTTTACGCATAACGTCCGGTACTGCTCAGAGTCTTAGCTTGGCCCTCGAGAAGTGAAGTCAGGATTCTACACTAAACACCTTCTACAAACTAAACATCCTGCAGGTGATGCAGGAATTATCACTTTTTGCTTTTCCGGGTGAATTTCTAAGCGTACATTGTATGAGTGTAATTGTCTAGGGAATTCCTTGAATTCATTGTCTTCTAATGTTTGTATCATATTGTATTAGCATCATTCTCTCACAGAATTTTTCTCAGTTGAATTCAGTAAGAGAAGACGTAAGTAATTCAGTTGAATTAACTAAGTAATGGGGTCGTTTACCATATTTTTTTAATTGACGAATCTGATAGAGTTTTTAAGTATTTTTCCTTTTTTTCAGCCGTCAATTATTTCTCGAGTATTAAGCGGCGAAAAACGGATGTTTTTAACCCTTTCGGAAAAGTGGGCGTGATGCAACCTCTGACGTAAATCGACTTCGTCCAATCACAACTGAGCCCGCGAAGATACTTCGCCTTATCGCAATAGGGGGACACAACTGACTCTGCCAATACGAGCAGTTGCGACAACATCTGTGCGAGCGGACCTTCCGAGAACCCCCCTCCACTCCCTTCCCTTCCCAGAAAGCAGTCAAGGACTGGAGGGAAATGACGTCAATTATATCACAGCAGCTTTTTCGGTGGGCGTCACCTTTTGCTTATTTTAATTTTTGATTAATGAGTGAATGGTTGTGGTTAGAAGATAAATTTTTTCGCTAAAATTCATTTTTATTTTCAATCTAACGATTTCGTGAACAATGTCGATTACAATTCCGAGTAAACGCCCCCATTCATGTGAATTCAATTGAATTAAAAGCGAAACCCAAGTTCCTGCCGTAGAACTGCTGTCTCCACCCTGGTGTGAAGTGACACACCCTGCGAAAATATTTTTTACACCATTTGGATATAAACTCGTCATAATTGTCCCGTATGATCCTCACCATTTTTCCTTTGAGTTATGATATTTTTTTGCTTTTAAACCTGTGTAATTTATTTATAGAGTTGATACCTGTGACGATATGATAGCTTAGTATTTATGCTGAAGAATGCCAATTTTTGTGGAAGAGGAGGCTCATCCTGCCGCTGGGAAACCGGAAGCGGTCCAGGGAATTATATTCCCTCCTCATCCCTTCCCCGATGCGTGACTTTCTCCAGCGATGACTGTAAACTTAAGTGAGCTCCTCCCACACCGTTCAGTCTGTTGTTCTTCCTGAGAACTATGCAGTAATGTTGATGCTGTTATTATGAAATGTAATCGATAGGTGACGTCAGCGTGGCCCTGGGATATGGGTAGGAATTAGGAATCAGGGGGGTTATTTTGTAATCTCACCTTTTTAATGACTCTTTGCGGGAAGGCGGGAGATCCGTTTCGCTCTCTTAATGATCGGCTCACGAACGGTTCGTGAATCGTCGAATCTTCTGTAGGTAGCGCTATATGTTGCCGATCTCGGTGTACTGAATGTTCTTCACGTTGTGCAAATTCCAAAAATACAATTTAAAATCGTTTGTATCTTTTTCGCTCTTGCTTTTTTTCCAACTCAAGCTTCAAGTGGAAACGATGGTGGCTCCATTTCACGTTATTTATGAAGTTGAGATGGGAACTAATGGCAGGCGTGGCAGGCGGACATAATGAAACGGATCAAGAGTCGAAAGATACGGATCAGAGCGGATGAATCGTCTAAAAGACCAGCTCATGACCGGCAGTTCACCGCTTGAGATCCGAAAATGGTCACGCCGCCTGGGTGGCGGAGTTTAACTACGAAAAAGTGACATTTTATGACGTATTCTCACTGAAGTGACATTACAAAATAACCCCCCAGGAAGGAATTTAGGAGGGGGAGTAGGGTGAGGGAAGATTGGAGTCAACATTAGCGTACTCGTGACTGTAAGCGCCTACAATTTCACGCCTTAACTTTCAATTCGACAAACAAAAATAATGGAAGTTGGGGTGCTCTTAACAGGCTAATCAAGTAGTGCTGTAAATTCTTCTCTGGTTTTCTATCAGGTCAGATATTCTTCTGCCGACGTTTCAATAGATAACTCAGGGATCAAACGCCCTGAGGACGATGGCGGAGTTAGCCATCGAAACGTCTTCAGCAGAAAACCTAACCCGGTGGAAACCGCGAAGAATTTACAGCGTCAGTTCGCCGAGAAAGAACCAAATCCTATATAATCAAGTAGTGTTCGGCGTTTTACGCACGACGTCTTAGCTTGGCCCTCGAGAAGTGAAGTCAGGATTCTACACCAAACCAAACTATTCCCGAAGTATCTTAGTGCATTAGCGTCAGAGAGAAAAATTGTCTTAGCTTCCACTGGAGTAGGTCTCCACCACGTTGGATCTCGGGTCAGATACAAATTTAAAAATTGAGCTGTGACAATCTGTACAGTGTAGATTTCCAGGATATTCACAAACAAATTCAAACACAAACCAGAAACAAAATTCAAAGAATCAGTAATAAAATACAAAAAAACATGCACATTAATGGTTCATTCTGGCTCTTTTAAAACTTTTAGAAATCCGCTATTCCTATCTATTATCTCTATTATATTAGCGTAATCCATATTAATCTGTTAAGTCGTAACGCCTACGATTTTTTCATCCTCATTCTACTTATCTAATTAATACCAATTTTTCATGCAAGTCATACCTTTGCATGCTTATTGGGAGTAATAAATTAATGCATGTCTTTTAAATTCTTGTCCAATCAAGGATTACAAGGTATGTGCGAATAAATTAGCGGAGACAACCGTTGAAATACACTATAGCAGAATAGTGTATTTTTTTCTCCACAGAGAACTTGTGTTTTAAATCACCTGTGGGTATATCTGTGTTTTATATCATCTACAGTCGAGATAGAGGAGAAAAACTCAGGGGAAAACAATCATGTTGTAATGAGCGATTCAAACACGCCTAAATTTGAAAACCATTCGTGTTTGTACCACGTGACTCCTTGGATACCTATTCGAGGTAATCCCGACGGTTTCAAACTCAGCCCCCCGGAACTCGAACGGAACCCCGTTACATCCGGCCACGTGCTCCACCAATGCGAAAATTCTGCGTAATGCTTATCCCTTTATTAAACATTATACTATCTACTTTGTAGCCGCTAATTATTTCGCCGGACAAGGTTGCATAACTAGCATTTGAAATAATAGAAAACATTTTAGTCAAACACGAAATGCCCTTTAGATATACAACTGACGCATTTCTTATACGCGGTAGTATTGCGCGAAATGATCCATTTACGTATTTCGCATGTTGTGGTCATTCATTTCTTGGCCTACAGCCTCGAGCTGGTTCGCTGGATACTCCGTAGAACCAGATGTAGATTCGATACCAGTAACTATTAAACTATCTCAGTAGCTACAATCCCGCTTGTGTGCGACCCGTCACGATCACCAGAGTCTCCCAGAGGAGCGGCCTTAATTCCTTCGGTGGAATGGGTCGTGATTATGTTAATTCAACCGAGAGCCCGTTAGGGGCGACCAGGGGCGACACAAGGATGATGACGAATTGCAAAGAGCTCTTTGTGGCGGGATAGCTCCACGGCAGGAAACCCGCAAGCAAGCGTTTCTCAATCGATTCCTGGGCATTGAACTCGAATCGAGAAGTGAGCAGCTCTCGAAGTTTCACGCGCTGCCTGACTTTGCGCGAGATGAGCATCGCCCATCAAGCCAACCTTCGAGTTAATCAATGCAACGCGGGGTGGCGGACGCAATTTGCCGTAGCTGATGAGAGTCTCTGGCCTTCAGTTCCTGTATTCATGGTCGGGCAACAGATGGGACCTTTAGTCTCTCTGCGTCCGGGTTAATTAACGCTGGAAGTGCAGGTGGATGAATCAGCCCACAGAAAGGAAATTTGCTAGTAGTGAACTGCTGCTTTTTATGATTTAAAACCCTTTCCGCGCTATCAAAGAAGATAATTGTAACTCAAGAGTTTGTTAGTTCTTTTCCTTTCTCGAGCGTGGAAGTTGTTTATATTAGACTTTAAAATAGGTTAGACGCTGCGAAATAACCTGAGTGTTTGGGGCGCTTTAACACCGACATTTTCTGTCTGTTTTCTAATTACTCTACTTCACCACGGCACATCATAGAGATAATCTTCTTTTTTTTACGTATTGCCTAAGTATACATGCAATACATTGTACAGCTTTGCTTAAAATGAGTAAAGTGTCAGTAATGTGTAAAGTGACTAGTCTGCGAAGGGATATAGTTGTGAAGATGGTTTTTTTAATGGGTTGTAGTCGGCTACAATTCCCATTTGCATGCAGTGCAGCGTGCCGTTAATATGATTGGTGGCGTTAAGAATATTTTTCAGATGCACTGTAGGATTTCTACACTACTACTACTGCTAATATTCCGGTTATACCGCTATCTGTTGTGATATCTTATTGTTTACGCTAAAAATGCATTTTTAATCTAACGGTATGTCTGTCTATCACTCTATTTTATATCCTGATGAATTCGAGGATTTAACGCAGAGGCTCTCATTATATTTCAAACTTTATCGCGAAACATACTAGCTTCAAGTTTACTTAACCCAGTTTTCAGTTCACATGATAATCTACCCTCTGATACGTTTTCCCATTCACAGCATGCTTTTATTAAGCTTGATACAGATTCACTATGCATAACACTAGTTACGATCTTACACGAATCTCTCCCATATATTCCATGCATTTATATTTCCGGAAGAATGTTCATCTACGCTCCTCTCCCTCCTGGACCTTCCCTAATCCCAATAAACCCAAAACTCTACCCCTTTTCCCCCTTAGTATACACACCAATGCGTTTGTCCTCTGTACTTACGCCTGATTATAACCTAAGAAATCGAAACCGGTGTCTATAAAATGAATGTGGAAAACACCAAGTGTTTTTTGATATATAATGAATCGTTTCCACCACGTAACGGCCGATTTTATTTATAACGGCTTTTTTTATATTATATTTTTATAACGGCCGAATCGAGTATTTATGTAAGCTTTTCTACCTTTTCCAATGTTTTTTCCTGTACTCCTATCCCTTCTTCAATTCTTTTCTTACCCTTACTTCTGCTCCCTTCAAGAACCAAAATCCACTGAATCTAGCCTTGACCCGGCACCTTAATGTTTCTCATTCCTGAGGTCTTATGCTTTGAGCCCCTCAGCCGGCTGCCTTTCTTCCAATTCCCTCCCATCCGAGTCCGCTTGGCCTCATAGGTCTCTTTCCTCTTACCCACAGTCCACCTCTTTCTCCTTCTCCCTCTCTTCCTCTCTCTATAAGCCCTACGCCCACGTGGCCGTCAGAGACGGAAAATCCGTAATAAAACGGAATTAAGTCCCCGGATCCATGCTTTTCATTCCCTCCACCCGCGGAGTTACCCCCATACGTTTCATCAAATTTTCATTTTCTTTCCGTGTTTTTTCTTGTTTGGAAGCTTTTAGCTCTCCGGCCCGTAGCTACTCTAGGGTTTGGGTTCTTTTCGGGACCATTCCGTTGGTCCACGTGGCATTTTCCGCGTATTTTTCCCAATTACTGGGGTTTAATTTGGTGAATTTCGAAGGTGCTCTAATCCGAGGATGTTCCTTTTTGGCCATTCATGTCCGTTTTGTCCTTTCTTCAGGTGGTGAATTCCCAGTGTTTTACTACTTTACTCTCAGGAGTTCTCGCTGGTCATATACCTGCAAAAACATGCGTTTTAGTACTTCACTCGCCCCCTAAGTGGCACGCTACTTTTTACATCAAAAATCCGAATCAGTAATTTAATCCCGCAGCAAAATCATTCCCGACGATTGATCACTTTTTCGGGCGTAACGCAGTGCAAGAAATATCTGAAGGGCAGTTTCTGCCTCACCCTTTCGTACAGAAGATACATTTCCTCTCGGTTTTACTTTATCTAGTTTGATTGTCTCTAATAAGTTTCCGTTGATTATTATCTGAAGTACTATTCTCACACTAAACATATCTCATTGAAGTATTGCATTGTAGCTCTTGGTTGCTTGTAAGTAGTACATATTTTGATTATTCTCTCCCCCTGCCTCACACCGTAGGTGGGTTGCAGGGTATTGCGTGATTTTTGTTGTATTCTTGCTTTTACCTGAATATTAATAATATAATAAAATTTAATAAGATCATTCTTCGACAGTGCGCAGCCTGTGGTAGTTTATTAAATACGTAATAATCAATAAACGCGTCCAAAGTTACATAAAAATTGAAAAAAATATTTGTTAAAAATGTCCCCGGTACACGCTACCAGGTGATTACAAACTGCTTGTAATGTAATTATATTCTTTCCTGAATATTAATTAATAGTAATATTTAATTAGTTTTACTACCTGAATTGGTTTCTTATAACTTTCTCGATGGATGGATTCAAGGACTCCCTCTACTGTTGTGACTCATGCCTTTTTATACCTACTTCAACGATGATTTGTTCAAGGAAATTGCCATATTCTCATTCGTGTCCTTCATTGTAAGGTTCTATTTAATACTGCGGTACTGGATACATATTAATTTTATTTATATACACCTCCAGTGGTCGGAGGAACGCAGCATCAGCTCCAATGCCGCTAGGATATTTATACTTGAAAACCTGTACACAATATGCGTTCGATTTTTAGTTGAGAACCAGATTTTTTTCAAATGCATTCCATAAACTGAATTATAAATATATTCAACACCATTCCAACTAGCTATCCCACGGCTTTTTAATGACGGAGTAGTGAACATGTATTAAGAGCTAGTTGATTTATTTCTGTGCCATTAATTCAGGAAAAAAGGCTATTTTAACGTGTTTCTCGGAAATTCGGCGTTTATATGTCATTTGTTCGAAAGAGAGTCAGATGATCGTATGAGCGTCATACATCTCGGAGAGTGAGAGACGGAAATAAATGTAGTACCTACCTTTATTCTGCTCTGGTACACAAAGATACTATTTTCAAATGCCTTTCAACCCTTATAATTTCTTCGAATTGGTATGGAGTTGCATGCTCTCATAAATTTAATTCAATATTAATATATTCCTTGATAGTCAGGTAAGAACTAGTAAAACTGCCACAATTGCATGCTTCAGGTCCATTAGATCCTCTTTCCGCTTGAAATTTATGGGGAAAGTATTTTAAAGATCTTATTATTTTCTAAGTCATCGTCATATGTCTTCCACATATTCTCCTACTTTTTGCAGAGGCGTGTCATTGCTCCATAACTCACTATCAAATGCCCTTTCTCCTCTTCTTGAAATGGTATACTGTATCAATTTTTAAAAATGCAGTTTTTCTGACCTTTCAAACATTGCTGTAAGCGTATAGGACATGCTGAATATATATTACCGTGGCATGTATATGATGAATATGTGGATGAATGTAGTCTAAATTTTCCTAAGTGTGGCACCTTTCATACGGAAATGCTATTTCAATTTTTTTAGGCCATTTTTTATCCAACCTCTAGAACATACACGTTTTAACCCTCTGTGGACCGATTTACTAAGTCTAGCTAAAAATCGTGAAAATATGCAATGAATCACCAATAGATCGTCAATATTAATAAATTAAGAGTATATTTAGTCGCTGTTAAACTTACTAGAATTTATTTTTTCCATGTTTTTTTAGAGTTAATTGTTTTTTAAGCGTCATGAATACAGGCAACCGTTGACTTCACACGAGTAATTACTGTGCTACGAATGTGGTAGAATTATACGGAGGGATTTTCGGAATTCCAAATATCTCCTGGGCGTAAGTCATGCATTTAAGTAGGCAATTTGCTGTAACTTTCAGTATTTAAATACATATGCATTAAACTTGTAGTGCAGTAATTCCTGGTCTTGCAGGGATGAGTTTTTTAAAATCAATATTAATGGTGGAAAGATTACGTTTTAATGTCCTCCAACTTTTTAGATTATATTTTCTCGTATGAACGTAAGCAAAACCTATGATATACATAACGTCTAATGCCAGTGGCGTAGCCAGGTATTTCGTTCGGGGGGGGGGGCCAAAACCAGGGGGTTT
This sequence comes from Platycnemis pennipes, assembly GCA_933228895.1. NCBI lineage: Eukaryota > Metazoa > Arthropoda > Insecta > Odonata > Platycnemididae > Platycnemis > Platycnemis pennipes. The sequence continues at coordinate 94,528,761 of OW121854.1, read as the reverse complement.
CATGGGAAAATTTTTGAAAAACAGGGTACTAATTGCAAGTAGAGGGTTTTTAACTAATTTTAAAACTTTTCATAGTCGAAAAAACTTCATTTTTCAATGTGGCTGGAGTGCGAACTAGGCAGTAGACAGTCCACAGTCGAAACTCGGCCAGCTATACAAACACCGCCATAACACTACCCGAACGGCCGATCCATAACGTATCGTTTGATAATTTATTATTTAAACAAAAGGACAAACATTTTTTAACAACGGTATGATAATTTATTATTTGTATACTTTCCCCTGCTCCATGCTTAATTAATTTTTTTATATGTCTTAATATTTCGGGGGGGGGTCCGGACCCCCCCCCCCCCCCTCGCTACGCCACTGTCTAATGCGGAATTTAAAACCTTTGGATTGTCAAACTAGCTCGGTACCGGCCTTACAACTGTGGGGTATCCCGAAATTTCGCTTTTTAAAAAAAGGTTTTGTGCATGAATGTAAAAGTCCTTTTCAAAACACAGCAGAATATATTTTTAATATTGACTTACGACAAATATATAATTGTTAAGGACACAACGGTAGCCAATCAGGTAACCTAATTTTCATCTTTCAAGGTTGAGAACTTTCTTGTTCCAGAAAACCGAATGTCTGGAATGGTCTCGAAGGAGGGACTGACATTCTTTGCATCGGTCCGTGAAGTAAATCGGCTGACAGAGTTATTCTTGGAGTCATGCCGCTACTTTGAATTCCACTAAGGAACTTGGATTTTTTTCTTTTTTAACTCTTTCCGAGAGGGAGCCATTTACGATTTCCGCCATCGTCACGTTCCTCACGGTAATGGAACGGCTCACGAATATCCGAGACATGCATCTCGCGTTACACATTCCTTTTTCTTTCCTCCCTCCCTAACCGCGCTATGCGTGAGCATGCAACGTCCTATTTTGGTCATGTCATGCTCGCGACACATGTCTCCGGTAGATGTCGTTGGGAAGTTAGACCCCCCCCTCGAAGAGAACGCTGTGTGTGCGGGCAATCTAATTTTTAACCTTTTGTTCCCACGCACAAACATCCAACTCCTCACCACTCCTCCAACTCACATCCAACTCCTCACCCTTTCTTCCCACGAAAGTCTCCCGTGACTCGGATCCGTTTGGTTGTCCTCCTCGCATCGACCACCCTCGAAAGAGGTGAAGGCCAGAGGCCCAAACGACCCGCGTGAGGGAGGGCTGTGTTCATTTCCCCCGCTCATCAGCCAATGGGAACCGAGGAATATGCGAGGCTCGGTTGCCCGCCCTCCCAACCCACTTCTTCTTCTCCCTCGAGAGTGTCTCAACTTCGTCACGGCCCCGCGACCCTTGTTGAGTGCACGGAGTGGCGGGACGAGAAAATAATTCTCGAGGTCTAAGACTGATCGGAACGTGTGAGAGGAACTCGGAAGTTGGTGAATAGTAGAATGGGGTCGTTTACCATATTTTTTTAATTGCCGAATCTGATAGAGTTTGTACAATAAAAAGACCCGTATTTTTCCGTTTTTTGATCCGTCAATTATTTCACGATTTATAGGCGGCGAAAAAATGATGTTTTTAACCCTTTCGGAAAAGTGGGTGTGGTGCAACCTCTGACGTATATCAACTTCGTCCAATCACAACATAGCCCGCGAAGCTACTTTGCGTTATCGCAAAGGGGGGACACAGCTGACTCTGCCAATCGGAGCAGTTACGACAGCATCTGTGCGAGCAGACCTTCCGAGAACCCCCCTCCACTCACTTCCCCTAAAAGCAGTCAAGGACGGGTGGAAAATGACGTCAATGTTATCGCAGCAGCTTTTTCGGTGGGGGTCTCCTTTTGCTTATTTTAATTTTTGATTAATGAGTGAATAGTTGTGGTTAGAAGATTAATTTTTTCACAAAATTTCTTGTTTCGTTTCCATCTAACAATTTCGTGCTCAAAATTGCGATTTCGGTTCCGAGTAAACGCCCCCATTTTCGCTGAAAAAAATCATTAACCTGGTTTACTCAGTGTCTCGAACCCGCAACCTCCTGATATTCCGGCCAGGTGCTCTAACCACTTACGTCTACGTCTGCGTACTAACCTGCGAGCCACCGCGAAGGTGTTTGGCAGGGGGTGAAAATCACCAAACATGCATTACTTAGATAGATCCTGGTGCTTTTCCGGCGTATCTGCTGCGTGAAGGTTTCTCGTGTCCTCCACTGTGTTCTTGCGTCCATGCCCGCCGACGTTTCGATTCCCGACTCGGTCATCGTCTTCAGGGCTTCTGAATGCCGTTTCGCCAAGTCAAGTCAAAAGATGTTTATTTTCCCCCAAAAAATACAATATACATCTCATAACAATAACAAACAATTATAAATAAACAATATTGGGGAGCCCTGCTCTAGGATTTAATTATCCTCTTCAGGGTTTGGATCTATCTTTCAGGGGTAATGTCTCTCTCTTGCTTTCATCGTCTTTGTAATATGTTGTTTGGTTGCCAAAATTGTCCTCCTTATATATCCTTCTCCTGGGGTCAGGTGTCTCCTGATTGGTCCATCGACCAACCTTCAGAAGGGCGCCTCCTGATTGGTCGAGAATTTCCCCTGTCCTTTTGTATGCATTTGAGGATCGGTCTCCAGGTGTTGCTTAGCTGGAATCCCGCGTCCCTGTTCAAATTCTTCTTTTTGAGGCGGATTTTCAGAAAAATTGGAAAAGTCAGCCATCGCGGAACACAGCATCAGCCTTTCCCACCATTAAGTGGGACGAGGCAAAACGTCTTTGCTGATCACACGGCTATTGAGATCGGGTTGTCAAGGAGACCATTGAAATATTGGCCATGGACATGGACGCAATAACCCGGTGGGGGACCCGAGAAACCTTCACGTATGCATTACTTACATGCTACTGAGAGCTACAACGCTATTACACTATGAATGAATGTTAGATATATTACCAAAGTGCCGTGTATGTTAGTATTTACATAGTAATGAACTAATTACTGGTTTGAAAGACATTTCTCTAAATATGTTTATCTGTATTTCCCTGTCATGTCTGGGTTAGTAATGATAAAGCATGCTTTATGCAATGCATATTACTGTTATAATTTACCTACATACACCTTTTCTTGGCTGCCTATTATATTATCTTATGGTACACGAAAAATGAAATATTAAATCTATCGTTACGACAACTCGTCAGTGGGTGACTCTGTTAACGTTTCTCAGGGATAGTCCTTAATCCTTGAATCAGTGGTTGGTAGTGCGGGACGTATTCAACTGAGGTATGTGTCGTTTCGCATCCTATAATCAATCCAATTTCTCATGCAATGAGCTGTATTACCATTCATGTTTTCTGTAACCAAATATACCTCCTATTTTTCCATTTTTCGTGGCATTTTTTTGGTATTACTTATATTTAAGATGCGTCGATGTGAGTTGCAATATCGCACAGATTAGCTCAGAATCTTAATCCCAGGGAAATCATAACACCCATATCCGCGGTGGGATTCGAACCCGCGTTCTTTGAGCTTCAGACTTACACGTTACCAACCTGACCACCACGGTCTATGCTATGATTCATGAATTATTTCACTCTTTAAGAATAAGTGTAAAGTATGAAAACTGAAAGCCGGCAACAACAGTAGTTTCGATGAATTTAGCATTGTAATTGTCAATATGTTTATTGTGTGCAAGACAAAATTCATCTTTAACCAGCATAATTTTACAAATGCAAAGGCGCTAATATACGCGAAACAATTTGAATGATGGTTGATAAGCTCTTGGGAACTCATTACTTAAACACTCATCATAAATTGCGTTAAAAATTACGAAAGACTTACTGTTATTGCTTTTAAATACAATGCCACAAACATTTAAAAATTAACTGAGCACATGGCGTACGGAATCAAATACCTGCGATCATGGGCAGAATTTGTTCGGTAATGTAAGCGTAAGGGGAGAGAATGATTTCTTTTCAACATCCTAATTTTCTAGAACTCCTTTTTTGTCATATCTTTAAAATTATGAATTATTTTAACTTAAACAGGCTCCGTTGTTGCCAATAAAAGAAATTGGTTACACAGTATGTTTCCAACATATACTTGATTTGGGATCATTGTGCTTGAATGGCTCTGTACGTAACGAGGGTATTCATTCTCCCCTTACAATTATCATTGTACTTTCATTTTGTTTCTACATTTTCAAGAGAATCAGGCTCGTGATATTCCCCCGGCCACGTATCCTTGTGATAGTTTATCTTAACTTTGTATATTGTCTGTTGAGATTCCCAGAATTTACGTTGAAACTAGGGTAGTTGCATTTCCCGCTTGTTTCCATTTTCTATTAGGAAATTCAGGCTCATTTCAATGCGCCACATTTTAAAGGAGAACCTAATTTGGCTTTGAGACAGAGTGTTCAATCGTGAAGACTTATATATTAATGGAGAATGAACAGAAATGTCTAACTAGCTTCTTATACATGAACCTGAGAGGAACAGCGCAATGTCTGAAATCGAGGTAAATTCCATTAAGAGTTGACACAGATGCATTCCCACACAGAAATCGGATGCATGCGACACAAATTCAAGTAAATGATTCGGTGGGACTGTTTCCATTACCCGATGGAGTGAGTCGTGGGGCTACTCGCATCTCATGACGTCTTCATTGAGATACAATCTCTAATCGAATTGTCACCTCGCGTAACTGAATGTAAATGCATGCATAGGGGTCGCGCAACCCTCCATCCATGTCCGTTGAGTCGTGCTAGCAGGAAGGGAGTACTTTGAAGATCGATAAATAACTATTTGTAATTGAATCAATAGCTGGGTACTATCTACATCTATGGACAATCTATCTTTCCAATATTATTTATTTGGCTAAATGTAGCATAATACGTTGGGGTTCTTTATATATATCTAACATTTTCAGTAAACGTATCCGTTGTAAAATTCTGCGAGTGATTAAATGATCGGCATTTTTTTCTTACAATTTGATAGTGATTCCCTACGTAATTCTTCCATTAAATTCTGATACACTGCCATTTATGCTGCATTTATGGACGCTGCATGCTATTCTAGATAAATATAAGGCTTAATAGGTTTGAGATCCAAATAGATCGTCGAGTATTTTAGACGCTCATCTCAGGAAATTTGTCAAACAACAAAACGGACCTTCCTGTTTGGTAAATGATTTTGGAATTTCCACTTTTGAAAGGACGTGGATCTGATTTTCAATATGTAATACTTTAAAATGGTAGATCAATTTTTGCAGCAGGTGATGAGGTAGTGTCTCAATTCATGCGTATGCTCAGTGCTTGCTCCATAAATCATCGTTTTCCTTTATTCAAGAGTGTCACTTTCCCTTCCTTCGATATCTCAACAGATTGCTCTCGTGAGAGGCATCAGGTTCCACAGTTTCTCTCTCCCTCCCTCCCTATCTTTCCACGCTTGCTTTTGTTTCGAATCAGCTATTCATGAATGCGATAAAAGAACAAAACTTCGAGAAGTTTGTCGTTTCCCTTCCCTTTCCCCCCCTCCCAAAGGTTTCCAAAAAAAAATTCTTCCAGCGATGATCTCAAAGTTTCATTTCCGCCGAAAGTGTTTCTAGGGGCGACGGAGCACGAATGGCGTGCGTAGGACAAAAAGTTTACCGCGACCACCCGTTTAGATTGTGGAGAACTTTTGTCGTGCCCGGTGGCGTTGACGGCGCCTTGTCATCTTCTCAATGGATATCCCTGGATGATTGGGTCTTTTGCTATGCAAGCACTTTTAGATTTCCTGTCACTTATGTGGATTGGAATTGGAATTTAATCTCATAAAGAGGTGGTGGAGGAAGTTTAAAACTTTTTTTCTTTCTGCTCTAAAAAGTTACCAGGGTATCGTATTCGGATCCCAATGGCTCTGATTTGAAAACCGGAAAGGGCAAAGATTCGTCAATGATGTGTAGTGGTGAGAAGTTTAGTATTCTGTTCGTCGGATAAGACGTTATACACTGGTCCTCGCGGCGCCTTTGCTTTAGAAAAGGATGATGGGAACCCTGAGTTTCCCTCCACCCTTGATCCTCTCCCTAAAAGTCTCACATTTCTGCCCAATTACCCATATATTCTCATCATCCTACGTCAGCAATCCTAAGATTGGTAGGGGATCGGATTGGTGTGGTGGCTAGAATACTGGCCTCCCATCCCGAGGGCCCGGGTGCGATTCCCGGCAGTGGCGGATTTTTCAGTGGAAAACCGGTCCCCACTTGAGTGCTTAGTGGAGGGCATTTCAAGTTCAGTACCCCGTCCGTCGGATGGGACGTTAAGCCGTGGTCCCCTTGGCGCCTGTCGTTAAGAGTAGGCTAATGCCGACGCCGGGTTTCTCTCCACCCTTCCTCCGTTCCTGAAAACTCCTACCATTACCCAATTACCCACGTATTCTAAATGGTGCAAATGACCTCAGCTGTCGGCCGCCTCCCTTGAATAACTAACCAACCAACCTAAAATTGGTTTGAAGCAGCTCTCCAAATATATCTCCTATTAGCTAATCTCTGCACACTTAATAATATTCTACTCTTTCACATCCTTCACTACTTGCTCCATGCCTCTACCATATGCCTAGGTCTATATCATACGAAGTCACTCTATTCCATTCCTTCCTTTTAATTTTCCCAAAATCATTGTCTTGATCAGGCATCGTGTCTCACGATATGGCCGATTAGAATGTAACGTTTTCTTTTTTAATATTTTCAGCAAATTTATCTCTATCCCCAATTTTCATAGGACTTCTTCCTGACTCACTCGGTTCGTTAATTTTATCTCTATCAACCGAGTGACTAACGTAGAAGTCCTAAGAAGAGTGGGGGAAAAGAGAAACCTCCTGAAAACCTTAAAAAGAGAACTGAATCTATAGATGACTGAGGCCATATCGTGAGCCATGTTGGTTACTGTGCATAATATCGTGGCCAAGGACACACTTCAACTCGTCTAAATTGCTTGTACATTCTAAGTTATGTGAACTATTAGTGACTAGTTAGACATTTCAATGAATACATTTTTAAATTAATTAATTCATATTTCCCCTATCTCTGTCCCCAGTATTCGTAGGACTTCTTCCTGACTCACTCGGTTGGATAATTTTATCTCTATCAACCGAGTGACTAACGTAGAAGTCCTAATGAGTTAGTAATATTAACACTTGAATACGTCTAAAAAATCACTACAGACTACTTTTCTACGTCAAAATCTGCTACCTACTCATCTCATTTCCCCATCGCTCTTCGTTGTAATTTTTGTTGTCCCTAATCGGGTTGGAAAAAACAATTTTTGAGGCTCTCCGTCTTTCTATCTCTCTGTTATGAATTCACGATCTAGCGCATCATATTGCGCCGGTGTTTCTAATATTTTTAGGGTTTTTAAGTGGTATGAATTGGTATGGAGAAAATGGGAAGAAAACGAATCGCGTGAATTGCATGGTGAAGAGGAGTAATAGGATTTCTTATTGGAAGAACTTTTCTTCCTTTGTCTCTTCCCCTTCCACCCCGAGTGCCTTATTATCGCTCTCCTTAAGCGAGGACGAGGTTTCAAGTGAGCAGAGGTCACGTGTAGGGAAATGCATTGCCTCTTCCGTTGCCAAGTAGTTAGAGAGACAGAGAGATCTTTCGCCCCGTATGTGATCCCGCGAGGGAGGAAATGAAAAAGTCGCGGATGGGCCGGAATGAAAGGTTAGGTCTTGGTCGCTTTTTTCTTCTTTTCTGTAATACCATCCCCATGAATTCTTCCTAAATGGCAGGGTTCTCCTCTCCCGTACCGTGCCATCTCTCTCACGTTTTCCCCAGACAAGGGGGGAGGTGTGAGAGTGAGGAACGTCCTGGACTCAGGCCAAGTCTGGAGTGTGAGGGGAAAAAAAATACAGGAGCGGCCATCGCCTCCGGTGTTCTTTATAACGCTTCACTTCTGCACCTCATGAGGCAGAAGGGTGTGGGAGGGGTATTTCCGAGGGAGTCGTGAGCCTCTCACCCAATTTACCTTGTAGATCTCTGTGTGTTCGTGTGTGTGGTGGAATATTAAGCTGGTGAATCATGGCCCTAATTCAAATTTCTTTTCTTTATGACTCATGGGAATCGGTGTTGATACTGAATGCGTCCTTGTGTGGGTCGGGGAACTGGGTGCTTTGAATTATCGATTTCCTTATCTTCGTTCTTAGCCCCGTTATTTATTGATCCCTTGCCGTGTTTTTAATAATTTTAATGCCTTTCCCATCCCCTCTCTTGTAACCTCATTTTCTTGTCACCATTCGTGAATACCACAATGGTGAAGCATATCGCCCAAATTCTCATCTTAGTAGGAAATTTAAATTAGAGAAATAATTTTCATGAGTTCTTTACGGGTGTGTGCGTAATCACGCTCTAAGCTGATCCGTGATATTAAAACTTGATTTTTTTATAAATTGGTATTAATTGTGACGGCCGCATTATCCAGGTTAGTAGCTGAGTGGTAATTCGAAGGCCGCCACTCTTCAAAGCCCATGGTATGGATTTGATATGATATGGATTTTGCGTCTATCGTATCCCAGAAACAAATAAATACGAAGAGCATGCCCTGCGGAAAACAAGTTTGTGATAGAGGTAGGAAAATGGGCAAATCTAATACCAGTGTACACCAACTTGGCAAAATAGTAGCTTTAACCTCGGCCTTAACAGGCAGGCCCATTTCAGAACACATTTTCTATTGAAAAACGTGCGTCTTATATGCGTTAACGATCGGATTTAGTGAACGATCTGTGCAGATTCAGAGAATATGAACTTTGACCCGTGAATGCAGTGTTCACACCTGGCTGGTACTTAATCGCAGGATGGTGTTAATAGTTTCATTACTCGTTCTTTATAACTGCTACGGTTCCCTAACGCTAATGCATGCATATCATGCTGCGTAGAATATAGCGAGAGGAAAAAAATGGTCCCTGACTGGAAGAAATATTCGTTTTTTTAATCGAGCGAATATATAGAGGGCTAAGTTTGCGGTCGGTTCATGCTACCGAGGGAGGAACAAATGGGTTGGGAACGAGGCAGTCGATTTTTTTTTGCGAAAAAGAAGGTAGGAAATCGCTCACACAAGCTCTATCGTAACGGAGGGAGTGTGGCTGGGAAGAAATTAAAATAAAAAAAGAAACAGGAAGCGGTCGATGACTTGGGACGATTATTTTCTTTTTATTATCACAAAATCTATTTGGGCATTAACAGGGGTGGTTAGCCGTGGAAGGGAGCCTCTTCGATCTCCCTTCGTAATTCCGTTCTCCCTTCCTCGCCTCCCATTAGACGGCTATTCTATTATCCCCCTCCAGTGGATAACCGAAACGATGTGAGTCATCAGTTTGGAGTGGTTTATTTTCAGCTGAAATCAAAGAAAGAGGTTTTTTTTTATGGATTTAGAGTCGATAATTGTCGCTCGGAATTTTCCCAGGGAAAATTATTTCTCCTCTGGACTAAATCCACTTGCTGGCTCTAGTGAGTGCGCAGACTCGTCGGTTGACAGAATGGTTAGATGCTTAGGTTACTACCAAATTTCACCGCGAAAGGATTATATTAAAAAATCAAATGTGATCTGAAAAAGCCTTTCATATTGACTAACAGGAACGAAATTATTATTAAGATAATAATCGAATAATGGGATAGAAATCCCTAATCATAGTGGCTGTAAGCTATGTATTATGACAGTCAATTACCAAGCGTATCACCCCCCTTGCGCTATGCATTTTTTATTGATTATAATCTAAATACTGCGTTGTGGAGGAAAAAAAATGTTGAAACTAAATAAATAAACTGCTGCATCATGTTTGCAAGTCAATTGCAAATCAGTACAACCGATTTCGGTAGTTCAACCGTTCTCGGATACAATTAAATTAAACAGATTGGTTTATAGAGAAATTGCAATAAAATCATTAAGACATATATACCTAATCCAGTCGTTAAGTGTGGTATTTGTTGAACGCATTTCTTAAATATTTAAACGTTACATGATGCTCCTAGATGTTTAAGCATATTATTTACTATAAATATGGCTATGTTTTGGATTGCTGCTCAGAGATTTACGTATTTAGTAACTAATTCATAACTCGTGATCCTTGCGTCAGGTATCAGTCTTGGAGAGAAAGTGTATAACCAACGGTCACAACTTTCAGTTGCCTAGATGATGGCGTTCGTTCTGACTCGAGACCAAGAAAAATGCGACCTCCAAAAATGCTGCGCAGTTCCCCATGGGAAAGGTTAAGAAAACTACGAGAGAGGGAGAAATGGAGCGGGAAATAGGACAAATTGTGGGACATGGCGTTAGGGGGGGCTTGAAGTTACCTCTGCCACAGCCAGGTTGCTTAACGAGGGCCTCGAAATGCGCAACCATTACGCCATCTACCACACCAACCCATTTCTTATGAGTTCATTGTGGTTGTAGTGGGCTCTGCGTCAAGTAAAATATGGGAGTTGTTTGTGTTAAGGTTGAAAACACGACAAACACAGCATCGAAAAATCACTGTTTGTGAAATTGTGAAAAATCAAATACGGATGTGAGAATCTTTACTCATCTATGCGTACGACGAGGTTATATTAATGTTGCCAATTTCACCCAGCTCAGCTGTGGTATTCTTCTATACATTTTAACTGACTTACATGCAAAAAGCATTAGTTTATACACTTTCTATGAAGAAATTTCCATCTCTCGTCACTTATAGTTAATTTTTTCTCATCATTCCTAGTGACCCCTCACTCTAGAACAAGGTTTAAGTTTGGAGCACTTGAAATCAGATTTGATATAGGTAATGCGTGCAGCGGTGTATATTTAATTCGCCAATTAACCCCAATTTCAATAGTAATATGTCACTTTTAGACATCGTAACTGATTATATGCGAGGAGATAATTTATTTTCTGACTTTCCATGAAGAGATTTACATATTCGCTCCGTTATATTTCATGCTTACTTAAACTCACGACTCCTGGTGAAACATTGCTCTGGGACAGGGAAAAAGTACAACTGGTGTGCACAACTGCGAGATGCTTGGAAGCCGGTGGTCACTATCCCTTCCTTGAGACAGGGAAAACGCTATCTCCGGAAGCAGTGCACGAATCCCCGCGGGAGATGGCGAGGAAGGCACGAAAGTGGGAGGGAAAGAGAGTTAAGGAGATATATGGACGGGACAAGGAGCTAGAGGGACGGTCGTGAAGTAATGAATCACGCTCGTGAACTCATATATTTCACCCCATTGTGTAGAGGACAATGTGAGGATTCCCCTTGCCAGTGATATTTGGCGGTCACGCGAGAGGACTCCACGGAAGAAGACATCACGACAGGGGAGATACTAAGGGGATGATTCTATGAGGAGGGGCAGACAATTGAAGGTCAACCCGCTCAATAAAATGGAAGGGGTAGCGAGGCATTCAGAACGAGAACTCTCCTTCAATCTGAGGTGAGAAGAGTTTATTTGAAATTTCTAGCGAACCCGCAGCACTGACCTTCAACCTTTTGGTTTTTTCTCAGTAAAGGGATGGCATTTTGGAATCCTTTGAGTTCCTTGCATTTTAAGTTTTTTCTGTGAATTTTTAATAATGCACATGACTTAGAAGGACTTCCTTAAATTATGGAGATCAGGAAAGAAAATGATGGTTACTCCGTAAAGCATACAAACTACATAAATAAAGTTGATTCTAAATACAGCATTGGAGATATGAAGCCTAAAGACACTCCGATTGCTAAATGCAACAAAGAAGACACTGTAAACCAAAGAGTCAAAGATTATCCCTATAGTGAAGTAGTAGGAAGCCTTTTGTATGCCTCGTGCAAGACAAGACCTGATATAAGTTTTGCTGTTGGCTATGAAAGCCGACACATACAGAACCCTTCTCCAGAAGACATCATAATTGCTAGAAATGATTATGCTAGTAATGATTATGCGTGGTACCTACTGCCTTTTGAATCGGACAGACGTTTCGGGCTGCCCTACCTTGGGATTTGTACTTTGGAAGACCTCTAATCACAAGAAGAATAAACGTTACGATAATATTTATTCTTCCTGCTTCTCTATTGCAGTTAATAAATTTTAAAGTAATTTCAGTAATAGGAATTGATTTTATAATTCAGACTCGAGTCACTGTATTTTTTCAGACCCGCAATTCATAGTTGCCTGGGTCGGTGCGTAAACCATAGTCTACTACCATAACTGGAGGTAATGAGGTGCATAATTTGGTGTCATAACACTCGACAGCTCTCATCACTTTCTAGCTTCTGAATACTAGAGAAGAGAGGTAAGCTAATTCAAGCTTAGGATTTTAAACTGAAATGGTGACGTTGTAAACGTATACTCCTCTATAAATTTAAATTTCTTATGTGTTATCTTATGTGTGTATTTCTTATGAATTATCATTTTAAATAATTCAAAATAAAGCAAGTTAATTTTGCTTCCTATAAATAAGCGTTTTAAAATATGCTAGGGCATTTTCTGCGAAAATAATTACCCGGGCAGGAGCTATGACTTTTATATCATAGGGCTTGGTATATTTGTCCATTTTTTTAGGTAGCGATTTTTTTACGTAGCGATCAAATAATCTCCGAAAGTATGTTTCCAGGCTAATTCTAAATGGTACCGGCATTTTTGTGAAAGGCTTAGTGAACTCATTTATCACCATTGAGCTGTATAGACCTTTTGGAGTGTATGACTTCAATTTTACTTGTCTACGAATTACTATTTTATTATTTTCAACACGTCCACAACCTCTTACTATAGCCCATCACTACTTCTGTAAACATAATTTGGATAAAGATCTTACCTATAATGCAAAAAATTTCGCAGTACATTCTAAAGAATAGGAATATTTATCCGTGGCAACTCCGCAAGTTCAGTTTAATGACATCGTTCATTTTCTCGGTATGTCAATGAGCAGGATACTTCATTTTGGAAAAGGCATTTGTGACTCATCCGTGGTAATGAAGAAGAATGCCCTTAGGTGAACCAATGTGGATGGAAGGCTCTTATGGATATGGTCTAGAAAAAAAAACATATGGAGGGGTAGCGATATGGAGGTGGAAGGCAGACCTTTCTCTCAGCTCGGGAATTTACGATTCCTTCAGGAGTTGGGTGTCATGGGAACCTCGCCAAGCTCCACGCTACTCCCTGGACAATTGGTTTCGGCTTTTTTTTTCTCCGAATGACCTGTTCTGGTTTTATGCGGTGCGACCTCCCAGACACGTTTGGATTTATCTTTTTGCTATCTATCAGTTCCCCTACCCCAGATTGGAGAACGAATATTTGTTTCTCATTATCAGCGGGGTAGATCACTGTATCGCCCTCTTCTAAATGACTTCGCTATAGAATACATTGTTGCTTAATAGTCCTGGCATTTTCTGGATTTTTTAAATAACATCTATTTATACCACGACAATTTGATTCGCGAAACCTTCACGGAATCGCACTGAATAGTCGTCATTAAAACGACCTTCATTTATAATCGAAATTATCTATTATAACATTTCACGAATACACTGCATATTTTCAGGTTTCACTTATGAAAGAATTGAATGTTCATTTTTCAAAACAAACAATGGTACTTTTCCGCAATATTTTATTGGCACGACGTGTTTTACTGTTTTATGGAATCTCCAGTTACAAAGTTACCGTGATGTCATCATCTTCTCCCGGTGACGTCACCTTACTCCCTACCTTTATCCCAAACCCAACCCCCATTTCTCTTAACCCCTGCGTTGGGTCTTAATTACTGTGTAGCCATTAGCTTACCTTTAGGTTATTGGGAAAGGCACACTAAGAAATCGTTTTTCCCTCTTACCCTATATTTTTTTCTTGTGTGTACCTACGCGTATTTTATATGTAACATTTTACTTGTAGATGACAGAAAACGGCGAGATGCGTCGTACCAATAAATAATGGGTTAAAAATAAAATTATTTATTTTGAATATGAATTGCTTTACACAATGTTAGTGACGCCGTGCATGATTTTTAAAAAGCTATAAAAACACCAAGATACAAAGGTTAGGTGATAAAGGTCAAACTGTAGAGACGTATATTCATACGGAGAAATTTAAAATTTCAGAGTCCCCTCGTACAAAAGGGGCAATAATAGATTTCATCGAAAGTACGGGTTTTGTAATTGATGTAGATTTAGTAGATCGCATGGCATTTTACAAGTCAGTATGAACATTAAACGCCCAACGCCTGATTGTAATTCTTTGGCGTATAACCAGAAATATTTTCGAAATGATCTATAAATAATTTAGTAAAACAGTCCGAGGCGATGTTTCCTTGAGTCTAGAAGCCCTGATACACGTGATTCGGCCGTGTTTCAGAGTTAAATTAGTAAACATCGTAATGGGCAGTGCATTCACTAACAGTATGATTCTTTATTTGCTGTAAAAATGCATGACTGAAGTAGAATTACTCTTTGTCACGCACCCTTGCAGTGGCTTGCAGGGTACAATGCAGTTGCAATTACGTTAGTGCTGCTTTTGAAGCAGCAGAAAGCATATTGCGTGTGTGGATTTCTGTTTTTTTTCTCTCTGTCCCCTGGTACGTCTGATTTTGCAAAGTGGGATGTTAAGAAAGAAAGAGATTTTTTTTCCATCAAACTGGGTGGTAATGATTCTTCATTCCTAACACCTACAAGCACACCTCCCCCTTTAATATATCTATAATACTAAATATAAATAAATAAATGTTTCACAAGACTTGTACAGTAATTGCTAGGCATGCGGCATTATTGAGGTGGGAAACTGCATTTTTTGTGAAGACGCCATGTTTACTTGAGAATTAATCGCTAAGATTTACATTGGTGTTGCAGTTTCGAATAATATGATGGTTTACTCGTCCAAAATGCATGTAACCACCTGATATACACGAGTATGGTGGTCTTCAGGCTACAATGCAGATGGAGGTGAGGTTCAAAGGAGCAATTAACGGAGTCCACTGATGGTTTGTGCATGCAACTCTTGTCAACTACGGGATGCATCAGCCGTCGCGCTGTTTCCCCACCGCTCCTCGTCTGCTTTGTTGTCACGACGACTGCCCTGCGCGCATCCAACGCGGTCCAGCATACCAGCATCGTGGTCCATGAGACGAATCCTCGGAGAGAGAGGATTGGGGGAAGCTGGGGGAGATCCAGGTTTGGTGGTGGGACAAGCAGTAACGTCCCATCGCCACCCTGGACCTTCCTCATCGCCTCCCATCGGCAAGTTTGTTGTTCTCGGCTCATCTTTAAAAACGGTGCCGGGCTCAAGTAGTATTTTTGTTGAGCGACAGTCCATCGTTGAGGATCTAGAAAGCTGTGCCGTGGGAACAAATTTAAGGGAGTGTGACAAAATCAGTGAAGGTTAGAGGAAAGTGCTTTTGGGGGAAGGGATGCGCTACATTGAGAGTCAGAGATGGATTTTTAGCTACGCATTTTGCGTGCAGGGTATCAGGAGTTTAATACATGATATGCAATAGGGTCAGTTTAGAAGTCAGCAGTGAAATAATTAGTTTAAAATTATAATAAAACAAATCCAATGTCAAGATATCATATACGTCTGGCTCCAACAACATTTTACAATACATCACCATCACCTGGATTGAATTCTTTCCACGTCCATGGTGATAATTAAAAATATATCCTGAATTTAATTCACTGTTTGTTTCACATATCAGTTTTCTGGCCAAAGACTTCAAATTTTCTTAACTTATTAGCTTCCTGTGTTTTTTCCACTCATCCTCTCTCAGGAACTTAATTGAACGTGTAGTCATTTCATATTACAATACCGGCCGGAAAATCCTATATTTGTTGTGGTACGATCATGAATATACCAATAATTTGCTTTGTAAGTGCGCGAATATGAATTATTTTTCAAGGAGACCCAAAAACTGTAAATGTGGGAAGGATTGAGGAAATTTCATTGAATTCTCTAACTATAAAATACATTTCTTATTTTGAAAATAAAAATGAGGAAATACCATTTTATGACGAGAGTAATCTTATGAGTCAAGTTTAGATATCTCCGCTCCTGTGATTTAATCCTCTTTTGCTAAATAAAAGCACTGGCATTGGGTGAATATTTAATATTCTCTGATTGAGCGAAATGTTATATTTCGAATCATAAAGGAAAGGGATTTTTTTCTAAGTTACCACAACGTCAAGTAGCATTTAGGTTTGGAAAGAAACTTTTCAGCAAACATTGATGTCATATGAGGGAATGACAACTAATGTTACATCGCCACCACTAATGATGCGATCAAGGTCATTAATGTTGTTGGAACCGGACGTTACAGTGTTCTTTTTTCATTACAAGTACTTTGACACAAAATTTTACAGAATAAGCTCTATTATAAATAGTATTACTACCTAAAATACAAAATCATAATTACAATATGCTCATAAGCAGTGCAACTGAGTAACTAAAATGGTCTGGCTAGTGCACACAAATTAACTATCGTAGAAGATTAAAATGTTATTGCCATTGCGAATATGTAGCATTACTTTGAGTAACCAGTACTTTCGAGTAAACACTTAAATATTCTAAAGGCGATGAAATCCAGTCCACCTCAAGAAAATACTGGGCAACATGTATAATGTCATCACATTAACATACCACACTGGTTTACTCGCATCTTTTTGTTTTAAAAGAAGAGATGTGGATTTTTAAGGTATCGAAATCATCCCAACCCTTCCAAATGAAAGCATCCACCCGTGTGTATATGTTTATCATTTATGATTCCCATATTCTGCTGAAGTTCTGGGTCCTACATTTTACCCTGCGGGCCGCTGCAAGGGCGTATGGCAGAGAGTGGTATTTAATCAGTCGTGAAGTTGAGAATTTGCTGAAAAAAATTGTGAATGAATAATAAAATGTGGATCATAAAATTTATAAATGAATTATAACTTTACTTTAAGATACGTACTGTGCGTCAGAATAGACGATTTCTCTATCTATCTCTACGATATGTACAGTATCTATCTGTACAACAGAGATAGAGGTTCGGCCTGTATCGATCTGTACAAATCTCTTAATTTGTCGATTATCTCTGCCCTGATAATGTAGGGATAGGGGTGAGGGGTAGATATATTTCAGCGGAATCAACCTTGAATTTATGTAATTTTTTTTTCAACTTAATGACCCACTACCTGATTTTGATTCGTCTTTGATTTTCACCATACATTTAAACAAGGGGTTAAATAGAAAATAACTTCAGAATCATACACTGCCTTCCAAAGGATATTCACAGCTATGAATATATACGAAAGGTTATAAATAATCAACCTCATTTATAAATGTCTCGCTAAATTCTAATTATGATGAAAGTGAAAGTTTTTCTACCGAGGTTTTCAAGTTAATAAAGACGGATGGTGTTATTTTGAGCAATCAAGCAAGGCTTCCCTCTCTCGCGTGAGCATGTTTACCTCGCCTGGGAATCACCCGAATTTGTTCACTTTTTACGCACAGTGTTGAGCGGAATTTAGCACGTGACTTATGCAGCGGTCGGGGGTTGAATGGATTGCGGGGTTCTACTCAAGAATAAAAGCAGACCATGAAAATGTCGGTGGGAGAAAGGAATTGACGTAGGGAAACGAGTGCGGAAGCTTTGTTCCTGCCTCTTTTCTCCCGGAGAGAATATAGTGCGGACTTGTACTTTGGGCCGGTGGTTCTTTATCTCGCACCCTCTTGCCTATCTGTCTGCCGACGGAGCCTCGACCAGTTATACTCCACCGCCCTCCGCCATCTTACCGCCCCTCCACCTCTCCCTTCTCCTTCCCACCTCATCCATTTTAAGGGCACCGCATTACTCATAACTTATGCATCACGCTTTTCGGTCCTCCTCCGCCCTCGCAGTGCTCCTTGAGCCACACCCCGCGCGCGCCATCTAGGCTGAAAGATGTGAACGGGGTGGTAGGGGCCCAGAGGGGAGCGGAAGGGTGGGCAAGCATCAGGAGGGCGAGCACAAAGGTCTTTCCGCATCTCCCTCCCGCTACTTGGCTCCTTCGCTCTATTTATTCCTTTGTCTTCCAAGGAGCGCACTACTCTACACCCCATGCCTCTCCCTACTTATCCCACGAGCCATTCCTTTCCTCTCCCCCTATGTACCTACTCCCTGTAGCCCTCATCCCGGCTTTTCCTAGTGATGGATTCGATCCCTAATTCATACTTCCTGCCGCGAGGGTTTAATAAAATATGGCTGATTTTTTTCAACCCCCGCGATCCCTTAGGCTCCCCTTCCGTTCGCCATCGCTCGCTTCTCCCAATTGATAAATCTCTCGTGATGTTGGAGTAAAATTTGGCTTTAAGGCCCCACCCAACTACTGAGGTTATAGCGCGCCATTTATTCTTCCTTAAACATACGCTATATTCGAAGACAAAGCGGGAATCGTGTAAGTGTAGAGGCAAAAGTACTGGCTTGCCATCCTGATAGCTCTGGTTTGAATCCCGGTAGTGACAGAGTTTTTAATTGGGTACCGGTGCTCATTTGAGTCTTGCATGGAGAGCACTTTGAGCTCAGTACTCCGTCCGTCAGATGGGACGTTAAATCGAGGAACCTTTGGTGCCCTTCGTTATGAGTTGGCAATGCCGACACCGAGTTTCACTCCATCCTGCCCACGTTCTCGGAAAACGCTTTGCCCATAACCAATCAACACAGCCAAAATTTTTATTGGTGAAAATGACGTCAATTGCTTGACTCTGATAACTACTAACAATTATCTCGATTAACTCATAACTTAGTCAAAAGAAATATTCTTTCCGTAGGTTAGATTTAAACCAGCGACATTCGGGCTGCCAGACCGGGGCGTTACCAGACTGGGGTAGGATTATAGATCCTCTTTAACGTTGTCGCTGTTGCTACCAACAACGCGAACTCCTCTAGAGGAAAGCGACTTCTCGCATTAACCGCTTTAAAGGCTCGTTTCATCGATTGTGATTGGTGGACCGAAGGACTGGACAACATTTAAAGAAGAGCAACGATCTTTCCCTAACCTGACCCCAATTAAATTATAACCAAATGCAATCTCGCGTGTTGTAAAAATCTGTGATCGGGCCACTGGATGTTACAGCCTTCTCTCGATATCTTGGCGTGTTTCTGCATTCCGAGCACCGCGTCGGGGAAGTACGCTTGGTGGATATGAGAATGCACGCCGGGAGATGTTATTATTTTCTTCGTTTAATTTACCGATTTAAGACGTTATCCTCGTGGAATATTTTACCTGGGAAATATTTTATTTAATAAAAAAATGTTTCTTTTTTGCCGCTGACTAATCGCCCCACACTATCTCTTGAAGCTAACTGCGCATATTTTTCACGCGGCATCTCTCCCTGAAATTAGTCTCAGTCGCCTGTTTTCTGCGCAGTGGCCTGAGAGTAAATTTTTCCTCTCGTAGCTGACGTATTCAAATATACAATCTCCTAGTGATACTGTCTTATAATTAAACGCCAAAATATTTTAGCTCCGCTGCAGTATTTGCCCTGCATGCAAAATACTGCAGCGGGAAACTTACTGCCTGCAGGAAATACTCCGAAGGTGGTGTTTGAACTATTGAAAACTTTTAAATGTGCGCTGATATTATTTTTCCGCTCTTAATACTTTTCCCCCTTGTCTCATTGATACGTATTTTAGTATTTGCCTTTTTTCCGTTGTGTGCGGAGCTGGTTCACTGCATCAGATGCCATTGCATCAGTATCGTGGTAGTTTTCTTAGAGATTAGATACGAAACAATTAGAGAAATATATCTACACAATACCCTGCCATCCAACCTAAAGTCATGTGACAGTGAGTGAATCTATATCAAACACACAGTCTATCATGCTTAAGAGGTTTAGTATCTACCTATATTTTAGTCGAACTATAGCAATTTAAAAATGATTTAAAATGTAATTCATGCATTCATTAACGTTCTGTTAGTTGGATTAGCTTAAAGTACAGACACGTATCTGCCAAGACTAACTATTGATACACTTGTAAATATATTATTGTGTAGGTATATTAAAAATGTTTGTATCTCTAATGGTAGGAGGAAAAAAAATGTTTTAAGACATTCTCGATTCGATAATTAATTTCTCTTATTATATGTCCATGGTCCGGTATACCATAGTTAGTCAGTGTTTGCAAAATGTTGTTTAACCTTGTCAGTAAAGACTTCACCTTCGAATTTTAATGAGAGATTGTGTGTACTTCGACCTTCGGTAATCAGTATATTTTGCATGTTATAGTAGGTAATATTAGTATACATCCTATAAGTAGCCATTTATGCATCCTATAATTGATACATGTATACATCTTATAAGTAATACATTCTATAAGTAGCCATGTCAGATTTTCAGACAAAAATAGTCATAAACTTTTAGGCCTATGGTATGGTGTTCTTATCATGAACAGTTCCTATTTTCCCAATTGCTGCTACTATGTGATTGTGTCTTGTAAATTAAAGATTAATTTGGGCATTGTAGAGAGCTAAGGGGGGCAGAGCCCCTATGCTTCCCCCCCCCCCCCCCTCTTGGGTGTGCCACTGGCTTTCAGCTATCTTTTTGTTCTAAGTTTCGGCTACGTTACGCGGTATAAAAACGATATTTGGAGAATCTAAGGCATTATTCTGCTTATGATTGCACTATTTATTTTGGGGAAAGGATAAGCTTCGGTGATGAGGAAGGGAAAAGGCGATATGTGATTTTCTTTCGCGAAATCCTTCCTCGCATTCTTTCAGCAGACTCGGTCGCATTGGAGGGAAACGATTCTCTCGCGGGCTGCCTCAAATCCTTCCTCCCTTCACTTTTGTCAATCACCATGGGAGCAGTCGTGGGAGCCGAGGGAGGAAAGAAAGACGAGGGCGAGGGGTTGAATGAGTTTTTCCTCTCGACGCAAACCGAGTTGGGTTGGTACTGTAAATTTCACCGACATCCCGGAGAAGAATAGATAGAGGAAGGGATGTTTTTTTTTTAAGGTGAGCGTGGAGAAGTTTTATAAAAGTTGTTTCGGTCGGGAGTTTTCGAGTATTCTTTCCATCCATTCTCTTTCATTACTTTCGTTGGCTCGGCCCAGAGTTGGGACGGTCGAGTCTTGAGTTTCCCACTGGGGGTAGCCGACTTCGCACGATGTCCCGAAACTAGAGTTTCCAACTCCTGAAGATTTGATTACGAAAGCATTTTGTTTAATGACAAGAAATCCCAGGATATTTAAAATTGGAGTATATATGAAATCACTATAGAATGTCCATTCTTTATTAATAAGTATCCATTATGTGCAATTTCATCACAATGAAGCTGTAACTCCCTAGAAATTCGTTTTTAATTATTTAACTCTACTTCTTGAGCAGAACAGTTGAATCAGACGAGATAAGTGAGTCAAATGATTGTTGAGGCTGAGATGATTCTCCTGATTGAAACCCCCCCCC
The DNA here is from genome assembly GCA_933228895.1 of Platycnemis pennipes. Taxonomy (NCBI): domain Eukaryota; kingdom Metazoa; phylum Arthropoda; class Insecta; order Odonata; family Platycnemididae; genus Platycnemis; species Platycnemis pennipes. Next base: position 94,507,413 of record OW121854.1, on the reverse strand, counting down.
CCCCCCCAATCTCCCTAATATTTTTTCTACAGAGTAGCACTTTCTTTTGCATAAAATTCCCTTCTTAACAGTCTAACAATCTGATACGCGCTTAATAACTTAGATATTTGCGAAGAAAATTCAATAATGGCGCAACTAGCAGTAATCATATTCATTTGTGTGAGGTATTACATCCTCCTTACGCGAAAAACTGGTGATAATTCCAATAGTACATTGGGCCAATAGCTGAATACAATAGCTACTGTTGATATTTTCCACAGTTATTTGGGCCAACTGTTAAAATCCAACAGTAACTGTTGAAATTCGACAGTTTTTTTCGCAAAAGGCAGCTTCAAGGACAATGGGCGAAATTTCGGAATTACAGTATTCACAATGAAACAATCATATTCTTAGTGGTTACGCTACGGATTTAACCGTAAATAAAGAGCAGTGGCATGTGCCACATACGCATATTTATGCTTGTGTATTGCTCATGGGCATGGGGTACAGATTTGACGAATGCAGCGTCAAAGGATACATTCCGGGAGACTTCCAACGAAATCGGGAGGTTAAGCATGGTAAACGAAACAGCTTTGTACTTTCCACACATCTTTATATGTTCTCCGATCGATTTCGACGACTAAGCGTCATTTTCAAGGGGGGGCCAACTTGCACTAGTTGGCCCCCCTTGAAAAAGACGCTTAGTCGTCGAAATCGATCGGGGAACGTATAAAGCTGTGTGGAAAGTACAAAGTTGTTTCATTTACCATATTTAACGTTCGTAATTTGCACGAAGTATCACCTTCATCCAGTAATTTGAAATCGGGAGAGTTGGCAGCACTACCCGAAATGCGAACTTGGCGGGAGGAAAAGTGGGCAGACGGCAGTTGTCTCCTCATGAGGGGGCAAGTGTCCCCCCTCGGAGAAGAGCGACAAAGGTGACGCCTCGGTGTGTGCGAAAAGGCCCATTAGGTCTCCAGGGGGTACGAGGAGAAAGTTTAGGAGGAAAGGTAGAATGGCGACAGGTGAAATTCTCCCCCGCAGATGTTGTTGCCTCCGGTAGGACTCCGAGGACCTCCCAGGATGAAAGCGGTAGGGTTCCTATCAAAGCGGAGAATAGTGCGTGTGTTATTATCCTTTTTCAGTTCGCTTGGTTTTATTCGTCAGGGAAACCTTTTCCTTTCGCATCCACCCACCTCCAACGGATTACTGGGCACGTTACCGTGGCAGTGGCTACAAATTTTAAAAGCATGTAACTTCTGGAGTGCACCGAACGTGCCCTTAGAGACCACAGATATTATTTTAAATTTCCTATTTATAAGAAGTTTTCCCGTGAAACGCAGGGCATTTTAACATCATTTGCATGATATTTAATATTTTTTCATATGATTTATCCATGAGAAGTTATTATACTTTACTTCCACTTGTGGTTACAAAGCCTCTGCCGTTTAACTCAGTTTTATAATTTTGGTTCATCTTGGCTACATATCTTCAAAACACCAAAAGCCCATAGAATTTTACCGGTGTGTCCTCACTGCATGAAGATTAGTTTTGAAGCTATTTAATAGGGTACATTAATTATGTTTCATGCTGCCTTTTAAATTTAGCATTTTTTTACCGCTTTGAATCTACCAACATTTATTCGATAGATGTATAATGAAAGGAGCCAATTATTTTTATTTGCTTATTTTTCATATTGTTAAAATATTTTTGTAACTTTTATTACTTTTTCGTGCACAATTATACAACTCCCTCTCAATCAAATTATATTTTACTGAAGCTTTACTACGCCAACGCCAGAACTAACATTGAATTATCATTTGTTATAACTAGGGATGGGTCGGTTCCACTTTTTTTCGGTTCCGGTTCCGGTTCGGTTCTTAACTTCGGTTCTCGGTTCCGATTCTCGGTTCCGGTTCTTCATTTACCACTTACTTTGCATTGCTCAATGGTAAGATAAGGTAATCAATAATCATTTTCAGAGACTGAATTAGAATAATTTGCGACTTTGAAGCATCTAAGTACACTATTTCACCAGGTTTTAATGTGAAGCCTCCACTTTTGGAGTGTGAGTAGGTTTCAAACTGGTTTTCGCGCCATTTATTTCAGTACCGATTATTTTTGGCCTCGGTTCCGGTTCCGGTTCTAAGCTCAAGAACCGGTGGAACCGAGAACCGAAGAACCGAACCGACCCATCCCTAGTTATAATATATATCATTTATTAAACCTAGGGAAGAAGGCAAATAAAAACATCGCCAATTCAAATTGATTCATTAAACTATTCAATCGTAATCTTAAACATATGAGAATACCAGTTGCAATTATGAACGCACAATTTGCATTCACAAGACTTTTTATTCTATTTGGCACGAATCAAAGTAGCAGTCATTTTTTCCATTTTTTCATTGGTAAAGTTTTCCTCTAATCTTAAAAATAACTTAGAATATACCTTATTACACTAGTTATATTCTAGAAAAGGTATCCTTTTCATAGACGCTTCAATTTTGATCCCAAACGGCTATCCCGCGTTTCATGTTTCATAGCCGTTTTCGGCGGTGAAGTATGTCGACGTTTTGTAATTACTTTGCGAAGTACTTTGTAATTACTTTTACGAAGTTTGTGAAAGATGCAATCTCACCAGCAAGAATAAATAATTGCATATATTTCCCTAGCAACTAGTTTTTTTTTCATCAGTCAATCTCGGGAGCTCCTCATCTAGTCGTATATTTCTCTAAGATAGTGTAATTACGTTTGTTTTTAAAGATTAGCTATTCATTATTTAAGAAGCAATTGAAGGAGGAAAACGTAGATATATACAAAACGGTCCGCCAAAATTCAGATTTTTAATAAGATGAGTGTATGCAGCAGCGCTGAAGCTGAGGACTAAAGAAATAAAACTTTATTTAATCTCTCTCTACTCAGTTCTTTGCTGCGTGAACTTCCACTGAATTGACTACTCATATTATCTCAGTTATGGCTTTCACCTCTTTGTAGACGTTCTACGCCTCAATGCCCTTGGAGTTTACCCACGAGACTGAGTTTTGTGTAACATACGCTTTAGGCCTCACAAAGCAAACACTTTGGCAGGTTAAATGGCACTAAAGCCATACGATATCGTTTAATGTTTGAATTTTCTCATTTGTTCAGTTTTTCTTCTTTCTCCTGCTTGTGTTACTTCCGAGCTAAATCCGCTCCCCGAAATGAAAATCAATGTCAATACTTTGGAGCAAAGGAACCAATTTTGATGTAGGTGGCCTTAGTAATATTTTTTTGTCTGCTTAAAATACAATAATGGGGCTGTGATTGAAGGTATCTTTAGCATTTCATGTGATTATTTGTTCATATTGAAGAAGGGGTGATAAAGCGGATACTATAGTAATATGTGGTGTAGTGGTATAGATAGTTCGTCTGGTGTGCATCAATGGGTAAGTAAGCGAAGTACACTGTTCAACTTTGGAGGCGAAACGGTTCATGTCCTAAACTTGTTATTTCTGGCTTCGTTAATCGTTTTTGTGCGTGTTGTTTTTAACATATTATTCGTTCATTAATCTAATATTTATCTGTCGATGCCTATGTATTTTTGTTGGTACCTAGGTACTTAAATGTACTGAAATGGTTGTTTTTCCGTTGGCAGCACCGCGTCCAAAATGACTGCCACAATTCCTATTGCTATGCACATACATTTTAATCATTCTTATGCGTAAAATGGGAAGTTTCTTCACTTTTAAATATAATTTTCCTCTTTGTAAATGAAACACCATTTTTCTAGTAATTAAATTTAGTACGAATTTTCAATTAGGTACACCTTAAATATATCATCGGTATCATGACTTTTTTGTTTTCAGTCTGTACGAGTTTTTTAGATTTTAGACCTCCACCGTAAGTGTGTAAGAGCAGTGAGGGTTATAACAACTTTTTGTCCACCTGATGCAATGGTATGAAAATAATGGCGATTGCGTATCTCCTTGCGGAACGATCTCTGTTAAACTAGAGGATAACTGAACGCACAATTTTGCAGAACTGGATGCAATTTTTGTCAGCATGTCGGTTAAGTGCGTATTTTATTATCCCCTTTCATGCCCACGTATTTATATTTATGATCACTTAAGTTTTACTCGGTACATTTTACTGTACATACAAACGAATTTATGAAACTGAACGAAATTGTATGTTTGTCTGAATGGAATAGGGTAGTTTCCTTCATCAAAGAAAACAGACTTCATTAATTGCGATTTGTGCCCTGCCATAAATGTATTTAATTTACGCAAAAAGTTTGTATTGAGAAATCCCAGTTTACTAGAGAATTAAATGTTAATTTTAAGGTCATTTGAAAAGGCTCTGAAATGGCGGGGTGCGCTGCCTTCATGCTGACGTAACAGGTAGGTAGTTTACGTTGCGAAGCATGGGAAAATTCGTCTCCTGAACTTACCGTTATATTTCAGGGCCCCTCAGCTCTAGTGAATATTTATTAGTATTAACCTGTAAAAACTATCAATGTTGGAAAAGTATTCTCAGTTACACATGGTATTATTAGTCATTTCATAGGCTCAAGGACGTCCTGCTCGCTGTGTCTTCTGCTACGACGAAGCATGGCGTGAAGGTCGTGCGGCGATAGGCGAACTACATGATATGCTTGTGAAAGGAATACTAACTGATTTTAAATGAATCAACTGCATAATTAATGTTAAATAAATAAATAAAAGTTAATTGTAATTAATTAACGGAATAAATATGCCTCCAATACTTGTTCATAAGCTTTAACTGAGTGCGGCGTCTATTTGGAAGCGTCCGCAGCACCACCTGGTGGCAGGCAGAGGAAATAGTTTGACGTGACACGTAGGATTAACCGGCATGCAATAGTTTGCCGTCGCGTTTTCGCGCCATTGATTTTTTTCACTTTTTAATTAATGAGGAAAAATACTTAACGCCATTAAAAAATCGAACGGCTTAAAACACGTACTCCAGAGGTTATATACTTTCGATCAAGACAATAAAAAAATAATAGGAAACTACCCTATTAGAACAGGTTCTATTTTCCGTTCAGTCATTCAAACATTTCGCATAAGCGTGCACAAAATTTTCCGCTTTACACGGTACACTTTTCCTATACATACAAGCGTTTGTTCAACAAATTGTACAAAAAATGTACCGCGTAAAACGGCCTTTAGATCTACCATTTCACACTCACAAACTATAACGGTAAAACATTTAAAGATGCTGTTACCTATAAACTTTGTTGAATATCGGATAAATTTTAATGCTGATGTCCAGCTTTCTCGTGATATCTTTATGACCTCCCTACGCGTGCGAGGTGGTAAACAACGTTTCTCCTTTCGAAGCCGAGGGATTTTCCCTTTTTAAGTGCGCGACGTCAGTACTACTCCGGGAGACGCATTTTTATTTCCCCTCCTCCCATAACTCGCACTCGCACGTGCGCACGATGAAACACTCACGGGCCAACGTCAGCTACGGGAGTCACGGAGCCGCACGGATTCCCACGCTTTAAGATTTAATGAGCCAGCTTCCGATATTGCCTCTTTCAGTAATGCAACCGTCGTCTCTTTTTTTTTGCCTCTTTATTTTTCGCTCGTCGCAATTTCTCCTTCCGCTCGCGTGAAAAACTCAGAGAGCGAGGCTCGAGCCATATTCTCCGTGGATTAGGAGGATATCTCTTGAAACTATTATGTGCAATCCGTGCTTGGAACATATCTTCGCCTTTAGTATCCTTGTCGACGTCAAGATTGGTACATACAAGCAAGAATAAAATCAATTCTCTCTTTGTGTCTGCCGATTTTTAAATTGTTATCATCACGCGTGTAATTCCTTCTTTTTGAAAGTATTCTGCGTGAATTTTCTCTCCAAATAGTGTCTTAAAACATGTCTAAGTACTCTTATAATATGCTCCACTACACGCTTGACAGATGACTTTTTACTGCTGTGCGGGAGCTATCATCAATGAATGGTGTAGGTGAATGGGGGTGTTTACTCGGAACAGAAATCGCAATTTTGTACACGAAATCGTGAGATCATGGAAACGAAAACAGAATTTTAGTGAAAAAATTAATCTTCTAACCATAACCATTCATTAATAAATCAAAAGTTAAATAAGCAAAAGGTGAAGCCCACCGAAAAAGCTGCTTTGATATCATTGACGTCATTTTCCTCCCGTCCTTGAATGCTTTTAGGGGAAAGGAAGGGAGTGGAGGGGAGTTCTCAGAAGGTCTGCTCGCACAGATGCTGTCGCATCTGCTCCTATTAGCAGAGTTAGCTGTGTCCCCACCATTGCGATAAGATGAAGTAGCTTCGCGGGCTCAGTTGTGATTGGACGAAGTCGTTATACGTCAGAGGTTGCACCACGCCCACTTTTCCGAAAGATGTTAAAAACATCAGTTTTTCGCCGCTTATAACTGCAGAAATAATTGACGGATCAAAAAACTGAAAAATACGGGTCTTTTTATTTTACAAACTCTATCAGATTCGGCAATTAAAAAAATATGGTAAACGACCCCATTGTGTTCCGTTTCTAAAACAGTGGGCCGGCCATGTTATTGGCGAAGCCATTACTTGGGTCGCAATTTTCGAAAAGTACATTTCAGTTGTTAGATAAACAATAGTTATATTTGAATACATGGTATACTAACTCAATGTATAAACCGTACTGTTTATTGAGAGACCTAGTATTGTTTACCGTATTGTTTATGAGCAGAACTAGGTTTCAAGGTCTTTGGAAAGAGTTATTAAATCTATCTCATGTCGTTGTAACATTGTCGTTGTACCATGTAAGTGTATTCATTGATGGATGAAAAGGAATTCTGCAAAGTGAATCCTTCGATTTTAGATTGCATAAGCACTATTTTTGGTGTTTGATAACGTTAAATTTATCCTTTGGAAAAGAAAGTCACACGATACAAAGAGGCGAAAAAATGAGGGGCCTTATATAGTTAAAAAATGCACTTGTTAGGAAGGACCTCACTTTTTATGCATCTTTATTGTGCATTAAATGTAAATTAAGTATTTGTGTTAATTTTATCCCAGGACCACATACATCCCCGTTCTGTACCGTACTATGTGGCCCATGGGTTGGACACCCAAGATACAGATATTTATTTGCAGGATTTACGAAAAATCATCATTATTTGTACAAATGAGCAAAGTATTGACATAGAATGAAAGTACAAGTTGAAATTAAAATAATTTTTATTTCTTTTCCTTTAAAAATCATGTTTATTTCATCGTTTGGTACTAAACCAACTAGCTCTAAAGGCATCTCAGGTATCTTTAATATGAATTTTTTGTGGAATACAGTATTTATCTTGCGGTTTTTTGAACTACAGAAATATATTACGGTGGTGGAATTGTGGTTTACACTTGAAACTATAGGAGAAAATTCTAATATTTATTTTTTAAAGTCACAAGTTGGCCACAGAAGTCACCTCAACAACACGCCGGGTTGATAGGCCAAAGGTCGAGGGTTAACATCCCGCCTTAGGTGTGGGTGTTATATTTGTTTTAGAATAAGGTATTGGATTATATAAGAAGTTGCGATGTTGCCTTAGAAACTAGAGTAGCTTAAAAACCAAGTTAAATTCCAGCTGTTTAATCCGTATGCCGCAGCACTTTCCTCCTGTGTATTGATTATGGCCTGTTTTTTTTTCAAATTTATTTTGAGACATCCCGTGGAAAGTCAAGGCCTTCCAAATGCTTTTTTATTTCGTTTTGGCCAGCCAATGCGACTTACGAGAGGTGGTCATTTCGGAATTTCAGAACTCCAAACCTATCCCAAGCTCTCTAGCGAACTTTCTCTTCCCGGGGCCATAAATATCTATAAAGGTTCATGGCCAAGAAAAATGATAACATTGAAAGCCTTTAAGATGACGTCTCTGGCAAGTATCGGTGAAGGCCGTGGATATTTCGCAAATGGATTGGAAAAGTCGCATATGGCGGTTGGAATACTATTCAAGAACTCTTCCTAGGAACTTTCAGCGGCACGAGAAGAAAAATTTTGTGAGAGATGATAGAATCACTCTAAAAATTCTCCATCATAAAGAGATCTTTGGGAAATGCACTGGATAAAACCCCGATGGACCCTTCTGCTTATTTTAGGAATCAACGCTGCCCAAAAAAATACGAAACTATGAAAACTCTGAAACAAAAATATCTCATGATGATAGAATTAGGCTTGGTGTAGAACCTGGAGACTGGCCTCCCACTCCGAGGACCCGGTTTCCAATCCCGACCGTTGCAGTTTTTATGCCTCGGGAAATCTGCCTCTACTTGAGTGAGGTGAAGCACTAGGGTTCAGTACCTCGTCCGTCCGACGGGATCGTAAGCGGTGTTTGCTCATTTCATTAAGAGTAGGCTGATTTCGACGCCGGATTTCTATCCACTCTTTTTCATAATCCTTCATTCAGGTCACAATGTCCCAAAAATATTGCGGAGAAACCCGCACGCGCTATGTTTCTCTCTTCCTCGAATAAATATATACCATAATTAATTCTCAACAGAGTATATACTGGGGTATTTAAATACCTTTTAACCCTCCGTAACCCTCCTCCATTACCCACGAACTATGGTAAGCCTTAAAAAAAAAAGTCAAGAAGTATATTATGGGTTTCTTCTAAATGCGGATTCAATGTAATATGTTTATTTAATTATGAAGTATTTTGGTATAAAATATTTAAGAATTAATTCTTAATGTTATTGATTCCTATGGTACTACATGAAGGCAAAACTTTTTGATTTAATTTTTGTGCATCTGATTTCATTGTATGACCAATATTGCACTTCTACATCGTCATTATATTGTTAATAGCTACTTGTTGTACGTATTGCATTACGATTAAGATTCAATGCTAGTTTCTGTAAATTTGCTCAATGGGTGGAACCTGGAGTGTAATAAAAGTATTATTTAATATTCTGCCGTTATCGCCCTCGTTCCTTTCGTCCCTCTCAAAATGATTTAAGGGTGAAGTATATTTGAAACCATAGATGAGAATAATTCGGAGGGGGATGGTTCGCAGGAGTACAACATACTCAGTCTTGGATGATGGGCTAGAAATTGATATTGCTTTGTAACTATTTACGTTTAAAACCTCATCCTCTTCGATTTGATTGGTTTTTATGCTAAAAATGCAGGGTAGAATAAGAGTTTTGATAGGTGTATTATAGGTAGCGGAGTTTGAAATGTGTTATCATAACTCTACATGCCTTTTCTAGCTGCATAAATTCAAGTGTAAAGTATTGAAATGAAAATTATTGCAGAACAGCAAATGCCCAACGGAATAGCAATAGATACATATATAGCGTCGTAGATATCCATTGATGTATCGCAAGTGGCTGGTGAATGCATGACAAGCACATTTTCATTATTTGGATTTATTATCTTCTTTAGTGTATGTTGTAGGTGATGCTGATGTAGTGCATCATTGGGTAATACTGCAGTCCCTGCCACACACCTATAGAGGTGGCAGGTAGGGTCATATACAGATGTACGGCGTAATAATGAGCAAATCCATGAAGTAGGCAGAACATTCATTTTCATCTCGAGGAAATGCTACCTACCTTTCCCCATGGCAAAATATTGAAGTTTAGACTAATATATTAATACTAATCCTTTTAAATTCATGATATGTAGTGCATGTTTGGTGAGAATTCACCCCCTGCCACACACCTTTATGGTGGCTTGCAGGGTATTGTGTACAATGCAAAAATTCTGTTGTGAAAATCCACGTTTAGTCCCGTAATATCTACAAAATACCAGTCTGGATCTATTTAGCGGAGACCCATCAAAACAGTTTTCATTGCGCGTTGCGCCGAAGCTCATAGCACTGTCTTTTCCAGTTGTAAACCCGCAACGTCCAACATTTAAAATCCAAGATAGAATGCCCTGAATCAAACGATGAATTTTCATATTTTTTCCGAGAATAGGGTAAAGTATATTAGGCAAGTCACTTGCACCCCATAATTAAAGTTTCTAGTCTCTACATTCCTTGGTCCACTTCTTCTGTGAACTACGGAGAGTGACAAGAGGAGAGGGAAACTTCGGTCAGTCGGTCGGACGGGAGACTGGTCCTGGGTCAACCTCGCACACGTTGAACTTGCGTCAAGGCATACGGACAAACAACCGGGCGAACTTGTGGGTGGGAAACGGGGTAACAGGGTCAGGGAAAAATGGGGAGGATGGGGATGTAGAGAGGGGCGAGGGTAATGCGGGGAGGATGGTCCAACCGGGGGCGGAATAAAAGGATGAGAAAGCATTGGAACCCCTCACGCCTTGGAGATTTCTGCCACTGGAATATTTTAGCTTGAGGAATTTTCTCCGGGAGTATGATATATTATAAGATACCATACTGTGTCCCTATAGTAGGAAGGGTCATGAAACAAATGAATGAAAGAAATCACTACTTAAGCTTAAGAAACTTAAATACCTATTTTTTAAGAATATGTCAGTTCAAACACAATCATAACGTCTACAGGAGATATGACATCAGTACTACATTCTGGTGATTCAAATTTGTTTTTGTCTAAATGTAGGGATAGAGTTATTTCGCCTCTAATCCTAGTTACAACATAAGGTATAAGTTAAGAATGTACATTTTAATTACGTACAGATTAATTTTTTGAAAGTGCTATTGCTCACATTTATAGCGTTGTCTTTTGGATATTCTTTCCACCTTCTCAACGTCGAGATTTCAGTTTGTGCATTGCTTAGAAAGATATTCTTTGTAAATTTCGAGAATTTAAATACACACACATAGCAGGGGGAGTTTTGATTACACCACCATATTTTTTTCATGGGTTTTTCAAGTCTGTTTCCGCACTAATAGGCGCTTCAGACCGGGAGGAAAGGCATAAGGATAGGCCTGGAAGGGATGGGGATAGGATAAGGTCCCACATTTTTTTTTCTTGGGTGTTTTCAAGTCTGTTTCCGCACTAATAGGCGCTTCAGACCGGGAGGAAAGGTATAAGGATGATGGAAGGGATGGCAGTATCTAAGATTACCCCCATATTTTTTCTGCTTAACCGCATAAATTTGTAGAAAAGAATACACTTATTTTGACGGGAAAATGTATTACACTAACTGAAACTAGTTGTGTGTTGTATTTTGTATTAAATATTTCCATGAACCATAGTAAGAGGCCATAAAAGAAGAGTGCTATGAAGGCAAAAATATTTACTACAATAAGTACTTAAAATACCAAATACTGCAAACTCGTGTTAGTTATCCAGGAGAGGGAAGCGACATCTATGTTCACGTGAGCCATTTAGGAGTGGTGGGCAATGGGGTGGTTTACCATATTTTTTTATTGCCGAATCTGATAGAGTTTGTAAAATAAAAAGACCCGTATTTTTCCGTTTTTTGATCCGTCAATTATTTCACGAGGTATAAACGGCGAAAAACTGATGTTTTTAACCCTTTCGGAAAAGTGGGCGTCTTGGGCGATACACGTCAGAGGTGCAACCTCTGACGTGTATCGACTTCGTCCAATCACAACTGAGCCCGCGAAGCTACTTTGCCTTATCGCAATGGGGGGGACACAGCTGACTCGGCCAATACGTGCAGTTGCGACAGCATCTGTGCGAGCAGACCTTCCGAGAATCCCCCTTCACTCTCCTCCCCTATAAGCAGTCAAGGGTGGGAGGAAAATGACGGCAATGTTACCACAGCAGCATTTTCGGTGGGCGTCAACTTTTGCTTATTTACATTTTTGATTTATGATTGAATGGTTGTAGTTAGAAGATTAATTTTTTCACTAAAATACTTTTTTCGTTTCCATATAACGATTTCGTGAACAAAATTGAGATTTCGGTTCCGAGTAAATACCCCCATTCGCTATAGGAGTAGGAATTTTTCAGGAAAGAGAGGAAGTGTTGGCCTAAACTCTTGGTCGACTTTGGCCATTTAATAACGATAGGTGCCAACAGGAGTCGTTGGTTTACGTCTGTCACTTTTACCGATTTGTTCTAATTTCAGCATCTTAAAAAAATCAATTCTTTGCGATGCGGCCACGGTGTGGCTCATCGGTGTTGTTTGTTGTGGTGCATCACCGAGCATCCCTTTGGCTATAGGGATAGCGTTTTATCTGCTTCACCGAAAGGCTCTTATATTTTCGCTGGCACCACCATTTTTCTTAACGTCTTTGAGTGAAATAATATTCCTCTGTCTTGAGCATCCAAACTAGCTGGAAAAATCTGTCTTCCATCCCTCTCTCGTTGAATGGAAAATCCTGTCGCTTCGTTCACGGTACATCCTATTGCGCACAGTTCTTCCTTCCTCCCTAATTTCTTTCATACTCTTCACGCCGGGACATCTCTAAATCCCGTATTTTTGTTCTGCGAGGTAACGAGGAACTTAACCTTTATTTAACCGTGACTTTTTGAAGAGAGCGCTGCGTGACGCTCATATTTTTCGGTTGCCCTTAATTTGAATCCCTCTCACAACTTTTATGCTCTTTTTTAGCACCTCGGCTTTTTTTCTCTGACACCGGGAGGTACCTTTTTGCAAATGAACGCTCAAATTTTCAAATAAAATAGCTGAATTATGAAGTAAGTAAAGTTACTTTTGCTAAATAATTAAAATATTGTGTCTATTTCTGAGAGTATTCATAATGATTAAAGTGTTTCAACATTTAAGAATTAACACCTGATAATCTCACGTACTCGTTGAAGAAGATGTATAAGAAAAGTTGACTGATCATCATAAAATATAGTTTATTTCTTGTCAGGTGACAAAGGATGTGCTTGTTAATAGGGCATATAATTGTTTAATTTCCTTAGAAACATTTTTCTTCTGCTGAAATAAAACCTTCGAGCCTTAAAATAATATAATAGATATAGTTGTATCCAAGATGTTGTTCCCAAGTAATAAATTCAACAGATTCAGGCGAGATATCGTGGAAGTTCTTCATAATGTAAGAGAAACAATTGCACTTTTCCACAAATTGGTTTATTGCGTACAACGCGTTTCGGCTCACAGAGCCATCATCAGGTACAAGACAGAGTTATAAGAGAGTACATTGCATATATATGTCTTTTCCGAGGAGGGGGGGGTAGTGGGAGGAGACCAGAGGAGGAGGGGAAGGAGGAGGTAGTGGCTGGGAAAAAGCAGGAAAAACCAAGGGAGGAAAGGGGGGGGGGGCGGACTAACCCGTGAGAGAAAGGCCAAGAAACAGCTCTCTCTCACGGGTTAGTCTGTCCCCCCCTCCCTTTCCTCCCTTGGTTTTTCCTGTTTTTTCCCAGCCACTACCTCCTCCTTCCCCTCCTCCTCTGGTCTCCTCCCACTACCCCCCCCTCCTCGGAAAATACATATATATGCAATGTACTCTCTCATAACTTTGTCTTGTACCTGATGATGGCTCTGTGAGCCGAAACGCGTTGTACGCAATAAACCAATTTGTGGAAAAGTGCAATTGTTTCTCAAGTAATAGTGTGAGGCGCTTGGAGCTTGGGCAGTTGATGTGCAAAATGAAGGGCTTTTATGGCCGAATTGAAAGATAGTGTTAATCTCAAATAATAATTCGGTTACGGGCTTATGGCGTTCGTTCATATAGGTATGTTACCGTGAATTTATATTAAATCAATTGTTTTGCGACCTCTTGTAATCAAAAGAATGAAAAGAGAAATTACTAGAAATTAGCTACTTTTCCCTTTTTAGCCCTCATTTGGAATACGCTGCCAGTATATGGGATCCCTACGAAATCGGCATAAATAAAGAACTTGAATGTATGCACCGAAGGTGGGCAAGGTTTGTATAGGGATGGTATGATAACTATACTAGCGTAACCAGTGTATTAAATGAATTAAAATGGGAATTATTGTCAGATCGCAGGTTGAAATTTAGAAATTCCAAGATAATATTTTCATTGATGAGGTTAAAAATATTTTGCGAACCCCAACTTATCATGGTAGACTGGACCATAGTCACGAAATTAGAGAAATTGATTGCGAACTGACCAATTTAAAATGTTCTTTTTTTCGTAGATTAAGGGATATGAATAGCGGTAAATTTTTCCAATACTAGATTATCAATGGATAGCCTAGATAGTTGGATGTTGGTATAAGGATTTTAAGGTAACCCAACTAACAGCATGTTTTGGCATGCTTGCTTGGCTATTTTTATCTTTTTTAAATAGTGAAGTTTAAACTAGTATATTATTACTACTCCTTTTTATATAGTTCATGTTTGGTGATAATTCACCCCCTGTCACACACCTTCATGGTGGCTTGCAGGGTATTATGTAGATGTAGATGAAGAAGACTTTTTCATAGTGCTTTGCTCTTATAATATTTATGAGAGTACCTAATTTTTCATTTCATCTACTACGATTAATTAGTCCCGAGAGCCTTCTTTCCATGACCTTTATGTGAATTTTCACAGAAATATTTTCGTGAAAACTTAAAATTAGCTTTTCTACGGTATAAAATCTGTATAAGGAGAATATAGAATTGTAGATTTCTTCATTTAAAATTAAAATATTTGAATTTACATTCACTCAGTGATTCAACCCGAAGGTTGGTTTGGATAGGTGAGGGTAGAGCTCACCCCAGACTAAGCCACAGGCATGTGAATTTTACACACTAAGGGTAGGGGGTCCAGATCCTTTCCCTGGGCCACCTCGCACTCCGAGGATTTTTTTTCGTGAATTTACATTAATGAAGTAAATTTCTCAAATAAGATATTACTCGCAGTTGACCAATATATTTAATAACAACTTTACATATCATGTGCACTACTCTCATTCATTTGTGTTTTCAATGTACCCGTACGTAGACCGGTGGGAAAGGTGAAGAGAGGAATGGAAGGCTTGAGAGGTAGAGTGAAACCCCAAGTCGGCATTGGTCTGCTTTTGACGAATAGCGCCAGGTGAACCACGGCTTAACGTCCCATCCGACGGACGGAGTACTTGGACTTCTCCTCCTTGGATATTCTCCTCAAGGTTCCAATTAGAAGGGATCACACTACTTATCACTACGCGATATATACATGTAGTCTTTCATTAGTATATAGATAGTTTCTTTACGATAATATTCAATGGAGTCCACGATTTGGGGTCAAAGGTTGTCGCTTCGGGTGGTTTCGGCCAATTCCGTAAGTGATCGCCCGAGTCTGTCACGCGCATGCGCAACTTCACTCGTCAGACGCCAACGTTGGACCTTGGCGAACTTTGCGTTGGCGACTGAAGATGGCCTTTGAAGCATCGCTTTGGCGCTTCCGCTATCGTGGACTGTCGCATTTAAATGCATGAACTGCCGTTGAAGTTGACGATTGACGCTTGAAGCAATCGTGAACCGGGCTAACACACCCGATGAAGATGTTTTTTTTTTTAGATACAGCCGGTAAATGCTTTGAATTACCCCAAAACTCACCGAACAACGCCAAAGTTATGTGTTTCTCAGCCATAATGTGTTTCCTTACGTTGTTCTCAAGCCTTCTCAATAAACTTCGTTCTACCTACTCCTCAATTCGTCATGCACTTCCGTCGTCACAATGGAGCCAGCCAATAGAAATACGTTCCGCGGAGTAGTCGTGGTTACATCAGTTCCTCGCCGAACGTTTAGCAGAATGTCTCCCTGAGAAATGGATAAAAAACTGCAACTTCAAGAATGTGTGCTTTATGGATTTCCCATTGTTTCAGAGGGCTCAAATCTATTTTATCGATTTATAAATGTTAGTGATCCCTCCTATCAGGCACAGGAATTGTGAGCTTGGTTTGACGCAGCTCTCCACTGAGTTCTTCTATCGGCTAATGTCTTCATATATACGTATTTCTTTTCTTTAACGTCCTTCATCACTGATTTTAAAATATCTCATACGAAGCCTTCCTTTGCCATTCTTCCCACCCACTTGTCCTTCAACGATTGTATACATCGTGCACTTCCGTCTTAAGATATGGTGCTCTTCCGTCATCTGTCTTAAAGATATGGTCGATTAAGTTGTCCCGTCTTCTTCTTAGGCTATTCATAAAACTTCTTTTTTCTCCCACTCTGCTTAGGACTTCCTCGTTACTAACTCAGCCGATCCATTTCATCTTCTTCATTCTTCTGTAGCACCACATTTCGAATGCTTCTATCTTTTTTTCTTCGCTGCTGTCATCGTCCATGCATCACTTTCGTAAAGAAACACGCTCCAGATGTACGTTCTGATGAATTGCTTCCTTACTTCTATACTTGTATTTCCTGCTGTAAGTAGATTCTTCCCTTGCTAGAATGCCCTCTTTGCCTGGGCTATTCTACTCACTATTTCTTTCTTGCTTCGTCTATCGTTGGTTAATCTGCTTCCCAGGTAACAGAACTCTTTCACCTCTTCCAGTTTCTGTTTTCCTAGTTTAACGTTGGTTTTGGCCTCTTCTCTTTTGCTGCACACCAATATCTTAGTTTTCTTCTTATTGATCTTCAGCTGATGTATGGCCATTGTCCTTTCCTCCATGGTTGTTAGCATCTTATTCAGCTCCTTCTCTGTCTCTGCTATGAGATACTTGCCTTGGGCTATTTACTGGCTATTTATTTCTTGCTTCGCCCGTCGTTGGTCACTCGTATTCCCATGTTACAGGACTCATTCATCACTTAATATTTTTCCTATTAGGTTAAAATGAAAAATATCTTCCACTGCCGGGATTTAAGCCTGGGGTCACGGGGTGAGGGGCCAATACTCCCAACTAATACGGGATCTCCACTCTCTGTGATATTCTCACCGTCAAACCTCAAAGTCATTCAAAGGTTTCATGTTTGATAAGTCCGGCCGCAAGACTGCCAAGCGGTGAGAAGCGCACGTCTCGAGAGTCGAGCCTTAATCCCATCTTTTCTGAGTGCATCAGTCACTCCGACCGCCGGCATCCTCCCGTCTCATTAGCCGAGAGGGAGAGACGCCTCGGCGAAAGAAAGCCTTTCCCGAGCGGAACGCCAGAGGTGCAGGAACTTTTCCCATTTACCCCCGGCTTCGTTTACTTCGATAGAAACCCCTAATGCGCCCGCGCCCTTGAGGTGTCTCGCCTTGGCGACGTGGGGTGTGTGACGTCTTCACCTCTGCGACGGGCCTTCAGGCTGCTTAAAACCAGGGCTCAAAAAGAAGCCTAGCTAAATTTAATGAAATGAGGGTGGTGCATTATCATCGTTGGATGGATCGTTCAGAAATGGGGAACATGGACTATTTTTTATACTCTTTGAATGTGAATTTTATTAGCTAAAATGTTTTTGGCGAGAATTTTGATGAAGAACGAAGCTGTGTTACAAAAATATTACTCTAAAAATTGTACATTTTCGGAAGCTTAAAAACACGACGTCATCGCATGACATCACGCACGGTATCTCTATGGGCGTTGTTTATCTGTTTATGCGTTGAGGTATGTTGTTAAATGAATACTTGGCGATAACGTATGTATTTATCTCATTTGTTTAATGCAATAAACGATTGTATTTCGATGTTTTATTTACGTAGTATGGATGGTAACGAGCCAATCGTCCATAAATTTTATAATGCTTGTATAGTGCCCAAGAATTTCTGCTACGTCTGTGCAATCGCTGGTTTTTTTTAAGAAGAACGCCGCCCTAAGGGAGTCAACCGAAGGAAATTGTCGGCATGTGCTTTTTTTAACTATTTTTTTCAGTCATCCTTTCGTTTGAGAAACGGCTAAAAAGCCTCAAAACAACATATTCACTTCGTTTTCTAAAAAAAGTAAATGTCTATCTCCGTAGCAATATGGAACCTATACCGTGCAGTGACGGCAGAAGGCGTTTCAGGTCACGTGACTTTCGTCAATTTTCGGGAATGTTTTAATATCATTTAATAATCTTTGTGGCTGACATATAAAATGTTGGCTTATATATTTTAATTGTGGAGAAAATTTCGCATCAGGTACATCTTTAATCTTCGAGAAACAAATTTCATGCATATTCCCCATTGCAGATTCATGGAATAGGTAATTTTTAAGCCACTCCTCTACCTTTTTCCTAAGATGTTTTAAATACAGTTGGTCACGAATGTATATAATGCTTTACATAATGCTGTTCATGTTAGTGATTAAATAATACGGTACTGGTAACTGGTATGGCAATGATAATCAGTGTTCTAAAACACTCGCGTGGAAATGTAGTGAAAGAGTTGTAATAAAAATGAAATTGATCGGGTGAAAGTATGGTTTGCGTTGAAAAAAAAATAAATAGTAGTACTAATTCCAGGGAGGTGACCAATAGCTTATTTATTTGCGCCGTTTAAGGCTAGTTGATTAAATTGGTTGGGGTGCTGAACATAGTACCTTGATAGTCCTTGATGATGATTGAGTATGCAGCCAGTGTATGGGATCCGAATGCATTAGGTTTTATCAGTGAACTAGACAGTGTGCAGCGTAGAGCAACCAGGTTCGTTAAAAGGTGTTACGATAGGTTTAGTAGTGTTTCAGAATTAATACAAGAATTGAGTGGGAATCATTGTCGGAGCGTAAGTTAAAGTACAGATTAAATCTATGAGAGAAATTTCAATCGGATAGCTTTACTGAAGATGTTAGGCACATATTAAAAACACCAGTGTATTATGTCAGATTCGACCAGATAAGATTAGAGAGTTAGATTGTCGTACTGATAGATTCAACATGGCATTTTTCCCCCGTACTATAAGAGAACATGATAGGCAGCTTAACAAAGGGATAGGTAGGGGAAATATTTTAGGGTAGTCTGTGGTGCATGATGCATGTATTAATCCCTTAAATACTATAGATACTAACAATCTAGTTGCATGAGACTCTATAGTTGCTTGTTTGCATGTAGATAGTGCATGTTTGGTGATCTTCACTCCCTGCCACACACCCTCGCGGTGGCTTGCAGGGTATAGTGTAGATGTAGATGGCCACCATCAATATGTGTGGCAGGGGGTGAATATACACCATTATGGCAAGAATATTACCAATAGGGAGTGGAGAACGGGTGGAGTGAAAACCATCGTGGGTCTGTTATTAAAAAAGGCACGAAAAGTCCCCGGTTTAACATCCGATCCGGCGGATGGAGCATTGCGTTCTAAGTTTTCTTCGCACAACACTCAAGGGTATACACAAGCGAAACATTCTTACTATTTCCTTTGCTCGAAAAGGGACTCCCCTCATTAGAAGCTAGTATTCTAGTCAGCACGCCAACCTCATCCCGATACACTATGAATTATACATTCAGATTATTTATTGCATTTACATTACAATGAATTTCATTCTGCCTCTATTGGATAAGTTCCTTTCACCGTTTACTAAAAAAATGCAGATATCGTACCATTGCTGTGGCAATAGTGGCCTGATGTTTTTAAATATGAATGGTGAAGAAACGTTTTTTTTTTTTGGATGATTGTAGATGGTTATAGGGAGATTCGATTTTGCGTAGGCCTCATTCAAAGATATTGAAGCTTTGCATTGAGATTATGCAAGGGACAGAGAGAACTTATTCGTCTTGAGTGAATAATAGTGTTATTATGGAGAAGTGGATTATGAGGTAGTTGAAAAAGATGGTAGCCTTTCCAGGTAGGATAGAATGATTACGTGCAAAGGAAGAGAATCGAATGATAATATTTGTTAGTGTATCACCGCTTTGAATGGGCCATAAAAAGTAAATGGTAAAGTTGTCAAGTCCCTTCTTTACTTCCACTGATATGAGAGTGAATAAAATTGGCGAGGTTCTATTGGATGAAAACTAACATCTTAAATGGGAAAAAAATCGTTGCATATAATATTCTTTTGCACCTAAGTACTTGTTTAAGTTTTTCATTCCCCCTACTCTGATTGCAATTAGTTGTTTTTCAATTCATGGAAATTCTTTTTTTATTTAGATAAATCACGAATATTGAAAACAGTGTAGGTCGTTAAGTAAGATTTCACGCTTTCCCGGCGATTGACACTCACTCGCCCGGTGTTGAGCCCGAGAAGAGTTCATCAATGTAGCTCGTTTCAAGATTATATCTTAAGAGCTAGAAAATGTACTAATTCAATGAAAAATGCTTTGCTTTACCACAAAATTTATTTTTTTAAATTAGAAACCTTTTCCTGTTTACCTAGAAACATTTGATGTTGTCACAATTTATGATCACTCCTTATTTTATAATTTCTTCCTTTTTATATTCCCCAAGAGCAGTGCTATGTCATTATCGTCTCACTGAAACTGTTTCACTTCAATTTACATTCTCTCTCTAGAATAAATTTGAGCAGTTATTTCAAAGAAGAATGGAAAACTAATCTAAAATGTTATTCATGCTCGAGAACCTTTAAAAAATCGAAAGCTATCAGAAATACGCGAGCGCTCAAATAAATTGTCTTCTCGTATTTCGTTTCATAGGCTTTCATGGCGACTAACTTTAGCGCAAACGGAACGGTAAACCAATTTTTATTCTTGCCATAAACTCCATGAGTACATATTGCAAAGCCGTTTGTTACGCTGGTCCAATTGAGTCTAAAATTCCTTGCATCAGTGTATCCAATTATCCCTTACATTGAGAATACTCTCTTGAGCCCCTTTTAAAATAAAAAAATATGGGAAAAATGAGCTCGAGTCGTGGATTTTCTGAGTTGAGGTTGTTATTGGAATCCAACGGTAGATGTACAAAAATAAAATACTCGTACGACATTCGGACTAAATGAGGAAAATACCAAAAGATGCCCTCATATGGTATTTCTACTTTGGTTTCCTCGCAAAAATCTCTTTAAATGTTGGCTTTCTTAGTAGCAGGACATGTAAGAGATACCGCAAGGAAGCTACAGGCCCAAAGAGGAATTATTTCTGGGAATATTCTTTTTTTACCTTACTCTAGAAAAGGAACGTTCTTATATCTTCCTGGAGTACTGTCTTTAGCATTTTTTCATGATTCTAAAATGATTTGCCTGTAGAATTTAGTAATTATAAAAGTCATCAGCATTAAGGATAAAAATATTTTTTTAAATGTTTATCAAACTATTATATGCATTATGTTTGCCAAAATTGTAACGATTTTCACTGAGCGAAATGCATTCACCTGCTGTTTTCACTTTAAACACCCTTAATAATATGTACTCGATTTTGGCATTGACGCTTTAGGTATCCGTTACTTTTAGTGGAAAACTCATTTCACGGGTTTGCGAAAAAATGTCCCTGAATCAACTGTACTTTTAATGAAAAGGCTTATGAATCATTATTTCTTTGCGAATGGATTGCTTGAGGCGGGAAGTTTATATTGAGTTCAAAATACCGCCTAAGGTACGTCCCTTAATGGGTATTTTTTCTAAAGTACTGGAGGATAATTGGCGTGAATAATGTGAAATTATGTTCAGAAAACAAAGTTTATAAATAAAAGAGAAGA
The DNA here is from genome assembly GCA_933228895.1 of Platycnemis pennipes. Taxonomy (NCBI): domain Eukaryota; kingdom Metazoa; phylum Arthropoda; class Insecta; order Odonata; family Platycnemididae; genus Platycnemis; species Platycnemis pennipes. Next base: position 94,486,136 of record OW121854.1, on the reverse strand, counting down.
AAGGAAATGCATAATGATATGCTCGTAGAAGTTCCATTGCCAAGCATTCCAACGTCAACTATGTGATTTTTTTCCCTAGCAACAAACTTCTTTTGTAACAGGGAAGTAACAAAATCCTTGACTCCGTAATTAGGTAAAGGGGAAGATAACAATGGCAAACAGCTGTTATTTGAAAGGAGATTAAAGCCAAAAAGTCCCTTATTCTACCTGGTCCTTCGTCAAATTAATTACAAATACTTAAAGAACAAACTAAAAATTGCAAAGTTGACTATCTAGATGTGAGATTACACAAATCATAAACTACGCGGAGATTGTACTCTGTGGTAAAAAATGTATGAAGAAATATAAACTTGTGCGGGAAAATATCTCTGTAGATCTAAGCTTTTGTTTTCAAGCTTCATTCATATTAGTTTACGAAGAGTACTCATTCTGAGGAAATTGAAATTGAAATCTCTTAAGTCTTCCAAAACAGGTCCTCCAAAAGTCTTCCATTTCTTACTCATGTTGCGGGTAACTCCCACCTCAGCAGTTGGCAACCCTGTATACACCCTTCATCCCATGATTCTTGAAGTTACTCCTGTCGACTTTTCGGCAAGGCAATCTTGTAGACGTTAAAGGCCCTCACTCCGTCTTCCTGTCGAACTTGTCACGGAGCGGTTTTTATTTTCCCACATAATATTATTAGGAATGCGTTTTCCATGGGACGTTTCCCACTTCGGTGTCTATCGGCTGTGAATTACTGCTCCTCACATGGAATAGAATTTCTTTCGACTGCTGACGGAAAGGAACAAGTTGAGCCGTCAGATTTTTTTCTCGTGACTGCCTGTCAACATTGAAGTATATCTTTTTCTTGCTTTACGTCTGGAAGAGGTTATTTTAGCTTGAGCGCCGAAGTGCGTCCATAAAATGATCTGGCTGCCTTTGCTAACGTACTACTCTTCTGCAGATAAACGGCAAATATTGCTTTAAACACGGAAATATGAAAAACTTGTATCTGAAATAGAATTAAGCTTTTTTGTGTAAATATTATGCTTGTTACCATTTCAATAAAAGTACTGAATTCAATTATCACGCTCTATCAAAAAACAAACCATGGTATTAACACCATCGTAACCCTGCCCCCCTGCCACACACCCTTGTGGTGGCTTGCAGGGTATTATGTTGATGTAACGAGTGAGTATTATTAAAGCCATTCGCTCCATCCTAGGACCACGCACAAAAGATTAGAGAAGTAAACAGAATCACAAATGAGTAGATTTAAAAGTTTGTTCATCCAAACGATTCATGATAACTGCAACATCAAGGCATGTCACATCAAAATGAATTCATCAAAATAATTGACATTATCACAAAAATATAATCTCACACATTTAAAGATAGAATTTTAATATTGATTCAACAAATTTACCGAAGATAAAATTAGGATCGATGGATTTTTAATGATCCAAGCTTGTCTGAAAGAAACATTATTTGTTATATACAATGCTTGTTCATAATATTTCCTACATATTTCTTTAAAATTGAAATATGCAGTGTGTCCCGCAGGGTATTCATAGTAATATCCCAGTATGCAGTTGTGAGTGTAAATATTAGTTCATATGCGTAGTGCATGCTTGATGGTAAATCACTCCATGCCACATACCCTTGACGTGACTTTCAGGGTGGTTAGGGGAAGATCAAGAAAGGAGAAATGGGTCCACAGAGACAGATTTCACTCTCTTCGATTTTTGAGATGCTGTGTTAAAACAATGGTTTGATTTTTACGAAATAGAGTTTGAAAACTGTACTCAGCACTATTATTTTCATCAGGATTGGCATTTTGTTTTATATAATAATTGTGCATCTTATTAAGGTGATGACTTTGCGGCCAATTTTTTAATATCGAACGCTGAGCATTTGTTTGAAAATCTTGTGGTCCAGTGAATACGCACTCTCAGTTTTAGATCGTGCTCCTCAGTTGAGTCTGAGAATTGGAAATTCCCAGCAGCTGGGTAAGGTACTCCACATACTTGTGATTAAAATGAACGTATCGGCTATTATATGATTTTCTTTCAAAATTCATGTTTCATATCAGTCGATGGTTGTCTATCGAAGTTATCAATTTCATTAGCACCGCATCCTTTTGCGTGTTAATTTATAGTACACTGTTCAACAATGTGCGTTGGTAAGCTTATGGCTTGTAAAAAGTGCGCAGTTTTTGCTGTTTATTTAATCCACGCGTTTGTTGAAAGATCTTAATATTCTTGAACGTCGTCATGTATCATTTGATGGCTCGATAGTTGGTGTATATGCAGAATGACTTGAAATGTCATGTATTTTCTCTAGTGTGCCTTTCAGTTTACATATTATTTTAGTTGTAGTTATGTTATTAACTAAGAATAATCTATTCCACAAAGATATGTACGTTTGTGCATAGCAGGTTGATAAGTTATCTTGCCTGCTATTTCTTGTCCTTGAAGGTCGTCTCTAACCTTCATCTGGTTATGTTTCTTCTCTCTCACCAATGCCCGGTAAACAATAGCATTAAATATGTTCCCAACAGTCATCATAAATTTGATAAGTAAGGTAGTGGTATTCTACCAAGATCCATATGCTGCAAAGAGCAGCTAGGTTTGTCAAAAGGTGTTACGATAGGTTGAGTAGTGTATCAGAATCAATACAAGAATTAGGGTGGGAATCATTATCACAGCGTAGGTTAAAGTACAGATTAAATCTATTAGAGAAATTTCAATCGGATAGCTTTACTGAAGATGTTAGGCACATATTAAAAAAAACCAGCGTATTATGCTAGATTCGACCAGATAAATAAGATTAGAGAGATAGATTGCCGTACCGATAGATTCAGAATGGCATATTTCCCCCGTACTGTAAGAGAACAGAATAGGCAGCATAGCAAAGGGATAGGTAAGGGAAATATTTTAGAGTAGTCTGTGGTGCATGATGCATGTAGTGACCCCTTAAATACTATAGATACTAGCAATCTAGTTGCATGAGACCCTATATTTGCTTGTTTGCATTTTAGTTGTGCATGCTTGGTGATATTCACCCCCTGCTACACACCCTCGTTGTGGCTTTCAGGGTATCGTGTAGATGTAGATGTAAATATGTGTTAATATTGATGTAAAAGTAGGTACTTCTCTGGGAGCCGTAAGCATCGTAACCTGACCTCCCTACATCAAAAAAATGGAATCGGTGGGAATGAGCCTCACCTTTACTTCTTCCAAAAACAAAGAAAGAAGGAAACGTCAAACGTTCCCGCACCTTGACTTCGCGTCCTCTCATGAGTGCAAGAAAAACTCTATCCACGAAATAGCGCGGTTCCTGAGACGGGCAGCAAGTGGATGTGCCCTTTGCCCTATGCGCCTATCTTATCAACGCGGTGTCCCTCAAGAGATCCCATGGTTTAAGGGCAAGGAGTGTGCCAGGCCTGCTTGAAACTGTTCACTTTGGTTGATCGAAAAAAATCTCTCTTCTTATTACCATATATTTATATTTGCAAATTTAGGGTGGCGCTAGAGGGCAGCAATTTTGATGATGGAGAGGAAATTTGAATACCTATTGTGCTTGTTGCTGCAGCACAAGCGATTATGTATCCTGTGTATATCAATTGTACCCTGCAAGTGTGTCGAAGGAGGTCACTCCACAGCAGGCATGCATCGCCGAGGAGTAAATACACAGACACAGAGAAAAAATGTATATTAATAGTGGCATCACTATCAAACTCACTGTGAAAACCAATTTACCCGGGAAACAATCCGTCTTTATGGGCAATAAGTAGATAACAACCTCAAACTGGCATTGTTCCAGACAGATACCATTTAATAAATATTTTGCATATAATCCTGGGTATAATCTTATGTTACTATTGTGTCTAAACGTCTTTGGTTTATGTATAACAAACTAGCGTTGCTTCCTTACGCAACGGATTTTACCAGGCATACATTGAATAATTTACTGGGAATTAGCCTCGTGCCATTTGCGTGTGTGTTTTGAGTATTTAGAAGATAGAGATTTAGAATATTTAGGGTAGATAGAAGAAGGTTGGGGAGAATGGGAAAATATTCCCTCGTTTATGGTGATCTGAATGCATTGCTATTCCTTTCACCTTTGCCGTCTAGCGGGACACATCCTTCAGTAAGTAGTTTCTATTTTAGGAAGATAGGCGCAGCATTATTCGTTTTTCTCTCAAATTGAACGAAAGAAAAGCAAAATTCTAGTGCAAGGATAAAATAGAGATGCATACCCAATATGGAAAAATAAAGTTTCTAGCTTGGAGTTTCTCACTGAATGAAAAATGTGGGTCGTTATTTTTATTTGTATCAAAAATTTGTTCCTTCAGTGTTTGAAATGTTTTATCAGGACATATATTTGGAACATGTTTCTTATGGCAGTACGGCATGGGTGATAACTGCAGCTGATAAGTCAAGTCTGGAGCATTCAAAATGTGGTGCTACAGAAGAATTTTGAAGATTAAATAAGTTGACTGAGTGACAAACAAAGTATTTCTGAGAAATGTGGAAGGAAAGAGAGGTCGGCTAATCTTTGAAAAAAAAGTGGGAAAAATTAATGCCAAATCTCGAGACATGATGGCCTTATTTGTTGAAAAAAAGTGAATGGGAAGAACGGAAGAGGAAGTCCTTGCATTAATAGTGTGGAATAAGTAGCGAATGATGTAAAAGCTGAATCATGTTAATGCAGAGAGGCTAGCCGACAAGAGAATTGAGGTGGGACCTTCGTCAAACACCAATTTTAAGATTACTTACTTGTGACGATGATGATGTTATAACCATAGTTTTGTGAAAAATGATGTCATATGCGCATTATTACATATATACTAAATGGTATAAAACTATTTTTCCGTTATTCATTGTCGTAAGACATCCTGGCCTTCAGATCTTTAATTATGAGAGAATTAAATAAAAATGAGGTTAGCTAATAAGAGTGGAAGAGGTGAAGAGCCGAGTCAAACCAATATTAGGTTTTGTTGATTTATGATGCTGATCTTTAGAATTAATGCGTCTGTTGACCATAATTACAGTAGTGGTTATTCGAAGAAGACCTCCGGCAATGTATTTTTGGCATTTAGGATAGTTGAGTTGTTGAATATGGGCCGGGATTTTCAGGAAGCGGTGTAAAAGTGAAACAAAATTCGGTGTCAACATTTGACTGTTCCTAACGAAAGGTTCTGAGGAGCCCACGGTTTAACTTCTCATTCAAAAATGGAGTACTGAACGTAAAATAAGGCCCAAAGAGCACTCCGTGGTTGCCGGTTTAGTGGTTAACATGTGTATCACAGCCTGTATGCGTACTCGGGTTCTGAGAATCGAAAGCTAAGGGACGCTTCACACGATACAATTTTTGTATCGTGTACAACGCTTGTATTAGGAAATTGTACCGTGTAAAGCGGCAAATTGTGTGAACGCTTGTGCGAACGTGTGACTGACTGAACGGAAAGTAGAATCTGTTCTGATTTAATTCTTTCCCGGCGAATTATTTTTGTAAAGTCTTCTCGGGCTTTCCACCGGGTTAAATATTTATATAATACCAACATTTTTATGTAACGTTGGTGTCATATAAAAATTTAACCCGGTAGAAAGCCCGATGAGACCTTACGAAAATAGAACCTTTTCTAATTCCATTCAGACAAACATACAAATTCGTTCAGTTCATGCAAGCGTTTGTACAAAAAATGAACCGTGCGAAACGGCCTTAATATTCTATCGCATAAGCCCAGCCTTACCGTAATCGCGATGGTATATGCACCATCACGATCCCAAATAAATTTCGATAGCTTTTATCTTGAGGCTAATGATACTAAATTAAGTAAATCTAGTTCATCTTGACGAAATGGATAAAACATATCCGGGTTTGATAATTACCTGCAGTATTTAGAAGACCGATCCCTGTTTACTGGCTAGATTTTTTCGTCTATCCCTATCTGCGAAGGAATGATTTTTTTAAGTAGAGAGATCCAGTGTTTTCGCGAGTGTACACATCCATAGTATTGCAAGATGGCCGCATGACTTTGTCTCACGTGTCTCCTTAGTGAGTCCCTGGTGAATTACTAATAGGCCATACCGAGGAGCCCTTTTTGTGTTTGGGGCTATTTATTAAATGGCACTCTCGGCCATGAGGGAGATAATCGTAAAATTGTCGTTCAAAAAAGTATTTCCCGAGCGGTACAACCTTACATAATAAACTAGATATCTTTAGCAGCTTATCGGGAGACCAAGAGTGATCATTGATGAGGCATGGGATCATTGTAAATATAGGTCTTCTGGAAGGGAGCAAGGAGTATTCTTTTTCCCGATACATCTACATACACACGATACCCTGCAAGCCACCGCGAGGGTGTGTGGCAGGGGGTAAATATCACCAATAATGCACTATTGACATGCAAACAAGCAATTATAGGGTCTCATTAAACTAGATTGTTAGTATCTATATTATTTAAGGGATTAATACATGCATCATGCACTACAGACTACTCTAAAATATTTCCCCAACATATTCCTTTGCTATGCTGCCTATTCTGTTCTCTTATAGTACGGGGAAAAAATACCATTCTGAATCTATCAGTAAGACAATCTATCACTCTAATATTATTTATCTGGTCGAATCTGGCATAATACGCTGGTGTTTTTAATGTGTGCGTAACATCTTCAGTAAAGCTATCCGATTGAAATTTCTCTAATAGACTTAATCTGTACTTTAACCTCTGCTCTGATAATGATTCCCACCCTGATTCTTGAATTGATTCTGAAAACACCTTTTAACGAACCTAGCTGCTCTACGCTGCACACTGTCTAGTTTTCTGATCAAACCTAATTCATTCGGATCCCATACACTGGCTGCATGTTCAAGGTGTCTAGCGTTATACGAGCTCAACGATATAGCCTTATTATTTCTCTGGTTTACTTGAATTCCTCGAATTACTTTCATATTAGTAATTAATGCGGCCTTTATTTGAGGTAATGGAGCCCCAATATTATCAATATTATAGACATCTATAGCCACACAAACAAATTTTGAGTGGATCTTTCCTAACGAGGAATAGAAAAAATATGCGTTAGAGGATCCAGTGTTAATTTAGTTCGAGGATTTGAAAATAAATTTCACGCTGTAATATCGGTTATGAGGTTGGTGCAAATTCTTTTTATTGCTCCCAATAATCTTGAAACACCAGTGATATTGATAAATAAATGCTGTCGTTTCTACGTATTCCAAGTGTCTCTGTTCCCTTACCGTGTGATCACGAGTTCCTAGAACTATCTGACTTCTATTGACCAAATGCATTTTTTTATCACCCGTAGTTTCATTTCATGAAATATAAATATAATGGTACATAACTTGCCTTAAGCCGATACTTGGCCAAAACTGTTAATTCAGCCTTCGCTTTGTCGCGACTAAAGAGACGCCCATTACCAGTGCCGATGGACACGGGAAAGAAAATCAAGCGGAAAAATCCCGGCTTAAGATTTTTTCGTTTTTTTCATTCTGAAACCCATCCCACGATCCCTCGCATGTAATCTGGTGGCACTCCCGCTTCCTGACGTTTACGCCCGTCATTTGTTCCCGCTTTGTTTCTCATTTCCGCCGATCGTGACTCTCCTCTCTCTCCCACTCACTCCCGCGACTCCAATCTCCCCCCTCTTTTTATCTCCATCTCCTGCCATTTTGACCGGGTCAAATTTAAGAAAACAAAAGAATACGAAGCCTTAAAAGTCCTCTCTTTTCTCATTCCGAATTTTTTTTTACATTTTTTCATGGTGTCTTCCAATGTCCTGGTATTAAAGGAATGGGGTGTCGGTAACGCACCCGAACCAGCCTTCCTTTGCGAGAGCTGTCTTTGAATCTCTCATTGCTGGGATTGCGTCATCGTGTGTGCCCTTTTCTAATCTCCTGTACGCCTTCAAGGCTCGTGTGACTTGACTCCTGTTTTTCTTGCGCCATCCCTTTTCCCGCCTGGGGTGGTTTCGTTTGCGTCCCGAGCCCGAAAATGACGGTTCTCTCCCCGTACTTTATTTTTTCTCGCGCTCAAGCGATGGCATTGTTTTTCTTTAGACGATGCGAGACCCACGAAGCATGACCAACGCAGTACATTGCACCCTGCTCCTCAATGTGTCCTACTTTCGTAGCAACGCTCGCGTGAAATTCAGGGCTTCATCTCCAAAGGAGCAGCAAATGCTGTGAGGGAATAAGGACGCATTCTTATTTCACTGATGCCGTTGTATAGCCTTTAAGGCATTAGGTTCAATTAAATCATTTCATCATCATCATCATGGGTCAACAATCATAGGATTGGTTTGACGCAGCCCACCACTCGATTCTTCTATCGGACAACCTCTTCATATTGACGTAGCTCCTCTCTTTCACGTCCTTTACGACCTGTTCTATATAACTCATACGAGGCCTGACTTTTCCATTCTTCCCGTTCACTTTTCCCTCGACGATTGTCTTCATCAGCCCACTGTGTCTTAAGGAGGTTGGCTCGCGACTGCTGAAGTCAAGTTGTCTGAGGAATCTTATTAATTTAAGTACGAGTAAATGCCTGCTAAGTGATCCTTACTTCACAAAGAAAATTACCTAAGAAATTGAAAGTCATAAGTATCACAAGAAATACGATGTAAAGTCGAAGGATTTCTTTTTTATGATAATTTCAATCAGCTCGACGATGGAGTCGATTCAGCATTTACTTTAAATAAATAAATTCATGTACTCAATGTATTTGCTTATGTATAACACCAGAATATTACTATCAAACGTTATGTTATAATATTTTTCTGAAATATGCTTTAATATCTCATTAGTAATGATATTATTCATACACCATGCATTTTGACTTGAGCGACAGCAGCGCCACTTGAAGACAACTAACGCATTTCGTCTGCTATAAGCGCAGAAATTGGTGGATTTAGCGAAAAATACGGTGGGTTGATGCCTTTTTTCCCGGTCATTTTATTTCTTGTAAAATTACGCATAAAATATCAGTTTTTTACAAAAATGACATGACACTATGGTATTTTTAAACGTTATATTCCCATGTGACGGCCATTCTCGCCGTTATTCGTATGTAATTTCAAATGCAATTTGTGGAAAAAGGAATACGGGTTGGTGTAATTATCTTTACTTTATTAGATAGAGGAACTTTAGTTATATAAGTGCAGAAAATATAAAATGACATCACTTTCACTTTTCGGATCAACCTCCTTAAGATGCGGCCGATTAGGTTGTCCCGTCTTCTTTTTTTTGTTTTCAGAATTGTATAATTTTCAAAATTCGTCCATCATCCCTAATACTATCAGCTCCTCTATTTTGTCTATTTATTTATCAGCTTTGAAACCGAAATGTATGTTAGAGGCGTATTTTCTTGATTTTTGTGAATTGAGTAAAGGGGAAGTGTCTTTTATGTGTTATAATTTTTTTCCGCGTATCTCATTGATCTATACCTGCTGATTGCCTTGCAAGCCACTTCGAGAGTGTGTGAGTTAATACCAAACATGAACTGCGGACATGCCATGAAGTTTACTTATACTGTGTATCTAAAGAGAGATTTCCACGAATATCATTCGGGGAAATCTACTGTTCAACCAACATGCAAAGATCATGTCACGACATTTTAAGTTATGATTTTGATTTATATAGCTAAAGCGGCAGTAGAAAGCAATAAAGAGGCGAAACGTAGGCGACCAAACAACTCCTTATAATTTTCCATTACTACATACATAAAGTGGTCGATAAGAGTGCTTCATTATATTGAAAGCATTTAACGTTGAATTGATTTATTCTTGAAAATAAGCTTCTGAATCGACTTCACACCATTCAAGTATTTCCTTAAATAATATTTTTGAATAATTAAATAATAGGAATAAAAGTTTTTATAGAAAAATGGTTCGCAATTTAACAATTTAATTGATATTGAAGCACTTGCAATAGAAGGAAAAGATTTTATTTAAATTTCGGCAGAGACTTTTAATTAGCTTAGCATCTTACACAAATACTGTACGTATTTACGCGCTCAACATATTTCGTATGGATTGCATTCTAGTCATAAATTTAACATTATTACTGGGCGTATCACTTTATTGATACGATGCTTAATTTAATACCTGTTACTTCTTTAATTTCCGTTACTTGTCTTCCATTCTGTATTTATCCTTAGTTTATCCTGTTCAAAGCACGGCCAGTAACTTATAGTGACATCTTCACACTGATGTGGGAGTGTATGGAGTTGAAGTAAAATATTATTGCTGATTTCCGTCACCTTTTGTATTTTTTCTCGCTTCCCTCGTCGTCATTGTTTACTCTCACGTGAATGATCCCCACATTCTCTGAATTGAGATTAATTTATCGCATTTCGGCATTCATTTGCAAGAGTTCCGCGGAATAAAAAGATTGGAAAATCGATATCGAAGTTTCCGGTCGGCCGCCTCCGTCTCAAGCGCCCCCTAATAACGTCCCCCATTCTTCTCCTCTGCGAACTCCTTCGATTCGCTTCCATTGTCACGCCGCGTCGACTCGAAACATCTTTCAATTAAAGGACACAGGGCATTCCTTTCTGTTGCTCGAGATGAGAAGTTTCTCCCGGGCGAGGTCCTTTCTTTGCCTACGGTATCGCCTTTTCAGCCGCTATGCATTTTTTTTTCTTTTAAATTTTTTGCTAGTCTCGGACTTTCTTCTCATCGTTTAATTTAAAGAGAACGGCTTATGTGTGAGATACGAACAGAGAAATTTAATGCTCCTCTTGTTTGTATTTTTTCTTCCCAAACAGCAAATTTCTTCGTGCTGTTGATTTCCGAAAATTGTTAAAAAATTTCAGTTGCCATTTTTTTTAAGAACCTCAGTTTTCGGTCACCGTCTTGAACCGGCCTATGTGAAAGGTTGTATCTTATTTATACTTATTTTCCCTATATCAGGTTTTAATTGTTTAAAAAGAATTATTAGCATAAGCTTACTCTGTAAGGAGACTCTCGATGTCTCTAAATTAGTTGACATTGAATGTAATAGTAGTATTGGGTACATGAAAATACCTACTTTTTCCGAAAATCCATTGAAAATTGAGCAGTAAATATTTTTTGTTTATTTTTGCGCTGAAATATTAGGCTCAAAGGAAAATATGACGTTAGTTTCTCCCTAAGCTTGTGTTTTGGTATAAATGGTTAGTAATTAATTTTTTCTTGAAGCCGGTGTTCAAACAAACTTCGCTGTACTTGAAACTAAATATTTGATCAGTCTCTGCATCTTCATGATGTTCGATATGAGTTGTACCTAATGCTGTTTCTGTAGGTTTTCCTGTTCTTAGGAATAGAAGAGCTTGTATAACAAAGCTTCAATGGAATGGAAACTAAGCCATTCCTTACCCTAAATTGATAATTGCTGCTGATTTGATGAATAAGGGGATAATAGACCTATTCAGCATGTTTATTTAATTGATCTAGTCACTTGAATTGAGGTACGTAAGATCAAAGCGTGATGTATTATCATGCTTATCCATCCATTAATTATAAAAACAATCATTTTTCATAGGAAATTCTGGAACATTTTCAAGATATACCGTACAACTAGTGGATGGCAACTGACGAAAAGAAGTCTTTTCAAATTTATGTCTGCAACTACCATATAGTATTGATTCTCTGGCATTGTTCTGAGGCTATCATCTTATTATTTCCGTTAATCTTCGAAACTCATTCCTTTTCAAATTATTCTTATGCATGGAAGTCCAATCGTTGCAATAAGAATTCAGGCATAAAAGAATTAGGGTGGGAATCATTATCAGAGCGTAGTTTAAAGTACAGATTAAATCTATTAGAGAAATTTCAATCGGATAGCTTTACTGAAGATGTCAGGCACATATTAAAAACACCAGCGTATTATGCTAGATTCAACCAGATAAATAAGATCAGAGCGATAGATTGTCGTACTGATAGATTCAAAATGTCATTTTTCCCCCGTACTATAAGAGAGCAGAATAGGCAGCATAGGAGAGGGATAGGTAGGGGAAATATTCTAGAGTATTATGAAGTGCATGATGCATGTATTAACCCCTCAAATACTATAGATACTAACAATCTAGTTGCATGAGACCCTATAGTTGCTTGTTTGCATGTTAGTAGTGCATGCTTGGTGATCTTCACCCCCTGCCACATACCCTCGCGGTGGCTTTCAGGGCATCGTGTAGATGTAGATGAATAAAATTAATGTTTGAGACCAGAGGCAATTCATATGCTGGTTTTATTTTCTCGGTGTGGCGATTCTCAACTGTGTACATAATGTTAATTTCCCCATTTCCATCCGCAATCAATTTCAAATTACATTGATTCGCAAATAACTGAAGTAAAAATTATGTTGAGTAAATAGAGGAGAGAATGTGAAATTCTTTGATTTATCCTTTATCTTGTTGGTATACCGTGTTTGATGTTTCGGTGGTAATCTGTGCCTAGAAAAGCTCACAGGTCATTTCCCGCGTCTGTGGCATCGTGATGATGAAAAATACATCATTAGCGGTGGACATTTCGTCTCGAACGTTATCCTTCAACGAGTACGTTGATCTGAAACTTTCTCGTTTGCGGCCTCAACACCAATTTATGCCTACGTTTCGCCTCTTTATTGCTTTCTACTGCCGCTTTAGCTATATAAATCAAAATCATAACTTAAAATGTCGTGATCTTTGCATGCTGGTTGAACAGTAGATTTCCTCGAATGATATTCATGGAAATCTCTCTTTAGATACACAGTATAAGTAAACTTCATGGCATGTCCGCAGTTCATGTTTGGTATTAACTCACACACTCTCGAAGTGGCTTGCAAGGCAGTCAGCAGGTATAGATCAATGAGACACGCGGAAAAAAATTGTAACACATAAAAGACACTTCCCTTTAACTCAATTCAAAAAAATCAAGAAAATATGCCTGTAAATTACATTTCGGTTTCAAAGCTGATAAATAAATAGACAAAATAGAGGAGCTGGAAGTATTAGGGATGATGGACGAATTTTGAAAATTATAAAATTCTGAAAACCAAAAAAAGAAGACGGGACAACCTAATCGACCGCATCTTAAGGAGGTTGATCCTAAAAGTGAAAGTCATGTCATTTTATATTTTCTGCACTTATATAACTAAAGTTCCTCTATCTAATAAAGTAAAGATAATTACACCAACCCGTACTCCTTTTTCCACAAATTGCATTTGAAATTGCATACGATTAACGGCGAGAATGGCCGTCACATGGGAATATAACGTTTAAAAATACCGTTGTGTCATGTCATTTTTGCAAAAAACTGATATTTTATGCGTAATTTCACAAGAAATAAAATGACATGAAAAAAGGCACCTACCCACCGTATTTTTCGCTAAATCCACCTATTTCTGTGCTTATAGCAGACGAAATGCGTTAGTTGACTTCAGTGTCTCTGCGGTCGCTGTAGCCAAAATGGTTGGCGTATGAATAATATCATTACTAATGAGATATTAAAGAACATTTCAAGAATTATTATAGCATAGCGTTTGATAGTAATATTCTGGTGTTATACATTAATAAATTCATTGAGTACATGAATTTATTTCACTAACGTAAATGCTGAATTGACTCCATCGTCGAGCTGATTAAAATTATCATAAAAAATAAATCCTTAGACTTTCCATCGTATTTCTTGTGATACTTATGACTTTCAATAGTTTAGGTAATTTTCTTTGTGAAGTAAGGGTCACTTAGCAGGCATATACTCGCACTTAAATTAATAAGATTCCTTAGACAACTTGACTCAAGCAGTCGCGAGCCAACCTCCTTAAATGTTCGCGAGTCTCGGGTGGCGGCACGAAGCCTGAACCAGTCGGTGGGGCCGTAGTGAAAGTCACGATTGGAGGAAAAGTATCGTAAGTTTACTTTCCTTTGAGAACAATTCCGATACCTACACTAAATAGATTGGCGAGGCACGGATTACCCGCAGCCCGGATAACGAACAGTCGGGAGTTTTTTTGTTTTTTAAATGAAAGTGTCTGGCGAAGTTTAGTGGAAGAATAGCACACTCAAAAAACAAAAAAATGTATCACTATTCAGCAAATTTTCTTTTATTGTCGCGAACGAAGCATTAAAACCGTAAGGTCATCATCAGTGGGAGGTGTTAACGCATTTGATTCCCCAGAAAATTAATATCTCTATTAAAACTATTTCGAATTAAACCTATTCAAACTCAATATTTGACGCTGGTCTTCGTGTTTTCGCACTTTCCTCCGTTTGTTTGATGAATCGTAGAAATGAATTCCACTCTTAATCTAACTGCTCCAAGTTTTACCGCGTACGACAATAATTTCATCAGTACGAGGATCGCGAGTAGCAAGCCCGTATCCCCGTACTTATCATGATGGCCGCTGGTTTCTCAAATCAGCTGCGATGCCTCCTTCCGTACATTCTAACCTCCTAGGAAGAGAATACCATAGTTAAGTACACAACGGTGCATTTGTGAAACAACAACGTAGCCTAATACTTAAGCCGGAGGTGGTCCCTGTGATTTTCCCCCTCTGGCTGAGTCATGTTAGCGTATCTACGAGGTGGGATCAGAAATATGGTCGGCTCATCCGCTCGGTTGATCTTAGCGTGTAGGATAGGCATTATCAAACAAGACAGTCTTTTCTAAGAAAATCCTTTGGAAGTTAAGTATTTACACTTTAGTGTATTATCCGCCCGGTTGATCCTAGCGTCTAAGAGAGGCATGATCAAACAAGGTGGAACCTGCTATATCAAAATCTTTAGAAGATTCGTATTTAACCTTTAGTGTGTATTCAATTCTATTTACATGTACACCCATATCCCATCTAAATCAATAGTAATATCCATGGGTATGAAATAGTGATACCATCAAATATTTCAATCTGTGTTCCAATGGCGTCATAACAAAAAAATAATCCAGTGTTTTGGGGTATGTGCCAAGGCACATACTGTGTTGGCCTTTGGTTTGATGTAAGGTGTTTTCTTAAATTAAAGATCAACTAAGGCTACTAAGGTTCAGTTTCTAGGTACCTTGGTACCTTGTGACGGCTTACCCTGGTCACCCTGCCGACCCACCTTATTTCACTATTCTGTGCTTAAATGTATAAATTACCAAAAGATAAAACCCTATTTAATTTTGCCTTGCCACATGCTTTTTCTATTCGAGACTCAAATCACCGATGGCGGCGCTGTGAGCGCTGACGTCATTTTCCAATATGGCCGCTCAGGGAGGGATAAATATTCAGAGCAAGGATAGTGTAATATATTTATTTTTTTTTATTTTGTCATAAACAATCTTTATTCGTTATCACTTCCTTAACTGTTGTTGATCACATAAATACTGACTCACAACACAAATAAAATAAATAAACAACATAATAAATTACCCTCCTATTCGTTAACAATATCACATTCACTTTCACTTTTCACTCTTCACATATAAAACAAGTACCCTCTTAAAATTATGTACCTACAAAAGTAGTGGGGAGTGGACCGCTTTATCCCTCTAGTTTTATATGGAGTTCCTGGCTGATTTCCTCCAATATGCGATCCCCGCCTCCTTCGTGTACCCTGGCTTCTCCGTCTTGGCTGATGATTCGTCGCCTGTCTCCGATTAGGTCCAATCCCGCCGGATGATTCTACGACGTGGACTCCGCTTCCCTCGTGACACTTCCTAGACCTCAATGCTTTTGCGATCTCACACCCAACGAAGGTTCTCCTCCGATCTGGAGTATTGCGCTCTCCGTTCCTCTTTATATAGTAAAACTCCCTCATTGTTTACTCTCGGCCATCAATTACTTTCCCTGCGTAATATGCCGCGAGTTCAACAGTAGCCACGGATACAATTCCTATAATTGGGATTGCATCTCCCGAATGCCCCGAATCACCATGCTCATTGCTAAATTAGCCATTGTCGAGGCCGACGCCATATTTCCCTATGACTCTGTATACATTTTCTAGACCAAACCCAACATGGCGGCTCCCCAAATCCCAAACATGACATGGCTAAAATTGATACGCTACAATAGAGTTCCTTACTTAGAGGAAAAATGTATTCCTACCTATTCGTATGAGTAGTAGGCAGTGGTGGAAGTCAGAGCACTAAAGGAGAAGTAAGGACCATGGCTCTCAAAGCAAATTATTATGCTTTCAGAAGATTCGGTGTTAATTAATAGAAGGTGTAAAAAGCCGTTGTTTAACAGAAGGTAAAAATGTTCTTAAATCTTGACTTGTAATGACCGTAGGAAACCTGAGTCTTAAAAATGGTCGTTGTCAATTTCTAGCTGTCATGTTGCAAACGAGTGGGCTAACAAAATAGCCATTGCTGATGAAGGGGAGGGTAGAGATCGTGTAGGAAATTGTTATCAAACATTTTAGTGGCACCTGTAAAGCCGGTTTATCGGGAAAGTGCAAACATATAGTTGTAACCCCTTAGTGCTTAAACGGGTAATTTTATTTGCATGTTTTACTACAAATATTACATTTGATGTTGCTCAGTATGGTGTAATTGCCGCAGAAAATTTATTTAATCGTTTTTGTACTTGGCTCACAAACTACTACATAGTTTCGTTCAACGAATGATTGAAGTCTATTGCAAATGATCGAAACTATCTTTTTGCTATCAACGGCATAACCGAACTTGAACAGTTGTCATCGACGTACATACCTTAAGTGTATGTGGGCTAAAAATAATTAAAATAAAAGGTAGAGGCGATCTACGAATACGAGATAATTACGAGAAAAAAATACGAGACGTTTGTCAGGTAAACCCACCCCTACTTATTCTGAGTTGAGTAATGATTTCCAAAGGAATTTTCATATGCCCCTCGTGAGTGTTAGCCCTTGCTCGGCGTTAGCACTAAACATCTAAGAAAATTTTATTTTACTAGTGATGGTTGCATCGTTGTTTTGGTCTGAAAACATGCGTTACATTTTTACATTATTTTCAACATCTTTGGCCGATTTTCTCGTTCTAGCTTATGAAAAAATCCGTTTTCCAACTTTTGATACTAGCAATGGTTGTGAACATGTTAGATAGCTTAAAAAATAATTATTGGTAACGAATTACTATCAAATATTGTAAAAAAATATGCGTATGGTTACGGAGTGTTTCCCAGCCTTGTTTTCATATTGCTGCTCTTCTAATATTATCTAAGTATGGCATTAACTTGACGGAGTTAAGTATGGTAGAGAACAAATAATAAGGCTCAGTGTTGTTGGGGACGTACGAGGGATATGACTCCTCACCAGAAAAGAAAACTTATGACCATTATAGTGATGGATGACAGACAGAGTAGACACGTTGAAGAAAAATGAAAATAATGTATTTCTACTTAACGTTTTATTTAATAAATTATTTCAGCCAGGATAGTTTTTGTAGTCATTCTATATATTTCTCCGAATGCACCCTAGCTTTTGCTATCTCTGAAGTTTGATTAGCCTGTTCCTTTGAAAGCTATAATTTTTACTCATAAACGGAGGATGGATGACCCCTATTCCATTTTCCTCACATAAATAACGAATTTAAAAAAAATGTCAGCCATCATGTCGTCAATAAATGGCTCCAATAATCCTATTAAATTAATCTCCTCGAAAGTTCTTCTATCGGAGACCAACCCTCCATATTTTCTAATATAACTGATTCATCCCCATGCTATTACACAAATCAGATATTTCACTGTATGACTACCTTTATATAGTGAATGTGACATTATGCGGCATTTGAATTTACCTGTTTTGACCTCCGTGTAACCAAGTACTAACCTGACATTCATAAAATTTTCAAAACATCTCGGCATATTGCACAGAATTTCTTCTTAAAAGGCCATACTACGGTAGCCTTCAGAATTTGTGGAAATACGGGCAGGGTGGGAGAAGCAATATTTTTACGCGTCGTAGCAGAACTTCTAG
This sequence comes from Platycnemis pennipes, assembly GCA_933228895.1. Lineage (NCBI taxonomy): Eukaryota > Metazoa > Arthropoda > Insecta > Odonata > Platycnemididae > Platycnemis > Platycnemis pennipes. Next base: position 94,468,240 of record OW121854.1, on the reverse strand, counting down.
AAAACTTAATCTATTACCCTCAGGTCGTGTAATGGAAAAAAATGTTGATAAACCAAGCCAGTTTGAGAAATGTGTCAGATCCAGTAAATTTTGTAAAAGTTACTAATTAGGCAGTCACTAATGTCCGAAAAATAATTTCTTCCACTGATACCTTTTCTTTTCTCGATCAATTCTGGTATCGCTTGTACTGCTGTGGCTACCTTTTCCACAGAGGGAGAAGTAGCTCCGAAAGACAGCTAATCTCTTCTGCCTTGATTACAATTTGTATCTTCAATCTCAGTTCCTTGAAGGACTTGCTGGTTCTCTTCCATTTCTTCGACTACCTCTTCATTGGGACAAAGTTGCATGCCGTTGGAATCAATTAGTTCTTATTTAGAGAATAAAGCTGGGGTTAGGATATATGCTAATGGAGTCATCAAGCTCAGATCGTTGCCAGCGTAAAAAGTAGTAAATCCAACATCATCATCAAAGAAAACCCAAAACATACTATACACTACCTCTCTTCAATCCATCCTCTCAAAACTTCCGACAATGTATGCCTAAAATTACCAAAATCCCATCTATTCACTCAAACTTCCCTTCCCCACCCCCAACTCTATACAATATCTGAATCTGAAGGTAATCCTTACATCAGAATCTTGTTGTTGAGTTAACAACAAATTTATTCAGTGGAATTCCATAGTTTTCTCTCCCCTCTTCATGAAGGAAATCCAACAAAATCAAGCGTTGATATTCTCCTATTCACTTACCAAATTCCTCGATTGAAGTATTCATGGACATATGTATAGTAGTTTGTATGGAATGTCATTATATATTGCATATAAAATAATTTGTATTGATTTCACAAAGTAGTATTCGGCACTGTTGACTGATACTCGTCAACACTCAACGTCCAAGAAAAATGTACCAAACGGCTCACGTTGCTTAATATAACCTTTCAAACCCTACCTATCAAGCCGTAAATTTCTTCCACTATTGGAGTTCACTCTCATCTTGCTGTATCCTTAACGATCATTAATAGACGCTCTGGGTAAATTCAACGAAGGCACTGCTATTTTATTCAGGCGACGCATCTTTGCTGGTGCGTCTTAATTTGGATAGCAATACGCCAGTTTTTTTTTTCTTTTCACGCTTTTGCATTATATTAAGGATACAAACGCTAAAATATAAATCGTTCATTTAGAATAACATAGAAAATGCTTGGAGTAAAGTAGCATGCTCTTCGTGCCGCCCTTATTAATATTCACCTATCTTTGAACATTTATTCGATAACAAATATTATTTATACGCCAAAATAAAGATATTTAGAGAGTAAAATTAATAAATAATAATAAGACACTAATTTTCTAAGATTCTCAGACAAACGGAGACAGTGAAAAATATTATGGATGAAGAAATAACTTGTTATCTAATCTATTCGGCTTATACCTAACTTATTCAACCGAAATGAATAAAAACCTATATCATACTGGAAAAATATAAAATAACCTATTAATATACTATTTTACTTATGTTTACGAATTTCCATTCATCATAAAAATTAATCAAACTGATAATATATCGAAATAGTGCACAACGCCAACGAATTCACAACTTATTTTATCACCCTTCATCAACTTGGTATCCCTCACTGAAAGCTTCCAAAGAACGCCGCTAGTTGGCGTCTCTCTTGTCTGGAGTCTCGATAGCCATTTACAATATGCAACTACTTGTAATTTCATATATCCAAGTTTTCCAAAACCATCATCATCAGTAAACAATACACTAGATTCTCCTATAAGCTATTATCTTTATATTTACCTAATTCTTCTCTTTCACATCCTTCACTACTTGTTCTGCATGTTAAATACGAGTCCTCTATTTTCCATTCTTCCCGTTCGCTTGCCCAGGCTGTCGTATCTCAATATATGGCTGATAAAGATGTCTCGCCCTTTTCTAAACGTTTTTATATGACTGTTCTCTTCCACTCTTCGTTGGACTTCGTTGGTCACTCTTTCAATTTTGACATGTCGGCATATTATCTTCATCATTATTTAGTAGGACCACATTTCGAATGCTTTCAGGCTTGACTTTTCTGCTTTTATCGTCCTTGACTCTTTGACATTAGGTTTGCCACACTCTAAATACATCAATAAATTGTGACATAACGGTAGCGAACCGTTGCTTAGTATTTCATATTGAGTCGATAAACTTTTTTATTTTTAAATTTTATATTAGGTTTTTTAATCTTTATTTCGTACGCGTTTTTCAAGAGATATAATGACTGGTGAAAATAATCATGTGAGAAAAATTTCCCCCCTGATTCAGAATTTTTATCCCTCATTCCGAATGGTATCTGGGTAACTACCTAGTCTCAAATTAAGATATAATTTGAGACGTTTAGACATGGTGTGTGGGAAAGGCTCTGGCCCTGTCTGCAGAAACGAGACAGCGGGAGTTTAAAAAGGGTACTGTTTCTGCCCCTTACCTCTTTGCCCACTTGGTTCCATTTGCAAATGCGAGTACGGCATTCGATAATAATGCACTCTTGCCTCTCTCTACACATGTCTCATAAACCTTATTCTCGTCGTCCTCATCGTGTAATCGTAAGTGAATTGAGCTGAGTAATCATTCCTCTCCTTTAGAAGAAGTGCCAACTCTTCATGGGAAGCATAGTCCATTCCTGACAAGAGGAAGAATTTGCTATATTGGCCATGTTATACTTTTCTTATTTTCCTCAACTAATTAATCGGATGGAATGATAAATTTTGCATCACCATTCTGATTTATTTCGTCCTGCGGTACTCATATTTGGTATATTTATGTATCCTGATTCTTCTTTGTGCATTAGTTATTCATTTTATGAGAATATAGAGTACTTCAAGGGTAAAGCTAGATTTTATATCTCTCATCTGGGACAAACAATTTACCTTTTGTGTCTTTTTGTGTCTGAATTTTATAACGTGATTAATCATTCAGGAAAATATAGTTTATGTGGAGGCACCACAAGTTGGAGAGGTAGCATTGAGAGGGTAGTTACATCGGTTATGAAGATTTCTGCCTGATATAATTATAATACCAGATGAATTTAACGTCTTGAAATAGACACTGAGATTAAAGAATCTGGAATATAGGTCTGCAGTATGATCTTGATTGACGCATAGTCCTTAGTTCTTTTCATTTACTACTTCATTATCAATCTAGAAAGTTATGTTACTTGTATGGGAATTCCAAATACCCTCCGTAATAATACTACTTGAGGATTTAATAAGAGTTTCCACAATATGATAGATATTTTAAAGATAATTGTCATTGAGTTTGGGATCAGTAGAGGAAAGCATAGGCATATATGTAATTGTTAAAATAAATTAAATTGACAACTCTAGCATTTATTACTTAGCAACACATATTCTCAAACTGGTAGTTTTTTTCCTTGATTCATTTATAGAATTTGCATCATATCATTTCTATTCAGTAAGTAGGAATTACTCAACCTTAACATCGGAATGACCTGAAATCCAGCGTAACTTTTCCGTTGGTGAAGTTTTGGTTTGTTCATTTCAATAAGAGCTTCATGAAGGACTTGCCTATTTGAATTGATTTTAATGAGAGCGTTTTATTTTTTTAAAGTTCCTATAGCATATTTTAATGAGCTCCTTTTCCTAGCTGCCATAATAGCTGAAGTAACTTCGGCATATAAGTTTTTTTGATCGACCTTCCATGTTTTATCCGCAGTTTGCAATCGTCTTGAAAAGTGCCTTTTAACTGATCAACCTAGTCTCTTCGTCTAACATAAGCTCTCAATTCCTCTTTATCAATAATAAGCTCAATTTTGTTTTTCACTCTCAATTTTTTTTCACTTCCACGGCTGTCGTATTAAAAACTGGAGGATCTTAAGCCTTGTGAATTCTCGAGCATTTGTTTGGCAAAGTTCTATTACCCAAAAGACATTTATAAGATCTTTCATTCTGTGAAAACGGTTGTTTTAATTGATGTCAAAAGTGAATTGTGAATTATTTTTCTCTCGCAAGCGTCAAGCGTTCGCCATGACATAAGAAAATATTTCCCACTAATGTTCGTAATTTTTATAGAAGGTTCGTTGTCGATGTCAGTTTTTTACCGGATCAGTTAGCTAAAGATGGACCTACAACTAAGCTTACGATCCCTATTTTATATTAATGCTCTTTCGTAGTTCCGCATGCTTCCACCTTTCAGTGTTCTACCCAAGGCGTTCACCATCCTCCTCCTTCTGGACTTCCTACCCTACATTCTTTCCTCTATCTCAATCTTCAAACACCCTCGTGCCTTATTATTCTTTTTATTCACTCAATCTGATTTCTCTTAATTTTCTCAATCAATTTCCTTTCCTTCTCCACCATCCCCAGCATTTTCTCCTTCGTTTTCCTTTCCGCCCATCTTAACTTCTATATAACATCATCCCAAAAGCCGGCAGTCCATTTTATTACTCATCATAAATGCGGCATAGGTCAGCTTCCACTTCATAAAATTTGTTGGCCATTGGAGAAATCAATCACATATTGAAAAGTATTTGCCTTTGTAAGCTTATTTATCAAAATAATAGCTGGTGATTCACCGAAAGTCGTTATATCACTTCTCTCATTTGAAATAAGATTAGTGTGGACCAGTGTGTAGCTAACGTGTGGACAGCCTCACATTTCCTTTGAAGTATTTAACCAAAGATTCAAAAGGTAATGCATATACCAGGTAATATAGTTGTACTGTATGTGGTAGGGTAAAAATTCACAGCATACCGCTCCTGAATGCACTTCAGCCTTGGTAAATAATTGTATATTATAGATATTAATAAACGAGACTTAATGCACTGAAATAGTTGTTTTGGAATTTCTTGCAAATGAGCTACAAAATGTTGAGTGAATGACAAAATGTTCTACGAAACGAAGCGGTAATGTGGAAATGAAAATCTAATTATAAAATTTTATTTCTGGAATTCTTTACGAAAGGAAAATAAGAAATTTATTAAAGGAATTACCATACGGAAATTGACTGGCTCAAATCATAATATTATTTCATAAAGCAGAAATACGAAGTTCCAGGGATTTATATAGCAACACGGTTCTCCCAAAGTTCAGCTGCCAGTTTTCTGGGTGGCTTTACTGTTGAGAGGTCCTACACGAATAAGAGACAATATAGACATCGACCCTCAGGTATGATTGGTCTGACGAGTTAAAAAAATAATTGCATCTTGTTAACCCAGCGTAATATTTGTCGCTTATATTTTCTTGTGTTTTCAGGATTTAGAATGTTTTATCTCCGGCAGCGAGAAAATGGACGGGATGGAGGCAATTCAAAAAGACTTGCACAATGCGGTTCTAGAAAAAATGTGGGAGTCGATCGAGTCAACGATTTTTAAAGCTGAAATAAAAAAAATTTCCATTTAGGCATAAGTGAAGAGTACATAGAGTGGGTTTGGAGCATTTAAAAAGCTCTATCATTTGGACTCCCAAATAACAATACGGCTTTCAACAATTACCCACTGCTCTTTTTTCTAGGTTCCCTTTACGTGAACTTGTAGCTATGGTATTTCATGCCCCCTAGTTCTTATTGATGGAGTACTCATTCATTCATATTCTTTTGTGAAAGCGGCAGTTTGACCAGTCGACCAATTATCGGAGGAGGACCCAATATAGAATCGAAGTATAGGGGTATTCGAAGTTTCGGGGAGAAGTATACAAGGAAGTCTTCAAGGATAGCAATATAAGAGGATATGGTTCGAAGGTTGCTTTTAACTTCCGACCTAAATCCAATGATATAAGGTTTTGATGCCTAATAAAAATCAATTGAATGACATTAATCTCCTTGGAATATACATCTTGTTGCTAAATTAATTGTTCTATATTATACCTATGCAGTGTATCGATATATCGAACAAAAATGTTGAATTTAGTTTAAATTATTATAAGTAATTTGTAAGTCGAGAGTGAAAGCTTAATTATAGTAATTTTAGGTATAAATGAGGCAACGTAAAAGTATCAAGGAGTGGTTAATTAATGATATTGTGAATTTGTGATCCTTTAAAACTAAGCACTATATTTATGAATATGTTATATTTCTGTGATAATTTGTGAATTTTTTTTTTTTTACTTATATCATTGCAATGAGATGTGTTTTGAGTTCTGTTTTATGTATATTAATATTATTTTCCCCTATGTAACATGCCGCTGGTATGAATTACTGCGGAACCTTCTTACAAGCCTTGTGGCTTAGAAGGTCCTGATTTAAAAATGCAATAATGGCAATATATATTTTTTTAAAAACTTGCATGCAGACATCAAATGTAGCTAACTGGCCTTTTACTATTCGAAGGCGAGGATTTTATTGCTTCCGCCAATTTGTTTGATAGAGGCCCCTGATCGGTTTACATAAAAACTAACGTTAAATGCGGATTTAGTTGGGAAAAAGGATTGAAAAAAATTATAAAAAATCGTTTTATTTGCAATACCGGGGAACAGTAACGGAGACATGAATGTTGGCCAGCTCGTTGCGATTTTCTCCCCGTTTGTGTCGCCTCCATGATAGACGAAGAATCAATGTCAATGTCTCGGTCCAGATACTTTTTTTAAACGTAGGTTAAAGAGGTGTAACTCTATTCTGCGCTTGATATTTACCTGCTCTGAGCCTGAATGGGAGTTTTTTGGCTGCTGAGAAGTATGAGAGGGAAAGCAAATGGGGAAACATTGAAGTTGAAGAGGATGGAAAGTTTGACGGAGAAATTACAAGGAAGGGAAAGTGAATGGAAGACGTTTAAAGAGATAAATGTTTTTTTTTCATGATATAAGAGGAAGCTATATGGAAGAATGTTATGAACGAACGGAAGAAGAAGGATGAAATTAGTCCCCTAGATGAATTGAGAGCAGGTAGAAGAGATGAAGATTTAAACGGGGGATTCTATGTAGGAGATGCGGCGTATTAGCCAATTATTCTTAGATACATCAGATTTTTTAAATGTTTTAAGGTAGCAATGGAACTCTTAATGTATTTACTAACAAAAGGTCTGATTCTTTGACTGAAATTCATGCCTATTTTTTGGCACACCCAACACCAAAAACCCTAGTGGTGGCTTGCAGGGAATTAAGTTGCTGTAGCTGTGGGTAGAGCTCAGGGTGGTTGGCCGTAGGTCACAGGATTGAAGGCAGATGAGGTATTTGTAAATGTTCAGCCAAGCCAAAATTTGTATTAATTCTTCTTTCTGAGAAACCGCAGGTGGATGGGGTAAAAATATGGCCACCTAACCCGATAAAAGAATCCGTAAAAAACAGAAAAATAAGCAAACACGAGGAACATGCGCCAAACATGTACTTTACAACGGTTAAATTCGAACCAGGTTTAGTAATAAACTGAAATCTCATGGGAATCAACTGCATTAATACTGTTTCAACAGCTTCAACTGCTTCAATATCCTTAGGAAGATTAATTAGGAAGATTGTTTGATGAAGCTTCTATAAAACTTGAACACTATTTCATTTTTATTTGCTTTTTAATACACATGCAGCCTCCATAAGAGGTCGTATAAAAACAAGTGTTTGTACGGAGGAGGCGAGGCCTAATCGTTCCCTAGCACCCCCATTCTGGCTTCATTCGGCTAGCATGTTAATGCCTCCTCCTGTGAATTCTAGCCTCCTTGGTTTACCCTTTAAAATGCCATTGGGCTTAGTATTTTTGATAAGTTCAACCGTAACCAACGTGATCAAACTTATAAGAAACATGGGCTCAAGGACTTCATTCAAATTAGCAGGTGTGTGGATTCGTTTGGAATAAACGTGATTGAAGAATGGCAAGTCTGGACTATGCATGAACTTATCAATGTTCACAGAACACTTCAAAGGATTATAAATCGACCAATCTCCATCGTATGCCCTTTCCTGGGGTAAACACATACGTGAAATAATGGGTCAAGCGAATCGTAAACTGGGATTCGTCAAAAGAGTACTGGGTAAATGTGACGATCATGTACGAGAAATCAGCTACTTTTCCCTGGTTAGACCTCATTTGGAATATGCTGCCAGTGTATGGGATCCCTACGAAATCGGTCTAAATAACGAACTTGAAGGTGTGCAGCGAAGATCGGCAAGATTTGTAAAGGGACGGTACGATAACCTTATTAGCGTAACCTGTCTATTACATGAATTAAATTGGGAATCATTGTCAGATCGCAGGTTGAAATTTACACTTAATCTCTTAAATAAATTCCAAGACCATATTTTCAGTTATGATGTTAAAAATATTTTGCGGACCCCAACTTACTATGGTAGACTGGACCATAATCACAAAATTAGAGAAATTGATTGCCGAACTGACAGATTCAAAATGTCCTTTTTTCCTATATATCCAGTACGAGTGTAGCAATGGATAACATTGGTAGCTGCATGTTGGTATAAGGACTTGAAGCTAACCCAACTAACAGCATGTTTTTGCATGTTTGCTTTGCTATTTTTATATTTTCTTAAATAGTGTAGTTTAGAACAGTATGTAAACACTAATCCATTTTGATGCATGATATGTAGTGCATGTTTGGTGAGAGTTCACCCCCTGCCACACACCTTTATGGTGGCTTGCAGGGTATTATGTAGATGTAGATGTATCGTGCCCTACCGTTCGAAATTACCCTTCGTGTTCCCAAGAATGCGTGCTTCGGTGAAGTATCTTGCGTAGCTTATTCCGTTGGCATAATGAAGGTATCCGCGCTCGATTTATAAATTATTTTTTTACCCGATATAATTCGCCAAAAACTAAATTTCGAGGAGTCCCACCCGATTAAGCAGAGTTATATTCACGCTTGCGTGGGTTATTATCTTTTTATTGCCAGCAGCATTATTTCTCCCGAATTATCGAATTATTTAACCTCTTAGCAATATCTCCCCCTCTCGTGGTCCTTTCCCCGTGTTTTTTCCTGCGTTGCCCTTAACTTCGCTCAGAAATTTCGTTCTCCAATTTACATATTTCTACCCGATTTCCCAGAGTTTACTTAATTCCTCCCCCTCTTCCCGCTGCTAGTTTTATTGTGCCTCCCATTTGTTCAGATGAATCTCTCTTTCGCTCGATATTTTCACAGAAGAAAATTAACTAATTTTGGATTAGTTGCACGGCGTTTTCATAACCCTATTCCCTCAGGCCAAAATGTGAAAACTCAATTATTTTGTGTTTATAGATTCCATTTGATGTTTATGTTTAAGTTTTCCCTAACAATCAACTGCAAATAAGCTGTAAAATTAACCTTCAGACGGTTGGATTTGGTTTTTCCACAAAATCCTTTATTTTCTCACTATTTCCCGAGTGACTTCTCACCTAAAACTATTCATTTCCTAAATTAGCCTCTATTACTTTTACCTCCAAAATACCTTCTTTGTTTCTCTTTTCACCTCTCTCACTTGGCGATTGTCTTCAGTATCCCATCGCTCTTCACTACCTACTCCATCCAACTAATTTCCTCCTTAGTAAAATTCGTATTCCTCATCCCCTAGGTTAATCGAACATTCTCCATTCCACTCCACGTGCGTACATATTCCTGTAGCCTCCTAATTAATCACAGCCTTTACTACCATGGCTCAGACCTAGAACCGAAACACCACTGTACCCATTATCTAGTTCTTCACTGAAATCGGTATTTGGCAACTAAGCTCATTGGTCCATTAAAGCGGTGGACGCAATTTTTTTGGGCATGCATAAATAAATTAAACTTGTAGTTTGAAAAGTAACGATGCTTATTGCGATCAAAACATTGTATTGAGTGTATTCAATCCGTATTCGATATTTTTTTGCCCAGTGAATACTAGAACCCTTTTCACTACACTGTTTTTGTTACGCTTCATGTGATAACTAATATTTCATTAGTCTCGACCTCTTCCTTTGGAGCCTAATTTATATTATTTATTTAGTATAGGCTGCTGCATGTCTTCCTAGCTCGAATATGCCGGTTCGCATTCAAAATTCGCAGTTATGTACCATAGGAATCATTATTTACTCTAATAACACTGATAATAAAATTGCATATTGACACTGATGTCGGTATTCTCTCATCTTTCCATTGGTTCCCTCATAAAATCTCTTACACGACCCGCTTTCAGCAAAATCTCAAGCGTGCATATCAGCAAACTAACGCATGCAATAAGTTGGTGTCTTTACCTTATTGGATAGGCTAACTTTTAAGACTCGGTAGACGGAGCTTTAAATTTGATTTCGGGAGGGGGGTTAGATGTCTCCTTGAACCTTGAGGTGTAAAGAATAAGCGTAAGCAATTCAAATGAGACAGTTCATTTTTGGTTTACCAAAAGCACTTTGATACCAGGAATATCCTTTTTTGATTTTTCGGACACTCATCATTTGGTGTGATATTTCTCAGTATAATTCAAGACACACATTCAAGAACCAATCCAGGCCTGCAGTCTTTTGGACCACGGTCACTGGAAGAACATTGCGTGCTCTATTTATTTGTGAATCGATATATTTTAATCGCACGACTTTAAAGATCTCCACTCTTTCTAATTCACGATAACAAAAACGCAAATGGCCTTATTCATCGATCCCCTTCTAACAACCACAAACTTAATGGACACTCCTTATGTCCCATCCATTGCCATCATTGCAATTTCTTCCAAATCACTTCCCCTTGACAGTTATCTTACAACGTTATCCCATTTTTCGGCAAGAATTTTTCGTCACGTCTCTTTTACCAACGATTCCCAAAATTCCCTCATTTCGTTTGCCTGCCAATCTTTTTCATTTTCAGCATTCTTCAGTAAAGGCCGCTTTACACGATACAAGTTTTTGTACAATTTCTCGTCCAAACGCTTGTATAAACTGAACGAAATTGTATGTTTGTCTGAATGGAATTAAAACAGGTTCTATTTCCCGTTCAGTCATTCAGACAATCGCACAAGCGTTCGTACAATTTGCCACTTTACACGGTACAATTTCCTCATACAAGAGTTTGTACAAGAAATTGTACAAAAAATTGTATCGTGTAAATCGACCTTAAAACCATATTTAAGATGATTTCAATTTCTCTGCAGTTTCCATTGGCTCGCTAAAATGAAGGAGAATCATTTTATTATTCCCCTACTGCCCTATGTATTTCGAATGACAATCCACGCCACCAGTCTTTCCAAGAGTTTAACCCTCGACTTATCTGCCGAATTGGTTGGCCAGCTGCGTGCAAAGGAAACCCCCACTGCGGTAATTGTGGGTTTGGGCACGTGATCATCCCTACTATCCGCCCGCTCCCTGCGTGCGAGTTGTCCGCTGTGGGAAATTCATCGTAATGCTTCCTTAATGTCCTTTTTAAAACTTACGGTTCCACTGGCGTGGGAACTGAATCAGGGCGAAGAAGTAAGATTTCGGTGACACACGTCCGTCACGCAACAAACAAGAAGGGGGTGAGAGTGTGTCCGCTTCCTGATTATTTTTATCTTTCATTATTTATTGCATATTCAGTCTTTATTTAATTTTTAAAAACGCAAAAAGAATGCTTTCAAGGCTTTATGGGGATCGTTACTGGCCTTTCTTCGAACGTTTTCCCTCGATTTGGCGTAAATGACGACCGTCGTTACAAAAATATTCTCTCTCTCGCAAAACACGTATTTCATTGTTTCAACTATCCTCAACATTTCTCGCGCCTTATAACGTTGTTGTATTGCGTTATCTACTTTTAAACGAATTTTATTTTTCAGCTATAAAAGATTCTCTTGGATTTTTACCGTTAGATTTCCTGGTGGAATGTTTTTTAAATGTTTTTCCCCCATTTGAACTAATATCTTTCTTGCGCTGTCGGTGATTTTTTTTACAAAAATAAATTTTTCAAGGCCTGAATTTAAATAACCTTATGCTGAGTAATTTAATTGTAAGATTATATCTAACGCCGTGTTGTGATTTTAACAGTTAGATCCATACATTTCTGACTCCACATATTTTTATGACCTGAAAGTATAGTTTTTTTTTAAGTTTCCCACCTCATTATTAAACTACGTGTTTTAGTTTGAAATTGATTCCCGCTTGTTTTGGTTCGTAATTTCCGTCATTTCACTTTCCACCCGTCATGTTTCATGATAGCCAAAGAACAGTGAGAACTGTAGGTGACAAGGACATATGTCTTTCCATTAGTTACTCATTTTGAATGCAGTTGAAACATAAAGAAAAGCACTATTACTACTACTGTTAGTATTGTAAATATTTACATTGCTAATTAGTAATAATGTATTACAATACTATTTAGCAATAATGTATCTAATCTTGAATTTTACTGGAGATTTTTTCTCGGTTCTCGTATTAAGTCAGACACTCACTAATTTTGTGGCTTTTTTGGTTTAGTACTTATATGATTCATTGGAATCTTTGCATAAAATTGTGTACCTATTCCCAAATACTCATTACTTATTTGACGGATTCAGGTTCTCCATGGTGAACCTTCATGATTGACACAACTCTGTTTAGTTCCCAAGATTTATTTTATGCACGACCCGTTGCATCGATTTGTCAACCTCTAGATGGATGTCGTCTATTCGATGAAACCAGTCGTTTTTATATTAAATCTAGTGAAGTTTACAGTTTTTATTTTCCGTTGCTATCCACTTATGTTATTTTTATTAATTTGCAAACGAGTGTTATTTCAAAATTTCATTGGTGGAATTCAAAACTAAAGGTGAAAGACTGTGGAAATTGTCGTGCAACATCTAGCATGCTAGTCGCTCATTATATGGTTATATTGAAATTGACACCCATATGATTCGTACTCGGTTCTTCTCCAGATGTGAGACAGATTTTGTTTTACTTTGGCCTCAATACAGACGAGACTATGTGGACGCTTTGCTTCGGTACTTATTATTTAAATTTTTGTTGTTTAGCCCGAGATTAAATCACGGTGATAAAGCATGGTGCGGGTCGAATGAGCTTTATTTCATTAAATTATGCCACGTATCCGTTCGCAACATCAGAGGATAGTCGAGCCTTGCGCGTGCATAATCAACGCGAATAATTTCTCCAGCATTATTCACGCTTTATGCATGTTTCTGCATTCAAAGAACCCCTTTGTCCAAGAATATCTTCCGTTCGTCCCTGGCTGGAGGGTCCTCAGGAGTTCTAGAGAGTTGAAGTCCCTGTCCCCGTGATCATGTATTCATTCATTCATTCTCTCGGTAAAGCGGAGTGGAAGCGTCTTTTCATTCTCTGTATAAAGTCCTCGAGCGAGCCCTCTTCATTTCCTTTCTCCCTCTCTCCCCTCCTCCACAAACCAACCTCCCCCCTCGCTCCTACCCTAATTTTCTTTTTCATATGGTAGCAACATTAAGGAAGTATTGAAACTAGTTGAAACAATTTTACGCGTTGCGATTAAAATGCACTAACTGCAAATGTCCATTCCTGTCAATTACATCTACGTCATGCCTTGCAAGCCACCGCGATGGTGTCTGGCAGGGATTGAAGATCCCCAATCGTACACTAGGGATGGGCAGAAATAACCGGTTATATCCATAACCGGTTATTTACCCTAGGTTAACCTGAAAATAACCGGTTATTTTTCCGATCAGGTTAACCTGAGTACTCGGTTATTTTTTTGCATAACCGAAAAATAACCTTAATATATTTCGTCAAAAATGTTGGATGTTGGCACTCTGTCGGTAGACACTGGTTCTACTTGCACTCAAGGCAGCTTATTGTAGTCAGCCAGGACGAAAAAGCTATTAGTAATTTTATAACCGAGTGCTCATAACCTGAGCGCAAGGAGGCTACAAGGAGTCTAATATAATATTCGTGCCTGATCGAAATAACCGAAAGACCGCATTCTGTTGGAGAGCTCTGGAACTACTAGCTCGGCAACAAACGCATTAGCGTCGGTTAAAAACCGGTTATATGTGGTTATATTTTATAAGCGAGTACTCATAACCTGAGCGAAATAACCGAAAGCCCGCACTCTGTAGGAGAGCTCTGGAACTACTTGCTCCTTAGGCAACAAACGCATTAGCCTGGTCGGTTAAAAACCGGTTATAGGTTATATTTTATAACCGAGTACTCATAACCTGAGCGAAATAACCGAAAGCCTGTATCTTGTCGGAGAATCATGGAAATAAAGGTGTTGATATTCACCGCCATGAGTAAACCCAAGGCTCAACGTTGAAAGTGAAACATTTATGCAAATTGTTTTAATTCGTGATGGCAACAGGTCGTAATTTTCAACATACAAAATATCGTGAATATCCTTTGGAGTTACCCAGGTATTTCGGCGAGGGTTCTGAACTGAATATCTTACAGTAGAAGCCACCGGCCGCTTATTTTCAAATTTAATATCACGTTAACATACCCGTTATATTATTTTCTACTGATACATATACCTGATTAATTCTAAGGTAAGAAGAGTTATTATCAAATTGCCTGACTTCGTAAAATAAACCTTCGGCAAGTGACTTGGCCAGGGTATAAGTCTTGGTTTGGTGGTTCCCCTCTAATTTTTTCCTCTTATAAGACTATATTTCCTCTTATAAGAATATATTCGTGAGTCGAAGGGGGAGTTTCGGGAAAATGAGCATGAAATTATGATTAGCATTACTTATGTTATTTTTCATATAATAAGTGGTAAAAATTCCGAAGATGTTATTTGGTCTCGAGCAGTTACGGCACTAACGTGATGGGCGAAAAATGCACTTGTATGTCCACTGCAACTGCATCCCATTTATTTTCTTTGGTTCCGCGGTAATCTGCCTTTAAATAAAATGTATTATTTATGTTGCAGTAATTGCGAGCGTTATAAATGATAAGGAAAATACAATTACATTAGGTAATTAATAAATATCAGTATTTTACGCAAACCTCTTCCACCCCCCCCCCCCCCCCCCCCGCCCCCCCCCCCCCCGCTTGCACGATGGCCATGTTTCGCTACAGGTTATAGAACCTAAAAATAACCGGTTATTTTCCACAGGTTTTAATAATCAAGTACTCATTCTGTTTAAAATAACCGGTTAACCTAACACCGGTTTTTTTCTCATAACCGCCCATCCCTATCGTACACTACTAACATGAGACTTGTAACATAACAATTGAGCCACCGAGATAAACAATGCAAGGTGTAATAATGGAAATAAACAAGCGTTGGTAGTAAAGGAACAATAGGAGAGAGCGAGAATCGGGGAGTTGTGTGTTTGACGCGGTGGTGTGGAGACGCAGAAGTGACGCGTGCATAAGAAAGGGCATTTTTGTGAGCTAGTTGGTGTCTGTGTGGGATAATAAGTATTCGTAAGGGAAGAGAGATTATTGGTGTTGTTGTGTTGTGTCTGATCTGATTTAAGTAGTGGCTCGAAAGAAAATAAAGTGTAAAAGTGTATGGCCAGTTACGTGCGAGCTTGAAGAGCAGTGTATTTTGTTTGTTGGTGTTTGATTAATTTTTAAGTGCCTTTCGTGAGGGCAATTTCTTATGTTGTGCATGTTTCGTGTGATAAATGTGTGTGAATTAGAATACATAAAGGAATATATTTCATACTAAGACATAGATTGCTTCTAATCTTGTAATTGTTAAAAGTAGGTGAAACCATTGAGTGGAAAAGGTTGAAATCCTGATGGAAAATATCGAAGCCTCAGAAAATTTAAGGAGAAATCAGGATAAGCTCATTTTGATTTCACGTTTCTAATGCCACTGCGATTGAATCTTTCGAACCGACATTCGATTTATATCACTAGACTATTCTCAATTTCAACTATCGACATATCTTCTTCTAAAGTCGCCCTCCCATCTCATCCCGGTCCTTAACGACCCCGGACGCAAATTGTAGGACCGGTTCCCGGTGCGCCGGGGCTCAATCCACTCTCCAAAGAAGAAGGCGCCGACTTAAGATTGCTCTCCGTCGACCCGGAGAAGGCCATCTTGACCCTCTTTCCATCTCCACCACCAGCGGTGGAAGAAAGGAATAGGGAGGGTTTGAAGTAGGGGGTCTCTTTACTCTTCCCGATTCTCTCCAGTGACTGCTTCCAGCTTTAAGATCCCCTCTTATATTTCAGACGGAATTTTTTTGGTGTATCAGCGCTTGGAGTACCTTTTGAGAAAATCATGTAACTTTGCGATGGAATATTGTATCCCGATGTTGTGATACATCGCAACCTTGAGATAATTTTGATTCTTGATGGGGCGAGATTCAGTATGTCAGCAAGGCTCTTGGGCAACATCTATTTTCTTATTTTCTAGTTGTTCAAGTTCGCTTTACAGGGTGGCGATCGTCAGGGAAAACCTGGAATTGTCAGGGAATTTTGGAAATCTGGAAAAGTCAGGAAATATTCAGGGAATTCTCGTAAAAGTCAGGGAAAAACTGGGATAGGAAATTCTCGGAATAGGAAAAAATTCTGGGATAGGAACAAAATTATTTTTCTACCATTACGTTTACCGGTCACAATTTCGTCAGGTCACAAACCATCTCAAATATGATATTCCTAAATATGACGCTGCCGTTGCTAATTGTCTCCTGTTTTCGCTCGTAGTGGCGCGATTACGTTTTGTTTGTTTAAGCAAATATTTTTACATTTTTCGTTCCCTATTACAACAAAGGGGTTATGACTACGTTAATCAAATTGTTATTCGCTTCTAAAACTCGTGCCACCTGATTTTGATCCAGTCTAAGAACTTGGCTTTGGTTTGTGTTTGTCGCGTAGCTTAGTTAGTGTTACCTGTGCCGGAGTCCACCAGTAACTTGGCCATTAACTAAAGAAACATACATGGCCGCGAAAAATGTATTAAAAGTGTATACAATATGTGTGAGGGCTTAATTTGTGAAGGTTTAATATATTTTTTCATTAGGGCGGAGGTTCCATATATTTTTTCCATTCTTTTAGTTTTTAATGTATTGATTTCAGCTTTTAAAATTTTCTGAGTTTTGACGAAAATTTAATTCAGCAGAAATAAAATATTCCGATAATAGGAGACCTTTTGGCGATCGGTCAGGGAAATTGATAAAGCCATCAGGGAAAAATCAGGGAATTTGAAAATTGGTTATCAGTAGCCACCCTGCTTTACAAAAATGGTGTTTTGCAACGTGATATGGTGGCATCAGTTGATTACTTGATGTTATTTGGGACACAAGGATGATGCGATCCATTTGATTCAAATTCGGGTTTTTATGATTGTGCAGGTAAGTGGATGCATCGTAAGAATATTACGCTTCCATTTTTGCGCTCTACTATATCATCATCATCATTGGTCAGCAATCCTAGGATTGGTTTGTCGCAGCTTTCCACTCGATTCTTCTATCGGCCAACCTTTTCATTGTGACGTAATTCTTCTCTTTTACACTCTTCACAACCTGTTCCATGTATCTCATACGAGGCCTGCCTTTTCCAATATTCCCGTTCACTTTTCCCTCGACGATAGTCTTCATCAGGCCGTCGTGTCTCAAGATATGGCCGATTAAGTTTTCCCTTCTTCTTTTTAGAGAATGCCCTCTTTGCCTGGGCTATTCTACTCACTATTTCTTTCTTGCTTCGTCCATCGTTGGTTACTCTGCTTCCCAGGTAACAGAACTCTTTCACCTCTTCCAGTTTCTGTTTTCCTAGTTTAACGTTGGTTTTCGCCTCTTCTCTTTTGCTGCACACCAATATCTTAGTCTTCTTCTTATTGATCTTCAACTGATATCTGGCCATAGTCCTTTCCATGGTTGTTAGCATCTTATTCAGCTCCTTCTCTGTCTCTGCTATGAGAGCTATGTCATCAGCGAATCGTAGCATACTGATTGTTTCTCCGTGGATTTTCACTCCAGAACACTTCTCCTGAATTCATTTATGGCTCTCTCGATTTAAACATTAAAAATTACGGGAGATAGTGCGCAGCCTTGTCTCACTCCTTTCCTTATTCTTGCCTCTTCACAGCTGGGTCCAGATTTAATCACAGCTACTTGGTTTCTGTACAGACTGTGTATAATTCTTCGGTCATTGTAGGACACTCCAATTCCCTTCAGAATTCCAAGCATTGAATCCCAATCCACGTTGTCAAAGGCCTTCTCTAAATCCACAAATGCAATGAACGTCGGCTTGTTCTTCTCCATTCTCTTCTCTATAAGTAGCCTAAGGGCCAATATTGCTTCCCTTGTACCCTTACTTTTCCTGAATCCGAATTGATCTTCATCCAGGAACTCCTCTGCTTTTCGTTCTATTCTTCTGTAGATGATCCTGGTCAGTATCTTCGATGCATGTGTCGTCAGGCTTATAGTCCTAAAATTTTCGCATTTCTCCGCTCTCTTCTTCTTGGGAATAGGAATGATGATGTTTTTCTCGAAGTCCCTTGGAATTTCCCCTGTTGAATACATGTCGCAGATGGTTTTGTAGAGATGAATTAATGTCTTCTCTCCTGCATTTATAATTACTTCTGCAGGGACATCATCAATACCTGTGGCCTTATTCATCCGAAGATCCCTTACTGCAGCGTCGAATTCCGATCTTAATATTGATGCCCCCATATCATCTATTTCCACTTCGCTTTCCTCTTCAATAGCTTTTGTGCTGAGATTTTTTCCATTGTATAGCTCTTCCAGATATTCTTTCCATCTCTTCACTTTGTCCTCGTTTTCAATCAAAATTTCTCCATTCTTGTCCCTTATGGCATTGCATCTTGCGCTCCGTTCCTTGAAGTGGTTCCTCACTATGCTGTAGGCCGCTTCCACCTTTCCAAGTGCAAGGTTGCTTTGTACATCTTCGCAAAGATTTTTCAACCACAGCTCTCTAGCTTTCCTTGCTTTGCGACTTATTTCGTTCCTTATTCTTTTGTAGCAGAGCTGCCCTTCTTCAGTTTTCGCATTCTTGTACTTTCTTCTTTCTTCAATCAATTCTAAGACTTCCTCCGTGATCCATGGCTTCTTCTTGGCAACTTTTCTTCTTCCAAGAACTTCTTTTGCGGCTTCCTGTAGTCCACATTTAATGTTTTCCCAACGCTCTTCCACTGATTTCTCATTCAGGTTCTCTCCTATGTTGTTTCCCACTGCTTTTTGAAATGCCAGCTGATGTTGAGCCTCCTTTAGTTTTTCTACTTGCCATATATTCTTCTTTGTTTTCTTCAATTTCTTGAATTTTAGATTACATTTCATCATCACTAAATTATGGTCACTGTCGATGTCTGCCCCAGGGTAGCTTTTGCAGTCCTTCACTTGGTTTCTAAATCTCTGCTTCACTAAAATGTAGTCTATTTGGCATCTTCTTCTGTCTCCTGGCATTTTCCATGTGTATCTTCTGCGGTTGTGATTTTTAAATAATGTGTTGGCAACCACTAACTTATGTTGAGTGCAGAACTCCAGCAGCCTTTCTCCTCTTTCGTTTCGGTTTCCCAATCCGTATTTTCCAGTTATTCTTCCATCTTGACCTTCGCCGACGATAGCGTTCCAGTCTCCTAAAATAATTAGGTTTTCTTCTCCTCTTACCTGTTTTATAACTTCCGTGATATCTTCGTAGACTTCTTCCACTTCTTCATCTTCATGGTCAGTCGTAGGCATGTAAACCTGCACCACCACAGTATCTACAGGTTTGGTCTCGATCTTCACCATTATTATCCTTTCATTGTACTGCAGGAAGCTCTTCACACGCATTCCGGCACTCTTTCTGAGCATGATCCCTACTCCAGCATTACCACTTAATGATCCTGTATGTATAATCCTGTAGCTTCCACTCCAAAAGTCTCCTTCTTCGGGCCACTTCATTTCGCTGATTCCTAATACGTCGAGGTCCATTCTTCGCATTTCTACCTTCAGGTTCTCCAGTCTTCCACAGGTCCGAAGCGATCTCACGTTTCATGTTCCTACCCTAAAAAGTGTATCACATTTGACTGATGTACTCTCTCGGGTAGTCCCCGCCCGGAGATCCGAATGGGGGACTATTTTACCTCCGGAATATTTTACTCGAGAGGGTGCCATCACGTCTTGATAATAAAGGAAAGAGTGGAGTAGCTGCGACTCCTCGGGATATTAATGTGGTGGTTTCCCCTTGCCTTCCACATCGCAGTACTACAGCCGTTAAAGTAAATGTTACCACGCCTGTAGTGAAATGAGTGTCGCTGTACCGACCACTGTGGTCTCCACCTTCACTCATGTGAAGAAGAGCTGCTGCCCTCTCCTCCGGGTGATGAGAAGCGTAATTTTTGGCGGCCTCCCGTCGCCAAGTCACGGCATCTTCACAGGTTCTGTATTACTTAGAGGCCTATCTTACCCAGGGATAGACCAATACCCCCTCGGAATGCCGTCGCTTTTTGTCCACGACT
This sequence comes from Platycnemis pennipes, assembly GCA_933228895.1. NCBI lineage: Eukaryota > Metazoa > Arthropoda > Insecta > Odonata > Platycnemididae > Platycnemis > Platycnemis pennipes. The sequence continues at coordinate 94,448,019 of OW121854.1, read as the reverse complement.
GCTTATTCGACGAGTAAACTCGCTTATCTCGCAGCTAACCTCTATATCTAGAGGTGGACCCACCATCCGCAACCCGGTGGACGCACTCGGTGGCTTTAAGCTCAGCCGCGAGCTCTACTATATATCAGCTTATTTCTTTGCCTCAGTTCGCCCCACTTAATACATATCATGGCATCAATGTACATGCTCTAATCTAATCATCTTTTGATTCAATTAAAGCCAATAAGGTTTTTCAGATTTTCGTTAAATAAATATTTATTGCATATTGCATATATCGTCTATTGTAATAAATTTCCTCATTTTTTCTCCTTTCAGCTAATTTTGGCAACATTTTTGGCTGTCATGTGTAAAAAACCTTGAGGAAAAGATAATGTAGAAAGAAAATCTTAAGTTATGCCTCTTCTTTTCAATTTCAGGTAAGGGGATCTAGAATACTTTCATCCCAAAATGGTCGCAAATTCTCACGTGAGTAAAACTATTTTTGGTCTATGATCTCTCCCTTCACGTGAAAATTTATTATTAGTTGCACTTAATTCATTTTAAATAGTAGCTTCCCGTATCACTATTAATCCCGCGTCAATTAACCCAGTACAATGGTGATTTGCCCTGCAGTGATTCCGGCATATCCAGTATTTATAGTAAAGGGAATATTGGCCAATCTTGCGTCCAGCAAATAAATTTACGCGAAACTAACTCAGAATTTGAAATGAATTTTTTAAATCCTTCGTGGCCATTTATTGGCTTTTTAAAAATTTATTTCTAAGTAGTATCACGATATGTGATAAAAATTAGCGTAAAGAGTATATATATCTTTCAAGTTAGAGAAAATCAATCTTCTTCATTCAATAACTCTGCAGTCTGCCATGATCGTAGTTTATACTTGATAAATAGTGAAAAATGAAAAAAGAGGATATGCGTAGAAACTATTTCTCTGAACGTATTAGATGGTTTAAGTTGTGATCCCTGAGTAGTTGCCAAAGCGTGTTCCTTGGATAAGGTATTATTTAAAATGAACTCCTTGGATACCGCCTCACGCTCTTTTAGGTAAACCATTAAGGTTTCTGGACCATGAATAAAAAAATAATCTCGTATAGCGACTTTTTCTCGTCTGTATTTTCCCTGGAAAGTTTAATGTATTCATATTTTAGGATCACCGAAATAAAAATAAAATAAGTATAGGATATTAAAGGTTACATTATATTTGATGCAGCGATATGTCATTTTCCACGGACACGCCAGTTTTGAGGTCATGAACGCATAGCAGGAAGCTATATGTTTAATGAAGCACTGTCACCGATTACTTTCTTTAGATACCTAAGGCCTTTCATTCAGGTCAGAAATACAGGCGCACAGTTTAAAGATGTCATAATGTAAACTGCATTACTGCTAAATGTTATCTCCTGCGTCGATGATAACTACTTGTCGCCATCATCACTTACTCGCGACCCTCAGTATTCTCTGGCCTTGAGTTATGGACGGAAAATGGCCGGGATGGCATTTAGGAGAAACGGCAATTACAATCGGCCACAAAGGATCGATTAGAACCTTAGTGTCCTCGCAGCCTCGATGGATTTTCTCGATGTCTTAATCGGAGCGGAGAAATGTGCCCATTTTCTCTCGGAATGGTTCCAAGTATATCAAACTCCTCCAATACCACGATTTAGATGGCAAAATGCTAAAGATATGGAGAGATTGGTTTGATTGGAGGATTGTTGTTGGGATGGTGTATGGCATAGAGGGGTAGGGTGAAGATAGAGGACGTTGGCATACGACAGCTGGCGCGATCAATCTAGTATTAGAGGGAGATAAATATTAAGATAGCGCTTGCTAGCCTAGTTTACCATGTGAGATGTGTTACCAGAATGAGGCTTGCAGTCTATGTAGACAGACTTGTCGCTCTTTTAAGATATGAAAATCTATGCGAGCACTAATTGTGTTAAATACCCCAATTTATTTGGCTCGATTTGCATCCACGAAAGAACCGCCATAACAAAGCGGAAAAGAATAGATAGGGACAATGTTATTTTTCTTTTTTACGTGAGCTTGAATGGATTCATGATAAAGCATTAGGACTGTTTCCCCACCTGCCTTAACCCCTTCGAAATAGTTGAAGTAAGCAATAAAATATTTACGAAAATATTTCACCCCAGCAGTATTTAAATGTAAAAGTCTTAGATATTTTATCAAGTGTTTAGAATGAAAACAGCAATGTATTGAAACAATCGTTTTCTCTTATAGATGTTTGTGCTGTTGCATAGGTGTGAAACGATAGGTTGGAATCAGAAGTTGGATTTCATGTGGAACTGCTTCGTTTTCTTCGGTAATTTATGTAACTTAACTTTGCAAGCGGTAATGTAGTTACCGACTGTGGGACAGTGCACGTCAGCGCAGTTAATATTTGTGGCTTGGAGTCGCCGCCTGCCGCACACCATGCATTTTGGTTTGCGGTGCACCATGTGGATGCAGATTTATAAATGAAGGCGTAACGGAGGAACAACCGACCTGTAGGAGGGCATTCGTTCTGTCCTATCTCCGCTCGGTGCACATTTAGGTCAGTGCACCCACGTTCCGCGCTCCCATGCCTCTTAATGGTTCCCACGATTGTTTGAACCCTTGACGGCCACGACTTTTAGCGAACATTAATTGATGATTGTGGGATTCGTAGAAAAAAAACAAGCAAGACTTAGTCCGTATAAGTTCACATATATCTGACGATTACAAAGGTCTTCTAGGGAATCATTGCAATCGCCTTCCCATACTGATAATGAGTTGGAAATGGAGCTGTCGCATGAATAGTACCTACCCAGAGGATATTTCAAAATATGGCGATTTATCGTTAAAAAAACACCATATTTGTATGAATAGTACAAAATATTATAGGCATTCAGGGGAATAATAGGAGAGTTACACCGACAAAGAAATGTTTATTGAGGGAAGGATTTGATGCAAGGCATGAATTAGAAACATATAGATAGGAGGAATGCGTTGCTGTAATGATTACCTTCAGTAATCATTACAGGTAAGGTACAGGTAGGTATAAGATAATTTGAAGGTAAAGATAGAACTGTCTCTTTTGGTGACAAAATCATTTTAGAAAATTGTAGGCATTGTAGGAGATGAAAGGATGTGAAAAATTTTGGGGAAATTTTGGAAAAGAAGAGTTGAGGATTACAGTGAAATATATTGCGGAAATGACATTTTGGGATTAAGAGATAAATAACAGATAAATCTGATTAATTAATAGGATGGATTTTATAACTAAATTAAGGTGTAAATAATTTAAGGTAATCTGCGTGTTATATAAAAGGAAAGGATGACTATGACTTTATATGAAGAATGGTAAGACCTTTTAAAAGAGAAAAATTCCAAAACCTTAATATTTCCATTAGAATATCATGAATGGATAATGAACAAATAAAGAGTTAGCAACATTCCAATAACCGTACCTAGCATCCCATTGGAGTGCTATTTCCTTTGATTTATATATTCGAATCTGGAAGGCTCAAACTTCCTCTTTAATGAATAATGAAATTTAAAACCAGTTTTACGGTTGTCTTGATTCAAAAAGGGAATGTGTGTTCTCTCCCAAAGGGTCAGGGACTGCCGTGGATCCGTTCAAAATCGAGCCGGAATGAGGGAAATGGGGAACATGCACTATTTTTTATAACTCTTTGAATGTGAAGTTTATTAGCTGAAATGTGCTTGCCGAAAATTTTGCTGAAGAATTAAGTTGTGTCACAAAGATATTACTCTTTGAAAATTGTACCTTTTCGGCAGCTTAAAAACACGACGTCATCGCGTGACGTCACGGCACGGTATCACTATGGGAGCTGTTTATCTGTTTATGCGTGGAGTTAAGTTGTTAAATAACTACTTGGCGATAACGTATGTATTTATCTCATTTGTTTAATGCAATAAACGATTGTATTTCAAATTTTTATTTACGTAGTATGGATTGTAACGAGCAAATCGTCCATGAATTATATAATGCCTGCTTAGTGCCCAAGAATTTCTACTACGCCTATGCAATCGCTGGTTTTTTTTAGAAGAACGGCGCCATAAGGGAGTCACCCAAAGGAAATTGTCGGAATGTGCTTTTTTTAAGTATTTTTTCAGTAATCGTTTCGTTCGAGAAACGGCTAAAAACCTCAAAACAATATATTCACTTCGTTTTCTGTAAAAAATAAATGTCTATCTCCGTAGCAATATGGAACCTCTGCCGTGCAGTGACGTCAGAAGGCGTTTTAGGCCACGTGTCTTTCGTCAATTTCCGGGGACATTTGAAATTCATTTTATAATATTTGTGGTGGGCGTAGAAAAATTTGGCTTAGATATTTAAATTGGTGAGAAAATTTCGCATCAAAACATTATTAATCTTCGAGAAACAAATTTCATGCATATTCCCCATCGTCGAATATTAAAATATGGAATCGCGCGCTTATGTCGTGAATTCGTTCGGAATCGAAATCGAGCCGGAATCGTCGAATACGAAAAATATGGATTCTCGCTCAGGCGAGTGATCTTCCCCGAGCGATCCGCATCGAAATCTCCGGAACTCGAGAGGAATCCTGGGGCCCGGCGCTATTCCGCCGTCGACGTGGAAAGTTATTCCCTAATGGTGGAGGAGGCAGCGCGTGGTGGGAATTGGGCCCGCGTATCTTCGGGGATCAAATCCGGCGGGAAATGCTCTCTTCCCGTGACCCGAAACCGCGTGCACACGCGGCCGCCCACACACACTCGGGAGTTGGGATTTACGATCGGTTTTTGCAGGTCATGCGAGTCATCTTCCTCCCCGCCTTTTCCCCCCACTAAGCCGCGGGCTTATCTCATCTGCCTCCCTCTCACACTAGCCCCACTCTCGACCGAAAGCCATTCAATTTCCCCCGCAGCGCAAAGCGCTTCCTCAATCCACGGCGTCCGGCGACGAAAAGGAATACCGTGTCTCCCCCTTGCGCATTGTACCGCTGGAATGTTATGGCCCAGTGTCACGCGTCGCTATTTTGTTTCTTACGCCGAGAATCCGGCCATTTTCCATCACCTGCCCTCGTGATCGCCCGCTGTATTCAGGGAAAGCCTGTTGTGTTTTTTTGTTTGATTATTTTAATTTCAACTGCTTTTTTTTGACATGGACGCTTAGAACTGAAGCGGTCACACATGTACCGCATCCGTCGTTCTACTTTCTGGGTCCTCAAATGTCAAGTGCTCGAGGGATTTTGATTCGAAGTATCTACGCGGCCATTGGCATAATATAAATGCTGTGTGGTTTTCCGGGCGAAGCGACCGATAATTGAGGTTATTTGAGCTCTTCTTGGATCTTGGATTTAGGCTAGTGAATGGATAGCGATTTTTCATGGTGGAGAGAAACCCGAATTTAGCAGTAGCCTTCTCTTAATGTTTGGCGCCAAGGGGTCTAAGTTTTTACGTCCAATCCGACGGACGAACTCCTGAACTTGAAATTGTCTTCATTCGGCAATTAAGGGGGAACGGGTGTACAAGTTTTGCTCCGGTCGGGAGATATAAAGCCTTTATTCTAGCCACTATACTTGCTCAATCCCCCAGTAGGTATATCGTTTTCAGGCTACGATCTGTATCCCAGGAATAAAAGAGTGTTGAGAGAAATTATCACTGGTTTTCGTATATGAGCTCCATCTCAAGAGTAGAGGTAAGGGGAAAGTAGATAAAGTCAGTGAGGTTTAATGATGATGAAGCGATAATCAGCCAAGGGTTTGCAAAAAACATTAGATGCGTTTCTAAATCACCGCAAAAGAAACGAAATAAAAATAAACGAAATCAAGGAAAAGAAATAATATTTTTGATAGCAAAAAGAGCCGAAGTATATTTAAAAGTAGGAGGCAAAAAGCTATTTCCGGTAGAACAATTTAGCTACCCGGATAGAATGTTTAAGGTTGGAGGAAAACGGTGCGTAGCAGTATTGAAGTTCAAAATAAATTTGCTTAGGCGATAGAGGCTTTGGAATGTAGAAGACAAGCAATAACTCGTGGAGCAGGCACCTAAGGAAGACACTGTAGAGAAGTCTAACTTGGAGTGGGGCTCTGTACAATGTGGAAACATGAACTTCCAGAAAAGAAGGGGAAAATACACTGATAGCTTATGAGATATGGATATTAAGAAGGATAGATGAAATAGGATAGATGAAAATGAATGCGAACGAAAAAGGCAGGACAGAAAAGGAAGTTTATTGAGGAAACCAGAAAAATAATGAATTATAATAATAAATTTATTTCAGGTGTCCTGGGACAAGCCCTTTCAGGGAAGATAGAAATACGGCATTAATATAATAATATAATGAACAATGGATAAGAGGAAGGTAGATAGTGTGAATAAAGCTGGCAATAAAGAGCGAGGATGTTTTGAAGGATGTTATAGACGGAATATTGCTGGGTGAGCGGGTAGAGTGAGATGGAGAACGGGTGGTATCGAAAAAAGGATGGGAGTCAGGAAATATGTGGGGCTGAGACATCGTGTGAAATGTTAGGACCTTGGGAGGAATTTAATGCCCATTCAGTCCTTCACTGGAAGAAAACCAATAGCAAGCACTAAGAATTCACGCGTTCACTCGGACCCTAATGATAACTGAAAATTATTTCATTGAGTTGGAAATCAGGCTCCCTTAATGGATTTTATTTTAAGTGATTCATATGTAAAATTCAAATGGATTTTACTCTTTCCGTTCTAATTCTATTCGGCCATTATTCAAAACATCTTCCGCCATCTGCATTCGGCTTCGTCAATATTTTGCAAAATATGGGCATTAAATCACAGCGAATTTAGTCGGGTCCCCGAGGCTTTTGTGAGCGCGTGACATTTCCTAGCCCTTTTCAAAGATATGAAAGGCACGCACATAAGGAGTTCCTATTCCAGAGTCCCGCGTTGCAAGGTTTATGGATGCGGGAATATATATTTTTTTGCCAGGCCGTCTCGGTCGGAATCCCCCTTTCAATAATACGGGAAAGGAGGCTCTGGAGTCCGCTTTAAGAAAATAGGTTGAGGGAAATATATTTTTTGGAAGAAGCCTAGGGAAAAGCCAACTTCGAGAATTTTGACGGAGAGTACCCGAATGGCCTCCCTTTGTGCACCTCTCTCAGGAGTTGGTGGGAATTGTTGCACCCTCGCTGCTTGCATTATTGCTGCTCCGGTCGTCTTTCAGTAACTAAGGGTTGAATAAAATCGATGGTCGGCAAGTTTACTTGGTGGAATTTAGACATAGTGAAAAAAGAAAGTACTTAGTTAATTCCAAGATTTATTTTGAATGACTCGACCTGTTTCAACCTTTGCAGGTTATCATCAAGAGTTTTTTTTTATTTTTTTTTCCACCAACTAAGGGTTGTCCTTTTTGTGAACCTCATTTATCATGGACGAAAAATGGGAAACATAAAATCTCGCGCGTTGACTTTTGGTGCGTACAGTCAAGTTCCAAATTATTGGTGGAAGGTGACCGATCAACAGGGGCACTCGCGTCATTGTATGATACGTTGGTATCGGTAGGTTGGTTGGAATCCCTTTTTCAAGAACTTAGAAAAGGGTTGGTCAGATGCCAGTGTTTCAATAATCGTGCTGTCATCGAAAGTTTCCCAGGAATCCACGATTTAACATCCAATTCCTAACGGACGGAGCGTTTAACTTGAAGTGTTCTCCAAACAGCACTCAAGAGAGATCGTCATGCCGCTGAAAAATATTCACCCCATCCGAATTCAAACCCTATCCCTTGCGACGGGAGCTCAGTACTCCAGCTGCAGCATCATATCACTTAGATACTGGTGTTCAATCATAACTCGTGTTAAATATTTATTTTCACACAAAACGGCACGTTTTCCGATGAATTTCGGGATAGTGAATGGGGATATCCCTCGAAAACTCGTTAAGTCTTGAAAAAAAAAACAAGTATAAATGGTGTGTTTCATTTAAGTAGAATTGCGAGTATTTATCAAGTAAGCAGGTACTTAAAGCAAGCGTTCAGCCGTCCGATTGAAATTTATTATTCCGCTCATAAGAGATCAATATCGGTTGTGAGAAAATTAACGTTGTGATGCTAGTTATTATAGAGAGGTGACTTTAAGCTGAGGTATTAAGTCACTTAGAAGATTGGGTAACTGAGTAGAGGTAGTAATTTAGTAAGGAACAGAAAAAAGGATGAAGGAAATTTGGCGTTGGCATTAATCTTAGTCTTATAAAGTGCATCCACGGTTAAAAATTCCATACGATGGACAAAAAATGAACTTTTCACACAGTGCTCAAGTAGATGCTGGTTTAATATACTAAAATCTCAGAGACAGTCGATATTCGAGCCCGGGCTTTAGGGATGAGACACTACATTAACCACCGCATCAACACTATTACTCTCCATAAACTCAAATGGTTATGACATGCTAATTATGTTTTTACCGGTTAAAATATGAAAATGAATAAACTGCTCAATCACTAGTCTCTCGTCGATGCAGTAAAAATTATCGAGTCATATAAATTAGTAATTTCGAAGGTTATAGTTTTCATCATATGCTACATTGATCCGTGAAATGCTTCCATCGTCCACGATTTCCAGTAAAATATGTGGTTATTTGCATGAAAAAATTAACTTTGAGATAATCAGTGTTTGCTTTGAAATTAGAGGTTGTTGACCAATGTATTTCTCGATTAATGCCGTGGAATTGATTACTGAATTAATGGGCGAAAATTATCTACTTCCATTCTCATTGTGCGTATATTAGGTACCTTTAGCTCACGTTTAGTGCTATGAAATGAAACTGGAGTGTTTGTTGCTATTCGACTCTCAGTGTGTCTCAAGCGCTTTATTAAGACAGATGCTTGAGAAAATAGGTCGGAACCGTCATAAATTAAAAGCTCAGGTCTTCGCGGAACAAAATATTTCCCGCACCGACCCAATTCTTCTCGCCTAAGCCATTTCTATGGCAGTAAAATATACAGCTTTCCAGGAGGACTAAGATTTACTTTCTAACCTAGTGGCAGTTTGCGCATTTTATTTGGCTGTACCCTGCAGTTGGATTTCAGGATATGTCCAAGTTCCCACGTTGAAAAGAAATCACGTCGACCGTCATCTGTATTTCATAGTCCACTGGATCGATTTACGATGAGAAAGTTTTTACCATGTTTACAAAAAATATTTTCATAGATGCTGTTGTGTTGCACACCTCAAAATTCTCCACCTGTCACCGCCCTATTCTGATTTTCGAATTGACGATAACTAAGATGTCCCAGTAAATTATAGTTCATGGTCTCTCAGAGTGCAATACACAACGCACTGAATTCTCTTCCTCATTGAGAGTCATCGCATGGATGAGAAATGCCGATACCCTACTTTATATTTGAACTAGTGACCTATTTCAAGAGATTGGACCAGAAAGATCTTCAAGGCCAGCCAGACTGGCCTTTACTGGGCCATAAAAATACTCTTAAACGAAAGTTCTCAATACTTCTAATGGACGTATCGCAAGCCATCGCTGTCACTTTATGTTTATCTAGTGAATGCATAGGTTTTCGGTTTTTCTCCGTAAAGTAAATGATTAACTTTTATGCGTTCCTCTACGGTTGTAATCGAAGGGAAATGCGTATTCCAAGTGCGGTATACTAAACTTTAAACTTTTTTCTGCGTTCCTTATAATTTACAGTATTCAAGGATTCGATGCATGAATGTTATCGAAGAAAGTTCGATTATACTTAATGATCAAATAAGTTCATTGCGCGTACTTTCCACGTATCATCTCTTTAAAAACAGTATCCTTTTCTAAGTTTTGTATCAATTCTTTAAATTACTTAGCAGAGCATGAAAATACATTTGATGATTTGCGTTTTCATTTGTTTCACGATTTACCTATAGCCTTTTGAAATAGCTTTTTATAGTTTCGTTCTGGGATGCTGATGAGTTTACTAATAAAAACATTGTCCCTTCATATTTGATATCTCGGCCGAAATTTGTCAAAAGCCATGCGCCAACAGAAAACGCATGTCAGATCGTCACCCGCTCCCGTAGTCACATACGAGGAAATCTCTTTCCTCAAACGTCTCGAATCCTGTGTTTCCGAAGGACAGAAAACACCTATCGGAAACTCTTCACTTAGGACTCTATGAGCTCGCGACTTGGTGGAAATAAGGAAGTCCATAGGAGTGGAGAGCTGAACGTGAAGGAAGGGGAGAATTGACGGGCATACAATGGAGTTCACCATGGAGAGGAAAATCGCTGTAAAAACGATATGATAAGAAAATAAACGAGTGTTTGGGGAGAAGCATAAGGCGGAGTTAGGATTGAAAAGGAAGTGGAAGGAAAGGAATGAGTTGTGCGTTGGTGAAGGAGTAAATATCGTCTCGCGATATGTAGAGCGCATGACATAAACATCGATACGTTATCGACATCACAAAGTAAAAGCAACGCGGTGCTTTTCGTATCGTATCGAGTATATCAGGTGTTCTATTGTGCTCCAGTGCCTGAGGTTATATCGCGCCATCTAAGATTTCAATCTTTAAGTCTTTGTCACCCGGTCAAAGTTTTGTACAATTTTTTGGTCTTAACATATTTTTTTCAAATTTCATCCCTTGCGTGATCAAAGATGAAGATTGATCTCATGAAACCAAAAATATTTTGAGCGAAGTTATCGACTCGATTCTTCTATCAGCTAACCACTTCATGTTTACAAAATACTTCTTGTTGCGTTCTTCAATACTAGCTCCATACTATATCATAAACTAGGACTTCCTTTTCCAATCTTCCTATTCACTGGTGCCTCGATGACAGTCTTATTTAGACAATCATGTCTCACAATAAGCCCTATTAGGTTGTCCCGTCTCCTTTTTAAGTTTTCAATAGACTTCTCTTTTCTCCTCCTCTTCTTGGGACTACTTCGTTTGTCGCTCGGTTGATTCATACTATCTTTACCATTATTTTATAGCCCCACATTTTGAATTACGTCACTCTTGACTCTGATTTTATTTTCCATGACTCTCAGCCATTAATAGCATATTCAAAATGTAAGTTCTTAATAAGTGTTCCCTTGCTACCAAGCTTATATTACCAGCTAGGAGTAAATTTTTCTTACGGTTGAATACCCTCTTTGCTTGGGCAATTTTAGGCGGGTTAATTTCTTTAATTCGCCGCTGATAATTCTACTTCCCATATAATAATCTTGATACCGCACAGAAAATCTAAAACCTCTCTCTTGGCCCGTATTTTCTGCTCATACTTTTTCCCCCAAAAGCTTTTTATTCATGGTTTTTACTTTACCACCCTCTGCCGTACGTTGACACACGTTGAAATTCGGCCTGACATAATGATGAATGCCTCGGATGTAATAAAAAAGTATCGCCTTCCTGGTTTGGATCGATTGCGCATTTCGATATTACATGAATATCGCATCCGATTCAACATTCCGGCGTCAGAAGGGGCGGGTGACAGAGAAGAGTGGGCGGCATGGAGAGGGACGATAAATATCAGGCTCACCCATCGTGGAGCCCGGCGTTGAACTCCTCCGGATTTGAACAATTTATGGAGTGTCCGTGAGGGAAAATGGGATCCCGGTATCCGCCGAAAGACCAGGGAAGTCGCAGTCGAGAAGGAATTGGGTGGGCTGTGGTGGACGACTTTCGCGGTCCGAAGGGAAATGTATGACCCTTATAAAGAATTACATACTCCAATGCGTTCATTTCTAAGATTCAGGGAAGGATCCCTGCCGCTAAAACTGGAGCGTTAATGATTGATCTCGAGTTCAACGCACGTTTCCGTGCATTAAAATATCTTTATATCTTTGACTTTGAAGCGATGACAAAAAGAATCCAGGCGTTTTGAAAACAATATGCTTGGTCCTTAAGAGCAGAGGATGTGGTTGCTGAAAAATGGGTTTGGAAAATAATGTTTTGAATTTACGTAGTAATCTTAAAATTAGATTGCTTACGTATGTGATCCAGTGGCGAATATTATATCGTTCCTTGTATCTCAAGATCTTACTTAGACTTACAGCCATGCCAGAGGCTGGCTTCGATCTCACGGCCATTTTCTTGCCAAGCCATTAAGTGTTTTCGACCTGGTTATTCCGGATGACTACTTACAATCTGTGGCCATGAGAAGAGGCAAGGACAGGGGTGAAAGATTGCAATTACAATTGATCGCACCTGTACTCTCGAAGGACGAGTGCAGCTGTTAGTAAGAATGAATGAAAAGAAAATGTAAGAAAAGGAGAATACGTTAAGAATATTAATTAAATGCTCTTTGAGAATTGTTACGACAAATTACTATGATGTTTATGTCAACGTAAAACATTATTACTCTACGTTCCAACCGTTGCTTGTTCTCGGTGGCGAGGGATAAGCCTACCCGGTGCTTGAGCCGAAAGACGTTTTGTAGGGAGGCCGATTCATTTCACTGTTCCGATAGTAGATTCACACAAAGATATATAACCCTGAAAATGACATAACTTGGATATAGCTGGACGAATCCAAGAGTCTGTGTTTTGTTCCTGTTAGAAGACCACCATACATTTTAATTTGCAAGTGTTTACATTTTCTCAGTTATGGTCTTGGGGATGGACTTAAGTTATAGGGATGCAAGATGTGGGTGTGGATTGGAATGGAGAAAGTTATTCCTTTGGAAAGGAGGAATTTAAAAAAATAATATTTATATCAAGGCATTAAGACAGTTGCCAAAATGAGTATGTGGCAGAAAAAAAGGACTCATGATTAGGCTAGGTGGTGATGATGACTTCGGCAGAGGGAATAACCATTGCTTAGTGACGACTGGCGCGAAAACGAAAATATTGATGGCAGCAATGGACTTGTACGTTGAATAAACAGAAAATAATTTTTACGAGGGTCTCATCCCCAGAATGTCTTATTTTATTAGTAAAATTCTCAGTTTCCGCGTTCGTTTTGCCGGTTTTATTCATGCTAATGAATTTTAACCTCTTTTTAACGCAGTTAAAACGATTTCAATATAAGAACAAGCGTATTGACTAATGAAAATAATATTTTCGCTAGTTCGTGAAGTTTATTGAAGATGCAGATTGTCATGCTATGAATTACGGCTACGACACTATTGGGGAAATGCCTATGCATATATTACCCTTCTTTTAGAAGTCATTATGTCGTAGTCAAATTACAAAGTTTCAGCCACAAATTGTTCATATTTTTCACGATCCCCTTTCTGTAAATTAGTCTCCCAAGTTTCTAGCCATGCAGAATCATCCCTTTCTCGCATGATATTTCACCTGACTATTATTACCTAAATACTCTAAAGTCGCGTTCGAGTCTATCCAAGAATAGAGAATATACTCATAGCACGTAACGGGTGACAAACTTTAGCGCAGAAGTGTGGTGATAGATTAGGCGCACGTGAGTCTTTATTTTACTTTACACTTTCGGAATTTCAGTGACCATCTTTTTGAGTCGACATAAGCATTTTCCGTGAAGAGTTCATCATTTCGTGTGGCTGTTTTTCATGAATACTGAATTTGGGTCATTTGCGTTAGCTAAGTAAGATCACAGTTCGAGTCCTGTTGGTGAAATACAACATTTATATCGCTCTCTACTTTATTAATTTAGGCCACCATCCTATCTTAAAAATAGAAATATTGCCTGATCATCGGACCGGATGACAATATTTTGCATCATTTTTCCTCCTTTTTATTATTCACGCATGAAAGTGCGTGGATCTGATATCGAGGCATTATTTTGACTGGTAGCCATAATAATGCACTAAAGCGCGCATGGCATGAAGTAAGTATATAGTAGGTGCTTTCTCAAACTTCAAAGACTGCAAACTTCCCGTCTGATATGCTTTTAACTTCACTCTATTGGATTACTAAGTAGAAGAGCACATTACTTGCCTTCTAAAATATTTAGGTCACAAGAGAGATTCTATTTTCCCCATCCTATCTTACCTTTGATGCCTGCATAGGTAAAAAATTCGTATTCTGTACCCGAGATGTTTTGATATACCAAGCAATTCTAATGGTCTTTGAGAGGAGGCTAATGCAATTGCTTCACATCATATGCTATCCCTAACTGTATTTCATATTTCCCAATTTCTAATAGATGATAAAACTGGCTGATGTTAGTTTGCGTGATGCAGGCCGTTCACGAATACTAGCGCTCCAATACCATGCAACCAACTTCATTAATCAAGGAATGTATAGCAATAGCAGGCAAGTTCACTTTGTGGAATATGGACATGATTAGAAATAAAATAACCTTGGTTGCAATTATTATTGACACCTCCACCGGTTTCGATCTCTTCGGGGCATTAATTAAACAGAGCAGCTGCGCTTTAGTTTATTTTATTTGTAAATAAAGAATGTATTTTTCGTTCACGATTTCGTGCTCAAGCCACCAAAGTGAGTGTGTCTATTAGCGTCGTCGGTTTATAAATAGAAAATTTTTTATCGAGTTAATTAATTCTCCATCATTTTTCGTGGGGTAAATCATTTATTTTAACGCTATACGTACATTCTGCTTTTATTACTATGCAGTTGTAGTCTTTCATAAATCACTAGTTCAGTGTTTTAAAATTCCTTCTTTGAAAATATTTTGTAAGGGGAGCAAAAATTATTGCTTTGCTACCGTAGAAAGACTACCGATCGGTCACTTGGAGTGAAATGAGGTCAATTTCCTATGAATGAGCATAATGTAAACTAGTTCTGTAATAGCAATTTGCTAACTGACACAAATAATTGCTGCTTAAATCACCGGAATCAATAATAATACAAAAAAGATGCAGTGTAGTATATGACTATAAATACATTATGTAGTTGGGGTACAGTAACTATAAAATGCCATTGGAAGTCTGTCATTAAATGTCTTAATTCAATGCAGAAATAAAATAAGGTTGGCTAAAGCGTAGGCTAAACCTCAAATTTCTTCGTCATTTTCACAGTTAAGTCCACATTTCAATTGTACATTTCAAGTAAGTGACTTCCCTCCAAAATCATGATTTTATGATCATGGCGTTGCGAGAAGCATGGGCTATGGCTATTTCCTGTGCGGCTGATTGGATTGGTCATCTGCCCCCTTGCAATCGATTCTCCCACTCTCGTATTCCTGAAAAAAGCTTTTGATGATGTCGATTTTCGAAACATTTATTTTTATTTTTCAAAAGAGCCTTTTGCGCGGTAATACCCCCTATCATTAAATAAAGCTACCCTTTCATTTTCCTGTGAAAAACATAACTTCGTGTTGCTTGTAAACGAACTATTCTGTTGTTTTAGAGGCGGCTTTTGATCAAGATATCTGGTCCATATGGAGTATTTTTCTTTCATTCAGGTTTCACTCAAGTCAGGTGATTGAATTGAATTTTAACTTATGAACATGTACGTACAGTTGTGCGTATTCATTTTCGATGTCCTCATTACTCCTAAACCTCATTTGCTCGTTTAAAATAAACGAGAGCAGCTAATATGTGACTGCAGATTCACTGCAACCTCATAGTTTTTAAAACCCGTTTGTTTTCATATTTTTTTCAATCACTTCGTAAACATGAATGGGTCCTAGGTACCTTTCTCCAAATCGCATTCCTGAGAAAAAGTTAACTGCATTTAAGTATCCATTTCGGTAGCATTGACCTCCTATAATCTTTTATAATCCGAATGCCACATTTAATTTCATTTTCATCCGTTTATCTTTATTAATCCGATAAAGTTTATAAGATCCATATATGGACATAAATGAATAATATTTCGTCCAAACTTTCATTGTTGCCTCAGTCTAACGAAATCGTAAGGTCAAAATTAAGAAATTAATGTGTGTTCCAAAACTAGCTTGAATGAATTGTCCCAACAAAGATGTACAGAAATTATATGAATAATATTTCACTCCTTCGTGAATGCATGCTTAATGCTTTCCTTACGGAGAGATTATTTTGAATTTTGGTTTGCAATAAGTAGTATTTTAAAGGGATTGTATTATTTGGCATGTAAGCATGGTAGTAAGTGTTCTTTCTGATGATTCTGATTCTGATAAATTAAGTGCTGCA
The DNA here is from genome assembly GCA_933228895.1 of Platycnemis pennipes. Taxonomy (NCBI): domain Eukaryota; kingdom Metazoa; phylum Arthropoda; class Insecta; order Odonata; family Platycnemididae; genus Platycnemis; species Platycnemis pennipes. Next base: position 94,432,034 of record OW121854.1, on the reverse strand, counting down.
CTTTCTAAAACCTTTTTCTAAGAAATCATACAAGATAATTCAATATGTGGGTCATCTGAATGTTTTTGGCTAGCACTTCTGCTGATAATGAGCTGTCTTGACAATTGATGGTGCGAATTGATTGATGGTGCGAATTGATTGATGGTGCGAAATAACCTTATCCGTTTGAGTACCTAAAACTGAAGTACTTTACAAGGTTCATTGATTTATGTCTTAAACTCAATTATATCGTGATGAGCGACTACGTTCCAGTGACGGCTTTCATTTAGATTCGAGTTAAGAATTATGCAGAAATATATTGAGGCTTTTTTTTCGCTAAGAAAATAGTTAAGAAACACATATAAATCAGTTCCGTGAAAGTGCTGTTGCTTGAGAAAAATAAATAGTTTTGATGAAGCATGAAAATTAATAGAGAGATTAGTGGAAGGAGGAACGTAGTTGGGAATAAGAAACGGCGAAAGATGGTTTGGGTTTTGCAGTCTAGCCATTTGTTTCCATCACAGGATGAGGAAGTCCGGAATGTAATATGAAACTCATTCTCCAGGTTTGATGCTTGACACTTGTGAGCCACTGGTGCTGAGCCTTAGATGAAATACGATGAGATAGCAGAGCTAAGAGGATGAGGGAGTTGGAAAGTAAAGTTAGAAGTGGTGCGCGGGAAGGGCGGGGGGTCACAGGTCAACGACTGTCTCAGGATTAATTAAAAGTATTCATAAACTCGGAATCGGTATCCTCCTTAATTAACTCAAGAGCCTCTGACCCTTCTCATCCTTCCAAAGGAAACGTTTGTAATGAATGTGAGGAAGTCAGCCAACAAATTACACGTCTGCGTAACTTAATCATCGTATCGGTCCTTGATGCTGGTTTATGAATAGTCTGTATCTCATCGTAAAGTTAGGGTGCGTTATTCGAAATCGTCCTTTTCGTAATAACTCATTAGTGAAGTAATGAGTTTTTTTTTACTTTTAGATAAGATTGCTACTTTATTTTCCTCAAGTTTGGAAAATATGAACGAATTTGTTTTTCCGTTGAATAAAAATCCAAAATTAATTAGAATTTTTTGGTCCACAATTTTAGATCGATTTAGTTACAGAAAGTACACCAATACTAGAAAAAAGTGCTAGAATACTAGAAAAAAGTGCTACAAAAAAGTCTGAGTATCGGTCTGTGAAATATAATTATTTCTGATAGTTTTGAAAGAATTAGAACAATTGGCTGAATCATTACCATTACACGTTACTTCTTCCAAGATCTGCCTTGGTTAAAGAACTGTTCCGATGATTTCTTGCATTTATGTATGCATGTATGTTTACTTCTTTTTCTTAAATAACCACATTATTTTACATATCCTGTTCTTAATCTTCCTCAAAGTTTCTTGGGCTGAATTTATCCAGTTTTTGAAAGCGAATGCAGTTATTGTAATGAGTGACTTATCATAACTGCTGACGACAGCAGGCAGACTGTATCTATATCCATGCTTTATTTTTTCACTGCCAGCTTGTCCAACTATTTTCCTAACCTTCTTCCTGGTAATTTAGTACGTAGTTCACTGAGATGATATATGTTGACAGTATTGCTCTTAAAGTCTTGGGTATAATGATATCATATTTCATGTATTTAATGAGCTTCCAATTGCCGCGTGAAAGTTTTACCACTCGAATGTGTGCAGGAAAATGTAACTAGTGTGTAATACCCTCAGCACATATTAAGTAAATATTTGAATAATCGTCTAGATGTTTCGCATCATTTGTAAAAATTACTCAAACCAATAGGTCCTTCGCAAGAACTTCAATTTATTTTTCTCTCAGATTGTTCTTGATTTGAATTTTCCACGCAAGGGAAAAACGCGGGGAACAAAGATATGGGATCAACAAGTTTTTGGGCCTTTTGAGTCTTCAAACGTCTTCGACTGGAAGAATTTGCTATCGGTGAATGATTTTGCTGTCCCTGAAGCTACATTTGTTTGGGGGTGGGTAACTCCTTGGCTTAAGAAGGCAAGGTATTATTGCCAGGGGCAAGGGAAGGCGGAGTCCGAGCATTGAGCATTGAATGTTGAGTGTCTGCCTTTCTTTGGAGAATAGAATCCGAACCATTCCTTCCCTCTTGCTTCTCTCAGTGAGGAGCGTGCAGAGTAGTCACGAATTCAAGCAATCTGGCTTTCAGTGAGGTCTGGTCCTATGGGGACGGTCTGCTTTGATGGCGTAGTAGATAACACCTTGGCTTTTGAACTGCACTTAGCGCAAGACTCCTGCGGCCATTTCTCAAAGGAACCCAATATTGGTACATTTGATTCAAAGAAAATAACCTTCCTTTGTATCATCACTATAAGCACATATTGTCATTGGTTATATTGCCCTGCTATTATTGACACATTCTACATATCCTCCGATCCAACCCGTTCAAAACAATCATGCATAACATTGAAATGGCGCAAATAATACTCCAGCCATGGCTGTGAAGAATTCACTCTCTGATGTGAATTCGTTCTTCACATAGTAGGTACCTATAATTGAAATCAAATCGCTACGAGAAAGTAAAAATTGGTAGATGAATAGCCGTAGGGTCTGGTTTGTTAATTGTATGCCTCGTAGTAGGTTTGGGATTACGGGTGCGTCGATGACTAAGGTCATTAAGCAGTATACCTCGTAATTTGAATTGCTGTTCATGCCATTCAGTCATCATATATCTTTCATTGCACTATATTTATCAAATGTGCGTAAAATATTTATCGTGTTTGTAAGATTTAATTTGAAAAGTATCCATGCAAAGTAAAAGTATTGAAAATTGTCCGAGAAAAATGTTTCGTAGCTCTTTGCAACGGACCGGACCATTGACCCTTAAGTTATCGTGCAAATGAGCAGACTAACACGCTATAAGAGTTCCTCATCGCTAAGAAAATTTCTATGCGAATCTATAGGATGGACGGCAAGACAAAAGTGGTTCATTTCCCGTTTCAGGAAATTTTTCCCTCAGACAGTTTTCAACTTTCATTGTATCTGCCAAACTTATCTTATATATACTATGCTTCTTTAGCATTTAACCATTAATCACCTTCTGCTGCCTAATTATTGTCGGTATTATTAGGTAAAAATGTGGGAATAATTATGGGCAGCATTGGTCCACATAAAATAATCTTCTCTTCTTCATATTAAGTACCACTCAATGTAAAAATATTTCATGTTAATATTGGGTTGGTAATTTAAGAAAGAGGCTTGTATTTTGATCCAGTTAAAAATATGCAAGTCAAGCAGCAACAAAATCCTTATGTGAAATATTCGGAAAATCAAGATTAAGAGGGTTACCTTAAGAAATAGACTACGTGAAAACAAGCCTAGTTAGAGGTTTTTAAAAGCATAGACAAGCATTTTGTGCCCATATAATGTACATTTTGCTTCGCAGAACTTTTCGACCCGTATGTCTGTTATTTATTCCATTCCAGCTCACCATCTACCAAAACAATCGACAACTTTCTTGTCCTTCCCTTATCCAACAACCTTTCTTCCTCTTTTACAAACAAATCTCCAATGTGTCGAGGGTAATCAAGTCTAGCAGTCAACTCCTTACAACCAAAAGGTCATGGTTTCGGATTCCGTCTTGGGCATGGGTGTTGTGTTTGTCTTTCGATTACGACTTGGAGTAAGTTAGGTTAAATGGCGCGATATAGCTTTGGAAGTTAGAGAACCTTAAACCTAATGCGATTAATACTTCCCTCAATTTGACTAAACAATGAAGAACACTTCACTCATGCAATCCTGTCACCTTGTGATTATATTCCAATCCTGCTTCCTCATCCTGATCTATTTTCCACTTTTTTCACCCAAGTTGAATGGGTTTACATCTACTTACTGCCCTAAAGGTCCTCCGGACCTCCGCATTTATATCTTTAAAAAGCGGTTGCACTCACATCTTATTCAATGCAAATAAAATAATTAATGTATGTATAAACATAATAAGTAAATGCATATGCTATTAAGTTTTTGTCGGTACTGTACTATTTATTGTTACATTGGTTGCATTATAAAAGTATAGTTCAATCATTGACACCTTGTATTGATTGCTAAGATTTCTAAGATTGTCGATGCTTAGTAATTACACAGCTACTCATTTCTAATATTAATATTATCCTGTTGATGTTGTAATGAGACTATGTAAATGTTTTTATGTATATGTTTCAAGGGACAATAATGACCTGGAACAAATATATATAATTATCTATCTAAATGGCTCTGCACGGGTTTGTGACAATAGTTGAACCATCACCAGACACTTAGATAAAGAGGTGTAGGTACCTAAAACTGTGTATTTATCGTACGGTTTTTCACAAGCCCAAATATCTAGGATCAAATAAATATCTCCTAAGGAATGAAATATTTTTAAGTGCAATACTGTATTGAAAAACCATCTGTCTGCGTCTAACAAGGCACATAAACAAATATTCATCTATATTGTCACATTCAAAGAAAGGGTATTTTGTAATACGTTACTATTTTCACTTACTGCTCTTGTATCTTCCAGGGAAGTGAAAACTCAAGTAAGTCTAATTCAAACTTGGCATCACGAGCAGTGTTCAGTGGCTGCCCCGTATAAATTAACTGTGTAATTTTTACCTAACTTTAGCTATCAGAAACCCGGAATAAGTTGTTTGCTCTTTTTGAATGTGGGAAAGGTATTAATACAACGGGATACTCTCATATTTCTCGATGTGAAAGTAGAAAGGGAACCAAAACAAATGGTCGGAATAAAGCTGTGGAGTCATTCCTCGACTTCTTCGCCTCTGTTTCTAGTCATTCAATCGTTTTCCGTAGTTTTCTGAATTATTCAGGACCCATCAGTATCTTTCCAGTCCAAGAAAAACAGGGTTTCCGAGGATTGGAAGAGGGGTTTTCTGTATATATTTTCTAAATACGGAGGAAACATACTGAGATATGGTGTTGGATTATTCTTCCCCTCGAAAACCGGCGTCTTTCCTTTTTATTCATCACTGACATACTTTTCGTTCGCCAGCTTCTTCCCCAATGGACATTTCCCTTCCGTTTTTAGTATAACCCAGCTGATACATATTCAAAAACGCTTTTAAGTTCTAAAACCCATTTCCACTGGCGCAAAGGGGCGTGATACATATCTTTTCTTAAATTCAGCGGGATCAAATGTTTTTTTTTTCCGTCTCCGTTTCTCTACGTTGTCTTGCTCCGTTTTCCATCGCTGCGTATATTCAGTATCGTCAATCTGGGGTGCCGTTCGATTTGCGAGGTCATATAGAAGAAGGGTGCGTGTCTTTCCTTTTGATAAAGAAGGACAAACCCTCCTTATCCCTTGCCATGGAGAGATAGTGGTTTCACAAGGAAGGGGGATAAACAGTTGAAATTTGTTCGAACGCAGCACGTTTCATATTTCTGTCTTGCAAAAGGAAATGCGAGAAATATTTATGTGTTTCCTGTGCTTCGCTGAAGTTCAATCTAGTCTTCTAAAGAAGGAGGCTACATTCCCCAGAAATTTTAAGTATATTTGTTTTTATGTGCATTCTTTTAGCGTTACCATCTCTGTATCTCCTGTGATTTTTTACGAGCGTTAGGTCTGTTTGGATTTTTCATCATCATCATGCTATACATATTTATATATGAATGGGTTCGTTTTATTGGATGGAATAGTCATCTTGGATTTGTGTATTATAACGGCCAAAGGTATCTTACGGGTTATCGCACCGGCTAACTCAACATCTTAATCATAAGACATCTAATGCGTTCAGTGCCCTTCAAGTCACTGCAAATGTATGTGACAGGGGGTGAACTATCACCAGGCATGCATTTCAGGGGGGAAAACACGGTATCAATACCCTGGGAGGGATTCGAACCCGCTACCTTTGTTATGACAACTTGCCCGTTATTGACCTGGCTACCATGGTCATCTATGCTATTTTTACTAATAAGAATATTGTAGAAAACTCTTGAGGTGTTTAAATTTTGATCATAATTCCCACTACAGCATTCTCAGTTTGGAATTATCTCCCATGAATCAGTATTGTATCTGCAAGCTACGGATATGCAATTTCTACAGAAAAAGCAGAAAAAAATCCCCTCAAAAAGGCATCTCCCTCTACGAGAAGTGGATTTTCGAGACGCTAAAAAGGTTCTTGTCGCGAGACACGTAAAGGCAATATAAATTTCATGAAAATTCCAGCTAGTTCTTTGTTTTTCTAATGAATGGTAAACATTTTAAAAATAGCAAGTCCGACCGGCCTGAAAATGGCACACGATGCTTTCTTCGTGCATATTTCAACCGAGTGACGCCCTGGCCAGGCGCGGAAAACAATGACGTGACATTTTTCACTCCAGAAGATAACGTACAACACCCAACTTTCGGTGTCAAAATGAGTCAGTAATGGAGATAAAATGACCTGCGACTTACTGTTTTAAATACAATTTGCGTAAAGTGCTCGTTTAATGAGTCGAGTCTTTGTCATTAGCCAGTGGCTCCCTATCTGTCTTCATAATATTTTGTGGGAATTTGCTGAAATAATATTTCAAGCAAGATTTTTTATGGGCATTTTCGTGATTACCCCGTATGAAATGATTACAACTCTCATAGATATATAGTTCCATGATCAAGTATAAAGAGTATTGATTATTATTCCGTAAATGGCGATTCAGTTTGGACACATTGTTTAACCGCAGTACATATTTTTTCTGTTCGATGGTAATTTTTCACTATTTTAATTAATCCTTTCGGATCATATAGTTCATTAAATAGCACATCCGTTGAGTGATTTTCCTTTGTTGCTAAGCGTTAGTAAATTTTGATACTTACTTTTTTCGCATAAAATTATATTTTTGGCGCGGAAAGTGGATCCTAAGTCAGGCTTTCCAAGTGAATTGAAGGCATACCTGTAAAATAGAGAGATATATTACTTTGACGATTATATACTAGTTGGTGCAACAATTGTGATTTTTAACAGTTAAATACAATTTAATGCCAATAAGACTAATGCTGAAAAATGAATTAATAATTGCTTTTGATGATAATTTCGGGACCAAAATGCCTTTATTTCGGTTGTGTAGCAACGTGTTTGTTTTTCATACAAATGATTTAATCATAATTGTAAGAAGAGTTAATATATAACTAATTGCAAAAACAGTGAGCTGAATTTAAAAACGCAAGAACCATTGGTTACCCAGCGTGATAAATGTAGTTATATTAACGCGAAGATAATCACTTTTATTAAGGATAGGTTTTTACAAACGAATCACTGGAAAACACTTTTAGTGCATTGAAAGTAAAATTTATATACAATGAATGAAATAATTGGCTCATTGCTCTGCTGGTGGATGACATCACAGGCGTTGGCCGTTAAGCGTCAAACTTGCAGTAATATGAAAGAAGTGTGATGATTATAATGTGTTATGGACTATATTTAAAATATTTCTGTTTGAATTTTTTCTAGAGATTGAAAACATCGTTCGCTTAAGCATAAATCAGTTGAAGCTGAATATATCCTAATTTCCGGAAAAAGAAACAATGGATTTCACCATTTAATTTCAAGCATGAATTTTTCGCGACACTAAATTTTAAACCTTTAAACGTGATAATTATGTTTATTGGTGGATATAGCGTAAGGAAACAATTTTAATTGTCTTTGAGAAAACAGCCACGATATTCTTGAACCGTTTCTCATATTTTTTTATTCCGCATACTTGACATTTTCCCTAATTTTCTTTGCGTTAGACTGCCGTTAATCTTGATTTGTCTCCATTGTTAGATTGTTTCATATTAGGCTGGTGAATACGCGGATGTCCTCAATATAGTTCTAAAGTCATAAGTGTAAGAATCAGCTTCAATTGACTTTTTTAAATTCATCTGAACCCTACGCCCTGATACTTATTTCCATCCTAATGTTCTAATAGGCTGGTGACAATAGCGCTGCTATCATAACTACCTTAAGGAGGTTGGCTCGCGACTGCTTGAGTCAAGTTGTCTAAGGAATCTTATTAATTTAAGTACGAGAATATGCCTGCTAAGTGATCCTTTCTTCAGAATAAAAATTACCAACGCTATTGAAAGTCATAAGTATCACAAGAAATACGATGGAAAGTCGAAGGATTTATTTTTTATGATAATTTTAATCAGCTCGACGATGGAGTCAATTCAGCATTTACGTTAGTGAAATAAATTCATGTACTCAATGAATTTACTAATGTATAACACCAGAATATTACTATCAAACGTTATGTTATAATATTTTTCTGAAGTATGCTTTAATATCTCATTAGTAATGATATTATTCATACGCCATGCATTTTGGCTAGAGCAACTGCAGCGCCACTTGAAGTCAACTTACGCATTTCGTCTGCTATTAGCGCATAAATTGGTGGATTTAGCGAAAAATCGGTGGGTGGATGCCTTTTTTTTCGAGTCATTTTATTCCTTGTGACATTACGCATAAAATATCAGTTTTTTTTACAAAAATGACATGTCACTATGGTATTTTTAAATGTTATATTCCAATGTGATGGCCATTCTCGCCGTTAATCGTATGTAATTTAAAATGCAATTTGTGCAAAAAGGAGTATGGGTTGATATAATTATCTGTACTTTATTAGATAGAGTAACTTTAGGTCTATAAGTGCTGAAAATATAAAAAAATGACATGACTTTCATTTTTCGGATCAACCTCCATAAATAATTTCGCCGTTATCAGTGCGGGTTATCATGCACTTACTTAGGCAACTCTTCATATCAGAAGACAGTTCAAATGAAAGGAATTGGAGCATCATCTCCCGAAACGTATTAGGCTTCCTCTCTCTTACATTCTTGAACAGCTCACCCTTGTGTGCTTGCATTATCCCATGACTCTTTCGATCTTCCCTCGTAGATTTCGGCTTCCTTGTCCCCCATTCTCCATTGCTCTTTCTTCTTTCTTTTCCTTCGTGAAAAATATGTCCTTTCTACACTTGGAAATATGCCAGAGTGGTGCCGTGGTTGAGAATTGCATGGAGAATCGTATGCCGGGCTGGTCAGCCTCTTTATTTGTACTTTTTCCCTCCCTGTTTACTCTTTCCCGACATTTTCTTTTTCAACACATATCTTTTCGTCAAGGATAAGGTCGAAATATTGTTGAAATTCTCTACCGATAATGAAGGTTGCTGGTAGAAATCCTGCCTGAGTGTTGTCATGGAGCGCTGATTCATCTTGAAGCTGAATAGAGTACTTGGTTTGCAAGAATCATCCTTTAGTCGGGAAATACCTCCAGTGAGCTCTTGAGAGCTTTACTCTAGTATTTTTAACGCCAAAATTATTTTTCTACCCAACCATTACACAATGCTTAAACATTTCTACATTAATCCAAAAACTCATAATTTCGTAAATAACAATTTGTCACTCATCTTCCTCAAAATTACCCGCAAACCGGAAAAGTCGTTACCCGTGTGAAATTCAGCTTTTTTTGGCCTCATATCAATAATTTTAAACTCATCTTACATCAGTTATTATTCTGCTATGCATGTTCTCCTTTCTACCGAAAGATTATAATTGGAGCTCGAGAGTTGTAGTTTGCAAATGATAATTCTCAAAGAATTAAAAGATTTCTTCACGGAGAAAATCCATCTTGACCCATATTCGTACCCAGATCTAATTTCCGGGCAGATATTTCATCCAGCCCTAAGCTGATAAGGCATCCTTATTACCTGTTTCGCTTAAAGAACGGCTAGATTCACTGAGGAAAATGTTTGAATCCCAATTTGCGCAAGTCTACTATCAGGATTACTGTACGTGAAAGGAAAATCGGACAAATTTCAGGTGTAAATTCATCAAAACAGCAGAAGTTTTCTTCTGGGTGCATATTCATCTTGTATGAAAAAATTATAGATGATAGGTGAATTGAACGTTAAATTCGGTAAAGTATAGCGCCGTGAATAGAAAATGACGTATACGTATGCGTAGGCATAAAATATGAGTTGTAATAAAAAATAAAGACTGCTTCTGACGTTTATAATTAGCATTAAACCGGTGAAAGTAATTGTCTATTACTCAATTCTTCCACACCCGAACATTTCACACGATATCTCTCTTCAGCCCTTTTTACCTCATAATTCCCATCATTCTACCCAAACTACCACGTTCTTTTCCTCCCTCAAACTCGCTTACCTAATCATCTTCCCTTCCAACCATCACCCACCTTACCTTCCCACAATCACGTCTTTTAAAACACGCCCTTTATTACTGGTTCAATCTAGTCTATTTAAGCCAATAGTTATAATCTTCTACCTTCTCCTATTTTCCTTACATCTCCTATCAAATCTTGTACTTCGTCGTTCGTCCTTTTTTCCACCCACCTTACTTTCTTCTTCCTTCTCAATATCCATAGTTAAAAGGCCTTTACTTTTCAAGACGTCAATGAATAAATATAATCATTGGTGAGCCCAAAAATCTAATTCTTATGGAGACAAAATATGGAGAAGAAAAATAAGAATAAAATGAGGAGTTGTGCGGATAATATAGACAAGAATAAAGTGAAAAACATAAAGAATAAGATGTAAAACATAATGAGAGGAATTACGTAAAGTAAAGAAGGAACTCTCAAGCTACTGTCTTGTTTGAATAGCAATAAAGCACAGTTCCCCACTCTCGACCATCGGCATGGTCGTCGGGGGTAAAGCTCACCAAGTACGAAGCATGAAATACCCGGCACGTTGTGTGCAAACCACTCATCTAGATAGGAACAGGTCATTTCCGCGTGTCTTATAATCTCTCTCTGTATCCATCTGTGGTATTATTTTATTAGGGACCTCCCATCAGTAGAGTCCAATGTTCCACTCACCGGGTAAATATGTCGACGAAAGATAATAATGGGCATCAGTATGAATATTAACGTAAATGCACGGCGCATTCACACCGGGAGGGCAGGCTGAATGGAAAGGTCAGGAGGGAATAGTGATGCGTATTCTTTCGGATGTGCAAGGAGCTGGATAAATTATGCATGAACACCAGGTACTCCGCGGCGAGGTCTTATGTAATGCCGGTCGCACCACGGGTGGTGAATTGGCGTGCCATCGAGGAAGCGGAATAACCTCTGGAAATGAATTAGTTTGCATACGCGATTTGTATTTGAATGTTGCGAAAATTCATGGCTGTCTTCTCAAGAATAATGATCAAATTAACCGTACTGAAATAACTATCGACTAGCGTTTCCATCCGCCGTTAATGGATTGAAAAATCTCGTATTCACCCGTTTCCCATGTCGTTTCTTATAAAACTAATTCGCTAAGTAGCAGGTACTCTAAAAGAGTGGTGTGGATAATACTTAGAAAATTAATAGACGGAATATATAAGTAAAATTTTGTTTACTCTAAGAGTGCATGTTTTAAGCCGTTCGATGTTAAATTGACGTTAAGTATTTTTTCTCGTTGATTAACATGTGAAAAAATTGAACGGCGCAAAAACGCGACGGAGAATATTGCATGCCGGTAAATTACACCTTGTGACGTGGCACTCTTTCCTCTACGTGCCACCAGGTGATGCTGCGGACGCTTCCAAACAGACGGAGCACTCCGTTAAAGCTTATTAACTAGTATCTAAGGAATATTTATTCAGTTAATTTATTATGATTAACTTTTATTTATTTATTCAAAATTATTTATTTGGTTGACTCTTTTAAAAACAGTAATTCATTTTAATAAGCGAAAAGTGATTTTGGCCCATAGCCGTGCGAACTTCACGCCATGCTTCGCAGTAGCAGAGGACTCCGCGAGCAGGATGGTCTTGACACTATAAATGGCTAATATACTATGTTTAGCCGAGTAGACTTGTCGAACTTTGATAATGTTCGTAGGTTATTATTAATACATGTTTACTAAAGCTGAGGGGCTCTGAAATACAATGGTAAGTTCAGAGGACGAATATTTCCTATGCATCGCAATGTGGACTATAAACCTGTTACGTCAGCAAGATGGCTGCGTGTCCCGCAATTTCTGAGCTTTTTCAAATGAACTTAAAATTAGCATTTAATTCTTTAGTAAACTGGGATTTCTCAATCCAAATCTTTTGCGCAAAATGAATACATTTGGGTGAGGAATTAATCGCAATTTGATGAATTGTTGAATGAAATTGATGAATTCTGTTTTCCTTGATGAAGGAAACTACACTTCCTGATCCGAAACTGGAGTTTGACATGATCTCTAGTAGTTAGTCCTTTTACTTCACTACGGTAAAATATTTGACGCAATGTTAGATGTTTTTCATGAGCCGGGAACATTAGCCTGGACTTTCGACAAGCCGAATAATAGCATAGAGCCATTACGCTGCCCGAGCTTCCTAAACCCTGATAGGATTTCAAGGATGAAGGATTGGAAGTATGGGTAGTAATTCTCATGTACGCCAACGCTCCAAACATTTGCCACACTTTGCATGCATTTTTCTACCTGGTGTTTTGGTGATTGCTGCACTAGATACCGGCAATATATCATATTATGGCTCTCATCGTATGTCTTCAATCTTACTCCTTATGCCCTCCTCCTGACTTCCTGTCAGCTGCTTTTACTTTAGACTTTCTTCTATTTTCTGTAATACCCTCTGTCTGTTTACATATGCAGAGAGATTTATGTTGATGTGTGCTCAACGTATAGGTATATTGTATATCTTCTTAAAATAAATGAAATTCTTGATTAATTTCATGCTGAATGAGATGCAGCATTTCAAGTATGTTCTTAAAGTGGCGCTCTCAACGGAGATAAGCGAAAAATTTAAGTATATCCGTGGTAGATATTGACCGAATCTACTTCAATTTTATCCAGCAACATTTGAAGCTGAGTAATTACACCTCTTAGTTACATGCACGGAGACCTTTACCCCCTGCCACACATCCTTGCAGTTCCTATTAGGCTTTAACTTAGAAGTAGGTGTGGATTCTAAGGCACTCGTTTCACAATTTTTATATTTCTTAACAGCAATGTAGGCTAAAAGATACGTTAAGTCTAGTAATTGATCTTGATCTAGCTTATCCTTTTCAAGTAAGGAATATTTTTTACGATAACACTTAGTTACTTTATTTTCCTTGGGATTTGCCCTTTGACAAAATTAATCTCATAATTGAATCCAATATGATGAAGCTATTGCTCTCGTGCTCATTCGTTCATTTTGTCAATTGGGGAATGTTTTGATTTTCATTATTTTCCTTTATAAAATAATCTCATTTCCAATATTATACCAAAATAAGAAGCCCCTTAGAAAATTTTCTTTGTATTGTTATTGTTTTGCATTTGAATGAGTCTCTGAGCATTTTAGTTTGCGTATTTTAATGGAAATGAAAGATAATGTAATGTGAAAAAATATTTATCACAGTTTTTTACCGTTTATCCCTCGATAACCGTTGAAAGCCTCTTTTTGGTACCACACCAAGATTTATAAAATAATACAATCAGTAATGTGTTCACACAAAGAGTGTGGACACACTACAAGGGGTTATAATTTTTATCGTCTGTATATGAGGGCTATTAAGGAAAAGGTGTGTAGTTATTTCTCAAATTTCCGGAAGAAGTTTCGGGAATGCCGTTTGTTTTTCCTGTTTATGACTAATAACGTCTATATGACGGCAGTAGTTTGAATCGTAGATTTCTGAATCATATTTTTCCAAGCCAGTAGTGCATAATAAGTTCTTATTTTAGGAAATTTCATAGAAATTATGCAGAAAGTACTATACGGTATTGTCAATTCTGAGGACGCATGCACAAAAATGTTATTCACTTTCTGAGTCTGGGTATAAAAATGTGCGCGTACAGATGTGCAAAAAGGATTGTTAAATTTGAAAAGGATAACAGGAAAGAAGGAAGTGAGATAGCCGTTGATGTCTCCGCTTGGAGTTTTTCCGTCGTGGTGTTTCCATCTCACGCTCCTCGGAACAGGTGTTTGTCAGCCCCTACGTGAAGGAGATGTTAAGGGAACTCCCATGGATGCTTATTTTGATGGACGTGCTCCGAATCTCCGGCGTTGCGGCCTGAATACCGTATTAGATTGACACTCGGTGGGAACAGCGCCCGGCCGTGAGACATTCGCGAGAAAAATTGTCAGGTAAAAGCAAAATAGGATCCTGCCCTTTTTTCGGTATTTTTCTTCAATCGGCAGATATATTATCACTTAAGAGGAAGGAAGAAAGTTTACTGAAGAAATGAGTGTGTAAAATGGGTAAAGAGAAGAAATTATGCTATGAAGGGCGTGATTAAGAGGTTATTAATCGGTTGAGGCAGTTGAAAGTTTAAGGAGGAGAGAAATCCGTATGAAACGACGATACAAGTTTTGGTTATAAAGAAGATTCTATGTATAATGTGTAAGATCAGAAAATCCTTCAAACTATTAATATTTAGTGGTAAATATCTTGTCCGATAAAACTCTCCAAACTCCAATCTTTACTTGTCAATCGCACCAAATGAAAATGAAATTATTTTGTCATGGACAATTTGTCGATGTAAATCATATTTCAAGTCTGATGGTAATTTCAGGAAATTATCAAGTAGTTTTCTCCTTGATGGTACCTACCAAGAGATATAAATCTGTTTTTCTTTTAAAAACTCCAGAATATTAGTTTTTATCCACAAATCAACTTATTGCATTTTTTAAAGTGGAAGAGAGAAATATATTATCAAATGGGAGGCAAAGGGAAAAATGTTCCCTTAAAAATGGCTGTGCAATGAACCTCAAAAATCATCTCATGTGATAGTGTAGTATACGGAGATATGTGCCATATGCCAGTAAAACTTAGTTTAGCGCATACAAGCAAAGTATGTTTCTTCCATAAATGGTCGGAATGAATAATCGGAGTAATTGATAATCGTGCCAAAGTCTTGATGCTCAAAACTGTGCGTGTCAACTGTAATAACTTTGACGACGTAGTTCATAATTTTGAGCTATCTGCATTCTGTAATGCATCGAGCATCATCTAAGATTCTTGGGCATTCTTATTAATTTCCGCTTGGTCAACAGGCTCCATCATTTCCCTGCTCACGGCGTCACATAGCCACTAGTGAAGGGTGATATCGTTAACGGCGATTATTTTGATCAGAATCAACGTAATTTTAAATGTTTCTGCCGTTTTTTCCACTCTCATTCATCTGCTTAAACTGCTGATCGTAACATCATTTTTTTCAATTTATGATCCATGTCCTGGTCAAAGCAATCGTTATATACTTAAAAATCAATTATCACTGAATTAAAAATTTTTATAGCGTTGTAGCTTTTGATGCATTCGCAAATGACGTTGCATTCGTCCCTTTTTTCATGGACGAGAGAGCGAGTTAAATGAGAATTTTTAAAAATTTCCCTTATGTAATTGACACAACTGTGGTTTCGAATGGTAGTGCGTCCCAATGTATAATGTGCTTTTGTACCTGTTCCTGTACCTTTGCTTTCATGATGGAACGTATTTATGTACCAGATCTCAGGAAAGAAAGACGAGAAATTTCCATAGTTTAGTTTTTTTAATTTAGATGCTCATTACGCCCTTAAGTATTGCCAATTCTAGCACTAATGATGATTAGTGTTGTAAAATGAATAATATGAACCTACAGGTTAAAATGCGAAAATGTCTTTGCTAATGATATCTCAACGAACCGTACTTATACCCCTCACCTCTCACATGCGCTTAGTTCGTAGTAAAAGGAATGCCTTGACAAATTACCAGAAAATAATGATTTAAGTATGTTATTTAAATCAAATATAATTGATTGATTTGACCTAATTTATGCATTACACTTATATTCCGTATAAATATAGGGGAAAATTGAAAAGCTAACTTCAATTAATACAAAAGATAGGAGTGTAAATGTCATGCTTTTGCATGGAATAACATTTTAAATGTGTCTTCCTTAATTTATATATTGGGTACTAGTACCGCTTTCATACGTTAGGTCATCCTTAAATGCATGGTAATATAGTTTATATGATAATTCCAGGTATGTTTAGTTTATATGATAATTCCAGGTGGATAATCAAGTAAATAGTTTGTGGAATCGCAAATTTCACCTTTGTTTGTTGTGCAGTAGATAGATTACGCGAAGTTTGCTCCGGGCCAATGCTTTGGGCATCTAGCTATTTTTTCAAGGGTCACTAAATTTTGAGGTTAATTTTAGCCAATTACGCTGCATTTCGGCACCTCCATCTTGCGCTCCATCTCCTTCACGAGAGGCAAAAACGCGCGTCGGCATTTTGGCCTAGAACATGCTCCGGCTCTTCCAACGTACGGTCTTCTTCCCGACGTCTTATCAGCGGAGGAGGCGAATTCAAGCCCATTTCCTTACACCGCGCGCAGGGCTGGAGTAAGTGGCGGGTGCATTTACCTGAATCCTGAGAGCTCGGCAGCCAAAGTAGGTCTCGCAAATTCGCCCAAGCTGTGGAAATCTTCCCCCCCCCCCTCCCCGTCCCTTTGATTCGCACCTCCCTCTCTCTCAATCTCGAATGCAACCGAGCGGGAGGACGGTGTGGTAATTGAAGCCCATCCACCCCTTCCGTCAGCTTGTTTTTCTCCGCCAAAATCTTGGGGAAGGTATTTTCCGGAAGGTTGGGATTCTGCCGCGCGCAGGATATCCTATTTTAGCGAATCGATTGCATGGTGACGCCCATCGGAGGATGTTCCCCGTCCAACTATCCTGGAAGATGCAATGCGTTCTAGCAGTTGTTTTGTGACCTCAGCTGTAACGTTTCTGTGGGCTGCTTCAGCATTGATTTGGTCGGCGTTAGACCGTTCTTCCTGCAAGATTTACTGTAGATGGTGCAACTGCGTCGTTCTTTTACTCTTGAGCAGTTCTTCCTGTGTGGACAAGGCTTAATTGGTTTCTTGGCTCAATGGAGTCGTTTACCATATTTTTATCGTGGAATCTGATAGAGTTTTCAAAATAAAAAAAACCCGTATTTTCCCGTTGTTCAATCCGTCAATTAGCTCTCAAGTTATGACCGACGAAAAATGATTTTTTTTAACCCTTTCGGAAAATGGGCGTGCAAAGGACTAGTACGTCATCCACTTCGTCCAATCACAAATGAGACCGCGAAACTCCTTCGCCTTATCGCAATGGGGGACGCACAGCTGACACTGCCAAAGGAAGTGATTGCGACAGGATCTTTGCGGGCAGACCTTCCGCCCCCGCCCTCCTCTACTCTCCTCCCTTTCCCATAAAACAGTCAAGGACGGGAGGTGGATGATATAGTACTAATCCTTAACGCAGCTCGTTCGGTGGACGACACCTTTTGCTTAGTTTAATTGTTGATTTATGAGTGATTGGCTCTGATTAGAAGATTAATATTTTATTCACCGTCAGTCATTTTTTGTTTCCACCTAACGATTTAGTCTACAAAATTGCGATTTCTATTCCAACCCCACATTTGCTCTGGCAAAAAAGCATCATCTACACATTATTTAAATGCTCCTGTGTCGTCATCGAAGATTCCCCATTCGCTATCTCAAGGCGGAAAAAAAATTAATTTGCCATTTGAAACCTAGACTCCACTTATTTCAAATCATTAACTCAAATATAGCTATGATGTGAAAAATATTACCAGATATCCACATGAATTAGAGTAGGTGGTCCTAGATCTGAAATAGCTAGTGCATGTAGAAAAACCATTCGAGTTTAGAAGGTTGTTTTTATGAGATTTAAAAACTTTGCTCACGATTACGGATTATTTAACCTCCTACATTATTTATTTGTGAGACTAGATAATACGTTATTATGTGGTATATTTCTAACCTGCCCCGTGAACGGCGGTGAAATTCACATTAATTGCCATTTGAAAAAGTTTACCTGCACCAGGAATCAAACCGCGGAGCTTGGTTTCCCGGCCATTGCGCAGACCACTTCGCTATCCAGGATCGGTATTTCACATGGAAATTTTACCGAGGTTCACGGGAAACGCAGGGGAAAATTGTCATGTGAATGGGGTCGTTTACCATATTTTTTTTATTGCCGAATCTGATAGAGTTTGTAAAATAAAAGGACCTGTATTTTTCCGTTTTCTGATCCGACAATTATTTCCGGAGTTATAAGCGGCGAAAAACTGATGTTTTTAACCCTTTTGGAAAAGTGGGCGTGGTGCAACCTCTGACGTATACCGACTTCCTCCAACTACAACTGAGCCCGCGAAACTACTTCGCCTTATCGCAAAGGGGGAGACACAGGTGGCTCTCCCAATGGGAGTGATTTCGACAGCATCTGTGCGAGCAGACCTTCCGAGAACCCCCCTCCACTCCCTTCCCCCTCCCCTGAAAGCAGTCAAGGACGGGAGGAAAATGACGTCATTGTTATCACAGAAGCTTTTTCGGTGGGCGTCACCTTTTGCTTATTTTAATTTTTGATTTATGAGTGAATGGTTGTGGTTAGAAGATTAATTTTTTCACTAAAATTCGTTTTTCGTTTCCATCTAACGATTTCGTGTACAAAATTGCGATTTCGGTTCCAAGTAAACGTCCCCATTATTGATCCTGGATAGCGTAGTGGGTTGCACAGTGGCCCGGAAAGTCATTGATTCGTGGTTCGATTCCCGATCCAGGTGGATTTTTTCACACGGCAATTTATGTATAATAAATTATTATTTCGGTTAGGACCATTATTTAAACTTTTTTAAAACTATATTCCACTTAACATATTTCCTGATTAGGATGAGAATGAAATTTATCAAGACATGACCAGGTTTTCCTGACAGGAAAGGTATTTTTCCATCCGCAGCAAAATATATATATATTTTTTTCATTTTTTTTACACTTGATCTGAAGATTATTGTGCGATGCCCAACCATATTATATGAATTTTATCTTGGGTATTTTATTCTGTGTGTTTTTGAGGCCATTTTACGTAGTTAAAGGCTGTTGTGACTAATTTTTAAAAGAATAATATTCGGTCATGTTAAATTTTACTTAGGACAAGTAAACCGGAAGTCATTACTAGTCATGGGATCAAAAAATCATCTAAGAAATATGTTATGTCGAAAAATTAAGCAGCATGACGTAGAGAATGTAAATGAATAATTTTAAATCATGGGAAATATGAAGTGGGCTTGGTAAACTGTCTTACCCCTTCGGAAGGCAGATACATGGTAAGATGCATTATCCGTAAGATTACGAGTGTAAGGTTTAAAGGAAGGTTTATAAGATGTTAAAGAGGGTTTGGAATAAAGAGCGTTTCTTTTGATTTTGCATGGGATCGTTTCAAAAGGATGTGGTCGAATACGATGGTGGAATTTCTATCGAGCGATACAAAGGTGGAAAATAAAAACAATAGGGTTCTGAAATGGGGAGTGGTGGGTTGGTTTTTAAATAATCCTGGCC
Organism: Platycnemis pennipes; assembly: GCA_933228895.1. Classification (NCBI taxonomy): domain Eukaryota; kingdom Metazoa; phylum Arthropoda; class Insecta; order Odonata; family Platycnemididae; genus Platycnemis; species Platycnemis pennipes. The sequence goes on along the minus strand of OW121854.1, from coordinate 94,412,740 downwards.
GATGTTCTCCAAAATACTCAAACGCCTGAATGCACAGCGCAGGCAGGAGGGTATATCCTGCTTTGATTCGGTTCTGTTGGCTGAAAAATGCATACGCTTTGTTAGCCTCCACCCTTGATCCGTATCGCCGCAGCGTTTGATTCCACTTTGACGCCTCCACACTGTTACATTCAGTCCCTTTCCCAACCCCTCGTGTTCCAGTGGCATCTATAACCGGCCCTGCCAGTAAAGTCGGGGTGCCGATGAAAAAAAAGTCCTCCATCCCTTCCTTCTCCACTTATCGATCCCCCACTTTTGGATGGAGAGAGAGAGAGACCGATCGAAAGTCATGTAGAGATGACACTTCCTTGACCGGTATTTCCCGCGATATGTGGTCCCCTTCTCTCGAATTGGCAACCAGTGATTGTAGACAAGACGCAATTTAATTTTCCGCGCAGATTCACGTTGGTGTGGCCGAAGTGAACCGCAAATGCTTCTCTACGTCCTTGTGTTCAATTACGATATTTGGTCATACAGGTAATTCACACCTGTAATTACCATTTTAAATCAGAACGTGTTTCCGTATTCACAAAGTATACCCTGTTAATTACTTAATTATTATTGATTCTAAAATAAGGTCGTTCCGTCTTCTCATCGGACCTGTAAATTGCCCTTTCTCTTCTAAGATTGTCAGGGTGTATTTAGAAAGGAAGATTCTTGAGAAATTTGATATGATATTCTGGTGAAGGATGCGACGAACCGAAAGTGGGAAAAATTTCAAAATATTGGGGGTGGGGGTACATGACTACATGATTCTGTATGAAGGGAATACCTATGTTTAAGATAGAACGAAAAGGTGTACTTGGATTGACCAGGTTATAACCAGATTGACCAGAGGGCTTACGTACCAGGGCTACGTATGCCCTCTATGAGAGAGAATAGGCTATTATAAGGGTGCTATTTAACGCATTAAATTTACTATAGTGACGTTCCCTAGGCTGAGGTGAAAAGGTAGAAAGTAATCAAAGCTCAATAATGAAATTAAATGAATAAAGTAGTGACTAAATTTGTCGAAGCGTCTGCCTGGAATATTTTCCTTGTGGGAAAATTACTTATCAGTAATGTATCCATTTTCACGGTTTCACAGTGAGTAAACATATTTTCCATTGATTGTTCTTGAAGATACATTCGCTTTTACTTGGATATTATGCTTATTGTTATATTATAATGTATTTATAAATATTTTTTTCTATTTCTTCTCTTTCTATTCACTACCTTTGTTGGCTCTCCTAGAAAAATTTCGCCAAAATTCCCGTTAGCACCTTCAGGTCGAAGTCTTGAAATGGTCATGGCAACCTCCGCGAAAACCTGAGAACCAATATGCACTAATAGTTACTGAATAATTAGCCTCTGAGATAATCTGGTGTAGTAATCGTCGAAGGAAAATTGAATGGAAAGAATGATGATATGAGGCGTAAAATCATGTATTCAGAGAAAGTATTGAATGATTAAAAAGAGAGAAATATGTAGATATGAAGAGGGTTCGAACGAACTGAGTGGAGAAGTGCGTCAAACCAGGCTTAGGTTTGATAGCTTGCGTTAAGGTTGATTGATAAAATGGGATACATAGTATTCTGCTTCGTGGTTTGCTGCATTTAATCAAAATGATGGATGGTGATCAATATTAGCTGTAAACTGGTTCACATTTTGCATTCTTGAATTCATACATTCAATCCGTGTTTTTCCTAGTTATTGGTTAGTAGCCACGTGATGAGTACATTAGTCATCGGCCCCTTCCCTTTTTAAAAATTCGATATTTAAATTTTTTGTGCGTTTTACGATGCGCAGACATAGATGAACTGCATTGGTCATAAATGCATTGATTTCCAAATCCGACCGAATAGTTTTAATGCGTTTTATTGTTCGTGGATTTTCCGATTTATTCTGAGAATGGGAGCCTCGAGATTGCATGCGACATGCTACTGCCATGAATATTTATGACCGTATATAAAGGCCGGTGGTTGGTTCTTCCATAAAAAAATGAGAGGAAATTTTATTTTCCACGCCGCTTTACATTTTTAAATCCAAATGTCTCGGTCGTGATTTGATTTTTTTTGTGAAATGGGTTTGTGGTTCATGCACTGCCCTTTAATTCGCTGAAATCTAGAGGTTTAAATCGTGAGTTTTATTCTCCTCGCGTTTGATTCCGTTAATGACCTCTTTTGCATTCTTAGCTCGTAATTTTTTCTGATTAAATCGTAAAATTCCAAAATAATTCGGGTTGATTTAATTGGCACCAGTGACATATATCACGACCAATAAGGTTCTTAAAAATTCTTGTGGCAGGGATGGGGTTGGTGTAATGTTTTTAGTACCTTCCTCTCACCTTTGGGGCCTATCGCCTTTAGAGTCGAATCCCGTGGCAAATGACAAATATTTTTCAATGGTACACCAGACCCTACTTGCATCCTGCCTAGACTGCTCTTCGAGTTCAGTACTTCGTCCGTCGTGAGGGACGTTAAAACTCTGAACCCCTCGGTTCCTTTCGTATAGAGCTGACGAATGCCATCGTTGCTTTTCTCTCCACCTTACGGCTTACCCTAACATCGCCGTCCTTCTTCCTTTTCTCTCGGTCTGCATTGTCCTTAAGTGTGGGTGCAGACTTGAAACCACAGAGGAGAATATTCTTGAATCTTTGGGCCCGTGTATACCTACTAATAAGAGAGGGAAAGGGAGTTGATATTTGGAAAGTTAGTCTCCCTGTATTTATTAATGATCACGAAAAATTCGCACATGAAACTGATCTATGTTGTTTGCCTTTATGGTTGCCTACTTTTCGGTTGAACAATGTAGTTTTTCGATTATACCACAAATTTTTCAATAAAGGATGATTTCTATTTTCACTCTATCGTTACTGTATTGTTATCTCCTTCATAGTTCATCGCATATTCGTATTATTAATTTTGCATTGTTGAGGAATAATACTCTTAGATAATCTTATAAATACTGCTAGCAATAGTGAATATTTATTTTTTATAAACTACTCTGGAATCCATGAATTAGCCGTTTAAGTATCAGGCCTACTTTTGTGTCACTATGCGATATGTTAATCTCACTTTCTGTAATATGGGATTAGTATATGTAATGTAGCAGGTATAGCTATGCATGAATAATGATCAGAGGGTGGATATTTCCGAGGAAAATATTTAGGTATGCCTTATTAAACCTATGCTACCCCAGACGCCCCAGACACAAGGGCACCCTACATAAAAATTTAATCACCTTGGGTCAGATCTCTTTCTTAACAAAATTTCGATGATAATGTGGAGTATCGTGGTACATTGTGAAACCTTGTAGATCTTGGTCATGATTTTAATCTGATTTTCTGCGTTATTTTAAATATGCTAACGATTAGTTAATAAAGAAAAGAAGTAATTACAAAGTGAACATAGTACCTACACTTCACAACCTTGGTCTTACGAAGTACGATTCACCAAAGAATGGTGTTCGTTACCTCCCGAGATCTCAAGGAAGTGTATGAAAATACTACAACTTTCTTAGTAGCTGTGGGACGGAATTGAGGAAGCCTTATTCGACTCTCCTTTGGCATAGAATTTTAAAATAGTAATGAATGATTTAGGAATATATGGAGAACATCTATATTTACGTAATATCCTTCTAGCCACCGGGAGGGCGTGTGGCAGGAAGTGAGAGATACCTATATATACACTAAAGCATATCTGATACATAGATTTCCCGCGTCCGTGCAGAAACGGAACACCAGAGCCATACATTTATAATGCCTCCACCATTCATGAGAAATATGTATCAATGGAAAATAGTAATAAGAACGAGTAAGAAATTAGAATCGTGGAAGTCCATGCTTCATTTTCCTATTTTTATTTATCTCAGAATACTTAATTTGGTGTCATCACCTTTTTCCCAAATAGTTATTTAATCCTGGGTTGAGGTAATATGAATATCGTGCATAATCATTGCAAGGTTAAGTGTGAAATTACTTTTTAAATTATGCGCCGTTCAAGAAGAGCAAGTTACTGTGGGTGATGGAAGAAATTGTGCAGAGGCGAAAGGTGAATGAGGGAAATTTAGAAAGGAAATGTACTCTTTGGAAGCTGCGATTCACGGAAGAATGTTGTGTCAGAAGAGAGTAAATAAAACCTAATTGATATTTTGGTCAATATGGTGGGAAATAATTAGTTTAAGAGTAATATATCATGAAAAAATTTTACAGGAAGGGCGGCGCGATGAATAGTACATCAGGCGGAAGCATTGAAGAACCTTCTATTGCTGGTAGACATTGATGAGGATGATAAGTCAAGAAATTTTAGTTTCAAACTTTTTTATTTTTAGATCTGCGTGGCTCATATATGGGCGAGGTTCAATGCATCTGAAGGATTAGGCTGATTAAAGCTAGAATGCCATCTATGTTCTACCACTATCTCTAGAAATTCAAGTCCTATTGTAATTAAAGTACGGCCGCGGGGATAGCAGGTGTGTTCATGAGAGCCAAAATTACATTCCAACTCCACAAATCGTTCCTTTTTTCTTGGAATTAATTAAAACCCGAGGCCCCCTTAAAATGTTCTTTTCATCTCCCTGGCCCACAATCGCCTCTCTTGGATTCAATCGCCGGAGTCCCAATTTCCTTCCAATTCCGCTCGTGGTTATATATATATATTTTTTTTCCTCCCTCTCACGCCAGCCTTTACGTCTCTTCCGCTCCATTCAATCCTCATAATATCTTTTTAGTGCCGACCGCAGCATTCGAACCATTGGAGTTTCCTTGGTGTGTCCTCACCCCACCGCCACAGCCGCAACCCCGAAGCATTCACATTTATGGCGTCTTCCCTTCGGTCAATTCTTTTTCCCTTCTCGGAGCTTTCATTCTCCCAGAGCCTCGCCATATTTCCCGCCCCCTCCTTTTATGTTTTTCCGACCGATTTGACCGCCATTCTGTCCAAGTTGCCGAATCCACCACCATTTCTATTTCTTCCCCACCATTCTCCTCACCGTTAGAGTCAATCTCATTTGACTCTAGGCTCATCAACAATCTGGTTCGTTCCATCCTCACTTATTTTTTCTCTTTATTATATTGCCTATGACTCTTTATGTTACCTCTCACGCCATGTTTTCCAGCGAACTTAGGTGCCTGTGAGTGGTTTAGACCTCTTCATACGTCAGTCTCCCTCTTTTTACTATCACATTTAACTTTCCTACCGTTTCCAACTTAGCTCACAACCATATTAATAACGCTCTGAAATAACCCATGAGAGGAGATGTACTCTTCACGAATTATGCATTTTACCTGAATAATTTTCATTCAAAAACTAAGTAAATAGTTTTAAAGAAATTAAACTCCAAATTTAGGTGACATTGGTCAAATTACTTCCAAATTATTGTTGAGTTTCTGAGTAAGAATAAAGTTCATCTGTAAGGGATTGGATCGATGAGGAGGATTTTATTTGAATGGGTAACGAGTTCCAAAACTTTGAGGCAGTGAAATGGGAGTGAAATAAAAGGTTTTTACGGATTTCAGGGATGTGAAGACGGCTAGGATCAGATCGGGTGACCGGCTAGGATCAGACCCTAGGACTAATTCCCTTTGAAAACATTAGTCCTGGGGTGAAGCCATCCTTTGCTATTCTTCTACTCACTTTTCCCTAGCCTCCAGTCTCAATGAAAGTGATGAACAACGTGATGACTGCTTCCAGTGTTTCTTCAACTGAATCTTGTTGATTGGATACCACAATTCCAGCATTTAACTATATTTTTATTAGATTTTCAGTGCACAGAAACTAGGCGTTTATTTTTCAGCTCTACTTTACCTTCCGCGAGCTTGTAATTTAAATCGATTGTGTATTAATATTCAATCCCCGCCGGCATCAATACTAGACTCTAATTTGGAAAAATGTACTAGTTTACATGCACTCTCTTCCCTAAAAAAATAAGCCTGGGCTTTAAAAAATAAGTGCTTTATTAAAGATGGGATACATAATTTAGTACTTATAATGAATATCAAAAATATAATTTGTTGTTGCCTATTCTCTTTTGTAAGATTATTTCTTTCATTTGAATAGAGAAAATGATCATGACAAAAAAAGCCTGAAAACTATTTTCACCTAGCTGAAACTTCATGCTGATGTAATTTATTCTGCTTGCACGGTAGTTATACCATTTTGACCAGTGGCATTTTGTTCGATATATTTCACACCAATACTTCAGAATGTATTCTGTTTCACCATTTTACTGTTTTATGATGTTTTGCAGATAATTAATTATAGGTCGGATTACCAGCTGAAGTTATTGATTTATTAAGTTTTGTAGTGTCAATTTTTCTCCATTACTTACTTAACCAGCGTTAATTTTGACTGGCATCAGAAGTTGAAAAACCTGATTACCTAATTTTCAGGGTCATTTTGGGACATAACAATATCTTACGGAAAGTCATCTTGACAGTATTTATTTAGAAGGTTATTAGGGTGGTTATATCACTTTCCCTAATAAATTATTTCCAAGCCTTGTTTTATGCTTTCAATTATTTTCCATAACATTCTATTATCCTTATATTAATCCATTCAACAACGCAATCTCCATTAAATTAGTGGGGCGGACCAGAAAGACGGCTATATGTTGTTCTTTTGTAGGAACCCTTGCCGAATTAAGCCAGTGTGAGTTAATAAGTGTGTACATTGGCTTCCGCTGCAAATAGTCTCCTAATGAGATACATGACGTAACGAGATGCCATCATGTCATCGTCCCGATTTATTGCCTTGAGCAACACATCGTCGCAGTGATTGAGTAACAGCATCACCAATCACGACGGCATTTTGACGATGAAATTCAAAATACACGTCTCATGTCGCAGTCACTAATGAGTCACATTTGTACCAGTCGCGTCGCCTACGTTGAATACAGCATTCATCACTCTATAAATGCTAATAATTTACTTTTTTATCGCTTGGCTGAAGTGAATTTATTCGGAAATGAATTCATTTGGAAAATTATTTTCCCATAATATTTTGTTACTTTCTCTCGCTATAAATAGCCGATTTTAAATTAAAATCCCCTTAATGGTAGTTGATAATAAGAAATATTGGTGACCTATCCATGTGTAATAAATTTTTTGAATCGTCGCTTCAATGAATCGCTGTTCATTTGAGGGTGAGTGAAGTGTAGTGAAATAAATTTTACTCTCTTTTGTCTCGTTTTTTCCTATCTGTTTGGGCCGAAAAAAATATTTCCTTTACATTCACCTCTATTGTGCCACTATTGACTGAAGACTATCTCGATTGCCTTTAAGAAAAATGCTACTGAGAGTAAATTTAGGATATTTTAATAATATTTCTCGTGGGCCTTAGATATTGCTGTTAACTTGCATTCTTATTGTTATGATTCTCATATCAATATCAGCGCTACGTTTGTGGTTCATCCCATAGTGATGCAATACTTTAAAATATTAGTTTCTTGAATACGGTGAAACCAATTTGATTCAAATAGCATGAATAAAACTCTTGAAACTTTTTTCGTCAACTAATATGAATTTTTCATATTTGGATATGTTACGCCAGAGTAAATACCTCTTCCGTAAGTAATTGAAAACATTGTAGCCATTGCAATGCACCGTAAGATTGCAGCATTCAACCCTTCCTCATTTCTTAAACTTTACTCCACGGTTAAGTTTGGCTTTGCGAAGAAGTAAATTACTTCCGCGGTGCATTTCCGTAATATGGGTGACCTCGATTTTTCAATAATTCTCCGAACTTTTCACGTGCTCATAAAAGCTTTTCCATGTTCCCTGATCCCTCGAGTGAACGGGGAAGCATTTCTCATTTTAAACGCTCCCGTAAGTTTCGATGAATTTTATTATGATTTTTACCGAGAAGTTCCAGGTTCTCCTTAACTTCTCGTTCGAGGCCAGTGTGATAGGCTAGGATCGCATTCACTCACCGCCTTCCGCAGTTTATGACGTTCAATGGTCCTTAAAAATGATCTTTTCATTCAGGTAATCAGCTTTGAACTCCAAGTAGCTGGAATAAAAATTGCTTAATTTTGTTAGGTCGTTCTCGAAGTTTGAATCATAAAATGTTTCTGCGCGTTTGGGTCTTCGAAAAAGGTTACATATTTCTTTAAAACCATCTTAGCTTTGGAAATCAAAGCCATTATGTTGTACCGGAAATAAATTATTCATATATCGCTTTTACGCAATCTATCTATCTTAATGGTTGTCTAAGGTGTTCGTCAGGAAGTGGAAGACATGATGAACATGTTATTCTAATCAAGCAATAGTGAAGAAATTGATTCAAATAATGACGTTAAAATATTTTTCGCTCCAACTAATTATGGTTGACTGGACCATAATCACAAAATTATAGAAATTGATTGCCGAACTGACATATTCGACTTGTCCTTCTTCCCTCGTACATTTAGGGATATGTGCAGCTGTAATGCGAGCTAACAGCGTAAATACGAGTGTATCAATGCATAGGAAGTTGCTGGGTGGTATTTAAGCTAACACAACTAACAGCATGTCTTAGTTAGAATGCATGCTTTGATATTTTTATCTTTTATAAATTTTGAAGTATAGACTAGTAGGTATATTACTACTAATCCTTTTTTATGCATGATATTAAATGCATGTTTTGTGTGAATTCACCCCCTGCCACACACCTTTATGGTGGCTTGAAGAGTATTATGCAGATGCATCTGAATGAATCACTAGCTAGTTTTGAATCAAGTCAATGGAAAATGTTCGACATAACAGATAACGGCATTTTCATTATTATATAGGTAAGTACTATAAATTGAACACAATTTTCCAATGGGTAGAAAGAGTAATGCCTCCAACGAATACATCTAACTCTCCTGAAATTCTACCAGCAAACGTTTATTCTGATTGGTGAGGGTATTGTTCACCAATGAGAAGTTGTAAGTAAAGCCATTAGTGCATAAATTTCTCACTCAGTATCGAGGCCAGTTTTTAGTGTATGCCTGTATCTTTTCGTTTTGCCACCTAGGGTTTCACGAAAAACAGACTTTCCCAAATGCACCCAGAAAATCGTGCAATTATAACTTAAATGGAACCCGAAACAGGAGATTTTTGCTGCTATGTGAAGTCAAGAGTCCGACTGGGTTGGCTAAGGTGGTAACTTACCGACCTGGCAATCCAAAGATCGTGGATTTGAATCCTGTCTGGACCATGGGTGGTGTAATTTTCTTTAGAGTTGATTTACACTACACAGAGCGGTTATAATATATGGACCAACCATCAACCTAATTAATCATTATCCAGGTCTATAAAGCTTCGACTTGGTATCCAAAAGATACGGGTGCAAAGCTAACTTCGAGCATTGATTTTTTAAGTCATATAAATATGTTTGCGATTAAATTACGTGGTGCAGTATAAACTTATCAGTCGGAGCACATCAACGCCTTATTCTGGTATTACTAAATTATTAGAAGGCTAACTGTTAGTTTTCTACTTAAATTTAGTATTTTTCTAAAGTCTGGATTACTAGTTTTTACCTATTCAGATATTGATCATCATCTAGAATCTACAATACTAACAATAAGATATGGCGCAGCACTCTACTCGATTCTCCTTTTAAGTAACCTCTATATATTTTTATGCATATCCACTCTTTCAAATCTTTGACAACTTGTTACATATATCTTTATCGAGGCGTTCTTTTTCCATTCCTTCATTCAGTTTTTCCTCACTGTCTCCATCAGGCTACCAGGCATCAAGATGTGGCTTGTTTAATCGTCACATCCGCCTTTAAAAATTTTCATATTTATTTATAGAGGCGAACCACTGAAGATCTTTCCATGTCAGAATACTGTTTAGACTACCATTTGAATAAAACTCTCTTCTCTTTTGCAATGGCGCCTTTATTCCCGTAGTGAGAGATAACCACATCTTTATAATACCACGCAAGTCACCATAAATGTGTGTGGCAGGGGGTGAATATCCACCAAACATGCACTTTCTATCGTGGTTTAAGAGTAATATTTCAAGTCTGCCGCGTGAACGGCGGTGAAATTCACATGCATTGCCATGAGAAAAATTTTCACCAGGACCGGGATTCGTACCACGGACCTTTGGCTTTCCGGGCCACTGCGCAGACCACTACGCTACCCAGGATCCCTAATTCCCATGGCAATTTTACCGAGGTTCATGGTACTAGATTTTGAGCCCTCGCGGTCCAGCCTGCCGCGTGAACGGCGGTGAAATTCACATGAATTGCCATGAGAAAAAATTGTTGTTTTTGGGCTTGAAATATCCTACATTTACCGCCTAGCGCGGCTTTACCTCTGGATGGGGTTAACCATTAGTCGTGGCTTCTTTGAAGCCCTTTCTCCCTTGCGTTGCCATCCTTGATGGACCGCGAGGGCTCAAGATCTAATACCTTGAACCTCGGTAAAAATGCCATGGGAATTAAGGATCCTGGGTAGCGAAGTGGTCTGCGCAGTGGTCCGGAAAGCCAAAGGTCCGTGGTACGATTCCCAGACCAGGGGGGTTATTTTGTAATCTCACCTTTTTAATGACTCTTTGCGGGAAAGCGGGAGATCCGTTTCGCTCTCTTAATGATCGGCTCACGAACGGTTCGTGAATTGTTGAAGCTTCTGTCGTTGAATAAATAAACGAGTGCCTGACAACGGCGACCGCTTTCTTCAAAAATAGAGGTATACGGTGAAGGTGAGTGAAAAATTGTTTGTCCATATCATTTTAATTATTCGGATGGCCTGTCAAGATAATTCATGTCCGATAATTTCCTTTATACCAATATTGGAATTTGCATTTGTTTCTCGCTACATATTCCGTTAATAGTGTTTCATCATTTTTCATTTTCTCAATAGGGTTTCATTCAAGAAATCATTTGTTGATAATATACAATTCGTGATTTAAGAAAGTTTAAGTTCTTCACGTTGTGCAAATTCCAAAAATACAATTAAAAATCGATTGTATATTTCCCGCTCTTGCTTTTTTTCCAACTCAAGCTTCAAGTGGAAACGATGGTGGCTCCATGCCACGTTATTTATGTAGATGAGACGGGAACTAATGGCAGGCGGAGATAATGAAACGGATCAAGAGTCGAAAGATACGGATCAGAGCGGATGAATCGTCTAAAAGACCAGCAAATGACCAGCAGTTCACCGCTTGAGATCCGTAGATGGTCACGCCGCCTGGGTGGCGGAGTTTAACTACGAAAAAGTGACATTGTATGACGTATTCTCACTAAAGTGAGATTACAAAATAACCCCCCAGGTGAATTTTTTCTCATGGCAATTCATGTGGATTAGTAACTACATTCTAGTCGAAGTATAAAAATTCAAAACAGGTTTTAAGAAGATTAGGATTATCTTACAGTCATTATTCCAACACTCAACTACCTAGGTTTTCTATTGATACATTTGTATATGAAGGTACTATTAAATATATTCACAACTATTGTACTAGCAGGCATGGTCGTGCTCGTTATGAGGAATTGCAGCATTCCCCATCCCATTCACTTGGGGTCGTTTACCATATTTTTTTATTGCCGAATCTGATAGAGTTTGTAAAATAAAAGGACCCGTATTTTTCCGTTTTCTGATCCGACAATTATTTCCCGAGTTATAAGCGGCGAAAAACTGATGTTGGTTGGTTGGTTATTTAGGGGAGGCGACCGACAGCTGAGGTCATTTGCGCCATATAGGATAGGTGGATAATTGGGTAATGGTAGGAATTTTCAGGGAACGGAGGAAGGGTGGAGAGAAACCCGGCGTCGGCATTAGCCTACTCTTAACGAAAGGCGCCAAGGGGACCACGGCTTAACGTCCCATCCGACGGACGGAGTACTGAACTTGAAATGCCCTCCACTAGACACTCAAGTGGGGACCGGTTTTCCACTGAAAAATCCGCCACTGCCGGGAATCGAACCCGGGCCCTCGGGATGGGAGGCCAGTACTCTAGCCACCACACCAACCCGATCCCCAAAACTGATGTTTTTAACCCTTTCGGAAAAGTGGGTGTGGTGCAACCTCTGACGTATATCTACTTCGTCCAATCACAACTGAGCCCGCGAAGCTACTTCGCCCTATCGCAAAGGTGGGGACACAGCTGACTTGGCCAATGGGAGCGATTTCGACAGCATCTGTGCGAGCAGACCTTCCGAGAACCCCCCTCCTCTCCCTTCCCCCTCCCCTGAAAGCAGTCAAGGACGGGAGGAAAATGACGTCAATGTTATCACAGTGGCATTTTCGGTGGGCGTCACCTTTTGCTTATTTTAATTTTTGATTTATGAGTGAATGGTTGTGGTTAAAAGATTAATTTTTTCACTAAAATTCGTTTTTCGTTTCCATCTAACGATTTCGTGTATAAAATTGCGATTTCGGTTCCGAGTAAACGCCCCCATTCCTTGTACCTCAATTCATTCCGTATGTTATTTTTCTCCAGTTCGTTAAGAAATGAGACCCTAATCTTAACGTTTTCACCTCGGAAGATCAATTTGCTCGGTCGATGTGGGGGATAGCTAGGGAGAGCCAGAGTGAAGAAATGGGCCGGAATTTGCGGTGACAAGTGGAGCAATCCCGTTTGCCTCCGTTGAAGAAATCCCTCCCTTTCCAGTCATTTCCTAACGTCCCCTCTCGTTATCATTCCCGATGCCACTTTTCGTTCAATCCCGGAATAAGAAAAAAAAAACCCTCGCGAAAGCCTATTCCAGTCCCTGGCTCCCACTCTTTTCCTTCTCGGAGGGTGGGAAGATTCTGATGGAAGCACACCTCTTTAATCTCCAATCTTTATTTTATTCCTTCACTTTCCCGGTTGCCATGCCAACGGGGGTCCGCCCCCTTCCCGTCGGTAAAAAAATGCCTTTCCTCTCCTCCCTTTCCAACACACCCCGGAAAGACCGATCCCATCTGGGCTTTCGTCCGCTGGCCTTATCCCAGTTCTCTTTCGTTCCGGAGGCCTCTTATTCATTCTCGCACCCTGAATATAGCCTTCCCAAAACCCTCTTGACTCCTCCGTATCCTCCCTTTTTTCTTTTATCCTCCGGTTTTCCCCCAGGTTTTCCACTCGTTTTTATTTTTGCTTTCGGCGTGTGTTGTCCTTCCTCCCTTTTCTCACCGCTTGACCATATACCTCCATTTCATTCCCAGTCAGCTACCCATGAGGTTGGCGTTGGGGTAGGTCCGTAGTCAGACCGGTGATGTTGGCCCTGTCGTCGGGGGAGGATTTAACCCTCCACCCCTCCCCTGCTTGCCTTGTGGGAATCCATGCGATGACCTTGTGGAACAGGTCAACGTCCCGTTCTTCTACTCGTAGCTCAAGGATAGACGTCGGCATAAAGCATTTTTCGACCTATTTTTCTATCGTAAATTGCACAATATGGCTCGGATCTATGCTAGGACTGGTTTTCTGGGTAGTGATAGAATTTGGATTGTCCTTTTATTATTTATTTCGCCAATTGTTTAGGTTACATTGCACCGTCTAAGCTTTTTTTTTAAGCTCAACTGAAGATCAAAGGAAAACTCTTTTTCGCCTCCCTTGCTGGTCCCCAGGCCACAGATTTGCGGGCCTGGAAATATACATCTGTATGATATCCCGCAAGCCTCCGCAAGGTTACGTGGCAGGGATGATCCATCAACTGGCATGTAATATCAGTCAGAGAGGACGCTTACTACCATAGAGGCATGTAAAACTTAATGCTAGCGTTTTTAACACTAACACTACAACAAGCATAGTAGTATTGCATGAAGCATGTTTTAGCATTACCAACCCTGGCATGCTAAGGAAATGCAGGTAAATATATTTAGAGAAAGCCCTGCTAACCAGTAATCCCTTCATTACTTTGTAGATACCTACTAACCATCTAATTGCACATGACCCTTATATCTATCATCATTCCATGAAGTGGTAGCATTGTACCACATAGTTGCGCGTGAGTAAGCGTGTATGGTTATCTTTCACCCCCTGCCACACACCATCGCGGTGGTTCACAGGGCACTGCATAGAAATATATGTAAATATTTGAAGAATAAGAGGAAGTTTGAAAGTCCAAATATGCAATGTATTTTCTCTTATATGAATGTATCCTTGGCGTTATTCCCATTAGGGGTAAGATATTTTTTCAAGTACCTACGGCAGAAAAAAATTTCCACTTCCCGTTTCCTGACGCATTTATTCCTCCCTTGACTTAACTGTCATCTTTTCCCTCTCATTTTAAAAATTTCGCATCAAATCTCGTGTGGTCACAATTTTGCCTCATCCTGGTGCCCACTATATTTTCGTCAATGAGGTGGGGTAGCGTATTCTTTTGTTCACCGATATTGCTTCCGTTTGCTGCTTCCTTTTTCTTCATGCGTAATTCGTACCGCACGTAATATGTGCCCTTATTTCGGCTTTCAAATCTCTCTATGCTTATTTTTCTTAATCCCTCACAAGCTCTCGCCTAAGATACATGCAATCAGCAGCATTCTCAACAATGCTCTCCTATCCCCATAAACATTGTGTCCGTTCTATTTGCGATGCAGATATTCTACAACCCACAATTCTTGTATGCAGTTAATTCCATTCTTTCCGTAACTGATGATATCTTTTACTATTTTAATATTACTACTCTAATATTTTAATGAATGAATGAATGAATGAAATATTTATTAATGCTCTGGGGTAACCCATAAGAGCAAATACATTATAACAAAAATGCACATTCTGCTCAAATAAACACAATTCAGAATTACACATACATAATTAACATAATAAATACAGAAATTAGACCAGTTAAACGCCAAAATATATTAATGAACGAAATTGACACAATTTAATGTCGATTATTTAAATAGAAATACAATTTCATTTTGAAGGATTGGAGGGAGGAGGAGGATTTAATGTGGAGGGGCAGCGAGTTCCAAAATCTGGAAGCCGTTATAAGGAAGGAATTAAGGTAGAGGTTGGTACGAGCATATGGAATGTGAAAAAGGCTAAGGTCGGTGCGAGTTATTCTTTGAGAAACACATGACCTAGGAGTGAAGAGGTTAAGTAGGTACTCAGGATTTCGATTGCGGAAGAGGGAGAAGAGGAAAGACCCCATCAAGTATTTCCTTCGGGAATCAAGTGGTAGCCAATTCAGCTCAGCTGCGTACTTAGATACATGATCATCTCTGCGTAGGTCGAATATAAATCTAATACAACTGTTAAGTAATCGCTGAAGATGCATATTTAGAGTATTTGTTAAATCACTATAGACTAATATACAGTAATCCATAATTGGAAATATAAGTGAAGTTACAAGCATAACTCTGGTAGAAAAAGGAAGATTTTTCTTATGCAACTTGAGTAAATAGAGAGTCTTATTACCTTTATTACATATTTCAAGAACATGCTGATCCCAGGACAAGGTTGATGATAGAGTAAGTCCCAGGTAACGAACAGTCTTTTTGATTTGAACAGTAGTCGAACTAACACGCAAAGGTGGAAGGCGATCATAAACAATACTGTTTAAAAGTCTAATATTACCAAAAATGATTGCTTGCGTTTTGATTGGGTTTAACTGAAGGCAGTTGATTTTGGCCCACTCGCCGATAGAACAAATATCACAGTTAATTTCATCGATGTAATGTGGGAGTTCATCAAGAGGGGAATGAATGTAAATTTGTAAGTCATCCGCATAAAGCATATACTTAGAATATTTAATACTTTTTGGCAAGTCAAGGGTGTACAATGTAAACAGAAGAGGTCCGAGGACAGAGCCTTGTGGGACACCGCATGAGACCGGAAGCCAAGAGGATAACTCGTCTCCGGGGCCCTTTACAGCTTGAGTTCTCCCGGTCAAATATGAATTAAACCAATTTAAGGCGGAGCTGGAAAGATTCAGGGATTTCAGTTTGCGTAAGAGTAATGTATGATTGACACGATTAAAGGCCTTACTAAAATCGAATAAAACCATTATTGTTACCAATTTTTTATCAGTGGCTAGACGAATATCATTTGTAACCTTAATAAGGGCAGTCTGGGTACTGAATCCCTTACGGAAACCCGATTGGAAAGGATCAAGTTTACCAGATGATATAAGGAAATCAGTAAGTTGAGAGTGAACAATCCTTTCCAATACTTTCGATAGAGCACTGAGAATAGAAATAGGTCTGAAGTCAGAAGAAGTAACAGGTTTCTTTACCTTTTGAAGGGGAATAATAATTCCTTTTTTCCATGCAACTGGAAATTGACCATGTGACAAAGAATAATTAAAAATCTCAAGGATACATGGAAGCAGGACTTCAGTGGCTTTATGGACAAACAGTATTGAAATTTGATCATTACCTGGAGAGTTAGATTTAGTCTGCTTTAAGTACTTCAAAGCAACCTCCCATGTAATGTGATGAAAATAGAAATTATTTGAATCGAAAGGGACGTGGAGATACTCTGAAGTTAAATCATCTGAAGGAGAGCTAGTAGTATCATCTGACAAGGAAATGAAATATTGATTTATTTCATCGATGGAAATTTGACTCGGGAGTGTATTTGACTGCTTGCGTATCAGTCCTAGGTTCCTGAGTTCACGCCAGGCAGTCTTTTGGTCCACGACTTGAGTGAGTTTTAGGGTGTAGTATTGACTCTTTGCTTCGGTAATGCGGGCTTTGACCAAGTTAATCACCTAGACATTGCTAGAAATAGCACGCAAATAGTTTGCAGAATAATTTTATGCATAGATTTCCCTTACAATTACAGAAAATGTTTCATCGTCATTGTTTGATGCTCAATTCATCTTCAATCCAATTGCAGTCAATATTTTGTGGCGTAACAATGTGGAAATGCATGGTCAAATAACGAATCCAACAACTATGTATATTTCCACTTAAATGTATTCGGTACAACTATTTTCAATGAATAGGCGTCATCAAAAAATAAATGTAGGTGGAAATATACATAGTTATTGGATTCTTTATTTATTCAATCCAATTATACAATTTCAAACATTGTATTCCAAGGGAGGTAAAAGACAAGTCATTAACTTCCCATCTTTCTCCGTAGAGCATTAGGGTATTTCGTTCTGTACTCACTTTTCCTATTTTACTTCCTAGCCAAAGCAATTCTATCCCTAGTTTCTCATGATTTAGTTGATACCATCCTGATACATGATTATGTCTGCGATTGTAGTTTTCCGGATAACAACATGTGATAGAGGCCGGTTAGCCATGTTGCAAAGTATACTAATAAAAATAGTTATTACTACAATGTGAGTGAATATGTTATTCACCGACTAGGGTATGTTTTTATCGATCCCGTTAATTTTGCTCACAGCACGTAGAAAAGGGTTGTTATTCAGTGGCTAATACGCTTACCGATCCCGTTTCAAACCACAGCATTTGAAGAGGTGTTCTGTGTAAGTTTGGTTTCAAAATTATATTCAACACTCCGTATGTTGGGTGTTGGAAATTGAAACCTTTGCCGCTTTATGTGAAGAGTAGGCCATTGCAGCCAAATTGTTTCCACATATCAGCTATTACGTATACGACAGAAGATGCCGGTCACCTTCCATTTATGAAACCTACTAGCCAGAAGCCCATTAATAGAGCAATAGATTCTGTTGGACAAACAATGTCTGTTTTTTGTTACGCTGTTGGACAGATTGAAAATTAGAAACTAGCAGATCACGGTTATTCCTTGATTCCAATATTTGGTGCCCAAATTTCAGTGCTGAAGCTCCAGGTTGTTACTGCATCATAATTATACCCTTTTATCTTGTATCCCGCAATCCTTCAATCTACATCTAGTGAATGCCAATGAAACACTTTCCAGGGTGTGTGGCAAGGGGTGAGTTTTCTGCTTCTACATCTACAGATCACCCCGCGAGCTACGTATAAGGTGTGTAGCAGGGGGTAAAGCAGTTATCACCAACCATATACTATAAACCATTTTCATTACTGTCATATGCATTTATAGTTATTCATACTCTGTTCCTAATGAGAGATTAGTATGAATGCCAAGTAGCACAAATCCTACAATATAATTCCTATTTTTATTCAAAATGCGAGGACTTACTTAGCAAGTACTACTGTTATGCATATTAATGGCTTTTTAACAGCTTTAAGATTATCAAAATCATTCTACTTATGGTGATGGAAGACCCTGGTGATGAACGACTCGCACATCGAAACGTCGGTAGAAATGCAGTGTGTGACTCTATGGAGTACCCGAACGGCCTTTACCAACATTCTCTTTATCTATATCTTGCCCTTGGTCTATTTGCTTAATCTACATTGATCCTTTACCTATAATTGGCTTGAGGAAGCTACTCGAGAAATAATGGATGGAAGTAACAGGGACACGGTGGTGTTGTCCCTAAACATCGAAGTTTCTCGGCTGGAAATGTTTGCCCGTTTCTACTCTTGTACCCACCAATGAGTTTACGCAGAAAAAAACATTTTGAATTTTTGCTAACCTGGCCCTAACTGGAGTTTGATGCGGGGTTTGCTGTTTGTTCAAGTGAACGCATCCGATGAGAGGCCAACTTCGCTTGCTATGACGTGTGCGGGAGCCGTTTGCCCCGAACGGCATCAAGAGTTCGTGACCCGCGAGGGCGGTATGATGCTGGAAGTATGCTTTTCAAAAGGGTCGGTGATATTACCTTTTGGTCCGGCAAACCCTTTTGGTGAGATTTTCGTATGCCGCAATCTCCCCGATGGGCCGTCGTTTCCTCTCTCGTACAAGGTGGAAGGTCATTTGTTTCGGCTCCGGCAAATTTGTTTTCCGCCCGGAACTCCTTTTCCCCCACTCCATTCTCCCGTAAGCAAAACTCGGACATCATTACTACGCTTTTGTTTGCGGACGCGGAAAGCTCGCTCGCGGAATTTGAAATTACCTGCACGCTCGCGAATGATCCTCAGGGGTAGGTAAAATTCAGGAGCGTGTGAGGGTGTAGCCTCAAAAATGAGCGACTGAGTGTAATTTTTCCTTCCTCGCACGCTTATCCCGCCGCAAGTCCATAGTCTGCAATACTTTTTCTCTCCCCCTTTTCATCATCATCATCATCATTGGTCAACAATCCTAGGATTGGTTTGACGCAGTTTTCCACTCGATTCTTCTATCGGCCAACCTTTTCATTGTGACGTAATTCTTCTCTTTTACATTCTTCACAACCTGTTCCATGTATCTCATACGAGGCCTGCCTTTTCCAATCTTCCCGTTCACTTTTCCCTCGACGATAGTCTTCATTAGGCCATCGTTTCTCAAGATATGGCCTATTAAGTTTTCCCTTCTTCTTTTTAGAGTTGTCAGCAGACTTCTCTTTTCTCCTACTCTTCTCAGCACTTCCTCGTTACTTACTCGGTCGATCCATTTAATCTTCAGCATTCTTCTGTAGCACCACATTTCAAATGCTTCTACCCTTTTCTTCTCCGCTGCTGTCATCGTCCATGATTCTCTGCTGTAAAGAAAAATGCTCCAGATGTATGTTCTGATGAACTGTTTCCCTACTTCTATGCTTGTATTTCCTGCTGTAAGCAGATTCTTCTTTTGAAAGAATGCCCTCTTTGCCTGGGCTATTCTACTCACTATTTATTTCTTACCTCCGCCTTTTACTGGTACATTATCATCCATCCAACTCCTCTCTTCCGGAACCCTTATTTCACCTCGTCTAATCTCACCTAGGGTCCCGGTCTCGCGTGCGAGTCGGAACCTTGTACTAACCATTAGATGAAAATTCTCAAGCATCGATATCCATTACCAATCTATAGTAATTACCTGGGAGAGATGACTCTAAGGTCTTAAGGAGGGAGAATAAAATAATGATAGAGGGATTTTGCAGGAAATGGAGGGAGGGCAGAGAGAAATCTGTCGTCGGACTTAGCTCGCCCCCAGCGGAAGGTGGCAAGGGTGGTTTACCGTCCCATCCGAGGGACGATACACTCAACTGGAAGAGTTCTCCACTAAGCACCCAAGCAGGGCCCGGGATTCTGAAGAAAAATCCCTCCCACTTTCAGGATTTGATTCCGGGTCCTCGGGATGGGAGTCCAGCACTGTAGCTACCTCACCAATCCGATTCTTCGAATCCGATTCTAAAAGTTCGTTCAAATTTGCAACCTAGGCCCATGTTTTACAATTCGTGGATTACAATGCCTAATGTCAAGATATGGAAACCATTCTCGTTGAATTATTTCACAGTTACTGGCCACATCAAGTAGCTCTGCGTGAAAAGTGACAGCGAATGCATTAGCTGATTATAAAATCTGGGCGAAAATTATATCTAACTATAGCATACCGACACAAATTTGAGAGATTGGATTCTCTGAGGCTGAGTACGTAAGATTTTTGCGTGGAATTCTCACACAAATAAATATTAGTCTCATGGGCTTAACTAAATCGGAAATATTGGTCCCCACAGCATTAACCAAACATCCACACAATAGCAGATACTCCACTGAGTAAAATTCCACCGCCTTGACCGGGACTTAAAGTTTCGCGGCTAGTTCGCGAACTTTGTAGTGGAAAAATCCACATAAACCATCAATGAATGTTAAAAAGATATCGTAAAATCTAGACCTAGAGGAATTTATGTACAAATAGCTTCACTGCGTGAATTTTTTATCCGTGTCACACAAGTTTTCCTGTGATAAACTTAGGCGGAATGGACTAATATAGGAGAAAGCCCCTTCTAAGCCTCGGTGGTAATAAACTTGACATATACACTCATCCCTGAGACGAGGATATGTAAATTATGCTAATATTAATACGATTATTAAGACTAAATTCATAAACATCAAACTAGTCACAATAGAGCTAAACGGAGGCAGTTGCTAATGAATACCTAATCGTTAGTATTCGGGAGTGAAATTACATGCCTCTTCACTGAGGAAAATTAATTTAGTCTTTCAGGCTAACTGCCCACAGTACTTGTGGCGATGTCAAAGGATCCCTGTTTTAAATCACAGTGGAAAGAGATAATTTCCTTTTCTCTCAAGTAGTCAAAATAATCACGTAATACATCCGGAAAGTAAAAATACCCTGGAGGAGACCTAGAACTCAGAAACTGTTTAGTGTGTTGGAGTTAGATCCCCGCGTGGATCTCCGAGGATAATCTAGTTATTTATTGTTTATATGCAACGTCCGATCACTGATTTCTTGAGAAAATGTCCCCTTTCCGTGATTTAGATCGATGAATAAAATATACCCTTATTTGAATCGTACAATTTGTTCAAAATATCTCTATTCTAAAAATCCCCTTATATTCAAATAATGGATTCAAGCCCTATTCTCCAGTCCCAACCTCTTTTATTTTTTTCTCTCGCGTACCCTTTTCGTTCGCTGTATTTCCCGCCACTCCTTTTCTCATTGTTTTTGTCCCCTTCCGTCTTTCTCCGGCTCGCAATCGAGGTGATCCTGAGTCACCCATCCAATTATACCTCCTCTCCCTCGTCCCAAATGCTTCAGACCTTCTTCCTCTTTTATTTCTTGACGCACCCCAAACTGTCTGCCCGCTCTTCACTCCAAAAAATCTCGCCATTTCCATCTCTCCGCATTCCCCATTCTCCTCTCCAGCACAACCCGCTCACGACAACCCCTCCCAACCGTAAGGGCAAAGCAATAACCATGAGACAAATGAAGGCTGAAGCCCGCGGTTGCCGTTGGGCATGATCGTGCGAGTGGAGAAGAAGGAGGTCTTCCTCCACATCGCTCAGTATCAATTCCTCCTCCACTCCACCACTAAGGCCTTTTATTCTTTTCGACCTGCGCTCCTTAAAATCTTCGTCCCAGGAACACCATTCTTCAATCTCCCCATTACGATCGTTAACATGGCATTTGTCGTCAGTCATGCAAAAAATCGTGAGCGATACACGAACGGGGAATGCAATAGCTAGTTTTACTACAGTACGAACATGCTCGGGAAGCAAAAATCGGTAAAAAAAACTTTGAGATTATGCTTCTACATCTAAGGAATACCAGCAAGCGACCTCGAGGGTGTTTGGCAGGGAGTGAATAATCAACAAACACGCACTAGGTGCGAGCACCGGTAGGCTGTTTGTACAAAGAGGTTAGAATGCACTGGATCCGGAATACGTATGCTAACCTACCGCTGATAATGAAGCCAGAATGGGGGTGCTTGGGAAGTGTTAGACTCCGCCTCCTCGACACAAAACATTGCTTTCTATTACCGGTAATGGGAACTAGATGTGTGTTAAAACTTAATAACAATGAATACGCTCTTGCGGTGGCTTGCAGCGAATTAGGTAAATGTAGATTTGGTGAAATATCAAGGATATATATATAGAACTTTAACGATACTTGCTTGTATGATGCATCATTCCCAACATATAGGAGATGTTGAATGGCGATGTGTTACAAAAAAGTCGCTAAGTAATTATCTACGTCATAGAAACAGAGCAGAATAGGCAGCATAGGAAAGGGATAGGTAGGGGAAATATTTTAGAGTATTCTGTAGTGCATGATGCATGTATTAACACCTCAAATACTATAGATAGGTACTAACAATCTAGTTGCATGAGACACTATAGTTGCTTGTTTGCATGTTAGTGGTGCATGCTTGGTGATCTTCACCCCCTGCCACACACCCTCGCGGTGGCTTGCAGGGTATCGTGTAGATGTAGATGTAGAAAGTTTTATTTTTAGATTAAATGATTTCCAAATTTTCGTACCCAAAAGGTGATAAATTGTGAAACACAAGTCGTTACGGTGGAGAAAACAAACTTTGCAAATTTCACTAAATAGATTTATTCACGACCCGGGTTTCAACACATTGTGCAATCATCATGTCTGATGATCAGGATCAATTTTGCAAAGTTTGTTTTCTCCACCATGGAAAATTTTCACAAAGTTACCCCTGAAACAGTTCGTTTTCTCAAATGCACTAGTCGTTACATTTTATGATAGTTTCATTGGAATCCTATTTTTCACCTCTCCTTGAGTCGTACTTCATGCCACAAAGCAAGTTTTAATGCTCTATTATTTTTCCCTCTTAAAACCACGTTGTAACACTGTTTCTGTTATATTTTCTATATCATCTCCTCTTCTTCAGATCCATCTCTTTAGTCTTAAAGAGGTCCACAAGAAACAGAAAGAAAAGTCCTTACCGACAAATAATATGCGAATCTTTTTCTTTGTGTTTTCTAGCAATGTTACAATATTTTAGAACGTTTTGTCTTAATGCTAAAAATGACAAATAGTTTGTTTATCATTAATTCACCCTTCACCTTCATACTGTTTAAAACGAGATGATTTGGTATTCCACCTCTCCCTATGCTTGCAGAATAAACCCAGATGATTATGCATACCCTCCGGTTAGATAGTTTTGACTACTTTTTCGCAACAGATGTTATTGTTCTCCCTCAATAATTGTAAAACCATGTCAGAGTATACGAGACTGATCACTGGTAACTACGCTATCTCTGAGGACTTTGCAGGAGTTCAATAGATCAAAATTTGTTAATTTCTCTGTCTCTTTTTACATCAAATTTCTCTTCTTGTTTTGTGCTTTAATGCCCATAAATGTGATGATATAAAAGTGAAAAATGGAAACCTTAGAAAAGGGCAAAAATGGGCTACCGTTTAACAATCTTTGAACCCTCGAATCATAAAAACCTGGTCGGGTTCATTGGGTAGTAACGTATTACATTGATTGATAACTATATGGAAAATATCGCATCAGATACCATACCATTTATAAACAGTATTTTGCTTTCCCATTGCAACATTATTAACTCTTCTTCCTAGGTAGCACTGTGGTTAAGTATATCATTAGTACATTCAGTGCTTTTTTTTGGTGTATATTATTGGATAGGTTATAAAATGCGAAATTAAATAGCGGCTTTGGAGACTGTTTGTTGATGCCGTGCCCTTCCAAACCATCCCCCAAGTTCCTGGATGTTCTTTCCTCTTTATTTTTCCAGTTTTGTCCTTAATTCATGGGCCTGAAGATTGCTTATGTTGGAATGTGTTTAAATGTGATGGCTTTTGTGTTGGAATGCGTCGGAACCCAATTTAACACTTTCAGGTCTGACCGAATGTAAAGTGCTGAACTCTCGTGGACTGCCATTTTTCAATGGTTTTCTTAAGTCATTTGTTATGAACCATTTAACTTCACTGTTGTTTTTTTAAATGTGTATTATAGCTTATACTTTCTTCTTTCGGATGAAACAGTTTTAAAGTCATAGCATGTTATAATTTTTTTAAAATTTATTTTTAAACATTTGATTGTTTTGCGTCTCAGAAAAAATTCCTACCTACTCGTTACGTGTTTTGTAGCGCACTTTTGCCATGAAAACGGTTACTTTCAATAACAATAATGAGAATTGGATTATAGATTTATTTTCATCACAATTTTTCTTTATTTATAATGGTTTACAATTTACCAAAACATCATATTTTTCATAAAATACATATTTTACAACTATGACAATGCAACCCGCACTGCACAAAGGGATAATTTTCTTCGATATGCGTTGAAATGGATACAAATTCCGTTCCGTATCAACGAGTCACTAAAATACACCTCCTTCATGTAACCGTATCCATTATAATTCAGGTATTGATTGTTTTACATAATTGCCTTTTGTGTGATACTGAGGAAGACAATCCGGCACACAGTCCTACATTCCACTTCTCACAAAACCAAAGTGTTTCTTTCCGTGTCTTCTTGCCGCTTTCCATCTCTCTGAACAGAATTTGCACACTGGCGGGGTTGGTCTTGTTCACTGCAGAGGATTTTTTAGGAAAATGTCACCCTGATAAGTGATTCCCTGGGGAAGTGAATGAAGAGGATGAAGATTCAATTCCCACCTCTCATTTCTCAGCAAACTTCTTCGCTAACTTGGCAATCCAGCTGCACTGAGGTGGTTTCTCATTTTGAGCAAACTTCTTCGCTAACTTGGCAATCCAGCTGCACTCAACTGCACAAGCTGCTCATTTTGAAAATTATGAATGAATTTACGACCATAATCACAAATCCATGAAAAAAAAATTTTTTCCCACCATTTGGTTTATTTTCTATGAAAATGTAACTCATTACTGATGCTAGATCAACTCCGGTCTCTTTCTGGTTTCAGCTAACAATTACATCTGGTTTGAGTTTTTGTCTTCATCTTAGAAAGTCAGTGGAAGATAGTGAGTACCGGTTTGCCTCCGTTTGTATTGCCTTGATGGTGTCCGTGGTGAAGAGTAATAAGAAGTCCCATTCATTTTTGGTGCTGTCAATTTCAGCCAAAACTTCACTGCTTTTTTCACACGTTGGTAAAAAAAAAAGTTGCACGCCACTCTGTGACCAGGAAGAGTTGATTTCAATTGGCGGTGCATGTTACGTATCTAAAAAATAATATGGATCTTCATTCAATAAACACATCAAGTCTAATTGTGCACAAGTTCAGATACTGAAAGGTAAAACTCAGAAAATATATTTCCGTTTGTAAGTGTAATTTTCTCTCACCCGAATCCCTGCTGCTTCCAAAAACCGCATCCCCAGCTGGAACAATATTTGCGTCGTCTGAAGAAAAGGTACATGTATTTATGAACAATCAAAACATTTGCATTCCATTTCTATTTTTATTCCGGCAGGATAATAAAATATAATGAATATTCACAAACCTTCCTATTCCATGTCGTGCTTGGAATCATCAAAATCACTTCCTGAATCTTCAACTAAAATATCGTTATTTTCCGATTCGTCAATCTGAGTTCCTGCCGTATTACCCACGAATTAGATACAACATTTTGCGATAGTAATGGAAACAATAAGAGAAATAATCTCTGCGTAAAGAAATAACAGCTGGAAAATCTCCAATCGTATGGTTGGTGGCGTGTAGAGTGAGTTGCATACATAGTGTCAGTACTAAACATTGGACAAAATGTAATAGGAAGGATCGAAATTCTGAAGTTGGTATACCACAAAAAGAAACCTATTACATCGATAGTGCGGTCCATAGAGAATAATAATATGTGACACAAAAAAGCAACGGGAGAAAGCAACACGAGTAATGAACGCGTGAAAAAGAGACGTCCCGCAGCAAGTAAGGGATCCGGTAATACACGGGAGGGAGCATCAGAAAATGACTGCTGATAAAAGTCAGACATAGTTGTCATAGTGAGATTCGGAAACTCTGAAGTTACTATATGATACAAAGAAACGTATTAGTCGATAATGATAGATAATCCCATGCGAAAACATTGTACACGAAAGAAAAAAAGGATGAACGTAACAGATACGGGCATAGTCGGCATGGATAAGTGACTGGGCCCGTATTACGTACGGGCATAGACTCGAAAGTGTTAACGACACGATTGCGATCACATCTCACAAGATCAATGGATCTCACCCGTTACGTTACGTGGTTTCGATACGCGCCACGGGCGGCCCCTTCACAGGATTTATAGGAACCTGGAAATCCTGGAAAACCTGGAAAAGTCAGGGAAAATGAAAACGGATATGGAAATCCTGGAAATTTCAGCGAATTTAACGTGTGGTCAGGGAAAAATCGCAAAACGCTCAAATTTCAGAATTTATCACCTGAAAATGCCAAGAGATCAAAAACTGCGCTTAGGAGCGGAGGTCGGGGTGAAGGGGAGGGGACGACTGGCCTCAGGCTGGCTTCGCTGTAGAGGCAGCCCTATTCTGGTTCTTTCTGGCTATAGCCTGAACTTTTTGGTAAAAAGATTGGTGAAAAATGTGCGCATCTCATTTTCATTCGCTAGCGATTTTGCCAGGAATGCTTCGATTTGTCCCTCTGTTGACGAAAAAGTTATTCTCAGTCAAATTTGATTTCATTTAGCCAAATTTGTAGAAGGATATGAGGAAGAAAAAATCAAGATTGATACTTTAACATGACATCAGGTTTGAAGGAAAAGCCAAGTTAGCCCTCTTTGC
Source organism: Platycnemis pennipes (assembly GCA_933228895.1). Classification (NCBI taxonomy): domain Eukaryota; kingdom Metazoa; phylum Arthropoda; class Insecta; order Odonata; family Platycnemididae; genus Platycnemis; species Platycnemis pennipes. The sequence goes on along the minus strand of OW121854.1, from coordinate 94,385,891 downwards.
ATATATTTTTCTGCAATTAAAACCCTTTCTGAAGGCATATCAATGTAAGTGATCATAATTTTTATTTTGTGGACATAAAAGTTGTTGATCTCTTATCACTGGAAGTTCATATGATTAATATGAAAATAAATCTACAATTTTTCATAGGTTTAGACTTCTCTGGTTCCTCACTACCACTTTTATCTCTATAAATGACCGAAATTTTGGAGTTCAAATCAGGCGCTCAAAAGTCAGGGAAAATCACTAATAATGGTCTGGAAATCCTGGAAAAGTCAGGGAAAATGAAAATGAAAACCCCTATAAACCCTGCTTCAGCTTCAAAGTATCCCTGGTAAATCTTCGCGTAGCCCCTATTTTGCCTTCTTCACGGCCACACTCTTCTTGGAATGTCTGCCACCATATTTCGGATGATCTCACTCTTCTCCTGACCATCTGCGACTCCATAACCAGAGCCCTTTCCCCGCAACTCTGTACCCTTATCCTCTGACCCTTCGCTTGGACTCACCCTCCTTCCATGTCCCTTGCCCTCTTCCACTTTTGACCTTTCGCAAATACCCAACGCCCTCGTATTCTTCCTTCGCCCTTATTTATCTTGCACCATTTTTGTTCCCCAGCTATTGTCATCGCGTACACCAATTTTTTTTTGTAAAGGAAGCGCAAAACTCCTCTCAGGCTGCAGCGAGCGTGCATAGGAAAACAAGCGCACGCATGGCTTTCATTATCAGTTTGGGACCCCAAAGAAAACTTTCGTATCGTGAAATTTTTCTCCTCACCACAAACACGTTTTTCTCTTTTTATTGAATTGCATCCTATAATGCTCCGGTCCATTTTCACCCAACAAAAAACTTTTGCTTTAAGTGGCTCCTATTGTATAAAGCGTGTTTAAATATTTAGATCACCATGGAGGTGCAAGATAAGGATTATGTGGGTGATGCAACATGGCACAAAAACAGTTTGATCGTGATATAAGTTAACGAGCACTGCCTTGCAAACCATGTTTCCATAAAGTACCTAGTATTATTGTACGTTTTTGTTGCGTACAAGTAATGTATGTACAGTGATCTTTCACCCCTTCCACATACCCTCACAATTGCTCTTTGAATATTGCGTAACTGTCTGCCATACTCCCTGGCTCCGCGGTTTTACGGCAATGATTTAATGCATTATAGTGCGTTAAATTTTAAAATATATTTTAAGAGTTTTTTAAAGGTAAATAAGTATCTTAAATTCCGTATGTCAACCTATTGATTAACAATAATTCCCTACCTTACATTTCTAATAATTTCGTTAAACTATTTTGCCTGTCGCATAACCTCTTCACAAACATGACTGTTCTCCAAATCACACTATCGCATTTCGGAATCATAATTATTTCGTGTGACCACCATACGCTATCTGTATAACTCTTTGTTACTGCAACTGAAAGTTACTTACGTACTCATCTTACATTACAATTCCATCATACCGTCCATTATTAGAATTTCCTCCTTCCTTCCTCCATTCCCTTTCCTGACTCTTTATGAGTTTTCTCATCTACTTTTCTTTTTTTGCACATTTAATATGATGTGCTTTTGTTTCATTCTTCTTCACCTTCTTGACCTCGTCTTCAATTTCATTCCTCTGCGTTTAAGAACTCTCCTATTTCAGATGGAGAGATATAAGTATCTATTTTTCCTACGCGCAATGTTATGCGACGTAAACAATGCCTATTTATTTTAAAAAATACCATATTTTATAATTAATTTCTATTTTTTCCGCCTTAGTTTTTCATTAAAATGCCACTTTTACGGGGACCTACCATCCTTAGCCACAAACTTTTGCGGTAGCTCTAAGGGTGACATATAAAGACGTATGTTTACGTCCGTTGTCTTCTAAACCCAAAAACTGCATATGTCATTCAGGCATAAATAGTTCAATTTCTAAATGCAGATTAAAACTTAAAATTTAATCACGAATATTGCCAAAGTCTTGCTTCCGCTTTCTAATGCCAAATCAAACGCTTATTTTGTCCAAGGCTAAGGTCCGGGAAATTAAGACCTAAAAAATATTGATCTATATTATAAGCCACTCCTCAATAAGTGTAGGATGCTACGAATGATCTCCTCCATAACCTTTTTCCGCCGAGGTGATGTATCGTGAGATGGATTTGGGGTGTTTCTGAGAGTACAAGGATTTCCACAGAAACGTTCTAGGACATTCTAAATTAACAAAAAGAGAGGTTTCGCCCATAATATCATTTACATCTACGCTGTACCCTGCGAGCCACCCTGAGAGTGTGTGGCAGGGCTCGAAGATCACTAAACATGTTTTACTTTCATGTATATGTATGTTGGGATTAGAGCATAATGAATAAATAAAAATACATTTTCCTCTAGGATAATTGGCACTGCCATATAATATATGGTATTATCTTTGTAAAAAAGTGCACCATGTAACATCTATCATGCACTATCATTTTTTAAGTTAATATGGTTTGACTAATACACAGGTGGATAAATGAAAATACTTACTAGGAGACATCGCGAGACTGATGTTCGGGACCCAAATGACAAAACTATTTTCTGGAACTATAGAGGGGATGCGGGAAAAGTGTCACGGCTTTCTTCCCCATAGACCTGGGTTCGCGAGAAAAACGCTACTGAAGAATCGTCCTCCGTATAAATTCTTTATAATACCCGAATTAATAATAATATATTTCTTGGCCGAGCGGGCTAAGGCACCTCCGCGAGCATATAGAACGCGGCGGCGAGGGTTCGCGGTCAAGAGGATAGAATTTTTTTCTTTCGATTACTGTACGGAATCATTGTAAAAGGCCCAATCCCATACTTTTTCTGCCAATGTGAAGTTCACTATTGACCGAAAAATTGAGTTAAAAAGTCATTATTCCAGCGAGGTTCCTGTGAAATTTTGAGTGAATATCTTGCACAAAACTTGTGTATAAGTAATTATCCGTTAATTGTTTACGGCCTTGAGAAAGTCCCACGAAAAGTCGAAGTCTATCCTATTCACGGAAGTACCCTTGTGCGTTAAAAACTAAACATTTTAGGTCTGTCGGCACATGAAGCTTCTTTTCGGGCAAACAGAGAATCCCGAAATTTGTTTCGTGGGTTTCCCAAGGGATTTGATTGAAAATCCAGCAAATAAGGTGAAAATAAAAAAAATGTTGATTTTATTGCCGTAAAAGTACGGGATTGGGCATTTCACAGTGATTCCGTAAAGTATTCGAAAGAAAAAAAATTCCATCCCCTTGGCCGCGACCCTACGCCGCCGCGTTCTATATATGTTTAATATTAATTCTCGATATAAATGCGCATAACATTATAATGTGATTCGCCTTTGCTTACAAATTGATCTGTATTGCAATCAGGCATCAAGTATTTCATATTCGGAAACAGTACCAGTATCAATTGAAATTTTCCCCGGAGAGTACATTAATGATGCCCCTTAGCACAGCAACACGTGCTTTTAACAAGACAAATAACATTTGAACAAACATAAACTCGCGGCTTATGACGTATTTTGGCTTATTATGAGAGTAATGAAGAATGAAATCAATGAAATGAGTTAAATTATTTAAGACAGCACATAAAAAGTCTTACTATTTAGAGATCCCTATCTGTTTACGCATAATAATTTGACTAATCCTACGACTGCACACATATTATATTCGACTCGGGAATAACGGAAAGAACACACGAAATGTATCTTGAACCAAAAGCTGAAGCAAAATAACAAATTATTGCCCGAGGTTCAGGGACACCGTTCCAATTATGTACACAAACGCACTTCAACTTCATTGCTTGTACTAGGCAGCCACTAAAAAGGAAGACAGGCCCTAGGAAAATAAATTCTTAGTCCAATATATTTATAGAAATGACTAACTAATTGAAACCTATCATATTGCTTTGTATAAACTAACAATTTAGTACTATTCAAAGCTAAACTTTCACGTATCTCGTGATTGAATGATTTATATTTTCATAGGGGTGGTAGTATTGTGACTTTTGGTTCGATGTAAGTGGTGTAAAACAGTGATAGTATTTTGTTCAGGTCTCCATGTTAGTAAGTGTTCTCTCTGATTGTTAATTCCCGTACCAACCACCCGCACGGTAGCTTGCAGGGTATTATTCAGATGTAGATATGATAGAAAATAAACTGACCCGAGGTTATTGGCGAATGCTAAGACGCAGTCGTGGAAACTGCAATTCGCGCGTCTGACATTCGGAAGAAGCTCGGATATCCTCCGACAGCCGTTGACCACGCCCCCTTCGCCAGATCCGAAAAAATAGTACGTAAACTTTTTTACGACACACGCGCCGAGTGGGGAACTCTCGTGGTCAGAATATTGGACGGACGTGGAGGTCCATGGGGGATGGACATGCGGCCGAAACTACCCGAAAAAGGGCTAAAACATGGCGCTGGACAACGGGGAAAGGCACTTCTGCCCAAGCAGACGGGGAGAGGGACGCGGATGACCAGAATGTAAAATTGAGGCACTGAGGCCACGAAGCTCCTGTAATGTGGTGAGTCCGGAAAAAGTGCATGACCGCGTCGTTTTACGAGCCTTCGCGGGAGAGCGGAAAGGGGGGATGTGGATACTATGGGAGAGAAAAATAGCTTCACTAGGCCCTTGGACTGAATTTCCGAGTGGAAACGCGCACCTATGTCCACAATATACCTCGCAATCCACAGTAAGAACGTCCGGTAAGACTTTCTGGCGTTCCATTCGTGAAAAAGAAGAGTGACAAGTGTACAAAATGGAGAACTTTTTTTACAGTGGATCTTCCTCAGTCGTTGCACTTGCGGGTTGAGCGGGAGTACAACAAACCACTGGATCATGACGGTTCCAGAATCTTATTCTCGCTGCCACCTCTTGCAGATATCTCCCAAAAGCGAATAAACCCAATATATAGGGAAAGGCGACTAAAATAGGTGTGTTAAGGATTACACCATGATTCATGTTTTGAACCTTGAAACATTGTAGTCACGAATTTGGCGATTGAGTGAAACCACCATGTCGCAGAATTAATATTATTCCTTCCAATTATCTTCAAAGGCAGTCTTACCAAAGGGGTTTTCATGTCACTTCAATAGGCTTTATGTATTCAGGTTTCGCTAAGTAGACACATTCTGATATATTTTTACAAACGAAATTTGCCAGTAAACCTTTGATCCAACCTCACTTCAAATACGAATTACATTGACTTTTCCGTATTCTAGAGAGAACGAAGAATACCTCAATAATTTTTCATGAAATATGGCAATCATTTTCATTCTTTCAACCACAGTAACTAATATATGTCGACAATAAATCTTTTTCGCGAAAGTAAGAACTTAAATACTGTATCTCCAAACTTTGTCGATTCGCCGTCAAATATAACGAACATCTTTCAGTATTCAACAAAAAAATCCTCCCGTTTGGTGAGGGTTGAGCTCGCCGAGTGCTAATCCAAACTGCGTGAATAAACCATATTTCATTGTGAGGGGGTATTTCCCCGTGACAACTGTGATTCCTCGTGCCTAGAAAATCACTTAATTTCGGACGGACATGTTTATAAGGGTCTTCTCCTCGACATTTACGTGTATGACAACCCACACAAGGATCATTCTCTAAATTACGAACGATCTTCCCGGAAGAGTGCCACGTTAGGCCGGCGCTTTTATTTAAAAAAAATGATCCTATTTAAGAATTCGTGGTCTCAAAATGTGCGAATCGGTGAGAAAAAATTAATAAAAAAAGTTCCAGGCTCGTGCGACAACGGATGGCCGTGCCTGAGGCGTCTAAAGGGTCTAAATGCAGTTATTTTGAATGTTTAGGTTTTCGACCCGGATTAAACGTTTTCTAAGCTGAACAAGGTATGTTAGAGTTCTTCGGGTAAAAATTTCAACCGTTTTGTCGTATCTCGATTCCTTCATGCCGAAACGCTGCCTCAAATGCTTGGTGATCTTCACCCCCTGCCACACACCCTCACGGTGGCTTGCAGGGTATCGTGTAGATGTAGATGATACGCGCGACACTCCTCAGTCCCGTGGCACTTCCCTCCTTCCCTTTTACATACTGACAGAGTGGAGCTAGAGTGAGAAATAATGATAAGCACTGAAAAATGTTGTCGTATCCCAGCGTCTTCGCGGGATATTGGCGACAATTAAATAGAAGGACCCGATGAGTCGAGCGGTTGCCTCAAAGGGTTAAGTGCGGATACGCGAGAATCAGACGGGAAAGGTAATGGAATATACCAATGAAAGGATCGGCTCCCAAACAATAACAAGAGTTTTAATAGAACGGAACACAAACGGTACAACGTGCGCCCGGCGCACATACAAGGAGAGAGAGAGGGCCCAGCCCAACGTCTCTCTAGCTTCCGAGTCCCAGACTGACGATAATCTGTCCTTTAGGTCCTTCCGTTGATAAGCCGGAGCGTCTCCCTTTAGTCATCGGGCACACTCATCTGCATACCTCGGTGCGCCCCCCCTCACACTTCACTTAGTCACCGATATTGATAAGTGCGTCATGTGGAAGGAGGCATCCCTTACTCATCGATGCCTCATACAACACTTTCCCCCTTCACCAGAGAGAAACACATGGAATTGCTGTTTCTCTCGTCAATTGGGCACTGGCACTAGCTTCTCTCGGTAGGACACTTTTGTTTTCAGAATCACAAAAAAAACACAATATACAATTAAAGTTCACACATGATACACCTTACTTTTACATACTCGGAAATGGCGTATCTATAATTACCAATATACTCTTATATACAATATTTCTACAACTATTAATAACATTCTTTTCATCTTCTACCAGACTTATTTGATACACTTGCAAAATGGTTGGGTCGGGAATCAGTCTCGGAGTGCTCTATTGGTGATAGTTCCATGGCGTCAGCATTAAGAACAGCTTCAGCCGTACTGCTAGAGGATGGCAATTGTTCATTAGACAAATGAAATTTGCTCACAATTTTTGATTTGAAAATGAGACATACATCTCAGCAATCATTTCCGTTCCCGTTTGCCCTATGTTTGCAACCTTTTCCACAACAACATTTTCCTACAAAATATAATACAATGAGAAAAACAATTAAACAAATACATATATATGCCAGCACAGAGAGATGAGAGTGAGTACGTAAATGAGTGCTCTCTTTCCGTGTCTGTTGAATTAACTTTTCTATTACATCAACCTTCATACTTACAATTTTTAAATCATCCACGTGTCTGGCTAATCCCCTTAAAGGCAATTGTTCTTGCAATTTCGCCCAGGTAGTTCCCTGCTCCTCCATACAACAATCAAAATTCAAGGTTAGAGGAGGGATGAAATCCCGGTTAGTGTAATTAGTCAGTACTAACATTTCTCCCTGAAGGATTGTCCCTAAACCGTACCCTTTGCAAAAACCCAAAAAGGTCAGTTTCCCCGTCCCATGTATTGCAATGTCATAGGGATTCTTTTCATTACAAAGAACAGTTACACTTTCAGGATGGGGTGCAACAAATATCCATTCATTCGAACCAGAAGGTATCCACAATGTTTGATTCAGTTCTGTAACTTTCCTTTCGCAAAGTGAAGGGATTTCATTAATGGGCTGCAGCATAGCAGCTTCGCAATCCACATGGATCTGTAATAGCTGTAATGGGTATAATTGTTTACAAATTCTCCAATTTGGAGTTAGCTCCTTACATTTTTGTAATTCATCTTGGGATAGCTTAACAAAATACCTTTTCATTTTATCAACTAACAAATATGGCTGGCTAGGCTGAATAAAAATGAACTTATTGGCAGTGCCTTTCATAATGGTCGGCAAAGGTAAAACATGGTACACATTAAATGTAATATCATTAGCTAGTGGAAGATATAATACATAACCCAACAACTTTTTAGATAAAAACACATCTAATCTTAACAATTTTAAAATTGCATTGGTGTGAACCACACTTGGGGGAAAAGGAAATGGTAGGCCCTTAGGTAGATTAGGCTGCTCCTTCCTGAATACATCAATCACTTCCTCAGGACTAATTATCTGAGGTTGCCACACTCCCTTAGGCGCATTTACAACAGCGTCCAAGATGATCTCGTAGCTATGACTCACACCATCTAATGCATGAATAAATGTCGTCAAGTGTTCATTAGCGGTTAACACCAGTGAAACGTAGGCACTTTGGTTCTTCACTCCCCCGGTGAACTCGTGCAATGTCTCTCTCCTTTCCCCTGTGGTCATTTGTGCCCCCCCGTTGATTTCTTCTACGTCTGCGTGGTGAGAATCTACGGCACATCTCCTGCTGAGGGCATCAGCGTTAGTTTTCATTGCGCCTTTCTTGCATACTGCTTCGTAATCAAACTCTTCTAAATTAATTCGCCATCGCATTAACCGCGAACCAGGGTCCTTGACATTCATTAGCCACGTTAAAGGCTTGTGGTCGCTAACCACAGTGAATTTTCGGCCATACAAATACGGTCGGAAATATCGCGTCCCCCACACAATGGCTAATAGCTCCTTCTCAGTGGTGGAATAATTAGTCTCGCCTTTATTGAATGCGCGGCTTGCGTAAGCGATTGGTAAATCTTTTCCTATCACCCCTTGTGATAGGACTGCTCCCAGGGCCTTATTACTGGCATCCGTTGTAAGGATGAAAGGACGCGTGAAATCAGGGTATTGGAGAATAGGTTCCTCCACTAGACTTTTCTTGAGGCTGCGAAAAGCTTCTTCTTGATTGTCTTCCCATGCATAACACACTCCGTTTTTTAACAATTCGTGCAATGGTGCGGCAATACGGGCAAATCTTGGAATAAACCTGCGATAGTAGCCGCACAATCCTAGGAAACCCTTCAATTCCTTGGTGTTGGTTGGCCTTGGAAATTCCTCCACCCTCTTAGTTTTCTCAGGATCCGGCTTCACACCTTCGTCTGATATTATGTGCCCCAGATAGTTCACCTCTCTTCTTAAAAACTCACATTTATCAGGCTGCAACTTGAGTTGATACTCTCGTAATCTCTTGAATACCTCCTTCAGTTTTTCATTGTGTGACCTGAAGTTATTTCCAAACACAACGATATCATCCAGGTAGACAAAACATCGCAGTCCTTGCAGGCCAGTCATTTGCAATACTTTCTGTGAATTGAGAAATTTCACTTTCCCTCCAGGAATAAGGCTCCAACAACCTGTGAGGTGAATCCAACTGGCGGTTTCATGTAATTTACAGAATTTAATTGTCATTTCTGCGTATTTCTCCATTCTGTCTTTAGGCAGCTTCATAACTTTCAGCACAAGCTTATCAAAATTTTGAGGTGTCAACTTATTTAGTATTCCTCGCATTGCAGCATAAAGTTCCACTCCAGCATACATTTTGAGTTTTCCAGCATCAACTGTCATGTTCTTGGAGCTCTTTGAAGAATCTACTGGCATTCCATCCCTTGACTCTCCACGATCATCCTTCCGGCTCGAACCACCACCCATGCTCCCTCTCGATGTTATAAGGTAGAGTGCGAACTGGCTCGCCAAGTTCTCTTCCTGAATCTCCATTGCAATTTGAGCTAATTTGTTGGGATTAGATTCATCCCAACGTGGTACCCACTTGTTGTGCTTCAAATCAATCACATCCTGGAGCATAAATCTTACTCTTGAAGAGGTTTTCCTTTCTTGCACAATATTTTTCATTTTATTAAAGAAGTCACTCAAGTTGGTCGAGTTTGCATTAGGCTTTTTCTCAAGGGCCTCTTCCAGAACTTCTCCATCAGTAGTCAACAATTCACAAAGGCATTCTAAACATTCCTCGTCCCTCGCTTCCAAAAGCTCCCTTATGCAAGTCACCATTATGCACTGGTTAATCATCCCCAATTTGTACAATTCACCAATAAACCTGGTTACGCCAACTGATTTCCTCCTCATTCGCCACTCATCTTCTTCAATCTGAAGCCTCAGTTCATTCCTCTTCTCTTCCAAGGTTTCCATGTCAATTTTCTTCTGCTTCTCTGTGAGGCTACGGTCGGTGGCCTTACTTTTCTCAAACTCAATTTGGCAGCGCTTAAGAAATATCTTCCTAAAATCACTGTTAGATTCCTCACTATTTTTCTGTGACTGCCTGGCAATATTTTGGTTGTTTAAGTAGTTACAGAGCTCAGCATATGCTACAGAGAAGTTAAGCTCATCCACCGCCTTGTCAAATACTAAATCTATAACTCCTTTCAATTTCTCCATTGGTACTTGATGGTAACCGCTGGCCAGACCCAAGGCGTTAAAATATTTCGCCTTACCAAGTTGGTCTAGAATTTCCGTTATAATTGGTTGCGGAAACGCGTCGCCCACGGTGACGTCATATAGCTTGCGGTAATCCACCCCAAATCTCCATTTTCGGCGCCCCGATGCATCACTTTTCTTCGGAACGACTAGAATAGGTGAGTTCCAAACATTCCTACTAGGCTCTCTACCTCCTCGACCTCTAGCACCACGTCCACCGCGATCACAACCTCTGGGCCCAAATCCTCCACGGAACCCTCCGCGACCTACAGCTGGAGCAGCGTCCGCCATTGTCCTATCTCCGGCGTTACTGTGGTCTCTTGTAGGGATGGGGATTTCGTGTGAAACGGCGGGTGTACACGTTAGTTTATCCGCCGATAGAAAGAACACATCATCATAAGATTCAGAAATCTCAAGGAATTCTTCCATTTCTGCCTTACTTAGTGGATCTGTACGTATCTGCTCCTTGAGTAATTTCATGCGTGTGGTTATTCCTTCCTCCCTATGCGACACCTTAGCCGACATTTCAGTCTCTATCTCCTCTAACTGTTTTGAGGATACCTCACATTCTACTTCTTTCTCGGTGGTGTTGATTATGCTGGCTATGCATTCCCCAGAGACCCCAATGGTCAAAACTTCCGCCAAGTGCACCCCCTCTTGCAATTTCTCCTTCCCCAGAATTCCTTCCCCGAAGGATGAAGTTGGAATCTTCACCACACACTCAGAACGGGCGGGAATCGTCACCTTCCTACTCATTTCAACCTTTACTCCTTGTCGCTGATCCATTTCTATCATGAGTCCCCTCATGTGCACTCTTCTTTGCTTCACATACACCACGGCGCCCAACTCCTTGAGCATATCCCTTCCCATGATTCCATCATAGTTTAGCGATAGCCGCGAGTCACTTACTATCTGAAAATCCAAGGTGGCTTCCTTCCCCTGGGACGCTACCTTTAATTCCACTCTTCCTTCGGTGTATATGAGGCCATCTGTTATTCCCCTCAAAGCTATTTTCTCCTCTGGGAAATAATTAGTGCCTTTCCTTAAAATATCTCCTTTTATTAAACTTATATCAGCCCCCGTGTCCAACAGTAAGCACACCTCACCCCTTACACTTTCAGTGCATTTGAAAGTGATGGAATCTCCTTCGTCATTCCCACTTAATTTGTCCTTATTTATTTGCCTGATGGCGGGTGGCTTGAAACCCCTTTTGTCGTTTGTTTCGTCGTTATTTCCTCTCGCTAATTGTGTCGAACGAGGGGACCACTCCCCCAACTTACTATGGCAATCCCTAGCGAAATGTCCAATTTTTCCACATCGGAAGCATTTGCTCCCTCCGGCAGACTTGTTCAACCTTTTGTCTTCAGAGTAATTTGGGTGTCGCGCTTGGGTTCTATTCTCCACTTTTCCACGGTCAGTTATTCCTTCCAGAAGTTTTATTTCCCTAGTGTGAATGGACTTAGGACCCTTGAGGAAACAATTTAATGCTATGTGGCCCGATTTCCCACAGTTTTCACACGTGAGGGGATTTCTGAGCATTCCCCTCTCCTTCAGTGACAAAATAGCACTCTCCTCTTCCAGCGCTATTTCAACGGCTGTAGGCAGCATTATTGACTCTCCCTTGCTTCTCACAATTGTCTGTATGCGCTCGTTTGCCAAACCTTGGATGAAACATGCCTTGGCCAAATGATCAACCAAATTTACAGCCCCCCTAATTTCCTCCCGCAATGACACCCTCATAGCGGCCTCACGGAGGTCGGATTGCATGGAATCCATTCGGCTCCCCCAACTAGCAACACTCTCCTTAGGGCCCTGCTTCGAGCTGAACATCGTACAAGCGTAAAAATCCAAGGTGCGCCTCGTGGTGTAATTCTCCTCCAATATTGCCCTAACTAATGGCCACGAGTTGGTGTTATCCCTAGCTGAAATCTTGGAGCGCGCTTCGCCCGTAATCTTTGCCTTCACGAACTTCAGCAGCCTATCGTGCACAGCAGGGTCAACGAGGTCAAAAACTACGTCGACATTTTCTATAAATTCGCGAAGCTTACTTTTATTGCCACTAAAGGGTTCGCTTATTATTTTCATTGCTTCAGCAATGCCGCAGTAATTACCGTGGTTACTTAATTCTCCGTTGTCTGACATTCTTACGAGGTTGTCACCCACAACTGCCCAAAATAGAATCAATGGGAGAGGTAAGGAAAAGGAAACAAGTGTGGTTCACTTACAAAGTCAGCAAATCTGAAATTCCCTCTCGTCGGCTGCACTCTGCTGGTGGGTTTCCCTCGGCGTTTCCTCGGTTCTTGGCTGCACTCTGCTGGTGGTTTTCCCTCGGCGTTTCCTCAGCTTTTCCTCCTTTCTTGGCTGCACTCTGCTGATGGTTTTCCCTCGGCGTTTCCTCAGCTTTTCCTCCTTTCTCCGGGACGGACAATTACGATATATCCCACCCAATCAACCGAAATGATTCGCGACTCATTACCCCACACACCTGACACCAGAAATTTATGTCGTATCCCAGCGTCTTCGCGGGATATTGGCGACAATTAAATAGAAGGACCCGATGAGTCGAGCGGTTGCCTCAAAGGGTTAAGTGCGGATACGCGAGAATCAGACGGGAAAGGTAATGGAATATACCAATGAAAGGATCGGCTCCCAAACAATAACAAGAGTTTTAATAGAACGGAACACAAACGGTACAACGTGCGCCCGGCGCACATACAAGGAGAGAGAGAGGGCCCAGCCCAACGTCTCTCTAGCTTCCGAGTCCCAGACTGACGATAATCTGTCCTTTAGGTCCTTCCGTTGATAAGCCGGAGCGTCTCCCTTTAGTCATCGGGCACACTCATCTGCATACCTCGGTGCGCCCCCCCTCACACTTCACTTAGTCACCGATATTGATAAGTGCGTCATGTGGAAGGAGGCATCCCTTACTCATCGATGCCTCATACAACAATGTGTATCATTTGTAATTTCAATGTTTTTTTTAAAAGTACACTTCAAGCGAAAAGGAGGAGGAAAACTAGGATTTTCAGGAGGTCTATGTAAATAAGTTGAAACAACAGTATGTAATCTCGTTACTTTTCATGCCTAATAATCTAAGTTGAATTTTTGTCATCGGGCAAGCTTTTGCCGTTGTTCCGTCAGTAATAAAAGTTTCGTAGGACTCGTCATTCTTGGTCACATTTCTGTTCTAATCAGTCATAAGTTGCACTGCATGATCACGCCGATCATGCCACAAATTTTTACCCATGGACTCCAAAATACCTTGTTTACCTTAGAAAACGTTAAATCCGGGTCGAAAACCTCAAAATTCAAAATAACTGTATTTAGGCCCTTTAGGCACCTCAGGCACGGCCATCCGTTGTCGCACGAGCCTGGGGCTTTTTTTATAATATTTTTTTTTTACCGATTCGACACACCAAGCACATGTAACTATTAGAACGCAGGTTAACATTTAGGCTAAACCTTTTAAGTAAATTCGAATTTGATACGTTTGCAGATGACGCTAGATATATATTAAGAAACCCTTATTATTATGCTAGGTTTGATCAGATAAAAAAGATTAGAGAGATAGATAGTCATGCCGATAGGTTTAAAATATCATCAGGTTAGGTTGGTAAAAAATTGCTTGAGTATCCTGTAGTGCATGTTCAAGCATCGATAACACACGCAAGATAGTGAAATACCGGTAAATGTATTTAGTAAAATGTTTTTATAACCAGTATACCCTGCTGAAAAATTCCGTACACATTTTCTACGGAACGTAAGGAATTCTACAGAGTGTCTGTAGAAACCTTTCCCTTTCTACGGAGTTCTACAGAAAAAATTCTACGCAACAGAGGGAATTCTGTAGAAAGTTGTGATGTCGCACTGGGTCTACGGAATTCTACGGAAAATTTTGCGAGGCAAATTCAAAGTTCCGTACACTGCTCGAGAATTCCGTAGGAAGCACGGGATGCCTCTACAGAATATCATCCCGGCATCCCTTTCGGCCATATCCTTAAGGAATAAGCAGACATTTCAGAAAAGTACGATATGGAGATCGGAGACGTTAAGTTCCGGGACATTTACGCCCGTGATATGATAAAATAGATATATGAAACCGCATATTACACTTAACTAAAAATAATAAAATCAATTATGAAATAGAACGTAACTATAAGGTTGAAGTATTAACGGCGTTAAAATGACCAATAATCATCTTTTTCATGAAAACCACTTTTGTGACACAATATGGTAACGGGTATCGAATGAAAATATTTTGTTCAATATATCTACCGTTTTCTCCGTAATCACTTTTTTCTTACATTTACGCGGAATATAAACTGTACGACATTATTACAGAGAGATATCCTTTTACGACCGCTGACTTTGTCTTTGAATGTTTTCATGAGCACAGCGTAAACAATATAAATTGATGTAGGTTGGCGGTAATTTATTAAAATTTTATATAATCAATTCATTAACGTGTAGTTACTAACCACTTTGCTGCGCGTGACCCTTTTATCTAACGGGTCCGTGAAGTAGTAGCAGTGCATCCAATAATTGCGTATTTGGTGATCTTCACTACCTCACGGTGGCTCGCAGGCTATAACATAGGCGTAGACGTAACTAAATCATCAGTATTTACGTAAAAATATAGCGCCTATTTATGATTTAGCTATTCCTTAAGCTGCCCAATGACGGGTAAAAATCAATCGAATGACCTGATTCATCACTCTTGTATCTTTGACGGCATACTTGGGCTATGCGATAATGAGAAATTAACGGAGATAGAATAGAATAGAATTTTATTATTATTCCGGGACGATTTCGTCCCTTAGGAACACAAATCATTGTACATAATGAATACATATCTAGAGTCATGACATTAATTCCATAACAGGATGACAGCACATTAATATAAACAAAAAGTAACAATATTAAATCCCATATTATAGCACAACAATATTGGAATGCAATAAGCAGAGACTGCAAAATGAAGAAAAAAAAAGAAACACTATAAATTTAGGTTTACAAATTTACGTTTAGGTTTACAAATTTAGGTTTACAAATTTAGGTGTTACACAAAGTGGCATATTCATTGACGCAGATGAAACAACATTTTATAATATTCATTCTTTAATCTATTGACATTTTTACATTTTTTTAATAGCTTCGGGTAAGTGGTTCCATATATCACAAGAAGTGACATGGAAAGAACTAGCATAAACAGATGAACGATATAGGGGTACATAAAGTTCTTCCATGTGGCGGGTTGGGCGTTTATTTGTGTCAGCATTGTACAACACATTTTGATACAAGTATGTGGGGAGTTTTGAGGTTATTATTTTGTAAATGAAAGTTGTCTTATTGAGTAGGCGCCTGTTTTGTATTTTTAACCACCCGAGTTTATCCAAATATGGTGTAACGTGTTCATAATATTTGATGTCAAAGACATACCTCACACAACAGTTCTGGATCCTCTGAAGTTTTAAATTCAGTTCCTGTGTGAGGTCGGCGTACCTATACCACACAGAAGTAATCGATATGCGGGAAAACAAGACTATCAACTAATTTCTGGCGAAGGGAAGTCGGGATAAGTTGTCTAATTTTTTTAAACTGATATATAGTCTTGAATATCTTATGTGAAATGGATTTTATATGTTCGTTCCAAGATAGGGTTTTATTTATAGTAACTCCTAGGTTCCTTACACTCTCTGAAAATTCAATTTGTACACCTCTTACAGCTATTTTTGGCCGACTATCAACTATCAACTTAGGGATAAGATGGTTAACTCGGATTGGAGGGAGTGAACGACGGAATAAGGCTGGAATCGAGAAGGAGAAAGAGAGAACGGAGCATAGAGGCAGAGAGGCGGATGTTGGAGTCGGTTTGTTTGTTTTCCCTCGGCAGGGGTGAGTGGCGCAGGAAGCGTCCGGGAGTACGTCCGGCAAAGGGGAGGGAAGGTCATGAGTGTCCTCGGGCAGAGGAGGATGAAAGGAACTAGGGAAATGGACGTGGGATGGAATCAGCACATGCCGCGGGTAAATGTTCGAGAGTAAAGGAGGAGGAGGCACGAAGGATGGGAGACATTCGGGAGAGCATGACGACGTTCATCTGAGAGAGGCGGACAGATGCACGGTCAATAAAAGAAACGTGGACCCTGAAACGCATTCCATAAAAGAAAAAAGTTATATGCTACATCTACACAATATCCTGCAAGCCACCTCAAAGGTGTGTGGCAGGGGATGAATTCACTCTAAACATGCATTACATATCATGCATTTAAAAGGATTAGTATTAATATATTAGTCTAAACTGCAATATTTAAAAAGATAAAAATGCCAAACTAAGCATGCAAAAACGTGCTGTTAGTTGGGTTACCTTCAAGTCCTTACACTGACATGCAACTACCTATGCTATGGATTGAATCACTCGTATTAGACATATTTACCGCTATTCATATCCCTAATTGTACGAGGATAAAAGGACATTTTGAATCTAACAGTTCGGCAATCAATTTCTCTAATTTTCTGGTTATGGTCCAGCCTACCATAGAAAGTTGTGGTTCTCAAAATATTTTTAACGTCATCAGTAAAAATTTTGTAAGAGATTTAAGTCTAGATTTCAACCTACGGTCTGAAAATTACGGCCATTTAAATTCATTTAATAGACTGGTTACGCTAATGCAGTTATCTTACCGTCCCTTTAAAAATCTTGCCGATCTTCGCTGCACACGTTCAAGTTCGTTATTTAGACCGATTTCGTAGGGATCCCATACATTGGCATCATATTCGAAAAGAGCTCTAACAAGGGAAAAGTAGCTGATTTCTCGTACATGTTCGTCACATTTGCACAATACTCTTTTGATGAATCCCTGTCTACGAATAGCCTGACCCATTATTTCACGAATGTGTTTACCCCAGGAAAGATCATGTGTCAGTCTCACTCGTCATACTTTGGATATTTAATGGATTCCAGGTTTGTTAATACATTATTACTTATTTTGTACGTGATAAGAGGAGAGCAATTCTTTTTCCAAAAATTCATTGCTACACATTTTTTTAACTTTAAATATAAGTTCCATGTATGATACCATTTTTCAATTGCTAGTAGGTAATCATTTAAATATTCTTTATCATTTGGGCATGTAATAATATTAACAATGTTTAATACATCTACATCTACCTAGTACCCTGTAAGGTGACATGAAGGTGCGTGGCAGGGGGTGAATCTACACCAATCACGCTTAAAAATGATAAAAAGCTATATTTTAATAGAGGAAACAAATTACGGCGAGATATGGTGGAAGTTTTCCATTTCGATAAATAAGTGTACTTAGTGGACTTTACAGTAGTTTTGTTGGGGCGACCTAGGTTTTGACACGCAATGTCATCATCGGGTAGAGGATCACCAAGTGGTAAAGTAGGTGTCATCATCATCATCACCTGATGACGACACGACGTGTGGAAACCCGTATCGTCCCTAAAAAGCTACTGTGGAGTCTACTACATCGCGAGACTGATGTTTGGGATCCAACTGTCGAAACTATTTTCTGGAACTATAGACATTTGGAAAAGTGTCACGGCTTTCTTCCCCATAGACCCGGGTTCGCGAGAAAAACGCTACTGAAGAATTGTCCTCCGTATAAATCCTTTATAATGCACGAATTAACAATGACATCTTTCTTGGCCGAGTGGGCTAAGAAAGGCAGTAAACCTGTCCTCTTTGAGTAGCTGTATGGAGAGCTCTCCAAGTTCAGAACACCGTCCGTCGAATGGGACGTGAAGCCTTGGTCCCCTTGACACATTTCTTTAATTGAGTGTAGGATAATGCGGACGCTGACTTTCCCTCCATCCTCCCTCCGTTCCACGGAAAATCTTACCTCATATCCAATGACGCAACTATTGGTTGTGTCGCAAGTAACGGAAGCTGTTGCTCAACATCCCCGAAGAACTAACTTAACGCATAATATACTCCCGATGTGTATACGGTAATCCGTAACAACTGTAGTAGTCTCCGGTTTTAAATGGCATTTTATCGATTTCAATCTTGTCATCTACACATATATTTAGAATATGCTGCTAGTATATGTGATCCGTACGAGGAAGGTATGGTAAAGGAATTAGAGTGTGTGCTAAAGAGATCAGCCAGATTCGTTAAAGGCCGTTATGATAATTGTATTAGCGTAACGAGTTTAATGGAAGGGCTAGGATGGGAATTACTATCAAAACTCAGATGAAAATTTAGGTTTGATCCTTTAAGTAAATTTGAAACTGATTTGTTTAGAGATGACGATGACGACATATATTAAGAACCCCTGCGTATTATGCTAGGTTTGATCAAAATAACAAGTTTAGAAAGATAGATTGTCGTACCAATAGATTTAAAATGTCATTTTTTCCGCGTACCTACCATTAGAGAGCACAATAGGCAGTGTAGCTAAGGGATAGGTTGGTGAAATATTGTTAGAGTGGTCTGTAGTGCCTGATGCATGTAATAACAACCAATTATCCCTTTCTTATTACGAAGATACTAATGATCTAGCTGCATGTGACCCTATTTTCTAGCATGTATCCATTAAATATCCTAGTTGCCTGTCAATAGTGCATGTTTGGTGATCTTCACCCCCTACCACTCACCCTCGTGGTGGCTCGCAAGGTAATACGTAGTTGTAGATGCACATTATACCTGGAAAAACCATCTCAAGGGTGTATGGCAGGGGGTGAACCTTCACTCTGCGTGCATTATAAATCAGAGATACTAAGTTTACCTTTATCACCAAACAGGCTTGAAAAAAAATAAAGCTCTGCTCTTACACTACTAATAAGCAACTGCGAGGCACAATTAGCAAAATATTATACATGTAGTTACGAGACACGCGAAATGTTAGCTATAAGTGCCACTAAATGTTTATTTCATACAAATTAATGGAATAGGTTTCATCTACTTAATACCCTGAAAGCCACCACGAGGATGTGTGGCAGGGGGTGAAGATCACCAAAAAGGCACTAGCGACATGCTACATGGATACTACATGGATAGTCTATAGGTTATTGATAAGTCAGTCAATGATATGAATACATTAAAGTATTATTTTGTATTTATTAGAGCATGAATGAGTTGTCTTATGCTGTAACCTTTGTCTTGCACTTTATACCTTTGTCTTATACTGCAATATTTCCATTTAGATGTATCGTAGCCCAATGATGTTTAATCAACCATCTAGTTGCGTATAACTCATATATCTATAGTGGTTTCATGAATAAATACTATTGTAGCTCTTGTTTTTATGGAATATGTGAATGTTCATCTACATCTATATAATACCCTGCAAGCCACCATAAAGGAGTGTGGCAGGGGGTGAACTCTCACCAAACATGCACTACATATCATGCATAAAAAAAAGGATTAGTACTTGTATAGGTACTGTTCAAAACTACGCTATTTAAAAAAAGATAAAAATAGCAAAACTTACATGCAAAAACATGCCGTTAGTTGGGTTAGCTATAAGTCCTTATACCAACATCCAGCTACCAATGTTATCCATTGCTACACTCGTACTGGATATATTTACCGTTCTATTCGTTTATATTCAGTTATTCCCTATTAGTCCGAGGAAAAAATGTTTGGTGATTTAAAGATGCCAAACAACCTCTCGGTGTTTTACAAGGTATTACGTAGATCTAGATGAATCTTAAGGCACCCTTGCTTTGATGTGTTTTATTTTAACCAGGAACCAGGCTGTATACTTGTCCGGGATGCAGGACATCCCACATGCCGTCCTCACTCAGCCCCACTACGTTGTCCCCTTCGTGACTGAGCTGCGTAACCCATTTAGCTTCGTCCGTGAAGGGGCACTTTTAAATCAATTACGCGCTCTCGTAGTCCGTCGCTTCGTTCCCACCCGGAGCTTATGACCCGATTTAATGTCGTGGGGTCAGGGAGGAAATCTGCGCTCTCGATCCTTCGCTTTTTTCCTATATTCTGCGGTCCTCGAGACCATTACAACCTCTTAACCCATTTCCGCTGGGATTTTTACGCCCATCAATAGTACTTTGATCGATACACTTCTTGGGCTTCCCTGACGTTGACATCCACACGTAGGTATGGTAAATGCCTTTTTTTAAATCTGTAGTTACGTTTTTACGTACGAAAATATCAGGTCGAGTTTCTTAAACAGATAAATGCTCAGTTCCGTCGTTTTTCTTGGATGCAACTTTTGACTCTAGTTGCTAACATTTTGCCTTCCTTATTATGTTTGTCAAGTTTGATTCTTTTTGTTATCATGTTCAAATGAAGTTACCTAAATGCCATTTTGTTTAATTTTCCTATTCCTAAAACTATGCCACAATCTAAAGGTAATTGTGTGGTGGAATGTAAATCTAGTGAGTTAATACAATAATACTGTGTAATTCATTCGTTTAACAATATTCTAATTGTGTTTATCACAATGCGTTCATTTTTAAAACCGGTAACTTCTGAAGCATTGGCGATGGATACTTCAATTTGTGAATACATTTGGTTATTTCCGATTCCTTAATATTTCAAGTAGAGCAACTGGAATTAATAGTTTCAGGCGTTACTTGGTGGAACCTCATGATGAAAAGACAGTGACTTCGTGATTCCACAAAAATTAATAATACCTTATTGATGACCCGGGTTTCGACGTCTAGGCGTCATCTTCTTCTTTTCTTCATAGGCCAACTGGATTTCACGTTATCGAATTTATGGTGGCGATGTGAATGCAATGATTCCCAGCGGGCCGCATAATATTCTGTGTTGGTTTTTCATCTTCATTAAATAACATCGATTGTCACCAATCCTAATCCCTAGTTAGGATTGGTGACAGTTGATTCTTCTACTGGCATACCTCTTAATACTCGTCTACTAATCTGTTACGTCATTTATTGCTTGACTTACTCATCTCATACGAGGTCTTGCTTTGCCTTTCTTTCTATTCACCTCCATATACTGTAATTGCAAGTAAAACATCCTGAAGAACATGGCGTTCCAGGGAAACTAACATTTTAGGGAAATTTAAAAATCTTCTCTTTCATACTTAACTATTTATCGTTAAATGCAAATTGTATCTTTAATTTCGGAATACCTGGATTAGCCAATCACTTACAAGGGGTGTTTCCATCCAATTTGGAATTTTTCCTTGACTCTACAGAAAATATTGATTTGATAAAAAGTTGCGGATGTTTGCTTTGAGCAATTGAATGAACACAACACAACGATGTTTTACCCGAATCGTGATGAAGTTAGTTTGGGCGAATTTCAACATTTACTGATCCCAATGTCATGTGGAGTTGACACATCAGGGAAGGAGGGGCGCTATTTCTATCGCAACATAGGCCTATGCCACTTGCGATTTCCCTGAAGGATATGGTACGCAGCAATGATATAGATTGAGATTTACTTGACATGTCCAAAGTTTTGTCATAGATTCGAATCCGGAACTATCAATCAGTTGTCCAACTCCCTATCCTGGTAAAATCGTATTTATTTAAGATGTGGGTGGCTTTATTTTTCTTTTATTATCTATTATTTAATCTATTAATATTATTTCCATTATTTCTAATATTATTTCCATTTATTCAGTACAGCTAGAGCCAACCCCAGTCCTAATTGTGCAGCAACATAGCTTTCGAGGAAATCAAATGCATTTTTGTGATATCTCCGGGTGATTTGTTGTATGTTTTGTCACTAACTAGCCCAAATAGGTTATGATATTATCAACCGTTGACTTTATTGGCGTATTATACAATGTATATGTTAATTTTATTTCGCAAACTTGGAATGTTGACTGTAAATTATTCTTACTGCGTAGAAATGAATTTGTATTCGTCTTTAAAGTATGAAATCTGAGTTGTAGCGAGGTAATAGCACTGTTGGGTAATCTTATAATACGATAAGTTAGCATTTGATTTCGGACTCGTTTATTTTTTGTTGACCACGAACTGAGCAAGCATGTCTGAGTAGCGTCTTCTCAACGCTATTGTTCCCCTCTCTCCGGCACACCCGTAACATTATCCTTCTACAAACTTCCTCGTTCCGCGAGAGGAGAAGAATTCCAAGTCGAATGGCGGGGACAGTAATTAATGACTTAGATCGACTCGTTCCATGGCCAGAGAGATTACAGGGGAGCCGTTCACCTGTGCAAAAAACATTCGGTGATCATGTTCCCCTTCGAAGGGAGAGAAAAGCTTTGTCACCGACCTCGTTAAGGTAAAGCGCCATTCTTTAATTTTTTCGCGACGGCTTTCATATTTCCACATCAGGTATTTTCCCCCCACTCACCGGAGGAAGTCGTGGTGGCGTGAAAACTCTTTAGAATTTTTTTAAGCGAAATAAAGGTAGTACGTCACGAACATGAACGTTTCCTTCCTCTTTTTTTAACGTGGCGTCGTTGATTAATTACAGGGTAAGTATATTCTTGGAGGAACTAAAAATGAATAAGCATCTGGGGTGCTGTCCGTCCTAATAGCCTTTTACTTCCTCAATTTTTCCAAACTAATGCGTGCATTGCCCTCAAATGTTCTTCTATGAAAATGAATGGCTTATAATAACTTTTGCGATAAGAGGCTTGTTTTCAATTTTTGCGTCTTCCACTCGGACAAAGATAAACCCTTAATAGCCCTCTGCATTACCTTATTATTTTTTTATATATTTAAGTTTACGATTTAATTTAAGCCTCTTACTTTATCACATCTGCAAATGACGCTAAATCATGAAAGTCAAGGGAAAAAAATGAATAGACTCAGGGCTTTCAAGATTAGGGTATGAAGATGGATAGAGAAATTTGTATCGGATGCGAAGGATCACTAGGCAGAGTGTATAATAGCCGGTAGTGGAAGAATAGATGCTTATCTAAGAAATTAGGAGAAGGCATGGGGACTGGATAGAGCAGGTATTTAGGGATGAGGTTGTATTGAAGGACATGATCAGGGGAAGAATGTTAAGCCTACCACCGCCAAATTTAGGTACATTAGGTATTTGTATTAGAATTTAATACAACAGATTTGGACCGAGTAGCATGGTGAAAATATATACAAACGGATTTTGGCGCATGATTATGTGCATAAATGTTTTGGGTCAAACAGATCAGACCCAAATTTTCAGTCAAATGCATGAAACCAGTCAATCAGGCCTTTCAAAAATATGAGCATCGCTATTTTCTTTTTAAGAGTTCTTTTATTGAAGGTATTTCTATTGGAGTGTTGCGATCAGGGCACATATGGAACTGACGTAATTATAAAGCCTTGCGGCAGTTATTGTGCTTGTAAAAGGTGAATTTACGTACAACACCAAAATTTGGTATGTTTATATGAACTTAATGCTTAATTTCCAAGGCTAAAATTGTACTTTCCGCGCATTCCTAACATTCGGTTGTGGAAGAAAATTTCATTAATTCCATGTGTCTTCTGGGTTCTC
Organism: Platycnemis pennipes; assembly: GCA_933228895.1. Taxonomy (NCBI): domain Eukaryota; kingdom Metazoa; phylum Arthropoda; class Insecta; order Odonata; family Platycnemididae; genus Platycnemis; species Platycnemis pennipes. The sequence goes on along the minus strand of OW121854.1, from coordinate 94,362,242 downwards.
ATCTCGTGGATTTGCTGAAACAGACTGTTTAGGCCAACCCTCCGGGTGTGAACTCGGGAGACATGCAGAGGTCATCGAATCAACTCCTCAAAATTCTTCGAAACTACAGTTTAAAAAATAAATTGCCCTTGAAAAATGCGTCAAATCAACGGTGAAAGTGGTTCAAATAAGCAAGCAAACGCATGCAGTTATATATGTTAAATTTTTACCAAATGTTAGCAACGGAATCCACTCCTAATGGCATAAAATTCATTTAGTATTATTATCCGTAAATATCCATTATGATGGACGTTTATGACGCCACTGCGATGAGTTTTGGACATTATCGCATGTGCGAAATTCATGAAGGCCGTTTTACACGGTCACTAAAACTGGGCAAGTTGATGTTGATTCCGTTTGAGCAGTCGTCTGCGAAAGTCCATGGCGTAGAAAATTGCGAGGACGCTTGCTTGACAGCTTTACACGGTGCAATCGTCGGTGCATTATGTCAGTGAGAATATATCATTCAATAGCGGTAATACCGTCAATATATCGCATAACGTCAAGATCTGTTAAGTAGCAATTAATTGGACGTGAAAGATGCGATAAATTACCACCACTTTAAAATGTTTTAAGCCATAGTCTCAACATAATAGTGGAGATCCTAGTCCCGTATACTTAGCCCAAAATTTGCACCACGAACGAACGGCTGTGGGCCAATGGTAACGAGTTCTTCTTTTACAAACGAAATTTAAGCTTCAACGTGATTTATCGCCCAGCTCATCACTATTGCACTTTATTCACTAACTATGGAGTTGAGTTCAAACAAAAACACCCAACTCAATCGTCAACGACCAATTTAATTGCTAGAACTCCCCCGGCAGTTCGTTGCCGATACATCTGCACCATCTAGTAAGAGAAATAAACTTCAAACTTGCGCGAACGCATGTATCAGATTAGAACATGTTCTAATTTGCTCGCAAGTGTTGGCGCAGTGGCGCTGCCTGTCCTCGCAAGTCGTCGCTTTACACGGCGCATTATTTCTTGCGCAAGTGTTCTCGCAGCAGCCTACGCAGTATCAATGACCGTGTAAAACGGCCTTAAGAGGTAATAGAAAACGAAGCGTTTTGTGCCGAGGAGGAAACTAAACCTTCCCCAGAACCCCATATTTTGTCTTCAATTTTACCTTTAGTATACGTATGCCAGCCACCTGTACTTTTTTACCTACTTGGGGTCCCGCAGCCTGAAAGGTTCGAAAACCTATTCCAGTAAATGTAAGGATCTAGTATATATACTGGCAATAGTTATCTTATTATATTGGCATAAATTATGAAACAGACTTCTGAAACAGACTTTGAGAAATTGGTAGCCGGAGTACATGAGATCGGCTTCGTCCCTTCATGGAAAGTTAAATACTGAATACCGTACCTGGGATGCCGAGTAACCAGCGATGGACGAAGTAAAAGAGAAATTGCAAGTAGAATTGCCCAGGCGAAAAGCATTTTACCAAAAGAAGGTTTTGCTTGCATCTGAAAAAACAAGTGTGGGAGTGATGAAACATTTAATTTGAACGTACATCTGGATCATTTTACTATATAGCAGCTAAGTATGGACGATAACCGCAGGAGAGAAGTCAAGGCTGGAAGCATTCGAAATATGGTGCTACCGAAGAATGATGACGAAAAAATGGACTGACCGAGTTAAAAACGAAGAAAACTTAAGAAGGGTGGGAAAAAAGAGAAGTCTGCTGAAAATGAAGACGGGATGACTTAATCGGCCATATCTTAAGACACGATAGTCTAATGAACGCAGTCGTTGAGGGAAAAGTAAACGGGAAGAATGGAAAAGGCAGGCCTCGTATGAGATATATGGAATAAGTCATCTACATCTACATAATACCCTGCAAGCCACCACAAAGGTGTGTGGCAGGGGAAGCTGTGAAATATGTGAAGGAGAGGAGCTACGTCAATATGAAGAGGTTGGCCGTTAGAAGAATCGAGTGGGGGGCTGCGTCAAACCATTCCTAGAATTGTTGACCGATGATGATGATGACTGAATACCTTCGGTATTAATTGTCTTTATTTCTCCCTCCTGCTATTTCTCCCTACTATACCGTATTCATATCTCCCTTCTGTCTACTTTCAACGGGCACCTTAAGCAAGTAAAAGAATAGTAGGTAATTGCCACAGTAGAAAAAAGAGCAAAAGAAAAGCATCATCAAACATTGGTAAAGTAATGGTGGAACAAGGAAAGTGAGGAGGGGTCAGAGACCCTCTAGTATGGAATAAAATTAAGCACAAATATCTTTTAGAAACAACTTGCTTTATTGTGTTCCCTAACGTATAGAATTAACAACATATAAAAAACAACAATATATTGTTTTGCATGTGGAAACTCCTGTTTTCAGGTGCTCGCCCGCGTTGAATTCATCATCTCGATGATTTATTTGAGTATCCCATTGTTTGCAAAGCCATTTTTGAAGGCGATCTCAATTCACATATCTCGTGTTGATTAAACTTACCTACTCCCCTAAAAATAAGGAACGTAATCCAACTTTCAAAGAACGTCAAAACTGTTTCGAACCCTAAAATAGGTAAATGCTTTGAAACTTGAAATTTGTTCTTGTCAACCAATCGCCGTTCCGATGGGTAAAACCATTATGAGTTAATATCACTCATGTGGACCCATATTGCTCCCATGAGGATCCCGCGTAGAGTTACCCATTTTCATCGATAAGACGGTTAAGCAAACAACCCATGTGTGCGAAATAAATGTTGTTTGCTGAAGGAGTAAACAGTGGAGGAAATATCGTATCCAAATCCTGTTCGATGTTCATATCATCGGCTGGGGAAGGGTAAGTAGATTCCTGCTAATCTTCCCAACTACCGTTTCTATTATCCCGGTTGAATAATTCGAGTAAGTGCTTGGAAATTGGAAATGTGTTGATGCATTTCAATTTTGATTCTGATGGGTTAATGGTCACGAGTTAATATCAAACTTGTGAACTCATTGTTTACTCCCGCCGTTTCCGTTCAGAGCTGTTGTATTGCAAAAGATAGATTAAAGAAACAAAATGAGTGTGAACATTACAGCATATTTTTCATATTCAGTTATCACAGATTTTCAGCAAGTTAAGCATGAAACATAGAGATCACCAATCAAAAATCTAATAGTTTTATATAGATTTTAAACCCTTATTGTGGATTAGAACAGAATCACTACATAGCTGAATACCCTTTTTGCCAGTTAAATTTTCCAGGCCTGGAAAATCTAGTAAGCTATTGTTTGTTTATTTTTTCCAATCAAGATTCATTCTGATAATGAGTTAAGAAGCATTCGATGGTTTCAGGCGTGACTTAATGGGAATTTGAATTCATATTGAACAGAACCTGGGTATTCCCCAAAAAATTATGTAAAATTTGTGTGGAATGACCAAGTATGTTTCTGTTCAATATGTTCAATATCATAAGCCTTAATTACAAGGTAATGTAATTCAAGTAAATGTATAGTGTGCCCCTTTTGGTTCCCGTGAAGAGTTGATGATTAGCGCTAGTAAGGTGGGTGTGTTGACAACAAGGAGGTTTGAATGTACTGAAGGAAGCATAAGCATGCTAGGCTATAGGTAAAAATGAACATTGTGTTTTGGAAGGATTACATCTACATCTACATAATACCCTGCAAGCCACCACAAGGGTGTGTGGCAGGGGGTGATTGCTCACCAAACATGCACTACATATCATGCATAAAAAAGGAATAGTATTAATATAGTAGTCAGAACTACACTATTTAAAAAAGATAGAAATTGCAAAGCAAACATGCAGAAACATTCTGTTAGTAGGGTTAGCTTTAAGTACTCATACCAACATGCAGCTACCAATGCTATTCATTGCTACTCTCCGATAGGACATATTTACCGTTATTCGTATCTCTTATTGTGCGAGGGAAAAAGGACATTTTGAATCGGTCAGTTCGGCAATCAATTTCTCTAACTTTATGATTATGGTCCAGTCTGCCATAGTAAGTTGGGGTTCGTAAAATATTTTTAACATCATCACTGAAAATATTGCCTTGGAATTTGTGGAAGAGATTAAGTCTAAATTTCAACCTGCGATCTGACAATGATTCCCATTTCAATTCATTTAATAGACTGGTTATGCTAATATAATTATCGTATCGTCCCTTTACAAATCTTGCCGATCTTCGCTGCACACGTTCAAGTTCATTACTTAGACCGATTTCGTAGGTCCAACCTAGATTAGGTCCAACCTACTCCGTATACGTTTTATATGGCCTGTAATCGAGACTACATGTGTATTAAAACATATATAACACGGAAATCGTGGCCAAATTTCGTTTCAGCTCTGTCTGTTAATCTTCATAAAGCTATTTAAGGGAGATGTAATAATTACTTAGGATTTATCTTGGGGAAGACATTCGGGAAATAAGCGGCCGAGTCTAGAGAAAAGCAGGATTTATTGAGAGAGTACTTGGGAAATGTGATCTGGAGGCAAGAGAGCGATGCTACTTTTCACAAATTAGGCCCCACCTTGAATATGTAGCCAGTGTATGGGATCCGAATGAATTAGGTTTGATCAGAGAGCTAGACAGTGTGCAGCGTAGAGCAGCTAGGTTTGTTAAAAGGTGTTACGATAGGTTTAGTAGTGTATCAGAATTAATATAAGAATTAGGTTGGGAATCATTATCAGATCGTAGGTTAAAACACAGATTAAAACTATTACAGAAATGTAAATGTTCGTGGTGGCCTTGTGGGTAGAGCGCTTGGCTACTGATCGAAGGGTCCCATGTAAAGCCTTTTGACGCCCCCGAACTAAAAATTCTCGAAGTACGAGGTGGCCCAGGGAAAGGAGCTGGCCCACCTACCGTGAATGTGTGAAATTCACACGCCAGTAGATTAAGTCCGGGGTGAGCAGCTACCCTGACTTGCTTTCCTGAAGATGTTAAGCATGCATAAAAAACACCTGCGTTATATGGTAGATTCGATCAGGCACATAAGATTAGAGAGGTAGATTGTCGTACGGATTGATTTAAAATGTCATTTTTCCCCCGTACTATTAGAGAACAGAATAAGCAGCACAGCAAAGAGATAGGTAGGGAAATATTGTTGATTAGCCTGTAGTGTATGATGCATGTAATTACAATCATTAATCCCTTTCTTGTTATATAGATACTAACCATTTAGCTGCATATGACCCTATCATTAGCATGTTTCCATGTAGTACCCTAGTGGCAAGTCAATAGTGCATGTTCGGTGATCTTCCCCCCTGCCACTTACCCTCGCGGTGGCTTGTAAGGTATCGCATGTATGTAGATGTAGATATGAATGAATCTTAATAACCTGAGAGGCCATTTCATTGATAAAACGTGTTAGAATCTGACGTATTTATTCTACATATTTGGCGGTTTTTGCCGTGTTTGCGCAATTTCTTTTGTTTCAAAGAGGAATTTTCAAATTCCTTCCATTACTCCTTCTTCCACTCAAAGTTTAACCGCGTGCAAAACAACTTCATTCGCATGAATATCGCGAGGGGCAAGCCCATATGAATCTACCAACCAAAATGGCTGCTGATTTCTCATATCAGATACGGTGCCTCGTCCAATGCATCTACATCTACGCAATACCTTGATAGCCACCACGATGGTGTATGGCAGGGGGTGAAGTTCACCAAGCATGCACTATTGACATGCGAACATGCTACTACTGGAAAGATGCTACATCTACATCTATACGATACCATGCAAGCCACCGAGAGGGTGTGTGGCAGGGGTTGAAGATCACTAAGCATGCTCTACTAACATGCAAACAACATATATGGGGTCTCATGCAACTAGATTGTTGGTATCTATAGTATTTGAGGGGTTAATACATGCATCATGCACTACAGACTACTCTAAAATATTTCACCTACCTATCCCTTTGCTATGCTACCTATTATGTTCTCTTATAGTACGGGGGAAAATGCCATTTTGAATCTATCACTACGACAATCTATCTCTCTAATTTTATTTATCTGGTCGAATTTAGCATAATACGCTGGTTTTATTAATATGTGCCTAACATCTTCAGTAAAGCTATCCGATTGAAATTTCTCTAATAGATTTAATGTATACTTTAACCTACGCTTTGATAATGATTCCCACCCTGATTCTTGTTTCTTCTTCTGAAACGCTACTCAACCTATCGTAACACCTTTTAACGAACCTAGCTGCTCTACGCTGCACACTGTCTAGTTTTCTGATCAAACGTAATTCATTAGGATCCCATACACTGGCTGCATACTCAAGGTGGGGCCTAATACATTCAACATAATACATTCAACCTCCTACATATATACCACACATTATAACCTCCTAACATCCTAACATTCTCAATATCTTCCTGTTTGGACAGAGCCTGTGAGTAAAATAAAAGTTTTTTTTTGTCCAGGAAAGTGTGAATAGGTTAGACAGTACTTGATGCAAATCCTTTTTGACCGTCGTGTTACGGATGGGGGAGGAATTGTGGATAGATTTCTACCGGTTGTCTTTCCCACCCAAATATTCCCCTTGCAACGTGATCTGCAGTCAATGCCGTGGATTAATGCGCTTCCACCGGCCTCGTGATGCTAATGCACCTTCATTTCGCGAGTGATATCCCCTACGGCGTCATTAGCGGACGTCACGAATCCATCGGAAGGGGTCATTTTGGGAGTCATTGAGGGGTGAAGACAGAGAGAGGGAGAGAGGAAGTTTGGGATGGACGTGAAATTTTACCAGTTGAGTCGGTAACGTAATCATTTTCGAGAGTTCGCCCTCCGGGGTGTTTGCCTCAACGCAGTTCGAAGCATTCGTCCGTGTGCTTTATCAGTGGGTGTCGAAGACCGTCGTCCAATCGTTGATAATTGCCGCTAACCTTTCCCCCCTGGGGCAGGGTTCACCGAAATATGCGTAGGTATGCACCCTGTCGCGAAAAGACAACATAAGGTGGGTGTTAAAAAATTCGGCAAATTTACTGATGAAGGTTCTCATGGAAAAACATCACCGTCGACGCCACTTAAGGAGTAGAATTATTGAATCGTTGTAATAGCAAGGCAAGCATTTCGAGCAGAAGGGTGTTGTTTGCACGAAATTCAATCAGTGACTCAATTCAAGCATTCTTAAACGGCCTCAATGTTTATCATCCTCCAAATATTGTTTTCCTTTTAAAATTACGTGCGGATTGAACGCAGTGAATTAATTTACTAGTGAAAATTATAATGTTATCGTTCAAACAAAGCGATCGAGTATGTATTAAAAACCTGTCTTCTATTATGTTTACATCAAGGCTTTTCCGTCCGTTTTATTTCTGTAGCTTTCGGTGGGAGGTTTGTTTATAAAGGAAACTATGTACGTTTTAAGATTCCTATTCACTTCAATGCTATCAGTGTTGGGCGTAGTTATTGAGGACGTATTTGATGCGCCTAATTATATGGTTTAATGCGCCCTACAGGTGATTCCAGGTCAGTGCAATCGGGAAGGTTGGAACTTGTATTGGAAGAAGTGCGGTGATTTTAAACGGCTTTTGTATTCTCGTTTAATATTGCCATTATCATATTACCTTATATGGCGAGCATACTACATTCCTGGATTAGGATTTCATAATTTTCGTTTACACCATGATAGCTAATATTGCCTGCTTCATTCGAATAATACGATGATTTTTTCATCCTGTATTTTTCTTCATAAGGCATTAATTGATTGATTTTACTTAGGTAAATGTCTTAAAATTCTATTAAAATTGTGAAACACGTTAAGAGGGGTCATTACACGCATTTAGTAAAATTATGCGTCTTAAGATGGATACTTTACTAAAGATGCTGATGAAATATAAGGAAAACACCGACTAAAGTGGGTTAAAGAATAAAATAAAATAGGAGACAAAAATTACGTGCTGTAAAAAAAATGCGGTAAGACAAGTTTCAGTGCCATTGTCTGGGTGAAATAAGGGAGATCATATCTATGGATACGTAATAAGATATTTGCAATCTAGTGCATGCCTATACGGATTATAAAAGAAAAGTCAATGTATGTACGTTTACTGCCTTTTCTTCCTGCATGTTGTGCAAATTATGAACCCTGCAGTACCTCTTATGCTTGATGTGATAAAATTAGGGAAAAAATTTCGCTAACCGGCAGATCTAGGACGTCTTTCCTCGAACAATTAGAGGCCTGAAAATCCGTGATTATATTCAATAAAACTAACAATATTTTATCCACAAATACCCAAGGTAGTTCCATATCGATATGAGGTTTTCATCTAATCCAAAAAATATCATTATGTATGCTAGCTTTATCTTTTGAATCTTTTTTCAAATTGATGTAATTCGGCTAAAATATAGCTGCTAATCCACTTTAACCATGATGGGTATTGAACGTTTTGGGAATATTCACCCCCTGGCACACACATTCTTGGTGACTTTCTGGGCATTATGTAGATAAAGTTGTTAGCGGTTACTAAGAATGGGATTGTTAGTTTTCCGATGGTACATAATTGTTTTGGTGTCACTCCCTGCTACTTTCTCGCGGTGGCTAAACGTACAGTGTACTATACACAAGACGTATATACATACCGAGGTTATTTAATCAATGGTCGGCAAATTTACTTGGTGGAATTTAGACATAGTAAAAATAAAAGTACTTAGTTAATTCCACAATTTATTTGAAATGACTAGGTTTCAACCTTTACAGATCATCACCAGGAGTCTGTTGATGACCTGTAAAGGTTGAAACCGGTCGAGTCATTCCAAATAAATTGTGGAATTAGCAAAGTACTTTTATTTTTACCATACCAAGGTTGTTAGAATATACAGATTGCCTCAATCGGGGTTGTTTACAAATCGCCGAAATCGAAGCTAGCTCCACCGCTACCGTAGTGACGTCACTGACGTAACCCTCTCCCTAGTAGTCGGTGCGGAAGTGCAGAGGACGAAATTGTCGTGTCTTAATTAACATATATAACTTAAATGATCATTTTTTAATGAGTATCACCATTTGCATGACGTAATGTTATTTAACATCACCAGATTAGCATCCTCAATAATCCAAACGCAATAATTGTTTCTAATCGATTCGGAATGTGATGAACCATCGAAGCCACCAGTCGAATTCCTAAACATATCCTAACTTTATTCATCCAATACTATTGGAGCGAAAACGTAAGCCTGAACGGATATCTACTTGCATTAAATACGAAGCAAACCCTATGCTATACTAATACGAACGTACCTAATATATTACCGCGACATTCGTGATCTCTAACTTTACCTTTTATAGCACTTAAACAGTATTTGTAGCGTAAGATAACGTTTAACATTATTATGTGAAAATACTTTGGCAGGCGCAACATAATTTATAAAACGAATATACTTTGTAATTCAATCATAATCGTCATATTTTTACAATCAGTTCAAAAACTGACCAATAAGCTTCTCATTTAGCTTTTTGTGTGCGTTGCGTATGTACCTGTGGAATGAAATCGCCTTTCCTTCTTTCCGTTTGCGCGCACGTTATTGCAGGATACAACCGTACAATAACTGCTTGATCCTGGCATTTCTCTTCAAAGATAGGCCTTTTGTAATAATATTCAATTTGAATCCTCGCTTCACCTGATAGCAAAACAACACACTCAACCACTCACCACTCAACAACTGCTGCTCCGTCGTTTTGTTTAGTAATGGCCGTGTAGCGTTCCGGTGATGCAGAGACTTCGGTGACGTCACGCGAAGCTCAGCCAATAGTAGAGCGATCAAGAATTTCCATTGTTATGTTTCGAGACAACCTGTATATTCCAACAACCTTGTGTACATACTAGTACATTATTCATATTGCCGAGTCCAATCAAGGTGACTACTCAATATTTTGGATTTAATCACCTCTGATATACATACCCTAGCGCTCACTAGCACTTTAAACTATACGTTGAATAGAAACATACAGGTATCCCTCGTCAACCGCGTTTTTTATACTGCGGCCCTTGGTTATCCAGCGGTTTGGGTACTACTTCTCTCAACCGCGGTATTTCCCTTGCGTATGCGCGGCTCTGACCCAACTAATGTCTTTTTTTTTATTTTTACGAATTTCACAAATGATTTTGCACACAGATACATGTATGAATGAAATTTGCCTTGAAAAAAACATGTGACTTGACCGTGAATCGAACCCGGATCTCCCAATTGCCGATTTGTAACAACAATAAGCCATCTTCCTTCGAGGCCAATTTCGAACCAATCGAGAGCATTTAGTTCCAAAATTTCAACGCTGATGTGCTGCTTTGTTTTTCTGCGCGGATATCAGCTACAGTACCAGTACAGTACCTAGCAGTGAGAGGGGAATACTTCTACATTTATATAAATGTACACCATTTGAGAAAAAATAAAATTACGTGAATCTTTACTGAAGTTTAGTGGAACATGACACCTCACCCCTGATTTGCCGTATGCCTCGTGGTTTACCGACCGTGGTTTTGTCAACCGCGGTGTTTTTCAGGAACGTAGCCCCTAACGAGGGATATCTTTATGCCCCCATCCCTTCCATTCCTATCCTTATACCTTTCCTCCCGGGCTGAAGTGCCTATTAGTGCGGAAAAAGACTTGAAAACACCCCAAGATATCTTTATATGAAGACTTTGACCAGGAAATCCGCACGAATTTATCATACAGTCATCTTGGTTGTCATCCTAAGAAACACGCAGTCATACTTTCTCCCATGTACTTCCATTAAGATCCCAAGGCCGATTTAAAAAAAACAACCACCATACAGAAAATGCGTAACTACGTGATTATGGAGCGTAACGATATTCGTGAACATTTTCTCGCACGCAATGTTGCCGCTTCAGGATAAAAGTAAAATGATGTCGATCAGTGCGGAATGTTGATCGTGGCAGGAATCAAGCTCCGATCGACGTAAATGGAGAGTTTGCGTGTTGTTTAATTCCTGGTTTCGCGAATGGAATGAGGTTTCTCACCGTTGACTGAGCTGTGGGACTAAAAATTGAAAAAAAAAATTTCGTGCGTGCGACCAGTTGGGCGCGTGAGGACTCTGTAGTTGTATTTGCTTGGGGTCGTCAAAAATTTCGTTATTGCGGCGCATTAATTGTTCAGGATACCGTCAACATGCCTGTCCAATTCAGCGTTTGACGCAAGTCGTTTGCCAAAAGGGATGTCAATAAAGCACGGTTCAGTAATATACTGTGGGGAAAAGACCTCGCTGAAAAAATACCCCAAGGACCTATAAATTGACACTTTAGAAAATTATATTTTCCGTTTTGAATATTTCCGCTAAGTTTTGGGCTCTCGGACAACAACATCGTTCAAGGCATTCAATATAAAATTTATAGCTCGTATTATGTTACACGTCAGTGTGCATGATGAAAGAGTCTAAATACTTAGAGGATAAAAAGATGAAATAATAGATTAACGACGCTGACTGTACTTTCTTCCTTGTCGGATTTAAATTTTACCTCACCACGTTTTCAATGCATTTTACATTTTTGTGGTATAATTTTTATAATTATTGTTTTTTATCTCATACTTAATTGACTGTTTGTATCTTTTAGTTTATCTCGTCTTTTCGTTACTCACTTGCCTTTATTCGCTCAATCATGATTTTAATTATAATTTTGAGCTCCAAATTGAGTGACAGCATGTATTTACTTAGTTCATGAGCAAATTGGGCGGCATGTAGAGAAAAATAAGACTTTCGATTCCAAGTTTTGGAGGGCTGTAAAGGTTCTAGAAGGTTTTAAATGAATAGTGAAATCCAAGGTGCCATAGAAACAATGATATAAAAAATACATTACATGGGAGATGTAAACGTTAGGTATACGATAAAGAAATCAATATGATAAATAATATTTCGAGTTTAACATTGTGATGCTTATATTTCCCGAGTAAAAAAATGGAAAGAAAGTGATAAAGTAAAGAGTAATTTCACTCATGAACTTTTGGATTAATGGATACAATTCCCCAGTACAAAAGCCATATCCCAGATATTTATTGCGCTGGATTGTCCACAGTTATCCTTGGCATCGTGTTTTTATAGCCATGTCTTGCGTTTTCTAAATTAATTTCGTTTTCATACGTTATCTGTTGCGATTTTGCCCTTTCACAAGTGATGATCCTTATGAATTCAGGCAAGGATAGTGTAAAAGAAAGAAAATGACTTAGAAAAACATGAAATTTTTAACCAATAGAAGTTTTGTGTAAGCAGCTGGGTTAAACAATCCTTAACCTTTATTGCTATAACGATAAATAGATAGAAAAAAAATGTTACTGATATATGTGATGCTGCATAATTCCGTGGTTTAATCCGCATGAATAATTAGATTTTAACCATAGATAGTGGTATATCTTTGATATTCTTTGCAGTTAGTTGTTAACAATGGAGTTACATAACTATTAATACTTTTGGATTGAATCAATCGTGGACATAGTTTGCTGGTAGGAGTTTTGTATCTCCATTTGGTCCCTCAAGTTATTTTAAGTTAGAATCACTCATCGTAATCATGGGTCAACAATCCTATGATTGGTTTGATGCAGCTCTTCACTTGATTCTTCTATCGGAAGGTCTCTTAATAATTATAATAAAACACGTTCTTCAGAAACTTTGTGGTATTCCATCACAAAAATGTATTAAATAATTCCTCTCCTTCATAACGTACACATTTTGTGCAATGTATCTCGTGACGCTTTCCTTTTCCACTTTCCTCATTCACCTTACCCACAACGATTGCCTTCATCAGTCCATAATGCCTCACTATATGGATTATACTATACGAATTAATTTTGCCGTCTTCTTAATCTTATGTTCTAGTCTTCTTAGGGCTTCGTTAGCCCCTCCACCGATCCATTTTATCACCATCAGTCTTCTGTAGTACCACATTTTGATTGCTTCCAACCTTGACTTCTCTGCTACTGTCATCTTCAAAGCCTCAATTTTTTTAAGATTGTGCTGTAGAGGTTCGTTTTTATAAATTGTTTCCATACTTCCACGCTTGTGCTTTTAGGTATGTGTAGATAATTACTTTGCATTAATGCTCTCATTCCCTGCGCTATTATTCTGTTGACTATTTCCTTCTTAAAAATCGAGGAGGTGGAAGAGTTCTGCTACCTGGGAAGCCGAGTAACCAACGATGGATGACGTAAAAGAGAAATTGCCAGCAGAATTTCCCAAGCAAAAAGGGCATTTTACCAGAAGAAGATTCTGCTTACAGCTGCAAATACAAGCGTTGAAGTAGGGAAACATTTCATCAGAATATACATCTGGAGCATTCTACTATATGGCAGCAAAGCATGGACAATAACAGCCGCAGAGAAGTCAGGGCTGGAAGCATTTGAAATTTGGAGCTACCGAAGAATGGTGAAGATAAAATGGATCGATCGAGTGACAAACGAGGAAGTGTTAAGAAGAGTGGGAGAGAAGAGATGTCTACCGAAAACATTAAGAAGAAGACGAGACAACTTAATGGGCCACATCTTGAGACACGATGGCCTGATGAAGACAATCATCGAGGGAAAAGTGAACGGGAAGAATGGAAAAGCAGGCCTCGCATGAGTTATATGGAGCAAGTTGTGAAGGATGTATAAGAGAGGTCAATAAGAAGAGGTTGGCCGATAGAAGAATCGAGTGGAGGGCTGCGTCAAACCAATCCTAGGATTGTTGACCGATGATGATGATTTCCTTCTTGCTTCTCCCATTGCTAGTAACTCGGCTTTCTATGCAACAATACTTTCTTATATCTTCCAGCATTTGCTAACCAAGTTATCATTAAGTTAAGTGTTAAGTAAGTGTTAAGTAAGTGTAAGTAAGTAAAGAATTAGGGTGGGAATCATTATCAGAGCGTAGGTTAAAGTACAGATAGAATCAATTAGAGACATTTCAATCGGATAGCTTTACTGAAGATGTTAGGCACATATAAAAAAAACCAGCCTATTATGCGATTCGACCGGACAAATAAGATTAGAGCGATAGATTGTCGCACCGATAGATTAAAAATGGCATTTTTCCCCCGTACTATAAGAGAACAGAATAGGCAGCATAGCAAAGGGATAGGTAGGGGAAATATTTTAGAGTATTCTGTAGTGTATGATGCATGTATTAACCCCTCAAATACTATAGATACTAACAATCTAGTTGCACGAGACACTATAGTTGCTTGTTTGCATGTTAGTACTGCATGCTTGGTGATATTCAACCCCTGCCACACACCCTCGTTGTGGCTTGCAGGGTATCGTGTAGATGTAGGTGAAGTTATCATCAGGTTATTATTCTTATAGCGTATCATATAACTCTACAGTACAGTATAATCGAAAGTCATTCTATCATAATGTGTCGATGGAGTACACCCTTATGTGTAAGCGAACGTTTCTGTTCGGTTAACTGCCTTTCCCTGAAATGAAAACCAATGCACTGTTGAGCGTTCCCTCCTTCTCCCCAGGCTACCATTTGAAATCGCAAATACCTTATCGATCCCAACTTCCCACTACCCACTGGGGTCGCTCGCAGTCACGCAGGACTGCGTGGGAAGTCCCGCGGGGGAGAGATAGAGAGTGAGCCAGGCAGTGAGTGGGAGCTCGGTGAAATGACGAAGCAATTCCTTGTTTTAAATTGCACTTCTTGGTTGAAAGGTGGTGAAAATATTGACACATCATTATCTCCAACCTACTGTACAGCATCCTATCTGAAATTGATACGCTCTCCCGTAGAAAGTTTCACAGGCAAATTTGGTAAATTTATGGTGGTTTCAGGCGTAACCTTATGGAACCCATTCATGATTTAAAAGGAAACGTAACTCTGTCGTTAAACTTAAATTTATAACGACAGAGTTAAGTTTTATTTTCAATTGATGATTTTTAGTTTATTTTGTTTCACCGTACGCATAGATCTACGCATAGGTTGAAATTTAGACTTAATCTCTTAAACAAATTCCAAGGCCATATTTTCAGTGATGATGTTAAAAATATTTTTCGAACCCCAACTTACTATGGTAGACTGGACCATAATCACAAAATTAGAGAAATTGAATTACGAACTGACAGATTCAAAATGACCTTTTTTCCTCGTACAATCGAGTGTTACAATGGATATAACATTGGTAGCTGCATGTTGGTATGATCACTTAAAGGTAACCCAACTAACAGCATGGTTCTGCGTGTTTGCTGTGCTATTTTTATCTTTTCTTAAATAGTGTAGTTTAGAGCAGTAGGTAAATACAAATCCTTTTTTATGCATGATATGTAGCGCATGTTTGGTGAGAATTCACCCCCTGCCACACACCTTTATTGTGGCTTGCAGGGTATTATGTAGATATAGATCTACATCATCCCCTGAAAAAATCAATAAACTACGGTATGGGGGTGTGGCAGGTGGTTATCAATCACTAGGCATGCATTTTAAATCAAAAGAGATTAAAAGTTATGGCAATGCATACCTGGTGATATTTCACCCCCTGCCACACACACTTACGGTGACTTGTAGGGTATTATGTAGATGTAGATTAAGCATCTAGAGTTACAACAAAATATTATGTCTCTGCAGTGTATTGTAGTAATTATTGATTGGTAATTAGTCAAACATTCCTCTGAAAAATGTAGGTAAGTAATGGATTAATTCCTGTTTCCCAAACGTTATATGAGTTAATAATATCAAAACATTCGTATGTTATAATAGTCACTACAGATTACTCTTATTAACAGAAATTTACAATACCTATTTTGATGTCCCCCGGTATCTTTGCTGTGATATATTATTGTCCTTAATTGCACGCGGAAAAATCCATTTTGGAACCGCACTGTTTTACTATCTATCTCTCTAATATTATCTTCGTGATATAACGTGCCGTAGTAAGCTGGCGTTTTTAATGTTGTTCAATTCTGTATTGTATTGAATTGAAATATTATTGCATCTTCAGAGCCTGGTTTAGAATTCCTGCTATAAATTTATTCTGTATTTTAACCTCCAATCTGATGATTTTTCTCAACCTAATTCTTCTAATGATTTCTATATATTGCTAAAACTATCTTAACATCTTTTAACAAACCTAGCTGCTCCTTGTAGCACCCTGTCTAGCTCTCTGGTCAAACCAAATTCATACCTCATTCCTTTGAGTCCCAAATGTCACATTTGTTCTTCAACTCACTAGATCTTTATCAGGGTACGGTTTGGACGTTGATGACATTGTCCTCATTTTTCTGTATCTTTCTTCCCGCAAACATTAATAAATCACATTAGGTTATATTTTAACTGGATCGGCAAGCGTAATTTACTTAGTCTTGCTTGAGGTGTAAAAGTTAATTAGTGGTTCAGTAGACTGTACCCTTGAAAACACAATATTGTTATATGTCAATGTATGACGTGCCTCAATTATGATAATTATATCCCTTCGTTAGTCACAAGTCTTTTAGTAGCTCTTGCAGGATCATGTGTCTCGACAAATTTCACGGATGTAGAGCCGGACATAATTTCTGGCTCTGTCTAGTAATGTTGATAAGCATTACAGACTGGTTTAATTTCAAGCTTCAAAGCACATGAAATCTAGCTAATTGTTCCTCCAACGTAGGACAATAGGTCAACTTGTAGTCTTCGGTCTTGTTTTGTAAACGTCTATGGTGTGGATGGGTTGCTTGAGTGCTGGCTTCCCTCATTTATCCCTGGTTTCCGAGTCCCGGAATATATTTCATTGAGAACCTTGCTCGGCTGTCATGTGAAGAGACCTCCAAGTTCAGCGCTTCGACCGTCGGATACGACGTTGACGTTAAGCCGACGCACGGGGAGATGATGATACAATGTTTGGGTCTAAACGAATTTATTTCCAATGTTGGATGAAACCAAACGTTATTCCCACGACGCGGTTTAATATATTGGTCCAAAATAGAACCAATTATGTACGAGAAAAAAGAGTTAGCAATTTAAATGGCTGCCGCAAACGAATTTGAAGAATCCGTTGTAATGGCTATTTCAGCTGCCAAAATTGTGGTTGTATTTCAATAATCAAATTTTACTTTCGGTATACCATATAAATACGCGGGAATTGCGTAATAAGTTAGGCATCAGGGGAGGCTTAGAATACGTTCCCGGAGACGACCCTGATCACCTAAGCCGCGCAATTTATTAAAAAAAAGGCAAATCAACCAAAACTTGATTTTTCTGGTCCTTTTATAATGTTTTAATTAAATTTTAATAACAATTTGTAAATACGCAGACGATTCCTATTTAGTAATATTGCTGCTCTAGGCATCTTAGGTTGCGTATGGTGCGAATGACCATGGTTGTCCACGCACCTTAAAACCTACCTCTACTTCTATATAGATACGTCTTTTAGATCCACTCAATGAGCATTGCTCAACAACGGCCTCTATATCTCCATAATCAAGTCATTTCCATCTTTACAGCTTTCGTGCAACTCTGATCCAAAGAGTTCCGATGAAACTTCTTGCAAAGCGGAAAGTGGTGGTCCCTTTTCGGGAGTCTCTTATTAGTTAGTTCCATACATTTGAATGTGAATTTAGAGAAAGCTCTATCTGTTTTTTCCCAAAGACTTTCGTAGAAAACATGAACTTATTTTGGCACAATTCCACCATGTTGCGCGATTCTCATCAGTTTCATTACTTTATGCATAAAAATTGTATCCAAATGTGACCGTGGGATATTTATATTCTCGCCTCTGATTCCATAATATTATCATTTAAGCTTTTAGAACTTTTTTTTAATACTAAGTTCTTTTATCACGTATATTGGTGTTTGTGGAATATTTTGATGACGATATTGGTTAACGTGAGATTAAGAGAGATTGAGTTGGTGGCAAGAGTAGTAAATTCCAGCACGGGTCTCGGTTTCAAATCCAAGTATGGATATCATTTATATATCAATCCCTAATCGTATGCTTTTTCGAGAGACTGGATATCTATCTAGCATGTCTCCATATAATAGCCTACTATCGGCGCAAAAAAGGTAGAACGCTGAACTTTAAGCATTTGTATGAAATTCTGCCAAAGCCCCATAGAGTCGTGTAATATATCGTTTTACTCCTTGTTTATTCGACAATAACATTAAATCATTAAAAAGTGTTTAAACGTAAACGTTTAGCTTCTACGGTCGAAAGAGTGAAGAAGAACACGCGAAAAACTAGGAGAACGGCGAAACGGTCTTCTTCTTCATCTCGTCACGGGCAAAATATTTGATTGGCGCACTTCATTGTTTTTTCATAGAGAGAACGACATCTCTGCATAACAAATATCTTTTTGAAATCAAATTTTACCATTTATTTGATTTTTAAAATGGCCTAAGGTTAGATTTCAATTTCCGAGGTGTAGAAAAGTACATGAATATCGAGGTTACGTATGCTATATGGAAAAAATATTTCAAAACTTTTCATGTAAGGAAATGTTGATGTCGTTCCTCTTACTTAAAATAAATCACAAAGACAAAAATCGCTCCGCGGCAATGCACACTACCATTTTACACTGTTGGCAATAGTGAACTCCTGGTCGCGCGCGGCTCAAATCTCTGGTAATACGTCCGTAGAGTGCTATGTAAGAAAAGCACGTATATAAACTATCTAAACACTCAATGCATGTAGTTAACATTTAATTTCTAATCATTTATCCATTGAAATTGTCTTCGTAAGTAACAAATACATGACGAAACGAAAGAAAATAACAATTAATATAAAAACATCTACACTCAGCATGTATGCATTTTTTCAATATGGATATTTCTTTTCTAGGCAAAATCCGTGGACAGTTTGTCGCACTACGCTTTGAAAAAAATTCACTAACGATAACTGGAGGTCTGCCTGGGCCTGATATTGGCTGCTTAGGTGCACTGTATTCGCTGAACTTCACCTCTTTCTCTATTCTCCTTACCGTCTTCTCGGATACTCCGGACACATTTTTCACCACCTGTTTCCTTGGGATTTCTTTTTCATCTTTGCTATAATTTTCAAAATAAGCAATCACATTACTAATCACTTTTTTTTCCTTTAAGGTTACGTTGGGCCTCGCACGGTCTTGTCTGTATCCTTCATGATCACCGCAAATATTTTGCAATACTCGCCGTTTCGTAAAAGGCATGGTGTCGTTAGAATGACGGAATGCGAACTGAGGTTTTGATTGGGAGTTTCAGAATTCTGATAAATTTTCAACCCTTTTGGGTTAGGCCATCCAGCAGCCCTTTTCTAGGATCATGAAGTTTGACCCCAGGGGTACAAAGGGCCTATTTTTTTCCTTGTCAGCGCTGGGTAGACGTCTCACTACTACTAAAAACATCTACACTCAGCATGTATGCATTTTTTCAATATCACATTAAACGAGAGGAAACAATAATCATGAATAACAAATAGGTTGATTAGCATTGTTGTTCACATTAACATTATAATTGTTAACATTCTCGTGATAATCAATTTATTTGTTATTCATGATGATTGTTTCCTCTCGTTTAATGTTATTTTGAAAAAATGCATACATGCTGAGTGTAGATGTTTTATATTAATTGTTATTTTCTTTCGTTTCGTCATGTATTTGTTACTTACGAAGACAATTTCAATGGATAAATGATTAGAAATTAAATGTTAACTACATGCATTGAGTGTTTAGATAGTTTATATACGTGCTTTTCTTACATAGCACTCTACGGACGTATTACCAGAGATTTGAGCCGCGCGCGACCAGGAGTTCACTATTGCCAACAGTGTAAAATGGTAGTGTGCATTGCCGCGGAGCGATTTTTGTCTTTGTGATTTATTTTAAGTAAGAGGAACGACATCAACATTTCCTTACATGAAAAGTTTTGAAATATTTTTTCCATATAGCATACGTAACCTCGATATTCATGTACTTTTCTACACCTCGGAAATTGAAATCTAACCTTAGGCCATTTTAAAAATCAAATAAATGGTAAAATTTGATTTCAAAAAGATATTTGTTATGCAGAGATGTCGTTCTCTCTATGAAAAAACAATGAAGTGCGCCAATCAAATATTTTGCCCGTGACGAGATGAAGAAGAAGACCGTTTCGCCGTTCTCCTAGTTTTTCGCGTGTTCTTCTTCACTCTTTCGACCGTAGAAGCTAAACGTTTACGTTTAAACACTTTTAAATGATTTAATGTTATTGTCGAATAAACAAGGAGTAAAACGATATATTACACGACTCTATGGGGCTTTGGCAGAATTTCATACAAATGCTTAAAGTTCAGCGTTCTACCTTTTTTGCGCCGATAGTAGATGCACGTCAGTAGTGCATGTCTGGTGATCATTACACCCTGCCACACACTCTCGGGGAGGCTTCCAGGGTATTAAATAGACGTAGACGTTATCCAGTAGAAACTGTAGAAAAGTAGAAAAATACAGTAAAAAGATCATTGGAAACGTCAATATTTTGCCGTGTAAAGAGCATTTTAAGTTCAGTGCTCCGTTCGTAAGTTGAGGCGTATAGCTGTGGAACCCTTGGTATCTTTCTTTAGCTGCAGTCTAATACTGGCGGCAGATTTTTCTCATCTACATCTACACGATACCCTGCAAGCCACCGCGAGGGTGTGTGGCAGGGGGTGAAGATCACCAAGCATGCACTACTAACCAGCGAGCTAGCAACTATATTGTCTCATGCAACTTGATTGTTAGTATCTATAGTATTTAAGGGGTTAATGCATGCATCATGCACTACAGAATACTCTAAAATATTTCCCCTACCTATCCCTTTGCTATGCTGCCTATTCTGTTCTTTTACAGTACGGGGGAAAATGCCATTTTGAATCTATCGGTACGACAATATATCTCTCTAATCTTATTTATCTGGTCGAATCTAGCGTAATACGCTGGTTTTTTTAATATGTGCCTAACATCTTCAGTAAAGCTATCCGATTGAAATATCTCTAATATATTCAATCTGTACTTTAACCTACGCTCTGATAATGATTCCCACCCTAATTCTTGTATTAATTCTGATACACTACTCAACCTATCGTAACACATTTTAACGAACCTAGCTACTCTACGCTGCACACTGTCTAGTTCTCCATCTGTTCCTTCCAATATAATCTGGTCTGAGGCAACTTTAACTGCAGGACAGGCATAAACACCTGGTGATGATGATGAGAATTCTTCGGAGTAGTTCTTTCGTCATATTTTTTGAGACAGTTTTATAGATGCAGGGTGCTTATAAACGCTAACAGACGGAGGGCAGGTTAAATCATCGGCGACACGTGTTCCCGGGCGTGAAAGTCGTACGACGGAAGAAGATGTCACACGTTCGGCAGTGACACTTAGAATACGCATTTGTCTACAAAGGCGTATAACTTCAAGTTCAGGGCAGTCAAGCAAAACGGATGCCCTTTCGGAAGCGTCCTTCGCTGTTGGGTTTTGGTACAAGAGGCGGATTTTGCAGATTCCTTCCCTGCTCGTACCTGCTTTTAAGGATCAAATCCTCTTTCGCATGACGTATCGTGGAACTTTGGGAAGTTCATCGCATTAGCCGCCTTCGAATGAGGCTCAACAAATAGCCGACGGAAAGGAATCCGTTGCCCTTTGCATTACTTATGGGATCCGACCGAGTATCCCTGCCGACATAATGGAGGTTATTTGTCGAGAGGAGCTCGGAAGCCCGCATCGCAGGGAAGCCGATAGCCTGTGCATCGATCCCCTCACTCTACTTACATTCGCCATCTTCCTCATCCTTACAACTCTCGACGGGGCGATAATTTGCGCTAAGGTCGAATTTTTTTTAACAGACGCTAACATTTGCCATTGACAGAAACGTAAGTTTCTCTCACGCATTATATCATTTCAACAGCTCACGTCTACGAGTAAAAGCTACTTTTGGGAATGCGCTTCTCCTTCTTACTTCTACGCTTCTATCTACCTTTTTCTGCCGCATACTACCAGATAACCGAATAGCTCCACCTGCTGCAGCTTCTGCTCTGCCAATTTTAAATTTAACCTGGCCCTTTGTGCTTTTGAAAAGCTCCGTAAAAGGAGGAAGCATGTTATGTACTGGTTGGTTAGGCCGGAGCTCCCTGAATTTATGTCAACTGTACGCAAAATTTCCACATCAGTGTGGTGGAACCTGTTCCTTTCCCTGACATCAGGGATTTCCCTGACAAAATTGCCGCCCATGAAATCACACCGCTTGGGTTTTGCTATTCATATTTATAAACGTCAGCGATTTTCGAACCGAGGACCTTCGGCTCAACAACATTCCTAACTATTGGCTGTATTCACTGCTCTACTAAGTCTTAAATACGGGTGCAAAGTATTAGAACTGAGGTACACGGAAGAATGCAATTGAAGAGACAGAAAGCTTCGATATTTGAAGCAAGTTGATTAATGAATCCCAACCTTCATAGACAACGTCCGTGGTAGATTTCACGGAGAAAGGAAGTAGATTTGGAAATGAACTCAATATTTTGTAGAGAAAATACCATCTATGTAGTATAAAATATTTAAGTTTGTAGTAGATATTTTCCAATTTTTCTTAAGGCCTCCTCAGTTATTCATCGAAAAATATTATTAAACCTGAGTGTGATTATTTATTTTCAAAGGCATTATGTCAACTCATTTTTCTATGACTGTTGATATCTGTTCTTCTGTTTTTATGGTGCGAATATTTAATTTTAACCAAATTTCTTGGCTGTGTGAGTGAGGATGCAATATTTTATTCCCAATTGAAAATAACTATACTATCTTCTGTCTAAAGTTTTCGTTTGGTAATGAAATGGTCAATGTTCTCCGCTGTGTTCTACGAGACTCCAGAATTTCATGAAACTCCACCAAATAATGCGCCTTTTTTTACACGAGAAAGGGTATACAGTGATAACATTCGTGCCCGTAGGTCTCACGTTTCTCTTCGTAGCAGTAAACCGCGCGAATTCCTTTATTCGGACAAGCATTTCCCTCTTATAATATTAAATACTTCCATTTGCTGCTCACACGGCCTCCTCTGTAGTTGGCAAAGTTGAAACAATGATTCGGTGAGAGTCCCACGTTAGTTAGTATTTCTGTGGTTTAAACACCCACAAAAACGTGGAGAGGGGGAAGTGCCTACTTAAAAAGATGATGAAAAAGCGGTCAATCTTCTCTATATCTTCTCCTTTTCCCTCCATCTTCCTTCCTGTGGAATGGAGTTGGTCAAAGAACGACGCATTATACTGAACAAGAGCCTTTTATTCGCATACAAACTTTTATGCAAACAACGTGCCCGGCGGTATGCCCTGTAGAACTCCCTCCAAGGGAGGGGATATTTTTATGGAGGACGGAATGAAAGGATCGTGTGGTAGGGGAATGTGTCTGGGGAATAATAGCGTGTCCTTTCTCCTTTCTAGAGAAATTTTCTTTCGATGTCCACAGCATAGTTATAATTTAAATGGTGTCGAGAATTGGACCACAAAAGAAGTACTTCTAGGTATTAGAAAGCGTAATAATTTTAATTTTCAGTAATATAAAAAAAAGGAAAGTAAAATTTTATTTCCCGACAAAATGTTCGTTTCTCCTCTCCCTCTCTCTAGTCTGAAATTAAATTTTTTTATGAGAATGTATGGGCATATCCGCATTTAATTTTGCTAAAATTGATATATTTTCCTGCAGGATATATTAGAAGTCTATTGTGGTGTCATATTGTGTTCGATTATATAGCAAATGTTGGTCTAGCATAGTAGTCACTACTGAATTTTTTATCACTTTTGTTTTAATTAGTTAAATCGTGAATTCTCTGGAAATTTTAAGTCAACATATTTTAGGACATGCCTGAAAAAATGATAAATTTTGAAATACTTATAGATACTAAGAATTCAGGTGTACATGTCTCGTAAATTCATATCTAATATGAGTTGAATTCTTCTCAGGATTCCCACTGGGTTGGTGATTCGGGTGTCGACGTTTCTTTGGCTAACTCCGCCATCTTCTTCATAATCGCTGCAAAGGGTCAGCCACCAAAACGGCGGTACATGAATTACCAACCACGTGGGAATCTTGAGAAGGATTCACTCGTATCATTCCCGTAACTTTATGTCTGCTATTTTCCTTGGGGTTGTAGGATTGTGCCTTTCAGTTGCGCATGCGTAGTGAATGTACGGAGTAGTATTTTTTCAATGCTAAAATGATAGTAAGTGTAAACTAAGTCTTTCTGACTGATGCTGTGTGAATGAATAAAAAAGGTACCATTCTATTTCCATACTTTCACCTACTAGTAGTTCAACTTTCACTTCACTTTCGAGCCGCTATTTGTGGACTCATACAAAAAGGTATTCAAAGAGGGGTAAATTTTATATCAAGTCGGCGTTTTTGGTTAAGGGTGGCAGGAGGAAGTGAGAATCGGGATGTTGAATATCTATATTTACTTACTACTGAGCTAAATACCTTGAGGGTGTACACATAAAAGGTGAATAGATATTCCTGACATATGACTAGAGGGTTATCGAGCAAAGGATTGCTTTATTTAGAAAAGGAAACTTTTATTATTTCATTTTGTTTCTCGCTTGGTTTCAATTTGAAGCATTTCGGACAATGTAATAGCTTTTGCCATCAATTATAAGCAATAGTTTTGCCAGGGTTACCGAAAACGATCCCTAATCCTCCGAGAGGAAAAATGTGTTCCGAAGTTGGTGTCTCGACATTAGCGTGTAGGCTTGTGGGAGGAAACGAGAGGTTTCCTGAGACTCAAGGGATTAAACCCTCGCCTTGTCCCCGTCGTAACCGCCCCGGCCCTCTAAATCCTCCCAGCTAATCCAAAGAGGAGAAGCGGTCATGCTCGGGCTAGAGGCAGCCATCTCAGCGGTCCAGTGTGCGGGGCGAGGTGGACGAACTCTCGAAGGCAAACAGAGATGGCGCACCTGCAGTCCTGCCCGCGCTCTAGGAAGGCCAAATGGTTTCGCGTGCGCTACTCCCCCCTAGGGGGAAAGGGATGGAACCCGCGGGGTATCCGGTCTTTAGACTGCTCCCCACGGGGACCCACCTTGCCCACTCCTCCAGGCCAAAGCTCCGAACACCTACACACAGACCTCTCTCTCCGCAAACAGCCAACCCAATCAGGATGCCGAACATTTCCTCCTCTCAGATCTTTCCGCGGTGCCCCAAAATGAGGTCTCCGCCACACAAACCGACTGTCAACTACTACGTGCGAGGAGTGACGCGAAAGCCATTAATATATTCGATTACCTTAAAAATCGGTGAATAAATCCGTCTTGCTTTGGGTGAAAACCCATCAATAGTTGATCTAGTATTAAAATCTTTAATAATAATCTGCTTCTTCAAAGAGTTGTTTGCTATTGTTAGTTTTCTACCGGAGAAGGTAGGTATAAGTGGACATTCAAGGAGGTTCCACCGTGACTCCGCGATTCAAAATCCCGTAAAAGAGCTTTGTTATTCAACGAATAATTCAATGAAAACCGATCCAGGAAAACACCTATATGGAAAATCATCAATAGGGTGATAACGCATACACAATAATTATATGAGTATGCTATTATATAGCGTCTTGTAGTTGCATTCTATTTTTTACAAGCTCTTTTAACTCATTTTGACTTCGAAACAATACTGGAGTGTTGTTGCCACGTTTAATTTCCAATGTCAGAATACATGCTCATTCCCGCTAATACGTATTCTAAAATAGGTTAAATATTTTCTTACTTTGTTTTAAACTATTCCCTTGCAAATAAAACTCTTTGTTTTGAATTTTATTGATTTCATATTTACGAAAATTGTTTGGCAACAATGACGCTGCTACCATTTGGAGGCATTCGTATTAATTACACCATGTCAATAACCAATGAAATATTTAAATTGCATAAAAAATATAAGAAGGACCTTGGTAAGGTAGGTATATTCCTTAATTAAGTTAGTAAATAGGCTTGTAAGCACATTCCGTCACCAGTACCGTTGCCAATGATAACAACATACTGTACCGCCACTTTAATGTAACTAAAGCTTTTCTGATTTTTTTTCGAGCGAACATTTATTAATATAAATTAAAAAAGTGTGGTAAGGCCAGAACTTTTTTACAATGCTAAATTCTACCTATGATTGCGCATCTTTTGTTAGTTTTTCGTCAAAACGACATTTCTCTTTACATTATTAATCTGCAAATTTTACTACAAGAGCCATGGCTCTGCCGTATAACCACGTATAAAATAGCTGATTTTCAACGTCTTTTTTCTTTAAATATATGATGGAAAGGTCTCATTATTTTATTGCCAATAGAAGGGCCAA
Source organism: Platycnemis pennipes (assembly GCA_933228895.1). Taxonomy (NCBI): domain Eukaryota; kingdom Metazoa; phylum Arthropoda; class Insecta; order Odonata; family Platycnemididae; genus Platycnemis; species Platycnemis pennipes. Next base: position 94,336,038 of record OW121854.1, on the reverse strand, counting down.
AAAATGATGTGTCCTGAAATGTTCACAAAAATGACATCTACTTCATAATTCGGTGGAGCCTCCCTTATTCTTCTCACTACGCGTATATTTCTCATGATGTTCCTCTACAGCTCTCATACTTCCTACCTCGCATCATTGAATCTAAACTGCCCGTTCTACTGCCCCGCTAACCCTACATTCTCCCCTCAATCGCTTCCTTCAAAACACCCGACCCTTTATTACCTTCTCTATCCACACCTGCCTTTTTCTAACTTTCCTCAATGGACTTTCTATCCTCTGCTGCCTCTTCATCGTGCATCCTCCTTGCGATCCACCCTACTACATTTATCTTTCTCCATATCCAAATCTAAAAAACCCTAATTCCATTTACGTAATAAGTATATCTTTACATTTAGGTATTCTTATTGACCACTTTTATTTAATTAGAGAAATAATTTTTTTCATGGAGCTTTTTGGGCGTAAAACACGACCAAAGAACTCCATAAAAACAATTCTATCTCTAATTATATCTTTAGAGATATCTCAATTTCCTAAATATTTATTCAATTTGTTGAAATGGAACTCTAGTGGCTTGTATTTATGGAAGCTGTTTCATCTTAGGAAATGATATTTTCATCGTTTTGGTGCCAAAAATAATAATTTTATTGATGATAAAAATAGTGACCCACGTGGTAAAAACTAATTTATAAAAATGCTACGCCACAAATTATCTTCAAACTCGAGTTTTTAAGGATATATTCGGTTTATATAAAATCCATCATATCCTTTTCATTTGTGTGTATCATTTTATTTCAGTTAGCAAAATGAAATGTCTGGGAATATCAGAATTAATGCACCCGGACAGATAAAAACATTAATGGCGAGGGCCACATATTCACTCCTCTTCCCATCATCCGTCCGTAGTCATAATTGGCGACATCTCTCTCCGGATGCTTTATGCAAATCAATAAACGTCTGCAATTTGCTCTTATTGCTAAAGGGAAGGATAAGTACGTCGCTGGTAGACTTGAATTGGCAGAGATCCAATTACGTAATTGCCACTATTGTCTCTTGACATTGAGTGCTCAAGGTTTGCCCTTCTGGGCCATCATAGTATTGAGGTCAAACTGCGAGTCCTATCCACTCACAGTCTGCTTCGCAAGCTCCGTTATTCCTTAATTTGCTTTAATGCACGGATTCCCCACTCCCCTCATGGCCAGACATTTCCGTGCAAACAGTTCGTTGCGTTGCAGCGCCTCCTGCAACATAGGACTCCAAATTTACGACATCGGAATTGAATATAGGGTTCTTAAACCTCAACCGTACGTAAAATTTCAGCTGATTTTACCAATCAAAAGGTAGGACGTAATTATTAGCGTCAATAAAGAAGCAGAGAAGTGAAGGCATTCAAAATGTGGTGCTACAAAAAAGCGATAAAGGTATAATGGAGCGACAGAGTGACAAACAAAGAAGTCGTAAGAGGAGTGGGAGAAAAGACGATCCTACTGAAAACATTTAAAAGTAGACTGAAGAATCTAATCGGCCATATCTTGAGACATGGTGGTCTGGTGAAAATATCGTCGGTGGAAAAGTGAATGGGAAAACCTACATCGTCACGTGTGATGCATGAAATAAGTTGCGAAATATTTGAAAGAGAGGAATTATGCCGTGACATGAAAAGGCTAGCTGAAGAAGAGTCGAGCGGAGAGCTTCTGACCGCGCCCAACGATATTTCATCCGCGCCCAACGATAAAATCCGTAAGCATGCCCCAAGTAAAATGTACTGAAATATTTTGAAAACCTGGATCTGATTTCCTTTTTATATGCTCCACCTCTGCTGTATCTATTAGATAAATTAATTATTACGCACAGAATATGCATTACTACCTTCAAATAAGAGCTGTTGACTTGTGTTCATGATGATACACTCGGAAAGGAGCACGACTAACCTTTGTTTGACAACGCTGGGCTCCACTGATCTGGTGGCAGTAGTTCTAGTGACCGACAGATTTGATCATTTGATCCGGCATTAGTCTGCTCTTAAGAAATAGTGAACCCGGACCTTCGGGATAGGAGGACGATACTCCAGCCACCACGTCTGTTACCCTCTGGTAGTATGTATAAAAATTGAACTTACAAACTGACTATTGTTAATATTTCTCTTTTGCAAGGATGAAACGTTTCTTGAGGGTTAATAGTAAATAAGGGCAAGAAGTATTTTCCTTAAGAGAACTTAATTAAAACAATTATAAAATAAAGTTGTTCAAGGGATGAAAATGGCTACAGGAGTTCGTTTCTTTTTTAAAATAGAGTGCAAGTAAAATTTTACTTTTCCTTAACGTAGTAGTAACTTCATGCCCTTTCCATAATGGCATATGCATCAAAAATATTTCATTCGCGCCGTACGATAAAATCTGTAAGCATGTCCCAAATAAAATGTACTAAAGTATTTTGAAAACCTGGACCTGATTTCCTTTTTATATGCTTCTCCTCTGCAGTATCTATTAGATAAATTAATTATTACACACAGAATATGCATTAATACCTGTAAATAAATGTTATGAATTAAAATTTTCATATAGGGATACTCTCAATCTGATTGATTTTAAAAAAAAAAACGTGTTGCTTGCTCTGTGCCAAAAATACCAAGTCTCTCGTATTACTCAACATCTTCCTGAATAGTCATTAAAACTTGTTCTCTCTTTATTTTAATTAGGACTGTTACCGATCCAATGTTGCACTTCATCACTCCCATGCCCCTCAAGCAAACGTTACATCAGTTTAATCAGATAATCAACATTACTGACATTTAACGAAACCTTAAGTAATAATATTTAATTCAATTGGTAAAACTGCTGTTTAAAACGTTTAACGATTGCTGCTGCAGTATTTCAGTATAGTTTGTTTAACTCTGATCTGGAGGACTTGAAAATACCTTCTGAAATATGATATTTAAAGAATTTTTAGGACTTAGAATTGGCGTCAGTTATGCTTTTATAATATTTTTCATAAATTATGAACTGAAAAATATATATAAAATAAAACTAGAAAGTATATTTGAAAAAAAATGAACAGTATTAATTTGCTCCAAATTCACGTATTTGTGATATTTTGCAACTAATACGCTACCTTAAGACACTAATTCTTCAAGGATTAGAGATTTGATCAACACTTTAAATCTAAAAGTGTTGTTGTTAATCATCAGTCAGTACAGACGCCTCTATTCATTCCCCGTCATTATGCTAGCTCACCATAAGTTATTTTGTCCCTCAGTTTACTTCTCTCGCTAAAATATGTTAAGTAAGCCATTCATAGCCTCCTGTCAAAAATATTTGATTTTCGTTTAATGGCTGCAGAAAATAGGGATTTCCCCAACACAAAAATATGAATGTATTTAACTTTGCAATAATAATTTGATGCCTTATCAATAGGCTCTCTTCCCAGCGTCTGTTTTTCAGTTAGGCGGCTGCGAGAAGGCACCCCACTTAGTTGTTCGGCCTTTCAAGTAATGTTCTAACGTTTGAAACACTACTGGGGAAAGAAGCGGGAAACCATCCCAATTTAATATCCCTAGATCAAATGGTAGAGCTAAGGAGAGTGCGAAACTGTGTACGGACTCTTCATCAAAAACCTACTTTAACAGCTAAAATAACCTGTGTACTGAAATAAATTCCTGAAGCCACGCAACAAATATCACGTACTTCACCATTACTGAAACAATATAGTAGATTATATATTTTCATAGCCACGTCCATCCTCCTGAAGAAGCTTATTGCACCAGCACGAGACGGTGCGTACCCGGATTAGAACATTGTTACCTTGTCTTCGCAACATATCCATAGTAACTGTCATAGTTTCGGTAGCTAAGGCCGTTTACGCCGTTTAGGGAAGGTGGATAATTGGGAAGAGGCTTTTTTTCAGGTTGATAGGAGAATGAAAGGAAACCTGGCATTAGTCTGTCCTTAACGAAAGTTGCCAAGTGATCTGCGGTGTAGCGTCCTATCCGACGGACTGATTACTGCACATGAATTGTTCTCTGCACAGTTCTGAAGTAGGGGCCGTTTTGCCAATTAAAAATCTCTGCCGCTACTGGAATGTGAATCCGGGCCCTCGAAATGGGAAGCTAATGCATTAACCACCGAATCAAATTGATCCGTGGCTGAACATCCATATGGTGAGTGTTACTTGAGGGAGGTCTTATCTTCCCTCTCTTTCCCCATTCGAACTCTGAATCTTTTCCACCCTTTCTTATCTCCACCTCGCCGAACGTGTTCCGCACTCCTTAAGAATCTGCGGTAATAAGCTGCTGTGTAGCTCGTGATACCCTTTCCCCTTCTCTTTCCTCAGTGTAGCCGTATTAAAATTCGTAGCTTCACTCCCCTCGCAGCGATTGTTTGCGGGAAGCACTTCCATTCCGCGACGCCGCAATTTCGTGCCAAGTGCATGGTTAAGGAGGCGCGTGAAAGTAATAGTAAGGCCGAGTATCAGACCTTTCAGAGATATTTGGTTGCATAACAGTCGCGCGGAAAGAATCGTGACAAAGAAAAAGTTGGTTCAATCTAAAGGGGAAGTTGAAATACTGGTAATTTTCATACGAGATTTTACGAAGTTATCTCGTGTCAATAAAAAAGTTAAAAAGGGGGAAACAAGCACTCAAAATTTTATTCGATATATCTGTGTGGTTTCTGACGTCAGAAAACTATGATCGTTTGAACCGGCACGGATAGGTGAGTTTGTAGGAAAAATGAAGTAATGAAGGCTGTATAGTAAGGATATAAAATTACCAGGCAAAGGCCTACTATTAACGTGAATCACCAAGGGATAGACGTTTTAAACCCTCCATCCGACGGACGGAGTGCTGAACTTGAAAACTTCCCCACACCGTACTCAAGCAGGGGTGGACATGACGTTCAAAAAACAGCAACTACCCAAAATTTGAAGCCCTACCCTCTAAACGGGAGGCCTACGTACTTCAGTAACCCCAACAACTCCATTCCTTTCTTTTTGTAGAGGTTTGATTGTGACGAATGGTAAGTTTTAAAAATAGGCCTCATGTATATTTCTTTTCAGTAGTGTAACGTTATTTTCTTTGGTTTTAAAGTATGTACGCGACAGCAGAAATTCCATTTGTTTGGTATGGAAGGAACTTTAAGATGATTCAGACCAGGAGGAAAGTTACAATGATGGGGAGGATACCATGTGGGTATTAATAGTACTATCTTAACTTGAGGCGCCGAGGATCACGGCTTAGCATTCCACCCGACGAACTGAGTACGTAACATATAGATAATATCAATGGAGGCAGGCGATACTTGGTGGAATTTAGTTGAACTGAACGTGTTAAGAAAATTAACTTTGTACAATTCCACAAAATGATTTATTTTTCCGATCGATTTCGACGTCTGAGCGTTATTGTCAAGGTACATGCATCTGGTACAGTTCGGGGTCTTTATATACACCGGGGGAGGTGGGGTGAGTGCTAAAGCTTACGCGGGGGGGGGGGGAGTTGGGTTTTGGTATTGGATACCAAACCCAATACCACATACCAAAACCCAACTCCCACCCTCCACCTGCGTAAGCTTTAGCACTCACCCCACCTCCTCTCCCGGTGTATATAAAGACCCCGAACTGCACCAGATGCATGTACCTTGACAATGAGGCTCAGACGTCGAAATAGATCGGGAAAATAAGTCATTTTGTGGAATTGAACAAAGTCAATTTTCTTAACATGTTCAGTGTTAACATATAGATGATTTCTTCAGGAGTTAAGGTCCTTGAGAAAATGAAAATTTTGAACTATTTGGCCGACGTTTCGGAAAATATATTTTTTTCTTCTTCAGGGAATTGTTTGACTGTACTGATCAGTCAAACTAAAGACTCAAACTCCCCTAATAACACAGGAACATATGCATCTGCTCAATTGTAAGCAAATTAAGCCTTGAAGAAGAAAAAAAAATATATTTTCCGAAACGTCGGCCAAATTGTTCAAAATTTTCACTTTCTCAAGGACCTAAACTCCTGAAAAAACCATCTATATATTTAAAAAAGAGGTCTGGAAATCAGCTTACCAATTATGAGTACTTAACCTGAATGTTCTCCTAAAAATCTCAACTACTGGCCGGCAAACCAATGAAAGATCTCTGCCAATACCAGGATTTCAATCCAAGCCCTCGGGGTGCGAGGCCAGTACTCGTAACTACTACAGCAACCTAGCAGCGATACTCAAGATCAAGACCCGCCCGGAGAGGATTCTCATTTTTTGGGGCGTGTATGTTCCTGGGTTTTATTACCATTAATTGCAAGAGACAACTTCATAGTCCTAAATTCGCTGGATTAATGACAGGTTTGATTACATTTGCCTCATATTGACGGCACCCTTGGATCTTTATTGGGAATTATAAATTAATGTATTTCAACGACGCATGATTTACATTATATTCTTTCGCAGTTGCTAATAATTAAGTCGTGCCAATCTGGTGGATGTACTAACACGTCACTTAACTCAATAAGTTGTATTGTACACATTGGATGCCTGTAAGTTGAGCGTGTTTGGTTAGTATTCATCTCTTGCTCCCTCATGACCTCTTGGTTAACGTCAGGGAACCACGGATACGTAAAGTTTTGCGCTTTTAAAATTCGGCAACCATTTTTTCCTTCGGAATCCTCCTCTGACGTCACCAAAGCGAGTCTGTTCCACCGCTCTTGTTAGCCGGAAGGCAGTGATATCTCTACCTCCAGGTTTGAATGTGTGGGTAGGTCTTTCGTTTGGATTCCAAGACAAAGTGCTCCTTCCCTGACTCATGCGCCGTCACACTTCACTTGTCTCACTCTCTTTCCCTATCCTCCGGGATATTCTCCTGAGTTAGCTGAGGTATCCCAACGAATCTCTTCATCTGCTACGTCGCAGCTTGTTCGGGGTTTTATCTCGTGATTCTTCCAGAGGTGTCTGTGGAGAAAAAAATGTGCATCACTCCGTTTTCTTTCACTTTCCAGCCTTCTTCCATTTCATCGCCACTATTCATCATTTTATGATTTCTGTTTCGGGCCGTAGCAAAGCTTTTCCAGTCGGAGAACGCATTTTTTTCTCTTCATTACTGTTGAGCAAAAATGTATCTTCATATGTGGCTGTTCATTCGATTTAAATTAAGCCGTATTTTCCTTTTCTGTGAACACCTGTAAATTGTGCATCAAGTTTAGGCTATAATTAATTATTTTGCGCATTATTTGGCTACATATTTTTTTCTCTTTTTTTAATATCTCTTTATTCCAAAACTAGTCTTCTCATGATTGAAGGAAGGAACTAATTCAATAATTGTCCTTTTCATGTAATTGGTGCCAGCGTAAATGAGTAAAAAGTAAATGTGATGTGTGCAATATTTTTATATCTGTCCGTAAATTGTAATGTTTAATTCCACGATTCTTAGCTTAGGAGTGATAGAACTTTTATCATCCATATGATCACATTTTTGTGCTTCGAAGTTCGTTTTTCGGCGAATATTTTCATGCTAATATCAATATGTCTTTTTTTCAGGTAAGGACCGACAACCCCTTGATTACTTGACTTGCTCACATATCAACTGGGATATTCAATGCGTGTAGTATTTAGGTGAGTAATTTACGTACGTACCTTACGTGCATTTATTTCAGGAAAATTAACTAAATTTTCTAAGTAAAAATAATGTGCGGAAAAGATTTTTATATCGAGGGAACATCCCTGCGTTTTTTCACTCAATAAGGCTCCTGGAACACGTCAGGGATGAACTTAAATGAATTGCAATATCTTTCCTTTAATATTAAATGTGGGAGCGTGGTAGTCTAGTGGGTAGAGCGCTTGGTTGCTGATCGAAGTTTCCCGGGTTAAAATCCGGGTGAAGCCTTTGGACGCCCCCGAATGAAAAATCCTCGGAGTGCAAGGTGGCCCAGGGAAAGGGACTGTTCCCCCTACCCTGAATGTGTGAAATTCACACGCCTGTGGATTAGTCCGGGGTGAACTCAACCCTCACCTATCAATATCAAAACCAACCTTCGGGTTGAATCACTGAGTGAGTGAATATTAAATGAATCCGTTTTCATTCCACTGCATGTGAAGTGAAATTGGTGTTCATTGTGTATTTTTTATAGATAATCATTGAGTCTTTTATTAATTTATATTGAAATAATAGAGAAACAATGTATGATTCCAATATGCTTTATTCGCACTCGACCAAGGGGGCATCGACGTTCTAACGTCAGCGACAAGTCTTTCCGTTCGCCTGACTTAGAATAGTTTTTCCCCTAATGCTTATAATATTCGAGAAATATTAAAGCTCATTGTCATAAATATTTTGTTACACTTATACTTTTAATCACAATATTAATTAAGAAATAGGTGCTCCTGGTCAATTAAAGAAAGTATACAATTGTATGTTAGAACATTTTTTATTCAACGCCACCTGATCAGAGTTTACAATTTACTCAAAACTTATATGAAGGTTTATGTGTCATACGACTTTGGTAGCTTTTCGATGTTCGTTTTCTGCCTGTTCTGCCATGTTTACATATTTTTCTAGGCTACAGTTTCGCTTAATTTGCAGTAGGCATCTTCAGGTTAGTGAAGCGATGGAGCTATGTTTCCGTTCTACTTTTGAACCCATCCATTGGAGTCAGTTTTTCTCTGATTGGCCAAATTGTTTTTTATCTCCCGAAACAGGCGTTTCTGGATCGTGAAAGTGTCTAGCTGTCGTCCTTATTGAAATGTTCTGGATTTTTAATGATTTCAATTGTTTCCCTGGTGACACATGGGATGTCGCTACTTCCTCTAATCAATATAAGTCCTACGGAAACGGAGAAACATAATCACAGCGGAGGATTGCAATCGTTGTAGCTTTTAGAGAGTAAATGAAGAAATTAATAGGATTTTTTGAATTTTTGATCACTGATAGAAAATTATTAATTTATTAGTTTTTTTCGTATTTTGGGATACTTTGTATGTTTTAGCCCATTTTTTCTTCCGTTCATTTTTCCACAAAAATATTTGGAATCACATGCTCATGAAGACATTACGCAATTACGTAAGCAACGCATACGCAAACAACCGTCATTATTTGTTGATTCGCTGTTGTAATCGCTTCGCATACGATGAACGACTGTACAAGAGTATGATTCCGCGGAGGCAATGACTATTACGGTAGCACGACATATTTTCCCCAGTATCTCATTCCTTCGTGTAAACTTATTTTCGTCCATGAATTCAGAGTCTAATCACATTATTTAAACATACCGCGTTAGGCACAAACCAAGATTGTCTAATTATCTTTTTGCGAATAAATGCGTAGATTTATGGTCATTTAGGAGAGAATCGCGTAAAAAACAATACAATGGACTAATATGTTGAACTAACGCAATTATGTATCGTACTGTAGAATGAGGGACATTATGAAACTTCATACGCAGAAGCTACCTACAACGAGTACCAGTGATTATATGGACAAAAGATCCAAGTTGACTCACAGCCTTCGTAATTGGCACACATAATATGGTCTGAACGAAGTGTGTGTCCTCATGGTTAAAGTAAAACTGCCTTGCACCTGTCTCGTTTTAATTTCAATTTAGTCTCATTCATTACGCTTCCTAATTTGTCATTTCATTTAATTATCTCACGTCTTCAGGGCATTCCATTGAAGTTAAAACCTCTATTGAGAGCTAAAAAAATTTTTGCTTCTGTCATGAGCAGCTGAAGGGATTTTTGTTTTTGTCGTGAGCGAGCGCCTGCCTTAACGCAGGAAAATAATGCATCACCTGAGGCTGTAAACGCTGAGTGAAGCAATGCACGTGCTAGTTTCCCATAATGCAACATTGCACGATCGGCAAACAGGAGTTATATAAAAAAGTCCTCGAATGACGCCAGTTCCTCGTGGAATTTGAGTTTTATTCGATACTTTTGGAGGTCAAAAGAAACATGGCAGAGGAATAGTATGTTTGGGATTGAATTGTTTTCGGCTTTAACGACATCCAATGGGGTGAGAAAAATGAACTTGAATGAAAAAAACCTCGATCTATTTCAAGTATGATGAGTGAAAATGAGGAAACTTGTGATGTGGCTGTTTGTGACAAATCTTAGGGATGGATGCGGACTAGGAAGTCTTGCCCACAGAAGAAAAGGAAAGTAATTCTATGTTAGGCGTTTATTGAAGGTGTAAAAAAAGGTTATGGGCTCTGCGAGAGGTAACGTGATAATGGAAGAAGCTATAGAGGGGATGGTGGTGGGTAAATGGAGAAAAGACACGCGAAGAATCATTTGGAATTTTATGGTAGCAAGTATATGTGATTAAATGAGATTTTAATGTAGACCACGTAAATGAAAGGAGTTAAGGTTGAGTAGGGAATAACTAGTATGGGTAATCTGCAGACATGGATGGTAATGTACTTATAATGAATAATTTCATATTTAGTTCCTTAGTAGATATTATCAACATCTACATAATACTCTGCTAGCCACCGCGAGGGTGTGTAGCACGGGGTGAGAGTGTGCCTTTCATATTACTTCGCCCTGCTATTGGAGAGAACGCACTTTTTAATACAAATGTTTTTGCGGCTTTTATTCCATACTAGCAGAAGGATCCCGTTTAAATTCAACGGGTGTGAGAAAAGTCAAATGTATGCATAGTATTTAGATTTTACCATTTATTGCAAAGGACGAATCCCAACTTTGAATATGGAGCTATCTTTCGCTCCAAAACAAAATAAATCATCAAAGTACAAAATAAATCACCAAAATAAATAATATCAAAATTCAAACCATCACCTTTACAAAAATGGGAATACTGTTCCAATTTTCTAGATGAAGGTGCCCATGAACATTCGGCTGAAGGGATAAATATAATAATTACCCATTGCATTTGGACATTTTAACATTTTTCATAAAGGGGCGGAAAAAACTTGGGTTACGAAGTTGAGCATGGCTCCAAGTCAGTATAGGTACCGTAAATAGGATTTAAACCATTGTAAACTTATCATTACTGCCTGAATTCATATTGAGCCCTATTATAAAAATACTTACATGTCGTACCTTTACGTATTTTAAGTTCCCTATTTACGCGCACCTATAATACAAATTATGTTTTACGTTGATCCTCAAGTTTTTGTTAAACTATCTCAAATTTCAAACCACACATTTCGAGGATGTATTGGAAAGAGCTCAATCTCTTCTCTTCATGTCCCAGATCAGTGCAAATGCACAAGCCCCTAAAGTAATTAAAAAAAGAAACTTTTAAATACTCCTAATTTCAGCGAATTCAAACCTACTATATCTATGAATAGCGATAGCAGTCAGCACGGATGTATGTGCAGGAAGAAATGGCCGACCACGCCTCAAGAATTAGCAGCGAAAAAAACTCCTTTAACATCTTACAATATGGAAAGCATAATGCAGTTCACGGCATACGACGCACTGTATAAGCATCCAAGATTTCGGGAACGACAATGGCAAAGGCCTTTGCAACGCTCGGAAAAGGACCGAAAAAAACAGATACTTTGGACGTAAATTACATGATTTACAGAATCTTCGAGGACAAAGTATAAATCGGTTGGAAGAATAAGAAAGTTTAAACATTTTTTCGTTAAATACAAAAAAAATGAAAGAAATCGATTAACATTTAGTAATTTTAATAAGCGAAAGAAAAAATCCTTGCACTTTCATAAATTGAAAAAGTCCATTTCAATCAATGTAAACACATTATTGGAGCCAGAAATCGAACCCGGGACTTGGTAAAAACGGGAATAGTTTTCCCGGGCCTTTTAGAGGGCTAGAAACACAATGCAGTTCACGGCATCTCTCTAGGACGAACCGTTTGCGAGATAGAGGGGGGGACGGACGGAATTTTTTTGCTCGTTTTATCGAACTCCTTTTCTTGATTTGGGAACTTGTCATTATCTCCCACATTTTTTCTCATCTCCGGCTTTCCATACGCGTTTTAGATCGCGTTGATGATTTCAAATGGCAACAACAGTGCGACGCGGCTTACATTACGAATTTTTCCATGGCAGCCTTCTCGAAAAATAAATCGAATACACCACGTCTCGGCTTCATACTTCTCGTAGTTCGATAAAGGGTGACTGAAAGAGAGAGTAATTTTTTTCTCGGTGAAAAAGAAAGATTTAAAAAATTTTAAGGGACTTTCTCTTTACCTTCCCATGATGCGAACCACATCACTTGGGCAAGAGTGGAAAAGCTAGGAAAAAATGCTGTAATGGACGTCTTGGCTGAGGAAAAGGAAAAGCTTGCCTTGAAGAGATTGATTCGATTCCAAACTCGTGCTGCTTCAAGTTCTTAAGAACATATAAAAAAATTAGTTTTTTCATGTAAAAAATAAAATATTATCAGCAGTCGCAGTTTATTCTCCTTACTCATTCAACAGACAACATTCACTGAAATCGTGGGGACCGTGTGGTTCCAGTGGGTAAAAGTGCTTGCCTCCGATCCAGAGGGACTTCCGATAGCTTTTGGGATTTTTTAGTAATTTTCTGTCCACCCTTCTCCGTTTTTAAGAAACGTTATTATCTCCAATTACCCCCTATTTAAAGAGCTCAGATGTCCTCAATTTTCAGTTTCCTCCCCCTGATAAAAAGTGTACCACCCGCCTAATTATATTCTTATACCAACCACTTGCACTCCATCCACATGAATGGGACCAATATGGCGAGATATCTTGTTAATTATTTCGAATGTATGTACTAATGGCAGTATAGTATAAAATCGGTACTTAACAAGTCAAAAACTCAGACACGTATGGAAAATTTTTGAGACACCATGTTAAATTTCTTGATTTATTTTCATGCAATATTTCATCTATGCGCTGTGTTAATCGATTTTCGTCACATATATTGAGTGGAAATGAAGACGAAATAGAAAGTGAAATATGGATGGTTTGAAAGGAAAAAATGTGGGAGGTAGAAATCAGGAGAAGGCAGATGTTAGGATCGGATGATTAATACGAGTCTAGGATATTTTAGAGGACGTGATAGCGCGGTGAATGTTTCGTAAGCGGAAGTGAGAGGAGAAGAAAGGGTAGTCTGTTTAGAATAATGAGAAACAAAAAGAATGCAAAGCTAAAAAAAAGGAATTAATTTGAAAATTGAGAGTTGTAGAAAGAATTCGATATCCACCTAAAAATACCATTACATATAGAGCATCGATAATGGTAAGCCCTTAAAATTTATAAAAATATTACGTCATGATCAAGTGCACGCGGTAGCCATATTCACATGATCACTGATAAAAACAGAACTTAAAATAATGCGTTCACACACACACTTCGAATTTTAATTCCCTTGCGATCATATTTCTTCGATAACACGAGTGAATAATAATAAACCCTAAAGAGTTCATAAAAATGTAACATATTGAATCGCGCGCGTTAGCCACGTTTATATGATCGCATGAATCAACATATTTCAAACGCATGTAAATGACTTCAGACTTCTGTGATTAACTATAGTGGTAGGTAGATTTGCGACATGTTTCATGAATCCGGAATTAATTGTCCTGTGTAATACAACAGTAGACATGATAGAAAAACACCCCGACTGCTTTGTGGTGACAGATGCTGAGGAAAAAAAAACTGCTTTCCGTTTCTCCATTTCTCCGAAATGGTGCCGTGGTCGTGGAGCATTTCCCTTCCTTTGGAGTCCTTTTCGGGCTCAGATCAAAGCATCTCGTCGCCGGCCACTCTAAGGGTTTTAGGACCTCTTTGTGGTCCCCGACTCTAAAATACAGTGTAAGCCTCCGGGTCGGCTGAATACGTTGGTTGTTTACGGGTCGGATGACGGTGCTTTTATGGCTTTTAAATTGGGTCCTGTGGGAATACTCATAACCGACGTCCTCTAACTCTCCGTCTCTGCAAATATTTCGTCGTTCGTCGTCGAAGACTGATGTCGCTCGCTTTCTGATATTACGCTGCCTTTGTTTGCTGAGGGATCTTGTAAGTGGAATGGTTTGAAGCGTTTAAATTTTTGGGTCTCCTTCATGTGCTTTCTCTACATGTTAAACCGATGACATTTAAGGCCTTGCATATCCAGCACAACATGCGCTTACTGAGCCTCGTGGAGATATTGTGGGAACATTTGACCGCAAAGGTTTTTATTATGCGAATAATTTTGTGTAGTCCCCTTTCTTCGGTGTTTAGTGCGTACTTTTTTTTGGCTATCGTTCCACGAGCAAGTGCTCCGTTGCATGTACGGACTCAATGCGGACTTATGAACTTAAATTAACTCATTTTGAAACTCATAAACTCATTCTTTATCGCGTGATCTTTTTAAGTTTTAAAAATAAATCGAGCGTGTTTTATAGGTTTTTATTGATTCCATACGCCATGTAGTTTCTGTAACACCTTGCCCTGGTGAGTCTCGTTGAATAGCTCTGTAAGCTATAATATTTTTCCAATAAACAATAATTATCTTTTATCTTTTTTAAATAGTGAAGTTTAGAACAGTATATCAATACTAATCCATTTTTATGCATGATATGTTGTGCATGTTTGGTGAGAATTCACCCCATGCCACACACCTTTATGGTGGCTTGCAGAGTATTATGTAGATGTAGATGTAATTCAGCGACCTAAATTGCACAATATAATTGGATTATAATATTATCAACATTTTTTGTCGGTTTAGCATTTCAGCTAAGCCAGCCGAAAGATGACTATGCCCATGAAGAACCAACATGCATATTAAGGTCGGCTTAGGCATAGAAAATTGTAAGACGCATACTGTTTCCGAAGTTACCAACTTACGAAACTTGCCAGCTGTTACGATGAAAGTTTCAAGATCGATACAAAGCAAATCCCCTTAGACCGCCCAACTTCATGTTGTCTTCTGCAACACATAAATTGACATGCTAATCGAAGTAAAACCGTTAGAGGAATCAGTGCATTGCGAGGGAAAAATTCGTAAGTCGCTCCGTTCTCCTTTGTGGACCGAACGACAGATGAAAGAATTTTTCATTTTCCAAAATGTTTGATGCAAGGAAAACGATGTAGTTCGGGAGATGAGTTTAGCAAGGAAATTCCACATTGATATGAGATGTACGGAAGTCGATTATTGGTTTTCTTACCTTCGAATTGGATTCTGTTTCAATTTCAAGCCAAGAAGGAGAGAAAAGACGCACAAAATGAGGGCTTATAACTGCCGATTTAATATCTGATGGGAGAGGAGAGTAATTGTGTGATGATCTGAACCTCAGCCTTACGGCGTTTCAATTAAATCTGTTATATCAAAGAGGCTCATTCACTGCGAGTCGTCCTGACGATATTTTAATTTCAAAAAAATAAGATATTATTAAAATGTAACCAGATTATTTCATAATTTCAGTCTGTGCCTAATATTATCAATGATTTAGACTAATCAAACTTAAGTAACTATAATGCAGGCATTTGACAACATTTGTTTTCCATTGTAATATTTAAGGACTAGTTTTTTAATTAAATATTACTTCTTCTTCATAGGACTTTCGGCAAACTATCATATTGTTTCGTAAATTTTTATCTTTATTGATTATTTTTTAGCCTTTTCATGTGTATGAAACAATTCCGAACCATTATTCATTACGGTGACCATACAAGCATCTTCACCGCTAAGAGAATGCTGCTAGCAACCAGCATTTGAAAGACCAATACTTCAATTGTGAGTTAACCTAAGTAACCTTTGATTTAAATCATTGCTGTAAGAAACCTTTCTGAAATCCGAAAGTTATTTGAAATTATGGCAAATGCATTATATTGAGTAATTTAATTTAATTTTTTATTCAAAATTTTCCGAACACTTAGCTCATGTTATAAATAGCTTAAAGGTATTTATGTATATTATAATTTAATTAAATATAATACCTATTATTTCATTTAATAGCTATTTTCATGGTGAAAGAGTAATTTAATTAGGCCTAATTTTCAGTGGTTTGCAATATATTGCTGTATTTTCAACATATACCTACCATTGAAACTCATACGTTTATGGGTTTTAGACAGGCATGTGGGTTATTGTTTAACTACGAATTGATCTCAAAAATGAATCTTATAAAGAATTAAGTGTGAATGATAGCTTACTGGAAATCAAAATGCTGTGTAGTGATAAATTTAGTGCCAAAGGAATTAATTTGAACTCTAAAAGCTATGCGAGAAAAGTTATCGTCATTAAAAAAATAATTGAACTTCGTCTCTTAGTGACGTCGTTTTATAGGCCAATGAAAGCCTGCTTTAAAATCCGTTCACCACCTTCCTTAGCGGTTTCTATCGGTAACAATGTTTTTATGACTCCACGTACACTATCAATTCAGTCTAAAACTTATTATCCCACATGGAAGTTTATGTCCCAAGACCTGCTCATCCGCGGTCATAAAGTGTCTCCTGAAACCCGAGGCGATTTCCTCCTTGACTAATGACTGACGAGGTTTTCTTATCCTGCTAGTTATATTTTCTCTGCTATTATGTCTCGTCGAGCCCTTGGGATATTTTCATGGTTGGGGGCGATGCATGGGAAGTCAGAACACGCCCGTAACCGCGTCATCTGGTGGCGAAATTTCGGTTTCCTTTTGGTTTTCCTCCAACCTTTGTCCCACGCGTGGCACCATTACGTGAGCCACTAAAGCAATTTGTCATTTCCCCTCACTTACGCCTTCCTTCACGTTTCCATTTATTATTTAAAGGTCTTCCACGTGCCCGTTCTTGGTGACAAATATTTTAAAGGCAATTCGACGATTCCTCTTATTACTATTGGTAAATACCTATTCTGCATCAACCTTCCGTTCAACCTACGTAGGAGCCTTATAGTCATGTAACTGCGATCTCATGAGGAAAGGATTTTCAAAAACTTGGTGCATTTTAATCAGGCTTTTCATTAGAATATAAATTCTTTTTTAGGTTTACGCGGCCACATTTCTTATCTGAATAACCATTATTAATGTTTTTCTGCTGTGCTGCATGAAGATGTTTTCGGTACAACAAATCAGTTTACGCTTTAATTTTTATGTGACATCTGTTCTCCACTAACTTATAGAGTAATCTTTTAAATCTTGGTAAAATGGTGTCTCACAAGGGTACCTTAGATATAGATGTGACTAGCATTGTTATCTAATCGGAAACTAAAAGTAAATCGGAAACTAATCGGAAAATGTGAAGTTTTCTTCAGAAAGGGTTCATATTCTGGTATTGATGTACGGCTTCTGGGTCAAAAGGCATACGCCCTTATTTTTTCCCGACCAAATCTGACCATTCCAAACCTTCTGGCACAAGCTTTATCATCATCAATCAACAGCTACACTCAGATTTTTTCCCGTCTCCGGTTCAGTGTCCTTCCCACAGTGTATTGCTTATCTCCCAGCGATTCTGTCAACATCTTTCCGGCATTTTTCCCTTACCAGGTGATCACTTCGTCCGTTAGATTCTTGTTAGCTCGCACAATTGGAATCTTCAGAATTGCTTGTAAAAATCTTGTCGGTCCGAATTTATTAATTTTTCCTATGCAAATATTGATACAAAAATTAACAATACCATGGTAACATTAGGGTACCCGAGTAAAATTCAGTGTCTTTTATGTCAGTTAAGTCTGTGTGTACTTTTAGAAATGTGGACTACGGTTTTTAATGCATGACGACATGATATCCTTCTGAGATTATGATCGGTTTGAACCCGAATTATTGCAAATATAATCTTACTTTACTCCGTACCTCAGCATCTCAATCATCTTAAGTCAGTTCTATCCAAAAATTAACCTCGTCCGCCTCGCTGGTCCTACTTAGGTGAAAATGTAAAGAGGGTTCTAATAGGCTTTCATTAAATAAATGGAAATGTGTGCGTATCAATGTGCCTCTATATGTGTAGATAGGAGTATTTAATAAATGATCGCACTGATGACGCTAGAGTCACTGTACCGTCAGACTGTCCCACCCTATTGTTAACTCCAGAGTAAATTATAATCTTGCCTTGTATCACGGCGTCATCCCTCTTTTTCAAAGTTAAAAATTACGGTGTCTCTTACCCTTGTCCCTTCAGGAGCGTTTGGTAATTAATGGACGTCCCTTCGGAGCGTCATCTTGGCAATCAATATCAGCCATTATCCAGTTTCTGGGAGAAGGCTGATAACCGATTTAATCACATCCATTGTGTGATTGTATCTTTTTTGGTTTATCGCTTCATAATATTGCATATTGTGATTGTTAAAATAAGTTCATAAAAGGCTACTAGCTATATATGTAATATTTTACTAGCATATGAAACGTAAGTATTATCAGTGATATTTCCTTTGGTGATTATATATTTATCCTGAGGATGCTGAGGATGATTTTGTCATTAAAATTTAGAAAGCACGTAGAGTTTCATTATTAAGATCCCAGTAATTCCTATAGGGGGTCTTGAGCCAGATATTTATTAAGAATTAAAATTAATTAAAAATCCAAATTTTAACCACGAATTTGTGAAAAAATCTGAAATACGCGGATGTTTTCAATACTTTTCTAGCGTCATCACTTGTAATTTCCTTCAAAGATTAAGTTAAATATTTACCTACGGCGTGTTAGCGACTCCCGTCCGAGATGCTCTTTTACTCTCTGTCGGTTTCGTTGCCTGCCTGGAAACTGAGAGGTCGTGGCCTCGCAACTCGTTTCAAGCCCAGATATAGTGCTCTTCTTAGGTCTAAGAGCTTAGTTTGGACGTTGCGATGTAACCTTAGCCGTTGAAGCACCAAAAAACAAATGTTTAGCCCTTTTCTTCCTGATCCACGTAAGTTTATGACTTCTCAGAGTCAGGATAGCGGTCGAGAAAAAAAAAAACACTTTTTATTCTCGTCCCGACCAATTTTTCTCGGTTCGCATCGATGCCGCGTCCTCAAAAATCGTGGAACCTTCTCCAAGGAGGGCGTTGGGGGAGGAAGGAAGTGAAGGCGAGCTTGGAAGGAGCAAGCATGCCGGAGGGAGCCGTGGGCCGTCTTGGATAATGGTGTTTGGAGGGGAGGGGGGCGTAGGAAGAATGGCGCGAGAGGGTGGGGGGGGGAATAAACAAGAGACGATCGCTCTTCCCGAGCCTCAAGTCTGGTGACGTACGCGCTCTGAAGGTTTGTCATCCCCCTACCCCTCATCCCCTCTCTCCCTCCTTCCCCATCCCCCCGGGCCACACGTTAACCATTTCTCCCCCCACCACCCTCCTCCCTCTCTCCCCTCCGGAACGCCCAACTTCCCTCCACCCTCTTCCCAGTCCGCGGGTCGATACTCGAGGGGCGGGTCCTGCTTCGCCTCACCCCGAAAGGCCCGACCTCTGACCCCGCGTATTTTATGCCCTCCCCAGTCCACCTCTCCTTCTCCTCTCTTTTCCGCTCCTTCCCATTCCATCTCTCCCTTCCCATTCCGTCTCGCTCTTCTCCCTACTCTGTTCTCGCCACGTGCAAGGCGGGCTTCATGGGCACATGGACGCCTGGGTGTCGGAATAAAGCAGCGGAATGGGATGGAAAATGTGACAAGGACGACTCGCTCCGACTCTTTGTACCTCGCTTGAGGAGTACATACACTGAGCGCAAAGATACCGAGTACGTCAAAGTTTCCCCTAAGCCCAGGCAGTAGCACACAGATCACCGTCATCGTTCTCAAAAATTGCCATCAAACCTAATATTGGGTGAAAAATAAATTCATACACCTATCTGAAATGCTATGCATTGATGTGCTTTCATTATTCTATAAAATACGCTACATTTTGTAATATTCACTGACGAAAAACCTAACGCGAGAAGAGAAATTTCTGAATCGTTATAATTGTAAAAAGAACAACATTTTTACGGCATTCTCTCCTATTTCAAATCCTCCTGACCAGAATATTTATTTTAAATAATGCAATCGAAATCTTAATTTTGGAAAATGAATGTTTTATTTCGTCTTATTGCCGTTATTCAATTTAATGACTCTGTGTAGTTACATCATCAAATTTAATCGTAGCTCTCAAGATGGAACAACTAAATTCCAAAACGTTGAAAAGGAGATATTCAGAGAATATTACATCCGCAGATTACTATAAGTCATACGCTTCATCATTTTCAAAGTATATCATTGTTACAACCACCCCATCAGGAATCATTTTATGTTATAACCTGCTCCACTACTCATTTGGATGAGAATTCTAACACATTTTTAGACAATCAACCTCTTGATTGGTTTATTCTCTGTTGGCCTGTGTGGATACTACCAGTAAGTAATGAGGAGGGGAAAAAGGGAGAATCGACCCAGACAATGTAATCTCTACCAATCAAAGGCCAGTATTGATTATCATTGGCAAAGTTGCCGAAACTCTGCTCTTAAATATTCGATTGAGGATCAGCTAATGCGTAAATAATCGTTATATCTATTTATGAATGCGGTGAAATCCTCACCGTGTAATGATTTAAATTCATATTTAAATGAGTTCAGAAGTTTGAAAGGACGTCTTATCCATCCGCCTCAATTCATTGATAGTGGATGGGGGTAGATAATTTTGCGGTCGTTTACCTTGTAGGCGGACATCATAGAGTAAATTCATTCATCAAGTTAGAGCTCAAAACGTGCCGTCAGTAGCCTTCTAGAATGATCTGGGGGGCAGAGGTTTATCGATCGACATTTTCCCGTGAATATGAATGACTCTTTCACTAAAAATAACTACATCGTCGGCCCCCTCCTCTTCGCTGATTTCCCAGCATTTTACCTGAAATCACTCCAAGTCTAAAATAAAAAAAAAACAGTTCCGGCTGCGGTCGCAAGATTGGCGAAGCGCCGACTTACATATAAACTTTATTACAGGATTACGTTTAGGAGTAAGCCGGTAAGTGTTCCCGGAGGTTGGCCTGGTTAGTCAGGATAGTTCACGAAGTGTTAACCCCAACCGCGTGTGAAATTCACGCATAAGAGTAGGGGCAATCTCCTTACCTGTACCCAATGCCTCGGTTCAGAAAGATTTTATACCCAAGTACTTAAAAACTTTGTGTTTCACTAGATTTATGCTAAGAATTTGTTATAAGAATATGCTAAGAAGAAATGTTTCCGGATTTGAACTCGGGACTTCCAGTCAGTAACCCGGCATTCTATCCCCTGGGATACCTCGCGGACTAATCATTTGTAATTATCAAGCGTTATTTTGTGATTTCAAGAAAACATGCAGATTGATCGTAGTATAATTTTCCCCATCGTAAAGTACAGGAAAAAATCGTTAGGCCGATGAAAGATCGTCCAATAAGCTAGTGTGTGTGTTCATTGATACAGGCCATTAAATGGTTGGCAGGATAAGAAGATTTTTCGCAATCTTCTCTGCATTTTCTTTATTTTGCATCTCTTCCAACTCAACATTTGCGTATCTTTTACCTTTGTGGACATATGCACCCCACCTTCTTCACGTCCTTTCCAAACGGAAATCGCAAATCATAGTCGAAGGGATAAAAGGGTTACATCCACTCCTAAATCGGTCCCACGCCAGGGCTCACCCCTGTTTTATGCCTTTGGGGACGTTCATTCTTCAACCGGGTATAAATATTACCCAATTTGTATTTTGCTCCTCATTGAACGTACTCTCAGATTGACGATCGAGGCAGTACGTTTTCGCTATTTACAGACTTTCTCTCTTTACACTGCGATACTCTCTAGAGTATCCAGGATATCTTTCCTTAGGAGAGTTTTTTATGGTTTCAGTTATTTCAAATTTACTCATGTCTTTGACTGATATTAATTTCTGTGGTAAAATTTGACTCTCCAAAGTGAAGGCCATGGAATTATTCAATCCCATCACTTCACTACTTTTTACGTTACAAAACTGCGCTAGTCCTACCATAAGTAAAAGGGACATTTCGCTTAAAGTATACATGACTTTATATTCGTTTCCAATATTTCAAATTCTATAGTTCTAGCTCTTTAACCATTCTAAGTTTCATCCATGTTCATGTGCTATTCAGGAGCATTGTAATAATAAAACACGGAATGTATAAAATTGGTGAGAATTCCGCAGAAAAAAACTAATTTTCCTTTTAGAATTTAAGAAATTTTAGCAATGTTTTTAGCAATATTTTTAATGGTGGACCACCATTAAAAATATTGCTAAAAACAATGGCTATGATACACAACTAATTGATAAAATGTTACACCGTGCCAGGAAGAAACAGACAATGAAATTAATTACTCCCTTATGTTTTAATAACCACGACAAACCATGTAAACGGTGGTGTAAAATTCAATTTGTTGGGAACCTTTCGTACAAAGTCGCGAACGCCTTCCCTAAAGAAAAATTTAATGTATCATTTTACAACCCTAAAACTATAGGAAAAATCCTTTTCAACTCCAAAGACAAATTCAGCAAGTGTGACCAAAGCTGGGTGTACAGACTGAAGTGCAACACTCCCAATTGTTCATCACAATATATTGGACAAAGTGGTCGGGCAATTAGTACTCGTGTGAAAGAACATAGGAGGTGCTGGTTAACGGCAGACACAAGATCAAGCTTTGCAAAACATCTAATCGAAAACGACCACGAGAGTGACTTCAACCCCGAAGTACTTCACACGGCAGAAAAAGGAGGGAAACTAGATTTCTCCGAAGAACTTGAAATTAAGAAAGCATCAAACGACCTCAACGTAAACCTTTTAAATGAATTTGTTTCCCAGTTTTACTCACCGTTGTGTTCCATAGCCTTCCATACTTCCAACGGATCCTGTCCTTGACCGTAAAAATTATGTCTTCTCACCAGTTTTCCCTTAACATCCTTCCCCTCCCCATACCACCCTCCTATACTACCCCACCCCCTTCCAGTTTACGTATATAAGAGCTTGCTACTCTCTATCCTGTTACCCTGATAATGTCTACGGAGTAGACGAAACCCGGGTCGGCAAATTAAAAATAGTGTGGAGTATACAGAGTATTTTTAGTTCATTTATACACAAACATGCAGTTCCACCAAGTGACGCCTGAAACTGTGCAGTTCATTAAAGTGAGTAGTCCGTTTCTGTATATTTTTGCTTAAAATGGCGTTATAATTATTTTTTTGTTAAAATTATTCTATATTCAAGTGTCACAACTATTTTTTCTAATGTGATGGAATGAAAGATTTTCTGTATCTATAATTAACGCCCCTGTAAATTAAAAAAAAACTTTCTGATTGAACAGTGTTCTACTCCCCTCTTCCAAGAACCTGATGTTTGCCTTAGTCTCTCTATCGTGGTCAAGAATATTTGCTTCATGCAAGCAAACTCAAGTGACGGCCTTTCATCGAAAATCCATAGAAGGTGACATCGTTATCTCTGTTGCCGCACTCCAAATCGATTATCAAATGAACACAGTATCTATTAGTACAACTTCATTTCCATGAATTATCTCTGGGAAAATGCTATGCCGTAATTGAAGTTTATAAAATAAAGTTCTCTTTCTATCCATTCCCGTTGGCATCGGCATCCATATGAGTTACCTCTTTTTATGAGGCTTTAACCATTGTCGGTCGTCTGAAAACATCTAATAACATTGATTTAAACCAATGCACTTTTCTTTCACAAAGCATTCAGATACATAGTTTTGTCCGATAGGAGTCGGTTGGTTTATATTTGGATAAAAATTTACGATCAGATGTTTGAGGTAGTGTGCTTCTTCTCCAATTTCCGTGAAGCATGTGTTTCATATATTCAACCACATAACTCTATTTTTAATGGGAAAATACACATATTGCAAAAAACCTTTCTGTTTCCCAGATATTTGGATAAAATTCTGCGTTTCATTTTGAAAATGCACACAAGCTCAAAGAATGTTTACGGATTATTTAGCAGTTCAAATTTATTTTGTCGTTTTTCCTCACCGTCGTGAGCTCAATATTTCAATTTATTTGTTTTTCTGACTGGTTAGATCGTTTTCTGATATTTATACCGATGGTGACTGTATAAGAAATAGTTAAATACTGTATTACTATGCCTAATCTACTGCAGTAATTCGAGATTTTTCGCAAAACCTACAATGTTTTAGTAATCAGAAATTTTACGAAAAAAATGTGATAATAATTAACATATTTTCTATGATTCTAGCTTTATAGATTCCTAATATGTTCCAATGAGAATTTGTCATTGACAAAAATATCCCTCTGATCCCACTATTTTCAGATTACAATATTTAGTTGATAATACTGGCAGTGATTATTCCCATTGATTTAAAATTAAATCTCAAACAGCCTATTTAGCTTTGTTGATGACTTGTTTCCGGCACC
Source organism: Platycnemis pennipes (assembly GCA_933228895.1). NCBI lineage: Eukaryota > Metazoa > Arthropoda > Insecta > Odonata > Platycnemididae > Platycnemis > Platycnemis pennipes. The sequence goes on along the minus strand of OW121854.1, from coordinate 94,311,850 downwards.
AGGTGTACTGACATTCTGGAGGACATTTGACAAGATGTTTAAGATAATGTTTTAAGAATATAGATGAGTTTTAAATGCGTTAAAATTAATTTTATTAATTTGAAGGGACAAGAATGATATAAATGTTATATTTTGCTAAACACAAACTAAACTTTCGGGCACCTATCATATCTTAGCGAGATTTTACCATTGACACAAACAGCCTTCTGGTCCCAGCACGTTCAACGGAATATATTGGCTGCGATTATCCCCATTCGGAGTCCATTCATTCTCACTACGTGGTTCAAACATCCGTCAGCTTTGTGCCTTCCGAAATAACTCCCGGTTCCTGCCTACCCTCATCCCACTCCCCTCCTACCCCCTGTCAGTGACTTACATAAATCTCATATCGTAGTACCCCCCTCCTTATTCCCTTTCATTCTTTTCCCACCGTCCTCCGGAAAGCCGACCTCGTACCCCTGCAGCTCGAAGTCGTACACCCCTTTCCGTGCCGAAATCCCGACCGACCCCAACGGTCCACTCAGCCTCCGGCCCCCATTCAGCCCCATTTCATTAAAGCGTCCCGCCACCGCCCCTGGCTTCTGCACAGTACGTCTCTCCTGCTCCTTTTCACTCTCCCTTCCACCCCTTCCCCGTATCTGCCTCCCAGCCACTCAACCCTCCGAAGGCAGTCGTTCTTCGGGATCCCATCGGAGTCTACGCCGCCCCCGGGCCCCCGCGGGTCCCTTCTCACGTTCCCCCGCCTCTCCCCCAGCCCTCCTTACCGCCCCACGGGGGATCCTAGCCTTTTCGGATAACAAGTTCACTCCCTTTCCTGCCCCCCTCCTCACCCTTCCCATTTCAAGTATTGACGGAGCCTCCTGCCGTGGAGTTTTCAGCGGAACGATAATTGGAATCACTCACTTCCCTCCTTTACTCTGCCGACTTCCTTCACCTCCCACGCAAGTCCTCACATCTACTGCCTGCCTTTCTCTCTTCGTAATCCTTTCTCTCTCTCTCCTATCCTAATTCAGCCTTATCCTTTACGCTCCTTATGTTCTATATACTATTTTATTTTCTAGTTAACTCTCCTATGCACTAGTTTTATTTGTTTTAATTTGGTAAGTAGAACAAAATCTACACTTTTCGCAATATTTATTTTCTTTAATTTTAAATCTTATCCACTAAGTTTCCCATGTCCACTCTATTATATTTAAGTTGTTTTTAAACACTAGCTATACTATCAGTATGATTTCGCAGGTTTTTCACACCCCCCTTCTAGTGTGGTTGTTTTCCTGCAGAGGGTATTTTCGTAAAGGTTGTAAGCATAATAATCCTCAAGTTCTCACCACAGTTGTAAATTCTTTCACACACCATTGTTATTTAATATTAAATTTTTTGCGTACATTTCCTTTTGTTAATTTGTCATTCTTTAATTATTCGAATTATATCCTTAAATGTTTTGATAATTCATTTTTGTAACCTCAGATTATAATTTTTTTGAATCATAACAACCATATAGTTTATTTATTTATTTTGACAATGGGTTAGATGGCAGAAGTGACAGTTTTGTCTCAATCTCGCTCCAATAAAAACCCTTTATTATTTTTATTTATTATTATTCATATATTTTTAGGTATTATCACACTATCAGCAGAATGTCAGTGTTTCTTGTGTGGGTGTTTTCCTGCAGTGGGTTTTTTCGTAAATGATATAAGTATAATGATCCTCACGTTTTACCCACAGCTGAACTCTCGCACACCTTAATTTCTCTTCAACTTAATACTGACAACTTCAATATAACTTAATATTCAACTTAATATTGTGAGCTATTTTGTGTAAATTGTTTATTATATTTTTCTAGAGTCATATCTTGTTATATATTTTTCCTTAAAATTTAAATTATGTATGCCAAATTAGTCATTAATTATGTGTTGATAATTTGGTGGGAGATTAGATGGCAGAAGGGACAGTTTTGTTTCATTATCATCCCATTAAGGGCGTTATATGAATACCATTATTTTTATCCTCATCCCACAGTATTTTCTCTTTTGATCTTCTGTACTCGGTATTCTTCGCCTTCCGCGTAAGGTTGTAGATGCCTCTGCTCACTCTCCATTTTTTTCCCTTCATCTTTGGCTTTCGCGAGCTCGTCCATTGAATTCTGTTGCCGAAATATGCAGAAATGCGAAAGAGGAAGGAAATTGACGAGCCACGGAACTGGAAGCGGTTTACTCTACGGTGGCCAGTCGGCCAATTAAACGAGTCGTAGTTTCGCGAAACCATTTCAAACAGACGTATGGAAAGGCACTTATGGAATTTGATAAAAAAAAGAACATTTGGTTCATTTCCCTTGCCCAGGAATTTGTCAAAAATCTTCGTTTCTCGACCAATGCCTGAGACTCTTGAGTATATAATGAGCCACTCATATTAGGGGTCTATTATATCAATAAAACTTAGTGACTTCGTACTTATTTTGTGGAATTCTTCCATAGTAATAAGGAGAATGAAAATTGTGAATTCCACTGCTTATATTATCTTCACTCCATTGCAAAGACCCTGGACTGTTGAACGACATCACCCCTTTTAACCTTCCACCCCTACTTTCAGTTGTTTTACCCACGGAAAATCCACGTCCTATTCAACCTGCCCCTAATCCCTTTCCCAAAATTCACCCTCACATTCCTTCCCCCTCCACTCCCCTGCCTGTCCCCTAACTATATAAACCGGTCGTACCAAAAATAAAACCAGTGTCTATTATATCCACGATTGCGTGGCAGGAGAATGTGAAATTCAATCTTAGAAATGTGTCACCATAATATGAACCCTTTACTTTTCCCTTAATGAGGGTCGTGATTTTGAAGAGGAAACGATGGTATTTAACCAGTTATTTGACAAGAAACGTATCCCAAAATATATTGTTTTTACCATAGCCAATCTATCCGTGAAACCTCCAATATAAATGTAGAAATTGTTTACTGAGGACAAATCAAGTGATAGGAAAGCCGTGGCATGCACTTCTGGTGAGACTCAGCGTAAATTTAAACAAAAGAAAGAAAAAATCAATAAAAATCGTATTTGGATTATTATACCAATGGCATTTTCAAACATAAGAAGTGACTTAATGGGCACATCCAGCGAAATAAGTGTTTTAGCCTAGCATTACGTGGTCACTTATGCTCGTATTAAGTTGGATTTTGTTAGCTAATTGCCAAAGTTAATGTAAAGGTTGATTGCAAAAACATATGTAGTAATTATCTTGAAAAATAATGAGTTTCTAAAACTTGCATCTATAGAAATCGTAACGAATCCGTAATTTGTCATTTGCATACTTTTCAAAATCACGTTTTCAATACTAGCCTAAGGTTGTTTGCCTTGGAGAAACGATGGGGCCATAAAAGCATTTTAAAATTCCATAAGGAGAAGAGATAGGTTCCTAAAACAGAATTTGTGCGGTGAAAATATAACCGTTTTACGGTACAATGAGGCCGCAAAATTCTTGACTGTTAAAAATGTATGCTGTTGTACAAAATATCATTCTTGAATAAGATTTCTCGGGTTCAAGTCACCGGTCCTGGGAAAACTATTTTCTGATGCGTTCTATTCGGTGGAATTGGATAAATAATCTTTATCTCATCTAGATCTGGGTAGTAGTTGGTGAATAAGAAATATTTTCTTCGTTTTTCCCCTAGCGCAGTCGAGGAAGGAAACTTCTTTGACTGCGTACGAATCTGCAGGGAACAAATTGAAAATACGTTTTTTCCCTACACAAAAAGTTTCTTGAAGATAATCGCAAAGATATAACTCAGCCAACTCAAAGCCATTATCTTTTAAAACGAAAATTCTTGATGAAAAAACAACCTTTTAATCCTCTATAAGTATGCTTTAAGGTCTTAGTTTTATCAAAATTTCCAAAAGAGGAATCGATACCTGTTGTAAGGAGTCCTAGGAAGAGGAAAAATCGTGTATATTGGAAAGATGCAGCTTTATTCACTTTATGGTGTGAAAACTGAATTCTTCTCAGGATATATTATTATGTTGCATCACTATCCTATCCACGTTTAAATCCTAAATTTTAATGACATTGTTGTTTTATTTATGAAGAGGTAACTGAATGTAGTTAACCTAGAATCCGAGTTAATATCTAATAGAGTATTACAGTTAAGGTACTTACAATAAAGATTACTCAGGGATAGACTGCTTAAGTTTTTACACCGATGACAATAGGTGAGTAGATGAATGTTAGGCATTCTTAGGGATTTTAGGAGGGGTGGAGAGGAACATGGTATGAACAATGACCCATCACTGACGAAATGTGCCTAGGAAACCTCAGCCCAACGTCCCACCGGACGGACGGACTACTGAACGTGGGGTGTGAGAAATAAAGATGGCTCTAATATATTTAGCGATAATTTTCTCAAGTATCTCAATCTCCCTCCATCGTTTGTATTCAAACAAGGGACGATATTTCTCTATCCTAAACATCAACCATAATGAGCTAAAATCAATAAATAGTACACCCGTCGTAGACTAGGGAATCGTTAACACGTAGTAGGTGTCGTCTTTAAAATCAAAGAAGCGTAGTCAGCATTGATTACATAATATCTGTTGCCCATTCCTTGGGCAGTCAAGACTAGATTATTTTTGCTGCTTTCAGTATAAAGTGTCATTTTTCTTGACAAAATCACTCTTCGCGCATTACCGTTAGCTTGAGGATTAAACTTTGCTACTCTGTCTAATTTTCCTTTCGTTCCACATCACTTGCCACATACGCCGCGTTGTTCATCGTGGCAAACGTCGGAAGGAGTGAGCCTCTTTCACCACCGCTAATCCGACATCGTTTTTGTGCCGACTCGGCGTCTCTTTGTGATTCCTTCTCGTCTAATTCCCTCCCTGAGGTATTTAATCTGTTTCCCCTAGCGGCTTGTGCTCGCTCGCTCTCTACCTTATTCGTTTTTTTTCCTTTCTTCCATTTCTTTTTTCCCCCTGGTGGTAATTAATGAAATGCAAGAGGGATTAAATCCACTCGCCCCTTCCTTCCCTCTGAATCCCTCCTTACCCCATTCCCATAGCGTTGCATTTGTTTTCCCTCCGACCGCCACACCCTATACCCCTTTACAGGGATCCTCTCGGCACTCTCGGGTCACAGGTGATGACCCGCGAGTCGGATCGATTCTTGTTTTTGGGAGCGTTAGGTGTTTTGACGCCGCATAATGCATTTTACCGTCTCTATCCTCTCTATCATTCCAACGCCGCGGAAGTAGTCATCGCGTATCAGGCTTCCGACCTCAAGCTGAAGGTGCAGCTTGAGTGCAAATCGGAGAAATGTCTTTTTCTTCATCTACATCAGCATAATACCCGGATGCCTATCCCTAAGGGTGTGTGGCAGGGTGTGACCCATCATCAGGCATGCATCAAAAATCTGACAGAGCACTTGAACCATGCAGGAATGCAAAAAATACTACTTAGTTTATAAATTAATTACAGGAAAACAAGAGTCAAGAGAGAATATATTAAGCATACATAAACGATTTACGTCAAGTGTTAGCTATAAAACAAACTAAATTATTAGTTGTTACAAAGTAATGCAAATGGTTTTGATTATTTTACAATTTATAAAAATAAATTGAATAGTGAAATTATACTACCTAGAACATATTTAAGTAGCATTAGCTCATGTACACGTTAAAAAATGAAAAGGATCCACTACATTCTAATTTCTATATCAAAATCTACTATAACTCTTTCCATGTATCTTCGCTTTAATCTACTACTGGCCCTGCGTTTTCTACGTTCTCACCCTTGGCATCACGATTTCAAGGCGTAACTCAACTCTTAATGGGAAATTTAATTCATTCCATCTGCGCATGCATTTAAAATGGAATATAATGCAATCTCATCATTCCCATGCTTGGAAAATCGTGTTTACACGCGAAAATTGTTCTTTAAAATTAGTTATTGTTATCGCGACATAGAAACGTTGCTTGTACGGATATGTTTCACGTAGTGGTGAACGCACTTCCGCCTAATAAGAAGAAAGGGAAAAATCGAGCCTCTTAAAAGTTTTAAACCTCTAAAGAATATGCTACTTTATTTTTAGTAAATTACATTATTGAGGAGGAAGGCGAAAAGAAAAAGAAAAGCTTTATTACAGTGGAACCTTCAACACTTAAATATGAAATGCTATAAATTTAATACTTATATTTAAATGCATTGAGGTGATTTTACTTTAATGACGATCCAGAGTTTTACATAGTATTAAGATTTTTGTGACTTTTAGCTCTCATGTTATCCAGTTGAGTGCTCTTCAAGTCTTCATTGTATATTGCGTGGATTAACTTAAGCGTGTTGAAGCTTCATTTTCTTAATAACCTCCAGGATTGTCGTAAAGATTATAAGATTACTCTTCAGCTAAGGGCTTATTTAATCTCCTCATGAAAAATGAATTGGTCAATTTTTGAGAAATAATGAAAAGTTGAAACAAGGTCCACAATATTTAATAAAAGTTGCTTCCAAAAAATTTATGTTGCAGGCCTAAGGCGAGCTTGTAAACTAAAAAGTCTTCCTCCGGAATCCTGCTGCTAAATTAACTTCTGGCTCTTAAAATATCTGTTAAAACCTCTCGCTAAGTCCTATTTTCAGAGGCCTATATATTTTTTTGAGGGGGAAACAAAAATGTTTTCACTGTTCTACCCAATTTTTTCTAAAATATCCTTTGCAGTAAAATTTGCTATTTAAAAATAATTTGCTATTAGAGCATGTTGGCATTGTATTTTCATTAGTCCATCAAGGCTAGATATTTTGTTTTACGACTAATCCATCTAATCCATGCTAAGACCGTGTTGATAATGGCTCATTTGTGTCTAGGAGAACCACTGCATGTCTTTTAGTGTTTACTTGTGCTTCTAAAATCTACTAACTGTAATGGTGTTCTCATCTGATCAAAATTTCACTTAATGGGATACAGATGATGTATAGAAGTCCCCACTACGATCTCTGAGTATTTTGATCTTTCTGGAATGGTAATCGCAATCATAATTTTAATGTGGTCACTCCATTAATAATAATTTTCGTGAGAATATTAATGTGGCGTACACTAATCAAGAAAGTGTGAATCACTGCTGCCTGCTGAATGTCAGAGTCATATCCAATGTTGCCATTGAATCAAACGATATTTGGCTCACAAGTTTTACCAATGAAGGTCACCGCATTGAGGTACTGTTTTTTTGGGTAATGTCGTTCCTTTGGTTTAATTTTTACTCTTCGCGCTTAACTTAAATATGCTAACTCATTTGAATATTGCTTCACGGTGAATGATTTCTAGAAGTATTTTTCAGATAATTTATGTTATTATCCTCGTTGCCGACATTCTATGTATGGAAAGATGGTGTATATATGAATCAGTTGAAAGTGATGAAATGCATTCGAGCAACTTCTCTTGCAAGAGCTTGTCTGATTCATGTTAATTTTGGCTTAGCGAGATCCGCAAACTTCAAATTTTCGGCGGTTTGGAGATTAGCGGAGGGACGAGAGCCGTGAGCTTAGCGTCGTTTTTTTGATTCCGTTTCCAGAACCCATAATAAGTGCCCCTTGAGTACAGAATTCGGCTCCTTCACCTTCGATTGCGTTCGTCCTCACTGTCTCGCCTGTCCTCGCAAGACTGTCTCATTCTTATCCACCCTTCCTTCCCTTCCGCACCCATTACGCTCTCCGATTCCCCATTGTTTGACTTGCTCAACCCTACTCGGCGTCAAGAGAGGCTTTCAACTCCCGTTCTCTCCTTCAAGGTCTTGCCTTGCTTCCTTGCTTTCGCGCGCGATTCTTCACGCTCTGTGAAGTCGGGAGGACTCTCGCTGTTTTCGTCACCCCGACGATCTCCTGCTTCCCACCCCCTTTTTCCTCTGCAAAACGAAATCCAGGGACGGGAAATCCCGCGACTCCTCTCCCTCCCTTCGAAGTGGCTTGCAGTGTTTATCTCTCATCTCTCTTTCAACCTCTTTTTCCCTCACTCCGTCAAAGCTTTCCAGTTCTCCCCTCTGTTCCCGCCTCCGCAACCATCTCGTCCACTTGTTTCAAACACTCGTTCTTCTTCCGCTCATCTCTCCTCTGAGCCATTTTTGTTTGAAAGTGCGGTTCCCTTCCAATTGACGTCGAGGGTTCCGGTTTGTGAGCGGTTTTGTGACGTGGCTACGTAATACCCCACTCCGGCTTTGATGTCTTCGTTCGGGTATCCATCAAAATCCCCGCGGGTAATGTTTTGCTGAATCCTTAGATTTTGTGGAGGTCTGTCACAGAAACACCCGTCAGTTAGCTTCTCGACAGTACCTCAAATCACTCGAATCTCTCTTCCCAAATCAAGTCGCCAGGAAATTGTATTTTTTCCTTGATTTAATGCCTTATTTTGGGCCTATGATACAGTAATTAGGAAAAATACCTTGGCACAAATAGTTAGAATGTTTTAAATGGTGACGAGTAAATTTTAGAAACATCTCATATAATATCCTGCAAGCCACCGTAAGGGTGTGTGGTAGGGGATGAACGATCTCAAAGTATTCATTATTAACCAGGGAGAACACTTACTACCATGCAGGCATGAATAAAATACTATCCCGTTTAAACGCAACGTATATGAAACCAAGAGCACAATGAAATCACGCCGAGAAAAATATTAAGCATGCTGTCACAAGACAGGTGAAATATTATCTATAAATGAAACCAAATTGTTATTTAATGCAAAACTAATAAAATAGTTTTTAATTAGGTAGTCATGTCTATGAATAAATTCAATTAAACAAACTCATATTTCTCAGTGGGTGCAATCTCATAATCATCGGAAAAGGGAAAAGAAAATTCACTTTGAACATTCCACACTAAAGTTTTGTTGACTTCGACCATGGTTTCGATACTTTTATGTCATTATCAACGTGACCTTGATGGTCGAAGTTAACAAAACTTTAGTGTGTAATGTACAAAGTGAATGTTATTTTCCAATCTCGTGGTTCCACAAAGCAAAGCCTCAGGCGTTGAACCATCTCATCATCATTTAGCAATCCTTAGATTGGGTTGACGCATTTCTAAACTCGATTCCCCTATCAGCCAACTTCTTCCTATATTATAAATAACTCTTATTCTTCCATATCCCTCACTATTTGCCGTAAACATCTCATGCGAAGTCTCCCTTTTCCAATATTTCCGAAAATGATTACGTCGAGGTGACCGACTCAACCGGTGAAATTCCACGTCCAACCCAATTCCTCCCTCTCTCCCTCTCTTCACCCTTAACGACTCCGTCAACTCCCGAAATGACCACTTTCCAATGGATTCGTGACGTCCGCTAATGACGCCGCAGGGGATATCACTCGCGAAATGAAGCTGTATTAGCATCCCTAGCGGGTGGAAGCGAATTATTTCATGGCAATGACTGCAGATAACACTGCAAGGGGAATAAGAGCATTTCGGTGGGAAGGTTTGTCAGTCAGGTCATACTTTTCCTTATCCGAGACATGAAATCCGGAACGGATTCTGTTCAAATATTGTGTCAATTATCCACACATTCCTAGACCAGTACATGCATTCATTTTGCCCGTAGTCGTGTTTCACACCAACATTATTTACGTAAATGAGCAGCTCTGCGCGGAAAATTCATGGGTACACTGGGTTCATCATCACAGGCCATCAATCCTAAGATTGGTTTGACGCTGCTATCCATTCAGTTCTCCGTAACTACGTATTCGCTAACCTCTTCATACTTACATAATTATTCTCTCTACCATCTCACGATATTTCTTTCAAATATATCATGCGTATAATATTTCCATATTATAAGTATAATATTTCGACACCTTCGTTTTCTAATCTCTTTTTTCATTTTTCCTTCCTTTCCTTTCCATTGTCTTCATCAGTCCATTATCCGTCAAAAATTCGGCTGAATATGCTGTCATATACTCTTAAAACTTTCGGAAGACTTCTTTCTCGCACTCTTTTCAGGGCTTCTTCGTTGTTCACTCGATCGATCTATTTTATCTTCATCAATCACCTAGAGAAGTATAATATTTCGGGGAGATGAGCAGGATGTGGTGGCTACGGAAAACTGTCCTCACATTCTGAGGACATGGTTTCTAATTTCCGCTGTAGCTAAAATTTTTAAGGCAGTCCTAAACACTACTTGTGTACAATGAGTAGACTTCAAGACTCCTACGGACAGTCGGTATTGAAAAGTCGGTATTGTTGGTGCCTTTCGTCCAAAAAAGGGTATGCCGACTCCAGGTATATTCGCTCCCTACGCCCCGCATAAATCTTATAAATTATCCTTCACCTATTAAATTATAACGCGCAAAACCTCTAGATTATCAGTCTCCCTTCTACATCATGACAGCTTAGAAGATTACCATCTGTCCCTTATGTTTGTTAAAAAATGATGCTTTTGTCAGTTGAAAATAGGTGAAAGAATTTCATCGGATGGTAAGAAACTTAACGTATGTTTTGTTCGATATAGGTTTTCTTGTTGTCTGGGTGAAATAACATTGAAATTCCCCTATTGTTTTTTATTGTAATAAAAAGATTGAAAGTTTATTGTTATGTAATGATGTACATTGCGGTACACCGATGCATATTTGATCGAGATTTTAGTTAAAACCCCGTTTTGCCTAAATTTGAGCAATAAGATCACCCCAATAAGATGACCTTAAAATGAAAAACAAGAGTTCTACCCGGAAATTTCCGAAAGTTGAGTATAATGCATTATCACTGTAGTTGATGAATTTTTGTGACATTCTAACTTCTCACTACAGTTGATAAAAATTTTCAACGAATGCAACTCAAAAACGCAGAGGTATTACACGGGAGTTCCATATTTTAACTCGGAAAATTATATAGGCTATGTTTTTCATTTTTAGGGTTAATTTTTTGTTTGATGGTGGTGAAAAATTTTGATGGTGTTAAGATAATTTAGGTATCTTAAGTAATAAATTTGGGTCACTCACTCACTCTGTGATTCAACCCGAAGGTTGGTTTTGATAGGTGAGAGTAGAGCTCACCCCGGACTAAGCCACTGGCGTGTGAATTTCACACGTTCAGGGTAGGGGGGCTAGTTCCTTTCCCCGAGCCACCTCGCACACCGAGGATTTTTCGTTCTGGGGCGTTCAAAGGCTTCATCCGGATTTGAACCCGGGACCCTTCGATCAGTAGCCAAGCTGTCTACCCACTAGGACGTGGTGTGTCGCACGACGGTGTGCGACTTTACCTCTCTCGCCACAGGGACGTTTTTTATTGACATTGCGTCGTATTTACTTTGTACAAGGCCATCTGGGATTATTTGTCAATACTAAGCCTTCATTTAAGGCCTTTTTTATATTCATTTAGTAATTTTTCCACCCCCATATAATCTTTGATGACTTTAGCTCCTTAATCGTTCAGTTTGTGCAGAATTTAGGGCTGAAAATTTCAACTAACTTTAAAAAATAATTTTCAGTTGAGCAATGATCTACCTTAAATTGCTGTGTAAACCGCGTGGGATGGAGACAATATGCTTTGGTCACAATCAGCTAGAACGCTTCTATTCCGTCCACAGACAATCGTTTGCCTCTCAACGGTGACTGCTCAACTCAAGCCTGAGATGTCCTCAGATGAAACGACATCACTTTGACAACCTCTGATAGGAAAATGTCATGTGGAGTACTAAAATTCAAGCTTCAAGTTCGCGATTTTACAAAGGTCCTCCGCAACGTGTGGAGGGGGTCCAGCCTATTCACGACGGGATCCCTGTAGCAAGCCCGATATATCTTCCCTCGTGCCCGTCAAACCCGTTTATCGTCAAAAGAGCGAATGGCCGTCCACTGCCATGAGACCATGGGGCGGTTCCGATGCTGTCGTTTGTGCCACAAAGATGCCGCGTGGTAAATAGCGGCCGGGAAGATAACGATCCAGAATAGGTCCAGACATTAAAGGCAGCTTTGGGCAGATGGATCGATACCCGTGTAATGCTCCATTCGCTTGATTCGGCCCTATTCAAGGTTTGAGTCGGAAGAGGAGGAATTATGAATGATACACAGGAGCGCTAAGAATATCACTGCCTTCCTTGGAAGAATTAAAATAGATTTTTGTATGAACCAGAGAATACTAGAAAGTTATTTAGCATAGTTGACGCTGAGAAATTCTCTTTTCGTATAAAAAAATTTCTAGCATTGCCCCTGAGTAAACTCTTTTTCGACTTATTTCCCTCTTCGTTATTGTTCAAGGCGGAGTGTAAGAAAAGTAATGTTTTGATCATCAGCCAAAGAGCATTGTGACGAAATCCTAGTATATTATTTCGAAATATTGGTTCACTCTCTAATTTTATACTGCCTTATTATTAATCCTTTTCTAAGATATTGCTATGCACCTTTCAGTTTGTTGTTTCTATTAAACCTCTAATACAGTTTTTCAATCATTAGCTCATTCATAATCTTGTTTTTAGCTCAATTTGCCTATAGCTGAAATCATTCTAAACTGCCCATTTATATCTAATGAAAAAGCAGTAAAATGGATTAATTCCTGAAATATTTGTAGATTAAACTGCACATTTCTGTCTAATCAAAAAGCAGTAAAATGGATTAATTACTGAAATATTTGTAGCCAACTCAATGGGGTGGTTTACCATATTTTTTATTGCCGAATCTGATAGAGTTTTTAAAGTAAAAAGACCCGTATTTTTCCGGTTTTTGATCCGTAAATTAGTTCTCGAGTTATAAGCGGCGACAAACTGATGTTTTTAACCCTTTTGGAAAAGTGGGCGTGCATGAGACCCCTTACGTCATCCACTTCGTTCAATAAAAACTGAGCCCGCGAAGCTACTTCGCCTCATCGCAGTCGGGGACACACAGCTGACTCTGCCAATCGGAGCAGTTACGACAGGATCTGTGCGAGCAGACCTTCCGAGAACCCCCCCACCACTCCCTTCCCTTCCCCTAAAAGCAGTCAAAGACGGGAGATGGATGACGTAAATGGCCTCAAGCAGCTTTTTCGGTGGGCGTCACCTTTTGTGTATTTTAATTTTTGTTTTATGAGTGAATGGCTCTGGTTAGAAGATTAATTTTTTCACTAAAATTAATTTTTTGTTTCCATCTAAAGATTTTGTGTACAAAATTACGAATTGGGCTCCGAGTAAACACCCCCATTGAGCCCGAGTAGTAAAGCAAGTGGCATGACGAATTCAGTTTCAGGTGCCTAGATGTCTCAGATGTTACCACAGATATAATGGGGAATATGCATGAATTTTGTTTCTCGAAGATTATTGATGCACTTGATGCGAACTTTTCTCACCAATTTAAATTTATAAGCCAAATTTTTCTGCGCCCACCACAAAGATTATTGAATGATTTTAAAATGTTCCCGGAAATTGACGAAAGTCACGTGACCTGAAACGCCTTCTGACGTCACTGCACGGTATAGGTTCCATATTGCTTCGGAGATAGACATTTATATTTAAAAGAAAACGAAGTGAATATATTGTTTTGAGATTTTTAGCCGTTTTCGAAAGAAATGATGACTGAAAAAATACTTAAAAGAAGCACAATCCGACAATTTCCATTGTTTGTCTCCCTTTTGGCGGGGTTCTTCTTAAAAAACCAGCGATTACATAGACGTAGTAGAAATTCTTGGGCACTAAACAGACATTATATAATTAATGGACGATTTGCTCGTTACCATCCATACTACGTAAATAAAAAATCGAAGTACAATCGTTTATTGCATTAAACAAATGAGATAAATACATACGTTATCGCCAAGTATTCATTTAACAACTTACCTCCACGCATAAACAGATAAACAACGCCCATAGTGATACCGTGCCGTGACGTCATGCGATGACGTCGTGCTTTTAAGCTGCCGAAAAAGTACAATTTTCAAAGAGTAATATCTTTGTAACGCAACTTAATTCTTCAGCAAAATTTTCGCCAAGCACATTTTAGCTAATAAACATCACATTCAAAGAGTTATAAAAAATAGTGCATGTTCCCCATTGACCAAAGCACATATTTTCCCATGAATATATTCTTGCGGTGAGTAGGTTTACACTTCCACATATTTTTGGGTTCTCAGCTCATCCAGCTGTATTTAAGCAAAATAAAATCTAAATAGATATATTCTCAAAAGTAGAAGCCAGTTAAAGTTAATAATTATAATTCAACCTCGTCATCACAGAGTAATTCCTGTTGGTAGTCGAGTCTTGCGAGAGTATGCCGTTCGTATTGATGCGAATTTGTAATGCATCAATGTTTTCAATGTTTACCTCACTTATAAACCTATTGAGGTCGCGGAGATAGGTAAAGGGGTGGAATTTCCAAGGAAGTGAGGAAGGGTGGAGAGAAATCCAGCGTCGATGCTCGCTTGATCTTTATGAAAGGTGCCAACGAAATCGAAGCTTATCGTATCATATCCCTCGTACTTAACTTGAAGGATTCTCCATCCAACTAGGAATTCCTATGTAAATACTTCTGGGTTTTCAACCAGGTCCCTAGAGGTGATAGGCATTCCCCCTGCTGCCTTATATAAGTATATATCTACAATTTACCAAGCAAGCCACCGCAATAGCTTGTAGCAGGGGGTAGTAGTAAGGAACATGGCAGCTGAAAACAATTGATAGTTAATGGTAAATATGGTTTGATAATTCGGCAATAATTGTTAGTTTAATATGTAGTCACGATTTGTGCGTGGTTAGGGTTTCTTTCCATAGAAAGTAACCGTAATGGGAATTAGCAAAATCACTTTTTTAAGTATGTGTATGCTGCGACGCTTCGGCGTGGTGACGTAGAATCACTATATAATTGCATATGTTTAACCCAGCTAGCTAAGAAGGAATTCATCATTGCTACTCCCGGTTTTATAACTTAGCTTGATTTCCACATCTCTGTCTACGCAATACCCTCTAAGTCACCGTAAGGGTAGGTTCGAGTTTTTGTATTTACACCAGACAGACAAGAAGTAATGAATTCCAATCTTCATGCAAGTCAAAAAATAACGGAAGCATTTGCAAGTCAAAAATTCTAAAATTGAACGAACAGTCTGCTGTGCATTTTCAAGAACATGTTCGTCTTTATTAGCAGCGGAAGCGTGTTCGGAACAGCTCCCTCTGCTTTCGGACACCCTTGACTTTCCTTTCTGTATTTCCATAAAACACTCACTATCCGGAAATGGTGCTTCCTAACTTGCAAGTGCACCGTTTATGCCAGCCCAACCAATGAGCAGCGGCTTTCTACTTTCCGACCTTATGATCTACCTCTCCCTCTCTTTCGTTGCTTTATTAACCGCATGGAAAGCAGTCAGGTTGTGTTTCATTTGAGTGCATACCTCAACGCCATGGCTTGGCTACTGTATGCTTCCACGCCCGCTGACAGGAAACGTGTGATGCTGAAACGGAATTTTCAATCGGATATCATTCATGTTCCAGTGCTTCCCCCAATGACTGCCGTCAACGATGCATCCAATGTGCCGTTAATCTTTCAGTCTCGAAAGCATGTCATATTTCAGGTTCGAAAAAAGTGGAGACCGTTGCCGAAAATAGCGGGTCAGTGATTTAAAACGCGTGCGTGATACGTGGTTTTTTTTCGTGGTTTGATCACGCTTTTGATATTGCCGTGGTGCGGTGGATGTATAAAATTGTAAAGACCAATGCAATGCCGGTTTCTCTTCACTCCCACGACTCGGAATTGCATGCTAATTACTTGGGCCATCTTGCGTTTGAGAGTTGTTTCTATCGCAAGACTGTGCACTTTTAATATTATTGAATTAATTTGCATGCATCCGTCACGAGCATAACTGTCGGCAGAATCACAGATGCGAGAGTAACCATGAGGTCGCGCGTTTAAAAATTTCACCCCTACCATGTATATCATTTTTAGTTGTAGACTTCGGTTCTTGGGTACTATAACTGGTGAGGTAGCATTGAGGAACAGCGACATCAAATACATAAAAACTCAGATTTTCCATTCTACCTACTTCATATCAAGGATTTCGTTGTTTTTATCATAATGAGAATTTAGGAATTCCCGCAATGCTCTGGAAAGTTCAGTAGTTGAAATATATTATTGGAAGAAGGAAATTCATTTCGTTTCTCTCTCTATTATTTTACCAAAACTCGCTATGGAAAATTAAATGCGCTCTTTCCATATTCAAGGTTTTCACAAGATTTTGACTCGACAGAAGAAGGCGAAGTGACGGTAGAGTGACAAATAGATTGTCAAAATGTGGTTTATTCAAGACTTTATTTCTATTGATTTCTCGTCCCAATACTGTAGCCGGAGGAAGGAAAACAAAGTTGCCTTATTCCTAAGAGAATGCCTCTTTGTAAGGCCACCTTTTGTCTTCATTTAAATAGGAAATCTTTTGCCATTCGTCCTCGGAGTTTTTAAAGCCTCGCTTCACCTCTTTTGAAGCGCTTCTTCCTCTCGGAAACTTAAAACTTCAGCATATTGGCTTTTATTTGACTCGAGGGGGATTCAGAACTTGTATTAAATACTATTTGAATACGTGCTTACATTGGCCCCATAAAATCTTTTGACAGACGATTCATCAACTCCTGTGCACTACACGTATTATCATTTAATTAATATCACTCTGAACGGTGCTACTTATAATTCGAGCTCTGTTGAAACACCTTCATTTACCATCCAACACCACTATAATTTCCACAGAGAAAGAGGACGCCTTGGTAGCGCATTGGTTATTCAGGGGAGGCGACCGACAGCTGAGGTCATTTGCGCCATTTAGGATAGGTGGATAATTGGGTAATGGTAGGAGTTTTCAGGGAACGGAGGAAGGGTGGAGAGAAGCCCGGCGTCAGCATTAGCCTACTCTTAACGAAAGGCGCCAAGGGGACCACGGCTTAGCGTCCCATCCGACGGACGGAGTACTGAACTTGAAAATGACCTCCACTAGGCACTCAAGTGGGGACTGGTTTTCCGGTGAAAAATCCACAAACACCTTCATTCCGTGTGTATCACAAATCCCTGTTGCTGTACACTTAGATAATAGCTGAATTAGAGCTGAAATTGAATTGGTAGACATTTTTGTCCGCATAGCGATATATAAGCACTAAGTAGGCTGCTGTTAATTGTTTAATATCTTTGGAACATTCCTGGTGGTTAAATTAACTGTTTATTACTACATCTGGCAAAAAAATAGCATTCGTTATTTTTAAGTTGGTGTGTGCCATTCAACCATATCCGGAAAAGATGACATATTAAAAACTCCAACGTATTATCGTAGATTACACCATAAAAATAAAATAAGGGAGAAAGATAGTAAGAATGGTTCATGAATCCATTTTTTTCTGCGTGGTACTAGAGCCTGTTGCAGATTTGGTGAAATCCATCAGAGGATAATATATAGAGTAATTAAATACATTGTTGCCCATTTTTTTCTATTAGTTAAATATTTTTTGGAATGCATGTTATGTTATGCCGAATATCATTATATAATGCGTATCTAATCTAGGAAGTCATGGTTTATCATCATGGTAGTAAGGTATTATGTGAAGAACATTTTACCCTAAATTCGATCTGTTAATTAATTTTTTACTAACAAGAGAACCATTAATTTTGTAATCAACATAAAATTAGAATTATTCATTTCAATGCATGTCTGGTATTGATGGAACCCTTGTCACACACCGCTGAGGGAGCTAGCAGAGTATTGTATGGTTGTAGATGAAAAGTTCTATCTTTAATTTCACCTACTGAGTATACCGTGTCACGCGTCCTGTAGAGAATCACTGTGCTTTTAACTTCCAATTTTCAATTCTCTAGAAGAGAGGAATATGGCGCTGCATTCTGTGCACTCCGGGCATCACGTTGGCGTGGTGAATTTATTTTAGTGAGACTGTTGTGCTCTGCGGTATTCCCTCTCGAGCTAATGCATGGAAATGCGCCAAGATTTGTCGGGTTCGAAGCCATGGAGCGCCATTAGCGCTCAATACTGCGGGACCGTCTAGTGCTTTCAGCGCACATCCCCTTGCCGGCGACCGGCTTTTACGGAGGCTTGGAATATGTGATTTGTCTTATGTGTTGGGTTGTTTTAATGCCATAAATTATTTTGTTTTTTTTTCAGGAAGCAATGCTTCTATCCCCTATGAAATGGCCAAAAAGAAATGGATAAAATGTGGAAGAATTGAATACATTACTAGCTCTCAAATTTATCAGCCCTCCAAGTATAATGTAATGATAAAATAGGGGAGGGGCCTGGCCGAATGGGGAGGGACAGATTGACGAGTAGATAATAGGCGTAGACTAATAATTTACCACCTAGAAGCTAGGTGTCTCTAGGTTCCATGTGGGATGAATAATTTAGTTCGTTGACAGCGTTTACAAAAGACACTAATGAAAGCGTTTAATCTTACTTAGAAGAGATAAATTTGTACTAAGTTGTGGAGAATTTGGCAAATGCTTAGGATAATAAGGTAACAAAAATCAGGGGAACATTAACACTTATGGCTCCTTTAATTCTTTCAAGAAGGTTAGAAGATTGTGGAGAAAGCATGGCAGCTTGTTTGAGAAGCTAGAGGTCATTTTGGTAGGATACATGCTTGCTACCCTCGATATTCATAAGGATAAAGTTGTTTCTTCATGCGAGTAACGTATAGTTATAGTATTAATATAGATAAAGTAGTAGTAAGGTAAATAAAGGAATTTATTTTCAAGCACGTTGACAATCATACGTCGTTGTTTAAATAGATTAAATTCTAACCAGTATAATTAGTAAAATAAATTCCAACAGGATCTAAAGGTATTGATACCTTCCTTAAATTTTCTTTAGAAGATTAAATTATTCGGCTGAAATTAAATTTGAGCACGTGTTATTTATGCTCAAATACACATGCAGGCTCTACAGGAGGCCGTATAGTAAGCTGTGTTTTTTACGGAGTAGGTGAGGCCTCAACTTTCTTAAGCACCCACATTCTGGCTTCATTATCATCCACAGGGTATCATGCCAATGTTTTCTGGAATCTCCTTTAGTGCTTATTTCGCTTAACGTAGCCTCTCAGTATTGCATCAAAAGTTAGCATTAGCATCAAAATCTATAAGCTAATAACTATTGGAAACTCACTTGTACGCATTGGAAACAATAATAGCCTAGTAAAAAGGATACTTCCTTAGGTTCTATGCACACTTGCAATAAACACAGATGCTACGGCGGTTGCCGTAATAGTCTAGCGGTTCTGCCCCAAAACCCGTCTGTTTTTGCTTACATCGCGTGATAACGAAATGTTTTACGTCTATACATCCATTATTGTGATGCACTATAGACAGGGAAGGAGGAGAGGCTCAGCCTTCTGTAGTTATTCGGGGGATACGATCGACAGCTGAGGTCATTTGAGCTATTTTCTAATAGGGATAAAGATAAAGAATTGTTCGGGGAGTGGAAGAAGGGTTAAGAGAAACCCGTTGTCAGCATTATCCTACCTACTCTTGAATAAATGCTCCGAGTGGTCCACTATTTTACGTCGCATCCGACGGACGGAGTTCTGACCATGAAGTGTTCTTCAAATAGCATCCAAGTGGGGATCGGTTTTACCGATGTGTTAAATTATCCTATGCCTGTATTCGATCTGGGTCCCTTAGTTTTTTAGACTTTGGTTGCATTTGAAATAAGGTACATTATTATTTATTTATTGTTTAAATAGTAAAGATGGTACACATTATGGTATTAAGACATAAATAATGTATATTTATTTTGTTTCTCAACAATGTGCTTCATTGGCAGTGTTACGTTATTTTTTAGTGTCCTTATATAAATTCTACGTAGAAGAGGAGGGCAGAAAAAAAGGGAAAAATCGTAATGCATTTATGAACCCTTGGTTTTACATTTTTTAATGGCAATTGTCTTTGTTATTTATTTCCATGGGGAATATCACTTTTAATAATAAGATCCTTAAAATGAAATCCTTTGCGAAACATGTATATTTCTACGTTTGATTAAAATTGTTTACCAGTATTTTGGAAGTTGAGATCTGATACTGATTCTTCCAGGTTACTAGCATGTTGCTATTTTTATCCTCATTAATAAGGGAACAGCTTCATAGTATACTTCCTTGCAGAGATTCAAGTGGTTTTATGCCTCTCCATAAGAGCCATGCATTTCATTCGTCGTTTTAACGGTCATGCAAATGCTCATTGAATTCATGACATGCGAGACAATCCAGAGGAATCTCCGCTGGATGAAACTGCAGGAGAAAAGGTCACGTCTTCACAAAGGGAAGCATTAAATCATCAGCATGCATTATCCTCCGAGTGTCCCGCGTACGAATTCATGGCAAAATTTAAAAATAGATGATTGATTGCGCAAGAGCGCTTAAATTTTTCAGAAGTTGGAATATGTCCTATTTTATTTGCATTTTTGCATGCAAATGATACAGCGACTTCCTTCTCGCGTAGGACCTAAAACATTATAAATTTCGTGAACCATTTTTTGCTTAATTTAAAGCCTAAATTCTTCAAATTCACTGGATCTCACATTTACGCATGCATTACCTTGTGACTGTTGCATAATTTTCCATATCTATGTTTAAATATTTTTGTAGTTAAATTGAGTATAAGTTATTTTTCAATATCTATATTTAAATATTTTTGTAATTATATTGTGTGTAAGTTATTTTTCCTGCGTTCTCTTTCGAGAATGATGCCTCCTTTTCAAATGGAATTGAAGTTCGGGTTGGTTTGGGTTTTTGGGTACTGGTCTTCCATTCCGAGCTTGAATCCAGCGTATGGCACATATTTTTCAAGGCTATGCCGGTTTCAATTTGAGTATCGGTGTAGAGAGAGCACTTATACATAGTTCAATATTCCGTGAGACGTGTGGGACGTTTCAATCTTGGAGCTCTCGCCATCTTTGGTAAAGAGCATACTGACTCTGGGTTTCTCTAAAATTTTCCTCCTTTCCATAATTAATATAACCAATCACTCACCTATCCTAAACGATGCAAATTAACTGATTCGTCTGTTGCCCCTCACCCCCATTATAATTTCTGTTCTATCACTTAAATTAAGGGCACGCAATGTAGGTACTAACTGTTCGAGAGTAAGGTACCAAACCAAGTTATGTGATTACCTTGGCATTAAATGTTTTTGGAAGACCTCAAAAGAAAAAAATAACAAGACTCCCTTACATGATGAGCTAGCTTTGCACACGGTTGAACACTATGCTCTGTGAACTCCGCTCTTACCAATCAGATCGAACTTCTTATGGAAGGTTTTGCTTTGTGGTTGAAACGTAATATCCGTCACGTGGGAATATATGTTACATTTTCCGTCGTGTTTGTGTGTAACTGCATATTTATAGGAATTGGTTGTATAACTTGGTAAAGTTCACAATCCAACTTATTAACGGACCCAGTTATCAACTTATTCTGATGGGCAATTACAGTCATTTCCTCTTAAGGCTTGGAGAGGGGTGATTTGCATCCCATGTATTGAATATGAAAAGCGGGATTATGCGTCAATCGGTGGGAAAAAGTTTACACGTCAGGATACTTCTCCAACTGACGTTACTTTCCTCACAATAATTTTTTATTTCTACGGCCATAATGTTACTTCGGTTAACACCCTGTTTACATTTGCCGAGAGAAATAATTACCGATTTGATACGCAACAAAATGCTGTGGGAAGTTGTTTTCTTTTAAGTAGCTGATACAGCCGCTGTTTATGCAAGAGGCCGATGCATGACCTTGACTTGTATAAAATGAAGTATTTGGCCTGAACCAATATTCTCGCACCTTTTTTTGTGAAAGGAAAATCATTTTCAATGTCTCAGTGTTTTACCTGCGGTCGATTTGGATTTTAGATTGTCCATACTGCAACGGAGCCCATATCGGGCCTTCCAATTGAGCATACTATAGAACATAATTCACACGCTGATAGGCAGTGAGAAAGTTCTTGAAATTTCTTAGCGGTACAATATTCTGTGGAAAATGTAAAGGCTGGTGAGAAATACGGTGTTAAGGAAAGGAAGAATGGCTAGGTCTCACTCTGACAAAAAGTTTTCTTTTTATGTTTTATACGTTTTTTATGATGAGTATACTTGCGTTATTTGAAAAGTCGGCAATATTTCTCGGGAAACATTAGGTATTTCTGATGTCGTGTGCGTGTGCATTAGGGTAACGAAAAGTCGACAAGTGAGAAACCGGGTTGACTCAAAGGAAGTTAGTATGTACCGTATGTACATACTGGAAGCGGCATACCCATGCTACCCTACGGGTGACAAGGAAACCAGAATGTGGGTGCTTGGGAAGGATTCTTATGGAGGCTACACGTGCATTAAAGCACAAATGAAAATGCGATTGTACCCTAATTTCATCACAGCGGCGCTTATTAATCTTCCTAGGGTTATATAAGTGAGGCAATAATGCATTTGATTCCCCTTTGAGTCAATCTTATTAATAAAACTGGTTCGAATTCAACCTACAGAGACGGCATATTTCGCGCTTGTTTGCGTACTTTCAACTGTTGTTTTTTTTTGAGTAGCTGATACAACATATTCATTCGTTTGAATTTATTCGACGATTTTTAAAAATTCATTCCATTGCTTCTTTTACTACTATGAGTCTTGCTGCATGCATAAATGCCTTCAATCCATGAATACCGCGAAGAACAAGCCCGTATGGCCGACATTGTTTCTCAAATCAGCCTCAATGCCGCCTCCATTACTTTTTAACTTCTCCTTTGTCATTTTCTCTTAGATGAGGAGCCTGCGATGTCAAAAAAGTCAATCCCAGCATCGGAACCCAGCTTAGTAGGGGATGCGATATTAATTTCCATCCAGAAATATATTTGGCGGGTGACTATTGATATTGATGCTAATGACTTCTCTCACCCGCTGTTTTTCGAAACTGGAATTGGTTAACTGCTGTATTCTATTCTTATTTTTTTAAATTTTCCCAGCTAAAGTTACATTCTGGGTCTTTATTTTGCCAAAATTCCTTATTGTTTAGCCAATGTCCCTTGGTCGTCCCAGTAGGGTATTACCTTCACTCTGTACCTCAATTGTGAACTGGACAACTCCATTATGCACTATTATTGTGAGCCCAATCTTTTTGGTGCTACGCATAGAAACCATCCTCAGCCGTTCTGTATACTACTTCTGTCTTCCTCTTATCCACCCATTTAATCTTCATCATACCACGCCAACATCAGATCTCTCCTTTACTTTTCTGATCAGCTTTTTATGGCAGTGTCGGTAATCACTGATTGTGTAAAACATGAAATGTTTCCAATACGTAATACATCTGAATCGATATTTTTCACGTATCTCCCGCATGTATCCAGGACGTTCCATTGTCTCAACTCAGCAGTCCTGAAATAATTTCGTCACATCCCCGAAATTCACTCACCTATCTATTATAATTTATCTTTAATGTGCACACCAAATTTCACTCTTTTTTCCTTCATTTTATCGGTTGAAGAAATTACCCCAAGGTGTATTAAAACACTCATCGGGAAATGGAAGATGTGTTGGAGGCTAACCCCCTATTCTCTTGTTTGACTCTCCCCTGAGATGGAGCTATTTCATTTTTAAGCATTTTCTAACCCCTCCTTGCCCAACCTAAATTATACGGGCCTTTCAAAATGCAGAAGCAAGGTCTTGTTGGAATGGGAGTTTAAGGTTATTTTTCGCGGTAGGAAAGGATAGTAAGGAAATTAAAAGAATATATCAGTCGCAGGGTTAAAAAATTCAATTTATAAGGTGCTAATCCTCTCCCAAGATAGAGCCAAATATCTATATTTTTTGGCCACCCTGTAGGCCACCACGAGAGTGCATGGCAGGGGGTGAGTTTTCACCAAATATGCACTAAATATTACTTGTACGTACTACCTACCTAATAACATATTTCTATCAATGTCAAGCGTGACGCATACTGCACATTCTAAGCTTTTCATCTAACATGTACAAAAGTATTTGAGAAGTACTACAAATATGTATTTTACATATTATTATTTCATGCTGGCATGCTTAAACCCTTTCATGAATACCAACATCTTGATTTAATTTCCGTTTTTTTATTAATACGTATTAATTGTTGTTGCACGTTGCATTAGAGGTAGACAGAAATTACCCAAGAAAAGTACGTCTTGTAAAGAGCAGGGAGAAGTATTAATCTTATTCAAGAACCTTAAGAACGGAGCTGCCCATCTGATACAGGCGCGGACAACAGTAGTGAAAAAAGATCAAAAGAACGACTAAATGCACTTTACAAGGTGTCTCGAGGAAACACTAACAACATTAATCTTATCTCTGCATTTCATTTTCATGTTGAGGCAACTTCATTTAATTAAGACATTTTTTTGTGGGAAGTCTTGATGTTGTCCTAGTCGCTAATTGTTTGAGGAAAGGACGTTAATTTGAATCTATTTGTGGTGCGGTGTGTTTCTCTTTTCCTATCCTTGTGACCAATCATCATCTACCAATTTAGTTTTGGGACTGACTACCAACGTAGTACGCTAAATAATTAAAGTTGACCTTATAAAACCGCACGGGGGCAAAATATGTAAGGGAACCTTTCTCCTGGATATTTTCTACCGGCTGCGGCAGTACAGTATCTACATTGCCGGCATGGTAATGCAAATATGAATGCTTGTGATCCGCTCGTAGATGGGTGTTGTGGTTATCTAAGGATTAAATCCGTTTTACACGGTGAAAGATCATGCGAATGAATTCATTCGCTAATGAAGTTAAATGATGACCTGAAATTGCTTCCGCTTAAGGTGTTTTACACGGTGAATGATCATTCGAATTAATTTCTTTAATATTATGTGCAGAAACGATGCGCAGTGGTAGGCCTATCAATAGTACATATCGATTAACGGGAGATTTCCGACCAACGCTGCTGTATCGATGTTCGAAATTGGTCGGAATGGTTTGTTTACGTCGTCTGCGTCGTCGGATACACGTGATAGATTAAATAAAGTATGGTGTATATTTAGTAATTATAATATTCATTGAACGAAGCTTTGTAGATACTGAGGTTTAAGTTGATCTGAAGTAAAGTAGAGCTCTAAATGATGGATCGGTATGGTTTAATTTTCGCATCTACTGCTACAAGTGCCCATTACAATGGTGGCGGTGACAATTTTGCCGTATAAAGTTAGAAGGAGAGAGGGTAATGCTAGGCCTGATTCAAAATGAACTGTAATACGAACGAAGGGGAAACCTACGAACAAACATGTACTGTTATTATAGGACTGTGAGGCCTATCGTAATTTATGAAGAAAGACGCTGGAGAAATTTCATACTATATTAAATCTCACTCGACATGGTTATGAAAGGTCGGACACGACGACGAGAGAAGCAATTACTGTGACAAGAGATCCTTATTAAACCTTTGATGTACATGTTTATAATTAAGTATATTGACATTTTGCAATTCGTTTCCGGCTGGCTGTCACGTTAAGATTTTTTTAGCGACGGGCGAATCGTATCATGACCGTATACGGTTATAACGTTCCCTGATTGTTCGACAAGAATTCATGAGGGTAAAATAAGTTGAATTATGCATGAAGTGTGTAGGAGTATCTATCGGAATATATAGTGTACTATTTAGAGGTTAGACACGTGCTATTTGTTCTAATTTATCCCAGTTCGTGGTAGCTGTGATAACAAACAGCAGGTGACATCCTCATAAATGGCATGAGAGACAACGGAAAAGTGCCGATGAAGATATTTCAGTGTTTTGTTTTCAGTTATAATCTTCATGTTCTGTCCAAATACTTTATTGCTCTATACCTGCTTGTCACAAGAAGTATCAAAATCTTAGAATACCTGCATAGTATATTATTTTCAACTCAACCTTCACCCAAAACGTGAATTTAAGAACTTCACCATGTGAATGCCTATTATAACTACGTATAAGAATTGCGTAAGATCATATATACTCCATGGGCACGCCAATTAGTTGCATAAGTACGAAAAGGTCCGAAAACCAATTATAATTGCATTTCGTCCTGCACTTGTTTAATTTGAATCCTTTTCTACCTGCTCATAAAACAAAGACGGACGTCGAGCGCTTGTATCACTTGATCATTCAAGGACTCATGCGAATGAATTTCTTGCGAGGAAATTTCCGTATTACATGACGCATGAACTTCATGCGCATGATTTCATTCGCATGATCATTCACCGTGAAAAACAGCCTTTAGACTCAGGTGTAGTCAGGTAAGGTGGTGCGAGAGAGCCTTAGTAGTTGTAATGACTTGAAACCTAATTCCACAACTGCTACACTATGACTTTGTCCATTTTTACCATTTAAGGAAAGGAGCGTCTTTGTTTATAGATAAGGATTGTTCAGCGAGTAGAGTAAGCATGGAGGAAAACTCAGCGTCGGTATTATCATGCTCTTTATGAAAGATGCCAAAGGGTCCACTGTTAACTGTCCTACGTGACGGACTGGGTACTGAACTCTAAGTTCTCTCCAGATATTATCAATTAAGTAGAATCCGGGATCTCACTAAAAAAGCTGCCACTATGGGGATTCGAGCCTGGGCGCTTGGGATTGGAGGTCAGTACTTTGGCATCAACAGAAGCCCGATCCCCATATTTTCTATGGCTCGTAAGGATTACCTGCATTGTTATAATTTCTTTATTTTCGATTCATTTTAATTTCCCTTTTACACTCTCTTCTTATAATATCTAAAGTGCATAATTGTTTCTTTTTCCTGGAAGTAGGCTCTAATTACTTGCTTTCCTTTGCCAGGAGGATCCCCTACTCCTTTCTTATTGCTTACTCACAATTTTTAATAGCTAAAGCTCTAAAACTTGCGTCAAATGAACTCAAAGGTAACTTTTTCTGGCGAAGGTTTTCGCGGCGTTCCAATGATTGTAGAAAGCTTTCTGGAGTCTTCCGCGTTGTCATTCTGATGAAACGGCGACGTGCGGCTCACTCAGGCCAGGCTGAAGTGAAAAATGCTTCGAAGTTGGCCCTTATTTAAACTCGTTTTCTGAGGTGGCCGCTGTTTGCTGATTGGCTGCTGATGTTCGTGTGAATACTCGTTTCCACGTGCTGGAGAGGGGGGTAGCTATCCTCTCTATTCATAATGTTGGGCCTCTTGTAAATTTAAATTGCTTCCCTTATAATTTCTCGGGAAGTAGCGCTTTTCCCTCGCGAGGATTTTCGGTGCCATTAAATTCACGGAAACGTCGCCATTTTATCAGAATGACAACGCGGAAGACTTCCGAAAGCTTTCTACATTCAACAAATGTACTTTTAAGGCAAGAGCTAGGCTAGATAGACACAAAACCTGTGTGTAGTTGCTTCAGTTGCTCAACGTTAAACCCTTTGTCCACCCTTTCCTCATCATAGACCCTATAATGCACCGTGTATGCCCTCGCGGTGGCTCGCCGGGCATTGCGTAGATGTAAATGTACGCCCAGCATCGCATAACATTCATGCACAAATCAAGAAGTCCAGTGCCGCCACTGTTTCATGCCCAGAAATATCCTGGGACCCATATAATCTCTCAGCTACGATATCGATCTCGTGGACGTCTTCAAAGCCCTCTCCGGTAATCGATCCCAGGGTCTCCAATCGTGAGACCAATGCAAAACCCAGTGACAAAAATGCCGCAATATGATTGATACTAACCATCCAGTTGCACGTAGCTGTTACCTATATCTAACATGCTTTCATGAAGTAGTAACATTGTAACCCTTAGTTGCACGTAAGTAAATTGTTTGACAATCATTATCAAGGTATATTATTATATCAATCATTATTATAACCTTGATAATGATTGTCAAACAATCGAAACCTAGGCTGGTGAAAAAATAAATGTGTGGAATCTGTCCAAGTAATCATTTTATTTACTATCATGTGGTTCCACCAAGTGAAGCCTGAGAATTTTTTCTTTATAAGTAGTGCAAGTTTGGTAATCTTCACCCCCTGCCACACACCCTTATAGTTGCTCGCATGTTAGTGCGTAGATATATTTGCAGGGGATGTTATAAAAAGCAGCGCCTTCTGCCGAAGACATCCGGAGAGTGTGGTGGTAAGTGAAAGTTTTTTCTGTGTGAAAAGTGGCGCGAATGCTAACGTCAGGGACCCGCGTCCCTATTAAATTTGCATTTATTAGACTTTGCTCTCCAGGAGAATGGGTAAAATGCCATGAATGGGAAGTAAGGCAAGCTGTGAACTGCTGGAGGTTAGGATTAATAATATTCTGTAAGCTCCTCAGTTCTCCAACGGCCATGTCGACGATCGATATGAAGGACGAGGAGTCTTGGAATTTAAATAAGATGGATAAATATGAGTAACTAAGTGAATTAAACGCTCGTAGGGAGCCCATGTTCGAATCGCGGAAGAGATTGATATTTTACAACGGTGAAGCGGCCCCTACTTGAGTGTTCTGAGAAGGACATTCGAGTACAGTACTCCGTCCGTCGAATGGTACGTTAAGTCGTTGACCCCTTGGCGCCTTTCGTAAAGAGCGGGGTAATGCCGATGCCGGGATCCACTCCACCTTTACTCCTTACCCTTACATTCCGATCCTTCTACCTTTCCTCCTGTCTGGATTGCCTATAAGCGCGGGTATAGACCTGAAAAACATAGACAGACGGATTTGAATATTTGTCGTCAG
The DNA here is from genome assembly GCA_933228895.1 of Platycnemis pennipes. Classification (NCBI taxonomy): domain Eukaryota; kingdom Metazoa; phylum Arthropoda; class Insecta; order Odonata; family Platycnemididae; genus Platycnemis; species Platycnemis pennipes. The sequence continues at coordinate 94,283,276 of OW121854.1, read as the reverse complement.
GGAAGAAAGTTCAGCTCACTTTTGAGGTATTACGTCGTACTACGTCGTACTTTCATTCCAGCGCTGGAATTCATTTCTTTCCCCATTTTTCCTTTCATTTCCCATCGACCAGAAAATCGAGCGCAACGTGAAAAGTCGCAATATTATCTTAGATACAAAATATGCAAGGTGTTACGATGTGCTATTTGGCAAACGAAAGGATGCAAGGCTATTAGTATTGTAATATGAGCATGGCCATCAGTCAGCGTGGGACAGGCGGGAAGAAATGAGCACGTCACTGCACACCTCGTAGCATGCTAAAATGAATATGCATAACTCTGGGCGCTGATATGAGAATACGATGAATGAGTCACTAACGTTGTGTACTTGGCTTGAGATAATAGACAGTGGCATTGATGAAAAGGCCGAATCATCGTTGTTAAATTAGTAAAAACCATGTGCTTAGACGAAATATCGCCGAATATGGGTGCTCAAAATATCTCAAGTAAATACGGAAACATAATCATTGTTAGTTTCCTTTCATTACAGCACATCAGAATTTCTGCAGTGCACGTAACGTACTCTATGCTCTAAAGGTTTACGGTTGTGGCTCCTACACAGCTTCTGACGAATTATCTACTCGACGAATTACTAACCCGCTAATTCTCCCAAGATCGGTTGCGCCATTGAATAGGCGGGTATGTTTGGGAACGAAGGAAGAGTGGAGGGACACAGCGTCAGCATTAGCCCTTCTTTAAGACTGGGATACCACTAATAAATCTTGATTGCTGTCGAGCCGTAGACCTTCGGCATTAGAGGCCAATACACTATCCACCACGTACACCTGATATCTACTTGCTCAAACGCCAGAGCAAAGTTTGTTCCTATCATTTCCTCCATCCCTGTAAACGACAAGGTTTTTGTGTCAGTTTTGAAATTAAAATCAATCTATTTTGCCGCAAAAATCAAACTTATATGTGAAATGTGACCACATAATTCTAGGATTTAGATAGATCTTTTATTATGGTTATAAGCAGCAATTAGTGACATGTTCAAGATTTTATGTAGGAGTTGTCCTGGTGCCGTGCTTCCGTCTTATAATATTTATATGAGTTTTTCATGTCAGTTGTTTGTGTGTGGTACGGTGAGTGTCCCGATTGATGTCAAAACTTCTTGGAGCTCACTTTACTTAGATTTACATGTTCAGTGGTTGGAATAATTGGTATAACCGCAGAGAAGCGGAACTTTTACTCGACTACCGTGGCCGTTGTGGAGGATGTGACCGCTAATCTCTTGCGTTTTCCAAAATAGCTCTCGTGCTAGAAAAAGTTTAAAGCCCGTTTCACCGATGCTTGATACAGCACAAGACCTAGTGTGCTAGCCGCTACTTGATATTGAGGACGGAATCTAATATGATTGGAACCGTCGTAGGAGGTTTCACACGATCACTGTGCTTGCTATGAATTGGTTATTCCATATGGTTCCATACTAATTAAAAAAAAGAGAAGTTCGTACAGCGTCTGTAACATAACTTGATCGTTCGATGGCTACTGGGCTAATAGGTCCTACTACAAATCTAGTACCGCATCAAGTATGAAATCCAGTAGCTCAGCGAGTATACTAGCTATCATGCTTGCCAGCCAGTATACTGGTTCTGTTCACACGATACTGGAAAGCTAGCAAACTAGCGAGTATACTAGACCTTGTACTGGGACAAGTATCATGTGAAACGGGCTGAAGCGACCTATTCTTCTATCTACTACGATCTATCTACGACCTATTCTCGAATCTAGAAGACTGTAATGATGTATGATGCTCTCCAAGCGTAGCCCCACATTGGTTGCGTTGGTGTATTTTCTTGAGTGCTCATAAGAGAAGATAATGTTTTTCTGTTTCGTTTCCAGGAAGGTGATCAATAGCGTTTGTGCTATTTTAAACGTGAATGATGTGGTAGGATTGGAACTAGGAATTTCATTGATTATGGATAAGTTTTGTGCCCACTGATCCAATTACGTAGCGTCCCTGAAAGCAACGAATGCTCTCTTTTCCATTGCTTGTTCAACGAATCGGCAGCTTATTGCGTATTTTTAGTTGTTGGACGTTTGCTGACTCGTTCGATTCGAATTTTGTTTACCTTTGCGTTTATTTCGTAATTCTTCTGCTGCTCTGATTGGCATAGTGTTGGGTCATGAGAATTAACCACTTGAAGCGCCGTCATGAATATTCTATCGTAACCTCAAAATGTAGCTGCATTTGCATTTGTTCATGATTTTAGCTCTCTGCATTACGAAAAATAAACTATATTGATTGATTTCATGGAACTTACTTTAAATATACATCAGTTGATATTCCATAAATGATTCAATATACCGGTGGACACATTTGAATTTTTAAAATTTAGGTGCATCAACTTTTATCCTTATATTTTTGTTGCGTTGTGTCACTATGTATTTATATCAGTATTTCCAATTTTCTTCCCGTTTTGTACCTGTCCTTTGAACATATGATTAAAGAATTTGTTCAGTGTTTTAAGCGAATTTTATGAAGGTTTTACACGGTAATTGAAACTGCGCAAGTTGATGTTGCTTCCCTTTGGGCAGTCGTCTGCGAAAGTCTGTGCCGTAGAAAATTGCGAGGACGCGTGCTTGACAGCTTTACCCGGTGCAATCGTCGGTGCATTATGTCAGTGACAATATATCATTCAGTAGCGGTAATGGCGTCAATATATCGCATAACGTCAAGATCTGTTAAGTAGCAATTAATTGGATGTGAATGATGCGTAAGTCATAGTCTAAACATAGTAGTGGACATCCTAGTCTCGTATACGTAGTCCAAAATTTACACAACGAAAGAACGGCTGTAGGCCAAGGTAACGAGATAGAGACCTCTTCCTTCACGAATGAAATTGAAGCTTCCTCGTGATTAATCACCCAGCTCATCATTATTGCACTTTATTCACTACCTAAGGAATTAAGTGCCAAGAAAAACACCCGTCTCATTCGTCAACAACCTATTTAATTGCTTGAATTCTCCTGGCAGTTCGTTGCTGCTACATCTACACCATCTAGTGAGAGAAATAGCTTCAAACTTGCGCGAACGCGTGTATCGGATTAGAGTATGTTCTAATTTGCTCACAGTCGTTCATGCAGTGGTGCTGGCTGTGGCGCAAGTCGTCGCTTTACACGGTGCAATATTTCTTGCGCAAGTGTTCTCGCAGCAGCCTGCGCATTATCAATGACCATATAAAATGGCCTTTAAAGCATGTAATTTTATAAATTAAATTTTTTAGTATCTATCGGATAGCCAGTACCCAATCTCAAAAGAATGTGATCGTAATACACTGTGATACTGAGTGAGTGCAATCCCTTCTCGTTTCCAGAAATCTTGATAAAATTGTGGTTGGCAATATAACTTATGAAGTAAAGCTATTTTTACAAAAGAAATAATTGAGGTATATATTAATTACCAGTTTCTTTTCTGGTCCTTTGCCCGTAGTACATACCTGCGAAAGGAAAAAAATAATATTAGTCACTCGGTAATGTAAACTCATGGTCCACTTTCTAATTATCAGCTTATAGGCCTGATATTAGTAGTGTTCACATTTCATTCAGTACCTATCCCCCAATTTAAAGAATGCCCCATAGAATGAGGCGCTTGCACTTCCTCATTTTGTTGAGGTATTAATTGTATTACTTGGCGTTTCCCAGAGGTGAAAGCATTTACTTTTTCCGCAGGCATATTACATAATTAGGACAAGGTTAGAGAGTTAACCCTTTTACTGCCAGCCCCTTTAAAGTAGACTGTGCGAAAAACGCCAAGCCCATTATGCCCAGCCAATGGGCAAGCTCATTATGATATATTATAAGCACTTAATATTAATATATGAATTTTTTATTTTTTTTTATTTTGATCATATATTTTCACTTTTTAAGAGGATGAAAAAATTATTCATGCTGTCTCTGATTTAAATGAATTGTAACCATTACAAATACATGATGATGTAATGTAGGTGGGCCGATATATCGGCCCACTGGCAGTAAAAGGGTTAAATAAGTTTGGCAATTTTCCACAAAGAATCAGGTGATGATGATGATGTATCACATCGAAACCGGTCGAAGTAAAGATTTCTTTGTGGAAAATTGCCAAACTTATTTAATTATGTTATTCCACCATATAACGCCTGAAACGACTCTTTTTATTTGTTAGAGAGTTAGCAATTTTGTGATACGAAAGACCCGCGTTTTTCCCGTCACAGCAATTTACTAACTAATTTACATCCTTAAATATATTAATGCAGCTATTTAAATTTTAAGCCATATTATAAAAGAAATATTTTCAATTATATATCATAAGAAATGGAAATCCACGCATAAACTTTCTCTCATTTATCATAGTAAATATGTGAGCAATAAGCTTGCTATTTCTGGGAGATTGTTTTTGTGTCCGTTTCATATATGTCGTTTCAAATCTAACACAATGTTCAAATTTCTGTGAAGTGAATGAAGCTACAAAGGAGTAATTTTTTGAACTCCATACGGTTATGCTTTTGGAAATGAAACTGTTAAGCTATACTTTCATTTTTCAGTATTATTTCAGAGACAAAGAGCCACATGTAGCTCGCGAGTCACATTGACCTCACCCATATTCAAGGAAAGGCTTTTTTTTTACTTCCAAAAAGTCTATTCCATGCGCACCCGCGGGATTTATAGCTTTATTATCGTTCATCAGGCTGCTCTTCCTTATCTACACCTACTCTTTCCCAACCTCAAATGCATATTTTAGCCATCGACCACGCCCCATCCTTCAAGACCCTCCGTTCCTCGCGGGTGAAAGCATGTGCTCCGATCACGTAGTGTTGTGTAACCTCAATCCTCGATGTGTTGTGTATGTGACGCCCATCCAGAAACTACTTTCAAACTGGGTGCATAGGCGATCCGAATGTAAGATAGGGAGAGAGGGAGGGGGGAGGACCGATGGTAGTAGAGTGCTTTGGGCATTAATACATGACGGACTAGGACCCTGGCAAGGCAATATCCGTGAGGCGCGCTCGGGCAAGTAGGGCAGATTCCCACGGCCAACAACGGTGCAATATCCAACAAAAACTATTGGGATGTTCCTTTTTGTTTTCCCTCATCCCTCAAAATCTCTCTGTCCCTCTCTTTCCAACCAACAAACTCATCGACCACCTCCCACTTGCCCTGCACACCAATCGTCTCATTCCTCGGGCAATGCTACATCTCTCCCCTCCCCAACCGAATATTAACTCTGCCTTTGCCCCCCAGAAACTTTGCATTCGCCGCTCAAGACTTTCCGAGCGGAACACTTCATCTTCTATTCCCTTCTGCGTGCAACTTGGATGCAATTTCCATCTCCGGTCGCTCCGACGTATTATAGTCTCTCTCAATCTCTCTGCGTTGGATTTCCGATGCTCTTTTTTAATCCTTCGATTCGGATGTGAATCCCTCGCTAGGCGTAGAGTCGTAGCATAGTAAGCGTGAAATTATGCCAACAAGTGCAGACCTACTTTTGTCTTGTGAAAACGCCGTATGCTGTTGCGATGTTCAAGTATTAAATGAAGCGCATCTCTTGAATTTTAACGGAAAAAGGCTTGGAGTTTTTATCAAAGTCCAATGAGTCAGATTAAAAATTTAAATGCAATTTGAATTTTTCTAGTCATTTTAATAATTGGTGTCGATCAAGTTTTAAAACAAGGGTTATTGTTGCTTGAAGAAATTCCGTGTCCACGATTGAAATGACTTGATAACATTTTTCGTCCTTTATGCTAGTTCTGTCCCCTAAATTTTTGCTGTATTGCGGATTCTCTCCCACTTACTAGTACTTAGTAAGTAGTTACACTTACAAACCGGTGGTTCAAATATGAGATGGGAATTCAGGGACCGGAGATTTTTCTTCTCAATTCATGAAGCTATACGGTTCATACAAACAACCTCGCCCTTTACTCGGTGGAATTTTTCCAAAGTTGAGAATGAAAACGAAACTGTTATTTTCACAACTTTTAATGACCCTACTTGTGTCAACACACACGTGCCATTATCAAGTGACGCATTTTCTTGTCCCTCAGGACGAGCCCCGTTTGAAACCGGTAGGGTCATTAAAAGTTGTGTCGGAAATTAAAAAGTTTCTTTCTTATTCTCAGCTAAGCAAAACGTTGGTGATTTAGCCACTACATTCCAATAGCTAAGCGGTAGAAAAAGGATGAATTTACCTTTACTTGATGAAGTATATATTTTCGGGTTCTTACTGAGCGTTGATCTCAGGAGGACGGATCTGTAAGTGTTACTTTATTACTGGAGACTATGGGATAGGAGTTCCTTAAAGCTTGAAGTCAAAATTCGTTTATCGTAAAATAATTTCATTTTATCATGAAAATGATACTGCATCCATTAAATTAATTAATTTAAAAAAAACGGATTGATTGAGATAAACTGGATTAAGGAAACAAACACAGATGAAACTAAAATGGAGGATTTTTTAGGATTTAAGCATGCCTACATGAGGTACTAATATGTATACTTCTAGTTTTTAGTACTCCTCAAATGTTTCTTTGCATGTTGGTAGAATGTAGAATTTGTAGTGTATGTCTCGCAAAATAGTCATAGAAATATTGCGATAAATAGGCATATGAAGTAAACTTTAGTGTATGTGCGTAGTGCATGCTTAGTGGCAACTCACTCACACCCTCGAGGTGGCTTACACGGTTTCCAGTAGATATAGATTTCTATACCTGCTCAGGTAACTCGAGGGTTTGGTTCTTATGCTTACACAGTGATCATTGTGAGAGCAAGCATACGATTCAGCCAAAAGGATGGTCTGGTTGATGAGGTTGTGCTAGCTAAGGTCTGTGCCCAGTGCCGTGCAAAATTCATTCGTCAGGGAAAGACGGTTGGTTATTTCCGCTCCACGGTCTGTGATTTGCCTAAAAGATCTAGCTCTACTGGAAATCACTCATCTTTGGTTTTACTTAAATCAAAGCGTCTCCCGGATCCGAACGTGGAACAGCCGATCAGTTGTCGAACGCTCCACCAACTACTATATTTCGCCGCCCTCCTCAGAGGCTCGATGGGTGAAAGAGTTAGAATGTACTAGAAGATGCATTGGCATTCTAGCATGTGGCAGAAAATGAAGAGAGAACAGAGGTGCTTAGGAACGATTAGGTCCCACCAACTCCGACCAAAACATTGAGTTTAATGCGGCCTCTTATTAAGACTGTATTTGCGTATTAAAACATTAAAAACAATGACTAGCAGACCTGCGGCCTGCTATGCAGGCAGTCTGTCTGGTGTGCTCTTTAGGTGAACTTTGGGTTCTAGTGTCAAATGAGAATTTACAGTGTTTGGAAACTAATGATGACACATTACCAATAGGTGGCAGTAGTGCTTGTGCTTCAGGCAGGCAGTTACTGCTTCAGTAACTACTTCTGTAACTAAAAAGTAAAACTAGTAAAAATGCAAAGACTACTCTGAGTAGGTTTTTTTTACAATTTTGTGCACCGGCTTTTCATAAGCATTTCGTATGCAAAGAGAAGGAAACAGCTACTTTATAAATAGAGAAATATGTCCCACTCTAATTATCCTATATTTTTTTGTACTTTTTTCTGCACTTTTTTTTGTTATATGTTGTCTCCCACTCTCAAAAACCACGTTTTTTGCATTTTTCTCTGCACTACAAGCTGCTAAAAATCCAAAACTACTACCAAATCATACAGACAGAGTATCCACCCTCAACGCACCAAACCTCACCCTTTCAGCTCAAAACTTGGGAGAGAACAAAACAAAACGGATACAGAATGACGGACTGACATGCTACAAAATTAATATATGTAGAAATGGTACCTACCCAAATTTCTTCCCAGTGGCATCAGTTATTATTGCAAAGGCTATTTAAGGCTATTTTTACTACCTTGGGGGTGAATTTAGTACTGAAACTGGTTCAAGTTCAACCTATTTAAACTACATATTCGGTGATTAATGGCGTGTTTCGCACTTTCCTCTGTTTCCTCGAAGAATATTAAAATATATTCGACTATTAATCTTAGTACTTTAATTTTCACCACTTGAAAAACAGCTTCATCCCTATGAGTATCACGAGTAACAAGGGCGTATGCCCGTGCCTACGAAGATGGCCGCTGACTACTCAAATCAGCGGCGTTGCCTCCTCCAGTACATTCTAACATCTTTGTTTACAGCTACAGTTTAGAGGCTCTATCTCACAACCCGGTTTGCTTGCATCACGTGATCTAGTGATGCAAGTACGTCATACGTCATCTCGTATATTCTTTCTCTAAATATATAGTTTTGTTGTAAGGAAACGCTTGCGAGTGATTCTTTTGCTGTTAACATGCATGTCCATTATCCACTAGACTAGAATTTTGGCACCTCGAAAAAAACTTAAACGTTTTAAACTATTAAAACGTTGTTTTTCATTCTATTTGAAAAAATTGATAAAAAACTTCGACTGTATTTCTCTAGTTTTTAAAACGATTTTAAAAGAAACGTAAGTGTTTCTGCTATTAGAAGTAAGTCGTATTAATATTTAAAAAACCGTCAGCCTGTCCGTGCGAAAACTGGAGGATTCCTCAGCATTCGTCGATAACAGGTGTCTTAGTTTGTATCCTATTGAATATTTTGCTTTAAAATGCCGAATAACTTCCGTTAAAAATGGCTAAAATAATTTTGTATATAATACTAATTGTTATACTTGTCATAGTTATTACATGAAATGACTTCTTCCACCCGGTTTCTTCACTGGCTCTTTAATATGAGGAGTCACCAAAATAAACGTGTTCTAGATCATCGAGTATTCACATGTGATTTTCAACACGTCATATTCCTCGTGCTCACATTTTTTAATAATCTCGCATCGTGCATTGCAATTTTTCTTACAGAAACTATTACTTGGAATAGATAATTAATCAGTTTATTTTATCCAGGGCAAATAAGGATAAATCCAGGATAAATGTTTAAACAACATGCATTTCCACGCAAAAATAAATTCAATTTAGGAGTAAAATTCAAAAAATATTTTTTTATGATAACAGATTTTTATTCAACGTTTCAAAACTTCCTGGTAAATAAAACGTTTTTTCCCATCACTACACCAGACATAATAATCTCCAATAATGTATACCATCAGAAAAGTCGGCAACCCCTAGATAAATTGTGGGTCTCTCTCAGGGTGTAAGAGACATTGTATAAATTGTATTAAATTTAATTGAGAACGAACACCGGGTACAGGAAAGGGAATATACTAATACAAACCACGCTGAGTGTACCGGTTCATTTAATTAAAACCAACGCGATGAGAAGTGTTAAAAAGGCGTCCAAATGGGACACCGAAGGGACTCGGAAAGACCGATAAGGGCGCGAAAAGTGGGAACGCCTAAGAAATTAGGACAGAATTTTCCACGTCGAGAAAAGTGAAAATGCATGTTTCCTGGGGCTTAAGGGACTGGAGTGTATGAGGACGGTAATAGGGTCAATTGTGAGAGGAAAGAGAGTGGTGGAAGGTGAAGTTGAGCTAAGTTAAGGAAAACAAGTGATAAGACTTTGCAAGGAAGGAAGGCTGAAGTTTGGTAAAGGAAGAAGAGGGAATGGGTTGGTAGGGTAGGGGGACTGCATTGTTCAGGGACTTGTTAGGTCTTTACCTGATGATGCTGAAGCTACTCTTTGGGGTGTGGCTGAGCGAAGTCTTTCGGGATAAACGTTTTGAGGTGGTTAAAGTTTTTGTTGCGTACATAGCAGTCGTTTGTTTTTTCATGCCAGAAAGTACCGATAATTCAAACACACCAAGAAGGTAAAGTATTTTTAAATTTCCTTCGGTTCATGATTAGGAATTTAATTGTGCTATCACGGAATGAAATGCCCTCAATAAATTCATTACCAATTATTCCTCGATGCACAATATGTGACAAATTTAAAAGCCACGTTAAATATTTCCTGCCACATTGGTGAGAAAGCTGAACTTTCTCTCTCGGTTTAAGACTGAAAGCGTTTTGGGCCAGTGGATATTAGTTCATGGTTGAGAATCACTAAAACTAGCTCGGCAGAAATAAAACTCATTAAGGAAACATTAGAATCAAGGAGCGAAGATTCCTTGCGGAGAACATCCAAGTAAGGAAAACGAAACTTTTGGGATACCACCTTAGGTAGGTACAGCAAACTATCTAACAAGCATTTATTGCATCAGCAGTTATGTGCATTTTCCACTCGATTTTGCGAGTATGCTGGGAAATTTTTCATACGCTTCACTTGAAGTACTAATAACCTTTTTTCTTATTCTTATTTAACAAAAATATTCGAATTTACATCAAAAATGTACTGTAGATGTGTTCCTGATAATTACCTAGCACTGAAACTACGGCAGAAGCGTAACAGGAATTGCGTAAGACTTGAAGCACAGCAAGTAATTCGCACTTTTCATAACCTGGAACCACGTGGGAATTCTGTAATACATTTGAGTTTCCATGGCAAACGTATGATATTAAATTTTGCAGATATTGTTGGACTTGAGGAGTGAAATCGTGCACTTGGATGAGAAGTTGGTCATGAAATATTACTCCGGTCGTCTCGTCCGCTGAAGTGGATCTTCGTAAGTTTATGACAATGTGATTAAAATTCGGACAGAAGTAACCTTCTAACCTTAGTTCCCAGAAATACGAATTCAACCTCGTAGTATGTACATGGATCCCATATTGGGTGTTGGAAACGCAACAGTGGCCACATTACAGGTCGAAGTATTTGCACTCCGGAAAGTTTCCTCGCCTGTGTGCCGTCTCTGACCTGGCGTAAAATGGCAAATGTCCTTTCGAGTCTCTCATTCCACCGTGGATGGGGTTTTAGGTTGATAATATGAAATTTCCTGAACTATCCATTTACGGAATACCCGATAGGTGCCTCCCGTGTATGTAGCGAAGTTGTGGGACCTCTACCCTCCTCCCCGCCTTTCCCTGAAAATACCGTAACTAAATTACTCGCAAAAATACCTCGAAAATATTATTTCTTGGAGTATTCCTCCGCTTAAATGTTCATATAGGGTCCAAGGCCATCCCGGTATCACGGGTAGGTACATGAATATTTCATTAAATTTTCGGTTCATTTCAAATCAGAGTGTGTGAATTATTTTATGCTCGATTGTAAATATAATTAGTGTGACAGGAAATTAATTCCAGTCTCTGTCCAGTAAACACTTTTCTTTTATATCTTCATCATCATATAAAAAATCGAAAAAACTTAATGACTTTAAATATCTCCTGATACACTCATTCGGTAACCACCAATAGGTACAATATATAATTTCGAGAAATAAAATTGCTATACAAGTTTTGTCTATTATTGCCTTAAATTCATAGTCCACTAAGAATCCAGATTCCCTGTTTATTACTTTTACCGTCAATCAAAATACGCAGGCTTTTTTATTTTATATGGGTAATTGGCTTAGATATGGTAAAATATTATTTCTATTAATATCTGAAAATCATCTGAAGCTTAACTTGAAGCTGTATCTAAGTCAGTTTGTGGCCAATACTTTTTCGAATTTTAACGCTTTTAAATTACGTGCATGCACGTATTTAATGAGGTTTCGTGAGATCTCTAATCACATTGTTACACGAATCCGTGAAGTACCTTGATGGGTTTAATGCATTAGTCGTAGAATAAATGCCTTTATTAAAAAAATACATGGCTTAGTCATTAAATATTTAAATACTCTAAAGATCACGTGGAATATAAACCGATGCATGTTTTATTTGGTAGCTTTTCTGAAAATGCTGCAATTATATCTTAGCTTCTATGGCCATATAGTTCCTTTTCTTTGATCTTAATGGTTCCTCTGATAACTTCATTTCACAACACCCATTGTGTGCCTTTGAAAATGATAGGCAATGAAATTAAATTTATCTACTGTCATAAACAATAAAAAAGGCGAAAGATATTTGGCTGCTTCTCAAGACCAAGGTTACCCCTGAAGTAGATAATTGATCGATGATAAGATATTGTGCTTATTTCTCTTCCCTTTTTCATATTTTATCGAAGGTGGAATATTCCTATTGTGACCTACATTCTTAAAATTGGAAGACTCTTTCCAAACATGCAAATATTTTTTGCCAAAATGGTGTTATTGAGGTCGCACCTCAGAAACATTGCCGTGTATTAAGTTGGGCAGCGTAATGTTTTATACCTATTCCACGAGAAACAAAATAATTTATATTTTTTTCGAAGATTAGGAATGAAAATCGTATGGAATTTTGGTCAAACCTCTTCTCGCTGTGGGATGGTGTTATGGCGGGAATAATTGCCTCCAATCCGAGGGTCTTGGTTTGAATCCTGGCAGTGCTCGTATGCAGGTCTCAATTTCAGCGTTGTGTGGAGAGTACTTTCTTCAACGCTTTATGCCTCATGTAACCCCGGTTGCCTCCCCAAAATCTACTGGTAACTAGTAGCCATAGAAACCCTATCGATCAATACGATGCCATTATCCAATATATTATCATTTTTGGTTTGTCTAGCGGTGATAATTATTTCGAGGGACCAGTCATGTTCAAACACATAAAACACACATTAAATATCTTAGATAATTCTTTTCTTACTTTTATTAACTTTTCCCTCCAAGATAGAGTAGGTAAATTAGGTAAAAATACAGAATATGACTATGGGTTCACAAGTGATACTGTCTCTTCATGAGTCTTCATCTCAATGGATCCTCAGTTATTTGAGCATTATCTTTCCAATATTTTAGCTAGATACCATGCATTAGTGCATCAGAAAATGTCTATAAGACGTATGCACGCCAGATGTGTTTTCTCCTTAAGCCTCTTATGCAGGGAAGGTCCTTAAACGCTTTGGAAAAGAGCTATAGTTTTTCTCTCTCATTTTATGGCATAGTAGCCTTTTTCGTTGCTGGATAGATTAAGACGCTGAGTTCAGAGACCAGTGGTAAATGTGTCACTAAGACCGTGTTTTATGATGTTATTAAAAAATTTTCACGATGTAAGAACTGTTATGGCACGTTATAAACCTCCGTTTTCAATGCATAAGTCAGAAACTGGAGGTCTGGTGTATGCTATAAATCTCGGTAACTGCCTCATGATAGCTAACATCGATTTGAGATTATAGTTAGCCGGCTATAAAAATCCCCCTTGATAGAATATATTGCCTGTTGTCAAAGTGCAAGACTGTGCCAAAATTGAATGACACTGAAAGTTTGTAATATTCTCTCTCCATAATTAGTTGTTAATCATGGATAGTTATAAATCGTTGTTTGGCAAGAGTCCTCTAAATATTTTAATAGAGTTTGCCATCATAATCACCGACAATCAATCCCAAAATTTGTTTGACGTAGCTCACGAAGCTAACGAAGCTGACGTAGCTAACGAAGCTGACGTAGCTAACTAAGCTAACGAAGGTGTTACCAACCTGATGATGATATTTGTTTCCATGGATACGGCTGCTAAAGGAATCGAAGGGTAGTGAATAAATTTCCCTTCTAATTATATGAAAATATGAATGCAATACCCCCAATCAACATAGGAAATATTTTCAATAATAGGAAACGTTTTTTGCCATCCTCAATGATGAAAACTGATGTCATGTTTGGTTGATTTTCCCGCACAATCTACGCGTAAATAAGTTTGTTTATCTCAGAATATTTTCCATTTAATCCTGGATATCGCGAATAGTAGCTTTCTGAATGTTTTCCACGTATTATCAGGAAGAAACCAATGCCTCGGGACCTGCTAGATGTCTTTTACGATAAGGCATCCAGCAGGGGTTGCGGAATATCATAAATTATCCAAAAATCAGTAGACGATTCCCCAAAACGTTCCAAAGCACTTAAATCTAATGATTAAAATCTAATCACTTAAAAAAATCTAATCACTGAAAGCACTAATCGCTCATATCTTGGAGTAACATGGCTTTTGTATAAATGTGGTGGCGCCATGGTGACAGTCTTTAAGGGAAAAGTCAGTGAGAAGGACTACAAAATAAGACCTTAGATGAGATGTACAGAGCAAGTATTTAGGAAAAAGGAAATAATTTATGTGAACAGGCCAGCTGTTGGGATAAACGAATGGTGGCAACCCCTTTTTAAGGAGATGTCATGCATGCTTGTGTGAAGTCATTTGATCATCGTCCGTATATGATATCGCCATCCACATTGGCATATTATGGTAAAGATTGTCACTTTATTCAGTAAAATCTAGCCTTTGCATTACTTTTAACAAGAAAATCTAATCAGTGAATCTCTGTGAAGTCAAAAGTGAAGTCAGTGAATACGTCCTCCTAACAACAACAAGAATTTTGACTGGTAGAATTTGCACAAAAAATAAAAATAGATTTAATTTCTTTGCAAGCAAGCAAAATGATAGCATAAAAAGTTGCACTCATAAGCTGTGTATTATGTGCTTAATGCAGCCATGTTTTAAATAGCTATCCCGTTACTCGTTAGATGCTTACGGTAACTGCTTTCCAGCAACCGAAGTTTCAACTGGGAAATAATAACTTTAATTTGAAACCTTCGCTGTAGAGTTATTCTCTTGATTATAATGATTGAATGAATACTCAGTTAGTAAAACAGCTCAGAGTTGTGGATTCAGTGGAAAATGCATTGGGGTAAATGCGTATTTAACATGATTCCTTGGGGGTATCGAGAACAAAAACTTCAGACCCCCTCGTCTCTACCTCATGAAGGCTTCGAAACCCCAGCTTTTCAGAGCCTTCAATGAACATGTGGCCTTGAAAAAAAAAGAGCGAAATTAGTGATGCAGATGTGAATAAAAAAAAAAGAGCTCGGAATGACTTTTCCTTCGCTGAAACGAGCTATAAATGCTTGTTAGCGGCTAATTTAGGTTCGGTAAGAGGCGAAGTATCTCAGAGAGGAAATTTTCTCGTGAGCCGGGGTACGAAAACGGTCGGTTCGTCGTCGCATTAACGGAGAACTGGGGTCTCTCCACGCGTACGAAACTGCCTGGATCCCACCCGAGAAAGGGAAGGAGATGGGAAAATGGGTGTTGGTCGCATAAAGAGGCGTGGAAGGAGGAGGATGTAAGAGGGAGGAAGGGTTTGGGATGAGTGTGTTGAGAATACCGAGGGTTAAAAAGGAAGGAAGGACATTGTTAAGATGCACATCTATATCTACTTAGTGCCCCACAAATCAACTCTAGGGAGCATGGGCGGTGATTCATCATCAAACATGCATTACGTACGTACACTAATGTGCACAACGTTTCCAAAACTACACAGTCGTCGGGGTCGGCTATTACAAGGCTTGCAAGCCTGGAAACCTGATATGGCAAAGGTTGATGTGCGTTGAAAATTGTCTAAGGAGAAAGGTTTCTTGGGTCAGGAATCAAGCCTAATACTTTTGTCTTACTGGGCCTTTACTCAGGTCCCCACGCGACGTAGGATGTCTGATTTCAGATGCAGTCTCTCGAAGGCTCAATAGGATCTAGCTGTTTAGTCACCATTGCAGTCATTGAAGAATGGCATCCGTAAGGCGTATGCTCGCGAGCTATTACAAAAACATGCATCAGAATCCATTTGACTTGCGACAGCCGTGTATTTAAAATAAGTAGGATAGTGCTGTTTTAATAATTTTTGTGTTTATTTTTAACAAGAACCAATACTTAGTCGCGGACGTCTCTAATGTAAACGCTGCGCTAATTTATACGATACTATATGGTAAAACTTTCTTCGGACAGTGAAAACTAAATATGCAAATAGAATATACGAAGGGACAAAGTTTTCATTTGCTGTTAAAGGGATATTTCCAATGCATTGGTTCGTTTACGGAATAACGGTGCTGTTAATATTGATAAAAATGAGTCCAGCATATTTTTATGTAGTACTACAAATTAATTTACTTACAATACAACTACATATCTTGTTAAAATTTTGCCTATTATGATCTATTCTTTGTTCTTATGTATGGGAAGGTGACCGGCATCTGAGTTCATTTATGTCATCAAGAATACCAGGGTGATTGCTTGGAAATATTTCAAGGATCGAAGGGAGATTGGAGAGACCCGGCGTCAGTATTGGCCTGCTATTAACGACTGAACTCTCTCTCTGTCTCAACAAGAGCTCTCAACAAGACACTAAAAAAGCGACTGATATGCTAATGAAAAAGCTGACCTTGCTAGAATTGGAACCCGGGCTCTCGAGATAGGACCCTATAGCCACGGCACCCATGAAGGATGTCCTAAATATTCCTTACGGTACTCTATCCCACGGATATTGATTTCCTGATTAAATCGAGAGTGATGCGCAAGTGTTCTCATTATATATTTAGCGTTTTTGGCTAAGAGATAATTTCTAAACTTTACTCCAAAGGATATACCTAAACGTCAATTAATGATCAGGGGTGATAACCAGAAATTCTGGTAAAGGAATGACGGATAATGGTCAGAGATAGGAATGTTATGATATTTAGTGCAAAAGTCCTTTCGCTCTACGCACTTCTCCCCAAGGAAGATAGTGGGCATAATACCATTTAAGTAGTCTTGGGTACTGTTACCCACGTAGAAGTCTTAGAACATGGGTTTTTTAAGTCCGACTTTGGAGGCAAACCTAAGAGAGGGAGAGATTCGAGTGAGAGAATAAAGCAACAGGATGAAGAGAAATTAATAACGGTACGTTACATGTTAATTTAAAACGAGGTGAATGTAGTTTTATCCAGCGTTGAGAGCTAAATTCCCTGCCATGTAAATGCATACCATATTGAATGAAAGGTGTATAATTTCCCTAATACGTTGGAAGAATGTCCGGAATTTACGTCTACTTGCACAGAGCTTAGCAGCTGCAAAAGGAGTGTGAAATGTATTCCAAGAGCCTTGTGTAGGGTCTAAGTAGTAGTTTTCGAATCAAAACCTACGCTTTCAGCGAGTGTGCGAAAGTAATTTTAAATCCCTTTAGAAAGTTCATTAGATGTTATAAAGTAGACTAAGACTGTATATTTCGCAAAGCAAGGTCTATATTTCATTCTAGTTTTGCAGTACAACAAGGTGTATTCATAAATACACCTTGTTATTTTTCCTTGTTATATATACCTTGTTATAATATTGTATTATAATTATGTGATATACCTTGTCATTCATTCCTGCTATTTGTTATTTTTTTGCTGAAAATCAACTCTTTCTATCTTATCATAAAATCTTTATGTACTTAATGTACGCATTTCATGTATCTGGGATGATTCGCTTTGCTTTGTCACGCTGAAGGTAGATGTGTCCGCATTTATTAAGCTGCGCGAAAGTCCTTCTACAGCAGATACTGACTGCCGGTAAAATCCTTGGTCCCGGAACAATATCGGAAGGTCTCCTTTATAATGTATTATATTTTTCCCTGAATATGATATTTTATCACTATGGCTATATTTCATGTGCAAAATACTTCGTTTCTTCGGGAAATACGATGTATTCCAAAATTTTAAATCAACAGTGAAACCCAAAATGTTGTTGCGAGCTAAAGGTTAGTTCTCTGGGCATTAATGTACGCCTGCAGCCGATTCTCCCTGTATGTAGATGAAATAATAAATGTTAGCCCATGTAAAACAATGTTCGTAGGAAAGTTATTCCTTACGATTTTATTTTTGCGTTACTACAGCAGCTATCACGATCACTGTAGGGTGCCGTCGAATTCCATAACTCTGCTTTTTTTTATTTCACCCTTATCTTTTTTTCAGTTCCAATAAATGAGAAGGACGTAGCTAACGAAAAATATTAAATTTTTTATTACGGCTGCGGTTTGCATCGTCAATAGCCCGATCGTTTAGCCTCGCCTTCGTTTCTCCGTCACGTAACTTCCTGTTGTATTCGCAGTAGCGTTGGAATGGTATTCCATCTGCTGCGGTGGGTGGATATTTCCGCCATTCTGGCGATTTCATTTGCTCTTTATTCTCCCGGATCTATTTACATCGGTGGCCAAAGATTCACCGCATAACCAGTTTTTTTCTATTGCTGGCCATTGAACGTAGCTCTGGCGTATCTGGTGCGGTGGGATTCGCATGCGATGTTTGAAAGCATTACACTTCAATCGTTCTTATTGTCCATTGAGGATCAGAAGAGCTTCCTGCACAGACATTACTGTGTGCAAGCAGCTCCCGGCATGATTAAAATTTTTTTCCATAGAAGTGAAAACATAAATGTCTCTTTGGGGTCGTAATTAAATGATCATGAAACCCCATCTTTAGGCTTCATATCAATTTTAAACAACCTAGTTCTCCTAAGCGTTATGCAGCCCATGGCATGGCAGCCTGTCTTTTTTAAAAAGATTTAAAAAATAATATTTTCTTTAAGGTTTATTCACAAAACTCTATCTTTAGACTTTAAGTCAGTTTTTTAACACTCATTTTGGTTGAGCGTTATGCCTGATGGTATCACTTCATTCTAATGGTCATATTCTGGGATGAAAATCGGTTAGGTTTGTTCATTTTAGAACCTTTGGTCGCCTTTTCGTTATATGTAAGCAAAAGCTTGTTAATTGGTTACTTAAATGCACTCATTTTTTTCTTTACCGTCATTTAAATAATATTTCTTGGTGTCTGCTTTAAAAGTATGCTAGATTTCTGCGTGTGTAAAAAATGTGAAAGGCCCATTTAAAAATATTTTTGCTATCATTAACATCAGGTTACTTTAACCGTGGATATTGAATTTTATATTTTAAATAAGTGTGTCTGTGAACAGAAATTAAGAATTGTACCCTTTCAAATCTTCCGCCTAACATTGGGCTGAAACATTTCAATTAAATGCAAAGTATCACATTTAATTTTGAAGCAATTTATTCGTTGGAACATCAGGCTGGCTTATTGGAAAATTATGATTTCATGAGAAATTATTTGATATATTTATGCCTCATCATTCAATATATCGCACATATAGTGTGTTATTGGAGACGAATGAAATATCACTTGTGACTTACGCCAAATGAAGTTACCTGGTATTATGTTTTCCCTTTGCTGTTTCTACTACAAGCGCTGCGTAGTAACCTTAATAAAAAATAATTTCCGCCCCTTGGGCTTGGTATCATTTGACTTTTTCTAGTTGATTTTTTCTCGCTTAAATTAAATCATTATAAAAAAATTAACATTGAATTCTCTGGATAGAAGATAGAAATAAATAGAGAATTCATCCTAATTCAGATTATGAATATTCAATAAATATGTTCACTAGCAAAAAGAAGTCTTGGAATAATAAAGCTATAATCATTTTGGCCCCATTTTGATGTTGTTTCTGTGAGCTGAATCTTGTTCAAATATAGGATCTAACTGCACTTGAATAATGAGTAACTTCCACAGAGATAACGTTTATTACGACCGGATTTCGCTTTTTACAGCATCTTCAGGCTCGGGACATGAGATCGTTTTGAGGAAAGTTTGATTAAGGTATTGGAAAGTGTATAAAGCAGCAAATTACTAGGCTTGACTTCGTGGAACCACATATTGAGAAATTAAATGAATTCACTTAGTAAAATTCCACACTAATTCTACTAAATGAAATAAGTTTGGAATTCGGGGGTATCTCGACGCAGAAAGTTTTGCAGCAATTGAAGACCTCAATAAATAGTGCCAGTCTGGTTGCCACTAAGGCGGACAAGGGTAACAGCATTGTGATTTTATCGAAACCCGACTATCACCAAAAGGTTCAAACATTTTTAAATGACAACTCTTTTGAAATTTTACTTAAGGATCCTACCCCTCGCTTCCAAAACAACTGAAAGAAACACTATCCCGGTGCTCATACTTATTCCCCTCTTCGCAACATTGGCAATTATTTAATATGAATCCCCTCCCACCTCGTCTTAATGGACTTCCTAAAACGCACAAAGCTAATGTACCCATTCGACCTAGTATAGTGTCACATTGTTCGGCTCCTGCTCATAAGCTTGCCTTTAAATTAAATACCATATTAAGAGAGCTTTCAGAGTTACAACCTAAATTTACCATTAAGAACTCTAAAATCCTTATTCGTCCTAGGAAACTCGGAGATGTAAAGATTCCTTCACTCGCAGTGTAAGGGCCACAAAGTGGACTATCTGTAAAACCTTGAGATTTTCTTGTATTCCAAAAAAGCTAATGTATGAGTGCTGAATGCTATTCTCCCTTCCCAATCTCCTCTCCTAACCTTACCTTTCCCCCCCTCCCCCTCCCGTAATAAAATTCCTAACATTGCTTGCTCTAATGCCCCCGCTTCCCCACTCCCACCTTAGACCAAGCATACACTTCCCGCACCTTAACTCCCTCCCTATCCCCGGCCCCTCTCTCCCCTTCCCCCCCTCTCACTCTATTCTGTATATAAGAGGCTCGTGATGTACCATTGTCACCTTGATAATGACTGTATAATTCGAAACCTAGGTCGGTTTTAATAAAAGTCTGTGGAATATTACTTAGTGAATTCATTTACGTTATGTACAAAGTAGATCGGCCAGATTTGTGAAAGTTCGGAAGAGAATTGTGTTAAATGTTGCTAGTTAATTGCATAAATTTGGATGGAAATCATATTTAGACCGTAGGTTAAAATGTATATTGAACCATTTATGTGCGTAAATTTGAAGTCCATTTGCGAGATG
The DNA here is from genome assembly GCA_933228895.1 of Platycnemis pennipes. Lineage (NCBI taxonomy): Eukaryota > Metazoa > Arthropoda > Insecta > Odonata > Platycnemididae > Platycnemis > Platycnemis pennipes. Next base: position 94,262,718 of record OW121854.1, on the reverse strand, counting down.
AAGGCGTCAGAATTATATTTAAAAAAACATGCGTGTAAAACTAGACTCGATCAGAATAACAAGATTAGAGAGAATGTCATACGATAGATTTGAAATGGCACTCGCCCTACAGAAAATGAGAGTTAGTGATAGGCAAAATAGTAGGTAGGTGAAATGTAGGTAGATTTGTGTTTAGTGTACCTGAGGGATGTTCTTAACACTGCTCAGGGTAATTGCAACCATACATACCTAATGGAGCTTGCAATTTAATGGATTTTTAACGAGTGCGAGATTATAATGTAACAACGTAGATAAAGGATGCGAATGAGAAGAACTATATCAATATAAAGAATCGAGTGGAGAGGTGGTCCAAAACAATCTTATGATTGTTGACCGACGATGATGAGGATGATGAACAACGTAGGCACTAATCATTGAATTCCGCGAACCTTTCCAATGATTTGCTAACATATTCCTGTATAGAAATAGTATTGTACCTTTTAGTTTCATGTACCTACGTAGTGCGTGTTTGCAGTTATTAACCCCCTGACAACAACCTGACAATGCTGGGCATTACGTCAGTATAAATTTGGATAGGTCCATGCTTCTTGCTGCTATGTTAGCGCAAGCTTGAATGGTTGAAACAATCCCTATTTTCTTCTCCTTCTAAACGAAAATCGTTTAAAATTCACAAGCCCATGCGGCCAGCATTGGGAGTTTCAGGCAGGGGCATAATCCACCAAACTGCCGATGCTGTCAGAATGCTTATGGTAATGAGAAGAGTGCTGATTGCACCTTTTGCGTTCGTCCCGCACAATCCAGAAATCCGTTTTCCCGCTGGGTGGTGTAGCTCTCGTGCAAGATAACTCCGCCACCTGCATGCAATCTGGTGCGCGGACTGAACAAGAGATTCATTCCGAGTCCCCCGCGTGCTTATCTCCATGGAGCACGCACCGCGGGGCTTGCACCGCACATAATGCTTGCCGGAGGCATGATTGACCTCGTTCGAGTCGTGCACCAACCTTTCCAGCACTGTCCAAATCCGGTTATCTACATGCTCTCATTTCCTCTCGTGCATCTTCATTGTCCCAGCCTAGGTGAAACCGGCTTCATTCACTCTAAAGTATTTAGTTAATATCTACATCTACATAATACCCTGCGAGCCACCGCGAGGGTGTGTGGCAGGGGGTGAAAGACACAAAACATGCACTACATAAATGCAGCTGCTTCATGGAGACATGTTAGATATGAGTCACGTGCAACTCGATGTTAGTATCTAGGGTCATCTCTTTTATCTTATCTAGCATGCATGGGTTAGTAATGCTAAAATATTGATCTTGCAATGCAGGCTACTCTTACAATATTTCATCTACCTATCCTTTCGCTTTGCTGCCAATCATGTTCTCGTATGGCACGCGGGAATAATGAGATTTTAATTCTATCAGTTCGACAATCTGTCCATCTAATCTTTTTTTTCATCAAATGTAGCAAAATATGTAGGGATTCATGATATATTTACAACGAAATCTGCTAGCATATCAGCTTATAAGTTGTAAAATTTATTTTTAATAATTTATTTTATCAAAAAATATTTTGTATTTAAAATGTTGCGTGTAATGTACTTAAAGTAAAAGAGTCTGAATTTAAACCTATGTTACAGTAGTAATTCCCAACTTAGTTCTTCTCGTAAAATCTTTTCATGATTGCAGCATAATGCCGGCTGATTGAACGAGTCCAGGATTTAAGATGACTGGAGTGATTTTTGGCAGTTTGAAACTTTATATGCGTGTATATAAGTAATAACTATGGATAAAATTGAAAAAAAATGCATTTTACAGATTGATTTTTTGGTATTTCGACACTTTTCTAACAATTAACCTTACGGTACATGTGACACATTTCCTTATAATTCGGTGAATCATGTGCAGAAATTCTTTTAAATTTAAAATAATAAATATATTATTTTAATGATTACTGCCAAATATTGTGGTGTCGCGTCGACTCCAAGATTCAAAAAAGAATTCAAAGATCACGTACTAGACTATAATTTCCACAGAGAAAGAGGACGCCTTGGCAGCGCAATGGTTATTCAGGGGGAGGCGACCGACAGCTGAAGTCATGGTTGGTTGGTTATTTAGGGGAGGCGACCGACAGCTGAGGTCATTTGCGCCATATAGGATAGGTGGGTAATTGGGTAATGGTAGGTATTTTTAGGGAACGGAGGAAGGGTGGAGAGAAACCCGGCGTCGGCATCAGCCTGCTCTTAACGAAAGACGCCAAGGGGACCACGGCTTAACGTCCCATCCGACGGACTGAGTACTGTACTTGAAATGCCCTCCACTAGGCACACAAGTGGGGACCGGTTTTCCACTGAAAAATCTGCCACTGCCGGGAATCGAACCCGGGCCCTCGGGATGGGAGGCCAGTACTCTAGCCACCACACCAACCCGATCCCCGCTGAAGTCATTTGCGCCATTTAGGATAGGTGGGAAATGGAAGGTTGTAATGGTAGGAATTTTCAGGGAACGGAGGAAGGGTAGATAGAAACCCGGCGTCGGCATTAGCCTACTGTTAACGACAGGCGCCAAGGGGACCACGGCTTAACGTCACATCCGACGGACGGAGTACTGAACATGAAACGCCCACCACTAACTCAAGTGGGGATCGGTTTTCCACTGAAATATCCGCATCGAATCCGGATCCTTGGGGTGGGAGGCCAGTACTCTAGCCACCACACCAACCCGATCCCCCTAATTATTTGTATGAGATATATGGAACAGGTAGTGCAGGTTGTGGAAAGAGTGGAATTACGTCAGTATGAAAAGGTTGGCCGATGAAAGTATCCAGTGCAGGACTGCGTCAAACCAATCCTTGGGTTGTTGACCCGTGCGGATGATGAGTCTAATTATATACCTAATTTAAAAGGAGTTCAAATTCTGGGAGAGTTTGAATGACAAAATTCAAAATGCGTTTTTCAGTGCTGTATTCATGGATCTGCAACTGCTAAATTAAGATACTACGCTTGAACGTTTCTTGAAGAAGTCTCAAGTCGTATCTTCGCCCTACATATTTATATGCCTCATTTCATTTTTACCGTAGCGAAACGAAAAGGCTCTCTGACCTCATTATGCGGAATAATTCGCCTCCAATTGCCGTTCTGGGAAATGTTAATCATGAATTTACTGTGAATGCGAATAGAGTGGCTCGAAAGAGACAGTTCCGTTCGGTAAAAAAAAATCAAGGAAAATTCTTTCAAACGCCGACCGTGGTGAAGGGAATTTCGCTCGATTTCCACCGTCGGCAACCGTGCGGGAAAAAAATCCCTCGAATGGGATTCTGGGAAAGGCGTTGCGAGTTCACGTGTTCAGTCGGGAGTCCTGTCGACGGCATCTTGGACACGAAAGAGGAAGCATTTATGGCGTCGGAGAAAACCTTTTAGGGGAAATGGGATGAATGCGTATTTAGCGATTCAATTATTTTCCCTCCCGCACCAACCCCGTCTCTCTTCACCCTTCCCTTTCGCTGCGCCGTTCGCCATGTTCCTCCCTACTCCTTTTTTCCCGCCCGCCAAACCCATTCCCATTCTTTTGAAAATCCACTTTACTCATTTTCTCGCTTCTTTTGTCTCTCATGCAGTCCAGGGGCTTCCGTACCCCCGCTCTCTCCCCCCCTCTTTCCCTTTTGCGATGGGGTTTCTCCGGCTGTGACGTACTTTCTCGAAAGTCGGTTCCACAAGCGGAGCTGAGTTTCCCTCCAACTATTGAAGGAGGGTGAAGACGTAAGAAATTTTTTCTTTTGCTTGGATCGGTGCTGTGCACCATTAGATACATGTTTAAAATGCATAAAGGAATATGCAAATGGGGCCCTTTTTAACAGTAGTCACCGTTAGATGTTTTTCCTTTCTTATTGATCATTCATCGGTATTGCATTTTAAATTAGATAGGATGAGGGTTTCTTCTTAGCGTTTTAAAAGTTCTAACAAAAACCCATTTTAAAAGCCCTCCTTAAAACCCATCGTCATAATGAATATGAGGTTTGTGAAACATAATATATCTGCGAACCAGCTTAGCTAGAAAATTATTCAGTAGCATATTATGTGGTCCTTTTTTTGTTTATTGATTTTCCGATCTCTTTGCACCAGTCGTATAGCTATTTCACTCTGCCAGACCTGATTTCGTTAAGTTATATGAATCTGTAATACTTTTTTTTACTATTATGCATCGAAGATTTTACTTTTATATAATTACACCTATATTCAATATCACTTACATACAATACACTATACAATGCCGAGAAATAATGTTTTAGTTTTTTTCTTCACTTTTAATTCACAAATTTTCTTCCTTTTTTAAGCTAAGCAAGTATGTTGTGAACATCACTTGGAGATAAATGTCACTGCTGCAAAGGAAGACGATAACATTTTGTCAAGAGTATTCTGGAATATGCATGATTATTAATTTTCGTAACTTGGCATTACTCCGAGATGTATGAGTGTGCAATATGATTGTTGGATTAACCCTGGAAGAAAGATGCTCTTCCACTTCTTCTTCTTAACGCCATTAACACCCCATCTTCCTTTCCATCACGACTCCCGGATTTTTATCAGTTAAATTTCTTTTTTCCGTTCGCTAATGCTCTCTCATTTCTCCTCCTCAGCCATTTATATAACTTGAGATGATTGGTGACGGCGCCCGAAGGAAAAAATTGTCGACACCCTCGCACCCTTCTGAAAATCAAGAGGGGAACCTCTCAAGGCTACTCCTCCCCCTCTTCACCCCCTCATTATTTAACACTCTCTTAATTCTCGCCTTTATCCTCTTCTCCCTCTCACCCGAGACATTTCCTTTCACCCCAGTCACCATGCTAGTTCGATAGATATTACGGCTCTGTCAAAGGATCATGCAAAATATAATTTATTTGCTACGTTGTTAGAATGCTTGTTTCACTGATTGGGATATTGGAGCTGGGAAGGGTATTAAATATTTCGACGTTCTCATCCAAAGGAGTGGGCCTTCTATAGATAGGCTCATTTCCTCGTTTTTGTGGAATTAATGGAATTTGATATCATGGAACAGACTTATCACATTTGAGACAATAATGGAAACCAATAGTATTTTCCTCAAAACGTTCCACTGTGTTGCGAATGACGCGTTTTAATGTATCTTACCATTTCAAATGATGAATTCTTGCTATTTACAATAATGAAATTTATATTTTGTTCGTCGAGGGTGTCAAACAAGCTTACAAAATAAGCTTGTAACATGCTAATGCTATGTTTCCCTAAAACCTTCGCCATCAATCGTACCAACAGCTTCTTCCTGTTCTATTCAAGGGAATGAGTAGGGAAAGTACGTCACCTCGCCTCACTTGCGCTATTTTTTCTCTCATGAGACCCTGGGAGCATTGGAAGAGCGACTCTCCCGGGAGATGGCGTCTGGGAACTTGATGACTAATTAAGCGGCCCGGAAGGAAAAACAAATGCATACAAATTGCCTCGACATGGGATAAAATTCTTTGCATAATCACCGTTCCGATGGAGTGAAAGAGTTTTATTTTATCGCTGTTTTATTTCGTCTTGCTACGTGTTTCCTCTTTTCCCGGGTGCGGGGAAGTGGTTGGGGTTGAGGGTCGGAGCGGATGTTTCGATAAGAGAGTTTTCAAAAGGGAAACTCAAAAGCTGGGGCCTTCCTTTTCTGGGAGTGGGGGGGGGGACAGGGGGGGGGGGAAAGGGGGGGGGGCGGAGGGGGGACATGGGGGGGGGGGGTGAGGAGGTGGTACAGCGGGAGGAGGAGTCTGTTAAAATACTTGGGGGATCGACGATGCATCGATATCCTCTCATATCGAAAGTCTTGTTAGGGAAATTTGCTACACTTCGTGGAGTTTTTTGCTTTGGCGATACATAAATAGTACTTCATATCGAAAATCTAGATATGGATAATAGCGATTTGGGGGCTGTGGAGATCTGAGTTATAACGATGCATCGATACCCTTTCATATCGAAATACTCGTTAGGGAAGTACTCTACACTCTGCCCTTTTGCGTTATAGTGATACATTGCCAAACTTTCATATCCAAAATCTCGATATAAAAATAGCGAGTTGGCAGCTTCACTGAGTGGGGTAATGAGATATGACGATACGTCGTTATCCTTTCATAACGAAAGACTCGTGGTGAGCCTTGCTATTCTTTCTGGAGCTCTGCTTTGTAACAATAAATCGATCTCCTTTCATATTAAAAGTCTCGTTAGGGAAATTTCCTACCCTTAAGGGAGTTTTACGTTACGACCATACCCCGCGACCTTTCATACCAAAAATATCGATATGGATAATAGTGAGTTAGCGGTTACATTTTGTGGATATCTGAGATATGACAATACAGTGATATCCTTCCACATGGAAAGAATCGTAAGAGAAACTTGTCTCTCTTTATAGAACTCTGCATCGTGACAACCTGTCGATGATATTTTATGTGAAAAATCACGAAAAGAATAGCATCAAGTAGGCAGTTCTGGCAGTAATACTTTGTGGAGTTTTACCATATGAAGATACATTAATGCCCTTTCATATCGAAATTATCCTTAAAGAAAATTACTGTAAATCTCTTCTATCTACGCCGATAGTTACGAAGGATTTCAATAATTCATAGATATTACTGATATAGCCATTTTTATCAACCAAGTAAGCAAGAAGAGCTTGATGATGCTCTCAATTTTAGTTAGTTTATCTGCTGCTATAATTTTATCATTGACATCATATCATTTAAATGTTCATTTACATAATGCCCTGCAAACCACCATAAAGGTGTCTGGCAGAGGAAAAGGTAATGATATATTGATAATTACACTTGATGATATGATATTGATAACATTTTCTTTAAAACAGATACGCACTTGCTAACAAAATGAAAAAATAATAACAGCGCACTTTAGCTGGTAACGTCATTTATACTCATTGGAATGACCAATTACTTGTCATATTCAATGAAAATTGTCTAATCTTATATTTCATCTGAACTTTTTTTCCTCGATGATGATAATATTACCTATATGATGAATGTTTCGTCAATTGCCTAGATGATAGTAACTCCGAGTCGCACAGGTTTTTTTGATGCCTTTGGGATCTTCTACAAAACTCTCACAGCCAACGAGCTCACTTCGTTGCCATATTTGTGAGTAATACGACATTCGTGATGCATTTATAGTTATAACTGGTATAATATTATGTAAGATGTTTCTGATAATGTCCGAGAAGCAAAAAGTATCTTAGCATGCAATATAAAGCCAATTAATCCCCGTAACTATGAACTATCTGAGCCATATTCAAAGTCGTAACGTTATTGTAATCGATGTTTTGTATCGAGTATCGTAGTGTCATCCCCCACCCTCCTTCCTCTTCCCTCCTCTGGGCGGGAAGTAGAAAGGGTGTTATATCTGGCAACACTGCCTCTCCTCAATCGACTTCCGATTGATCTTGCTTTTATTTTCCCCGACTACCTCTCATTCTGTCTCAATTTTCGCTGCCTCAGAACGTTTCCCCCCGTTCCTTTTAAGAAGTCTACTTTTTCTTCCCTTACCCCCTGCCCCCCTCTCTTTGTGAACGCCGACGGGGATACCCCTGCCCGTTCTTTCATAAATCACCACATCGTCTGCTCACGGTCTTAGCGGATTATTTATCACAGCTTTCCGTCTCACTGTGTTTCCCAGCGATCGTCCTCATTTGCCCACAGTTCTTCGTTCAGTATTCCCTCAGCGTTTCATCTTTTTGTTCTCGATTGACAAGCGCAGTTCTTTCATGATAAAACGTGTTGAGGCCCTGTGCATTCGTGAGCGTTCGTTTGGATGCACTCTTTTGATATGTGAAGCGGATTTTTTTGTCGGACAAATGCGATATTTTCCCCGTTGGAATGACGAGTTTGGAATTGTTTGGTTTCGAAACTTGTTTTTTTGTGGAGAAATGTTGCTGTTGTGTCGGAAACATTTTCTCATATAGGATATAAACAAGTATTAAAAATGGTAATTTTAAGAGATAAACGAGGGAAGATGAACTATGCTTCGTAGAGGTGGAAAGAAATTCGACGGGAGAAAATTTTAAGGAGACTAAAAAAACGATGGAAGAAGTACTGAATGTGATCATGTTGGTGTGATGACCAGAGTACTGGCTTCCCTATTCGAAGACTTGCGTTTGAGCCCCGTCACTGGCTGTAATTTTATCTGGTGCACGAGTTCCTACTCATTTTCTTATGTGAGGTTTAAACGGTATTTATTCTCCAATTCAGTAAAATTCATTCGTAATGGTAGAAGATTAGATTTTATATATGTGCTTACAATACTAGCTTCACATTTTGATAGTCAGGGTTCGATTCCAGAAGTTTTAATCGGTATTCCAGTCCTTACTGTAATACTCTTTGGAGAGCAATTTACTACCTTTCTGCGGTGAGCTCGAGTTCAGATCTCTATTTTTTGGAGAGGACGCTAAATCGTGGACCCCTTCTCAACTTTAGTAAAGAGTAGGTATGCAAGCCCCGAGCCAGGTACGCTCCACCCATTCTGTGTTTCCTTTGGTGCAGCAATCATTCGGTTTAACGAGAATAAACCACCCTTTATCCACATCAGCAGGACAGACAGTAACGACAAATTATGGGGGTTCAACCGTCAGACAGAGATCATCTGTCAACATGCGAAGAATGATTCAAAATAAAAATTTCCACTGATAAAAAACATTCACCTTGAACGGGACTTGAACCCAGAACCCCCGATTTTCCGGCCAGTTACTTTCTCAATTTTGGTTACCGAAATATCCTTTTTCTTTGTAGATTTCTTCTATCTTTTAAAGAAGATATTAGACGAACTGCCGGGCATAGTGTGTCACGAATCGGCCATAAATGTGCGCAGCTCACCGACAATTCTTTTAAACGTATTAAACTTTATTCTTCGGTATCAATTAACAATGCTTTTTTCAGGAACAAGCCATGTCTGATAACTTTACACCTCCTTGTACACGCCCTTGCAGTGGGTCGCAGGTTAAAATGCATATATTGATTTATAGAATAGAATAACTTTTATTTCGATTTACATGCTCATAATATGCGGAGTTTGACATTGTACAAGTGCCAACCCCTGTCTTCAAGAATGGGGATGAACGCAGGTGGAAGGCTCCTGAATGGGGGCGTTTACTTGGAACCGAAATAGCAATTTCGTAAACGAAATCGTTAGATGAAAACGAAAAAAGAATTTTAGTGAAAGAATGAATCTTCTAACCACAACCATTCACTCATAAATCAAAAATTAAAGTAAGCAAAAGGTGACGCCCACCGAAAAAGCTGCTTTGATATCATTGACGTCATTTTCCTCCCATCCTTGACTGCTTTTAGGGGAAGGGAAGGGAGTGCAGGAGTGTTCTCGGAAGGTCTGCTCGCACATATGCTGTCGCAACTGCTCCTATTGGCAGAGTCAGCTGTGTGTCCCCCCCCCCCCCATTGTGATAAGACAGTAGTAGTAGGGCTCAGTTGTGATTGGACGAAGTCGATATACGTCAGAGGTTGCACCACGCCCACTTTTCCTAAAGGGTTAATAACATCAGTTTTTCGCCCTTATAACTCGAGAAATAATTGACGGATTAAAAAACGGAAAAGTACGGTTCTTTTTATTTTACAAACTCTATCAGATTTGTCAATAAAAAATATGGTAAACGACCCCATTGTAGGTTTGAATCAGGATAAGTCAATCTCTCCCCACGGTTGTGCACACAGAGAAGTATCATATACGTTTTCGATATTTTGGGTGAGGAACAAAGCTGTTGGGAGAAACAGGATGGATGAAGTGCTGCTAAAGTACATTGAGCTCTTAAAACAGACGATTAAGTTAAGAATGGTAGGTTAGATGGGGGAAAGGAAAACGAATAGGATTGGACAAGGAAACGGAACAAGAGATAGCAAATTTTAGGGGTTTCTTGTCTTTCAGTACTTTCTCCACCTACAAATTATTCCTATTTCAAATTTCTCCCAGCAATTATTTTTCTGACCCACGTCCATCCTCCTTCTCCGAAGACTATGCTTGAAAATCGTATGGTGCCCCACTCTACATAAAATGTTAGTTAACCTTATTGAATATCTTAGGTAAACCATTTCTTCCCAGCCTCTCTAAGGGTCCCTCCTCCAATCCATTCTTTTTTTTAAATCAACTCACTTGATAGTGCAATTATTTTTCTTTAGTCCATCTTACTTGAACATTTTTCATCCAAAAAAAACTTTAGTACATTCATTTATAACCACTAGCTGATATTGGTGGAGCACTAGCGGTGAATTAACATTTCTTTCAACTTTCCAAACAACGTTTCTACATTCATGTGCTTGTTTTGCTACAGAATTATAAACTTAAATACTCGTTATTGTATATATGGGGAGAGTTGCATGATGGATCCATTTCTTTATCACCCCTTGAGGAAAGAGAGCATCAGCTTCCAAGTAATCAGCAGGGTTATTAATCTGTACTTGAGCTAAGAACGTTGAGGTACGAATTTAGATTGCTCAATTAGTACATAGATAATGGCTGCGTTTCATTGTAGGCCCATTTTCAGCTTTGGACTTGAGGGAAGTCCTATCTCCATTATCTACTTTAAATTAATCAAGTGGTCTGACAGGGAGTTTGGCGCTTTATGGTTTTCACAGAGGGAAGGTGAAGAAGAGAACAAATGCTTGTAAAGACATTGGCTACAGGGGTAATGAAATATTTTGCGATGAAATTAAATGAGCGTAAATAATTTTGCACATATCTTCGACATGATAAATGAAAAATAAATATTCTTTTGAGATATTTCTTGGAAGGCAGGCAAAATTATTTGAGCATTAATTTCGTTTACAGTAGTCGATGATAAAATTGATTGAATGTTTAACAGCGACTGGAGGTCACAGTTACCGTAGGATTTGTCTCCATTTCCAAATACTTGCTTTCATTCTAATTCCCTCGTGATTTGGGTCCGTTCTCAAAGCATCAGATCTCGTACACTTCGAACAATAAGAGTTATGATGGATTAAGGCGGTGCCTAAAAATGCTTTAGCTAGCCAAACCAGTTAGTGTAATATTGAGGAATTAAACGAGCTTATTTTAATTGATTTGTATTAATAGGACTCAATGATCATAATCAAAAGGTATATCTGATAATTAGGCTTGATAATGGCGGACATTGAAAGCATAACATATTTGTATAATACATTTTCAATTTGGGTTATGGCAGTTCATGCCGGAAATGAAATTCTCCAAAATATTCATCCTTACCGGCCTTGTAATTGTATTCCGGATAATATTGCATCCTGGCTTAACGTTGATTTTGATGACGCATTTATGTGAGCGTGAGTCATATTATCCTTTGACCACTTATTTTTTCCCTGGGGAAATGGAGCAACATTATTATCTTCCTACGGTTCATATTTTAGGTATCAAATAATTTGACTTAGCAAGGAGTTTGAATGGCATTATGAAAGCTTTTTATATGAAATGCGATATACATTGTTTTAAAATAAGTTTATCTGCCCTTATGTATATTTAATTTCACTAAAACATGAATAAATAAGTATAATAACTTGGGAAGTTAGTCTTCAGTAGATATAAAATGTCGACACTCCTTTTAATGTAAAGCATCTCATAGAATTATGTATCATAATTACACTCAACAGAAAAATACTTTATTTAATCAGTTTTATTATTTTATTAGTATACCTAATACTTGAGATAATGAAGAGAATCCTGCGAATTACAAAAATAAAGCCCATGAAAGAAGTTTATAGCAAAGAAAATGTTCTCGTTCCCTGAGAGATATTTCTTATCATTTCATATTCACTAGGGAAGCAAAACTTTTGGTAACAAATCGGGTTCACGTGCCGTATGTTTTCGTCAGATAGCAGCTGAAAGTGAGTTTATTTTGTTGATAACATAGGATTGTTTCCCAGATTTTGAAAAGGATGTTAATAATTATTGTTATCACCAGAGTGTTCTCAGTGTTCTTCATTATTGCCAAAAAATCTCTTAATTTTTGAATGCGTCCATTACTTATCAGAAAGCTGTCGATAACACCAATGATGGTGGATTTTACTACGCATTTATCTTTTGAATTAATCGGATGATTATCTGGAAACGGGCAGTAATATCTGTTCTAATATAGTCGACGCGTTACGAAGCGTTCATTATATTCCCTGGTACGGGCAGGAAGGATATATTCCGATCTCCTACATTCAAATGCAGATGTAATTCCCCCCTTGTGAGAGAAGACATTAAAAAGGCTCTCGACTAAATGGATATCTTTTCATATTCACTCTCTCATCAGCTTCAAACATCATCCTCTTCAATCCCCGTGCTGAAGGGCGGTCTGAGATCTTGAATAATCCGAGGGAGTGAGATATAAAGAAGAGAAGTGGAGAAAGGAATCGCTGTTAACTCCCAGGTAATAATTAACGCGAGGTGGATTCGTTAAATTGAGAGTTCAACGCGCCTCCAGCTTGGCTCGTCGCAGTCAGATAAAAAAATGAACGGGTTGACGAGAGGAAATCTCTCCCCACCCTCCTTCGTCATTGTCTTCCTGTCCTCCTTTCCGTACTTTCTCTGTCTTCCTGCCCTTTCTTGCTTGCATAGCTCTCCTCTTCTTCTCTCACCGGAGGTTATGGAATCCATGTTTCTATTCGTCCTACCTTCCCCTTCCCGTATCCCGCTCCATTCTTCTCTTATTTCTCTCTCTCTCATTCCTTCTCTTTTCGTCTTTCACTTCACTTACATTCGGCCCCGTCCATGTTTTTCCACCCACCCCTTTTGTTGGAATTCTTTCTTTTTTCTCCCTCTCTTTCTACCTCCGGGTGATTCTTTTTCGACGCCCACGTCGTGCCGGAGACCGCTGTTGCCAACTCGGGTTTTGGGTATTTCTTTCGTTGCCGGGCTCAAAATTCGTACCAATAGTGGACTATGATGGGATGGAACGCCACCTGCGCCCTACTGGACATCTTAGAAATATCATGTACCATTCTTTCCGTTCGATTTTCCCTCAACGGCTTTCTTCATGGGACTATCATGCGCGGGGCTTCAGTGGCTATGCTTTTAAAAGATACCTCCCGCCCTTTATTATATCTCTGGGATTCCTACCGTTAACATTTACCGCCTTTCTCACTTTCTTCATGCCTAGGGATGTGCGAAATTTCCGAATAAATTCCATTGCTCTGATGACATGATGTAATACGCATCACAAGTTGTCTATTCTAAGTTAGTGAAATTTCATTTAGTCATGATGAACAGGTAAGAGCGTTGAAAGTAGCTATCGCAAATTGGTTTCCTTGGCCTGGAACAAACCACAAATCTAACTTTCTGGTACAGTGTAGCCCATTTTTCTACACTTTTGCCTTTAAAATCTTACAGTGGTAGCTTATCGTCCGTTGCAGTAATTTATGAATGGAGAGTTGTTGGGCAGTGTTTTTCCTGAAGTTAAGTTCCACCATACGAGTGCCATCCTTAGTGAACTGTAATTTAAGGCGAATCGGTCCAACGGTCCTACACATCTTTAAAAATATTTTCTTTTGAATCTGTCATCCAGAGTGATCTGTGAATTGATTTAGAATACTAAGGGTCCCCGCTTCAATTTATGGTCCAGAAAAACTCAATCCTTAGTTCAGTTTTATGCAGCTCTCCACTCGATTCTTCTATCGACTTACGTTTTTAAACTGATATAATTACTCTGTTTTATTTCTTTAGTACTGGCTCCAAAATAAGGCGCTTTTTCCCTTGCCTGGCACCATTCCACTTGGCAGGATTTAATGCGTGTGATTTAATCACCAGGTAAATCGGGTGGCTATCAATGATAGTTATCGCCAGGAAGGAAGGAATGGGGAAAGTTAATTTTGAATGAAATCGTGCTCGAAGGGTGAACGAAATGGTTGAGCGAAATTGAGCGAAAGTCACATCTTTGAAGGAATGTACTTTCGTGATTGAGGGGTCCGGAACACCGAAGAAATTTCACCCCATTCATTCGCCTCGAGTCTGGACCTTTCACCTGAGAACGCAAGGCCATCAGAAATCCACGCGCCTTATCCCTATCATGGTGATAAAATTTTATGGGTCTCATCTCTTCCCTCGAATCGCGATCAATTGCGAGTTATTGCATCTTTGCCGCGCTGCCGACGTTATCCTCGGAAGCTCTTTTCTGATGAAGAACCCTTAATGTATTTGTGATGAAGACGGATTCGTAAATACATCGCCGATAATGGAGGGAGAGAGAGAGTGAACCTTCATTTGAAATGCATCAGGAGATTCCTCCCTCTTCGAACGAGAATTATGCGGCCGAAGAAAGAACGATGAGGATCATTATATTGATATCTCAAGAATAATGATGTGTCTCTCCTGTCAAAGGCATCATTCACTTCCATGATTGGCCAAGTATTATTTTGTTCATTTATTTTGTTTTAATCCTGTCCGTTCCAAGCAAATGCGATGGTTACTAAAGTGAGGCCCTGCTTCGGCAAATTTATAGAGCAAGTGCATCCTTATCGAAGTCTGATTCAAATATTTAACGTCAGAGAATATAGTCGGAGGTACATTAAATCACCATAAATCTGTAATACTATGAGCATCTCAATTTGTGTATCATTTTTGGAAAGCCTGCTCGATAGTCAACTGCGGCATGACTTGCCAGACTCTTGTGAAATGAACTCTTTTTCTTGGGAGAGGTATCTTCTGGACCGTTTCAGCATGCAATTTGTTTACTTGGGATAACAAATAATTGAATGGCGCCATGTTATGATCGAATGATCGACTTTCGTTAAGAGAAGAAAAGCCTTTCGGTGGATTAACATTGATGATCCTTAAACGTAGCCCTTAAAAATGTACCTAAAATTACCTGGGAATTTTGATATATCAATATGCTTAAAATTCTAAAGGAGCGGAATGTTGCATGATTGTAAACTGATACCTAGTAAATAGTTGTAATATTTTAATATATTATTCATGACCGCAAAATTATCTTTTTTGTTCATCGTTACCGTTACTTCACCTTGTAGTTATGAAACTTGTTGTTCTCTTAGGGAATCTCCCCATTAAAATAAGCAACTTTTATCGTAGATGAAAAGGCCTGAACCTGATCCTGTATGCAGGGGAATAATTTTTTGGGATGAATTCCAGCATTTGAATCTTTTAATCTTGACATGCAGCTATTTTATACATGCATGAGGCTCTGAAGTCATTTTTATGTTGGTTATTTATTATTTTAATTAAGGCACTATCAGTAGAAAGTGATAATAATTGACACCAATAGTTGTTCTAATATTACTTCAATTTTTTCTCCATCATCAATATATCAATTCTAAGATCGTTTACCTGTACTAACCTTCCATGCTTCGGCATTCGATTAGTATACTACCCTGTAATTTTTCTTACCAGCCAACTTAGCAAATTATTGTAATTTTAGTTCTAGGTGTGCTTCCGTTAGCCTACTTGCCGCGGATTTTCCTTCGCTTACCCCTCCTGTATGTTGTGTAAAAATCGTAAAAAAATATGTATGGGTATTGGAAAATTATATAAATAGTTGTGGGAAACAGGTTTGGATCTTTCGAATCAAACGTATGACCAACCTTTGGGATGGCGTAAAATATACCGTTACTTCATACCAGAATTTCAGGGAGCAACAAAAATATCGCATTTCACGTACTTCCTTCCTATCTAAGAACCTCTTGTCATCATTTTAAGAGCGCTCATGTCGGACTCAATTTTTTTCTCGACTTTCAGGCATGAGTTCTCCCTCCCCTGCCGTTCGTCGAGCGAGTGGGGTGCCGTGACGGCAATATCCCCCCGTCGCATTACGAACGCAAGGGAAACCGATTTCCGAAAAGCAAATAAGAACATCCCTCGAGAGTTCCTGAGAGGGAGGTTTTTGGGATGGGATGAGGAGGAGAAAAAAAACCTAGGATACGGTTTGGACGAGGCAAGCAAGGGTCCACTGAAAGGACAAACACGTACACCCCTTCGCGAGGGTCGGGGGGAAGGGATGTGCCCATACCTCTCCACACGAAGTGCTTCCCGGAGGAAACTCAGCCCTCCGGGGGTTGGGCCGGAGGCGGTTGTCGTGCCTCAATTCTTTCCGGACCCGCTTATTCCTCTTTTCCCTCTCAACTGTCCAGACAACCGCGGTGTCCTTCAGGAAGATACCCGTCGCCATCCCTCTTCCTCCCTTTACCATATTTACACCCCCTAAGGAAGTGCTTGGGTGTCTTTTCTTCTTCTAGAACGTTGGATATTTCTAGAAAAGCGTAGAAAAGGGATATTTTAAGCGTCTAGTAAAGAGTAAAGGCTATTTCACGCCTAGATGAAAACAGTTTGCCTTGGACTTCCGTTAGATCGCACCAATGTGTAAGTGTGAATGTCCTTGTATTCCCACTTTCGTTCAGTCGAAGGAATCCGGTTGATGTTTTAGCTAGAGTACTGGCATCGCATCCCGAGGACATTGGTTCTAAACCTTCTTAGTATATTGGTCCGCATATGAGTGCTTTGTGGGAAAAATAATGATTAAGTTGGTGAATTTAATAAAATAGTGAACTTTTTGCCACTTTTTCCTGTTTATAAGGGAATTATTAATCAGGAAATTTTTAGTGAATTTTTGAGACATTTTACGATTTAATGTAGGTACTGCTTTAGTGTTAAAGGCTCTTCTTAAGGAACATCGAAATACTTTCATTGACAATTTCGTTTCTTCCATAAAAATAAACTTCTCTCCCGTAGATAACAAAAACGTAATCGTAAAAATTATATGCTTGATAAATTACATGTCAGTAATATTTTTTTTATAGATGCGGGTTCAAGAAATTATTTTCCAATGTAATTACGGTGTAGGCTGTTTATTTTGTAGGACCTTTAGAAATTAACTCACACAGTGTCACCTGAACGTAACACAAAGGGATATGTAATGTAAGGCTTCGTCACTTAACCCAGTGAATGCGACCATTATAGTTGAAAATGTCCCTGGTATAATAATACAAAATATAATTTCAGTATTTTTACTTTATAAAGGGAATCAAAGTGTTGTGGTGGCTAGAGTACTGACAACAAAGTTATTTTTCAATAGTGCCATAGAGTAAGTAGGTATAATATAGAGTGCTCACCTCATAGGGCAAAAATGTTATGCGTTTTGGATGTAGTACTGAAAGGTTTCCATAGATAGTGTGGTAAGAAGGTTTCGCGTTGCGTCACAAAGATATGTATCGCTTCCATTGCTTTCGATTTTCTTTTCAAAACCACCGAAAAGTGTCTTGTAGTCTCCCCCTTGCAGCGGTGCATTGCGTTTTTTTCATCCTTGTACTATGTAGTTTTCATGAAACAAGCAATTCCTCCTGTAACAAGATATATTTGCTTTACTAGTGAGAGAAATGTTAACTTATCCATATACCTGTTTACTCACTCGTGGTGTTTTCAAGTCTGTTTCCGCACTAATAGGCGCTTCAGACCGGGAGGAAAGGTATAAGGATAGGGATGGAAGGGATAGAAGGGATAGGGATATGTGGTCTGAGTTTACCTTAGGTAAGGTAAACAGCCATATGGATAAGTTAACATTTTAATTAAGTTATACATTTACAAGTTAAGTTAATTTAATTTAATTAAGTTAAGTTAATATTGCACCATAATGATAAAATAACAAAACGAAAAAATAGCTTATTTTATGTGCCATTTAGGTCTATTAGAAAAACAAAAGCAATGGAAGTGATATATATTGCTTGTGACGTAATGCTAAAAATTCCTACCTCCCCATCTATGGAAACCTTCCAGTACTACGCCTAAAACATTATATTTTCGCCTTATGCAGAAAAACCCTCTATATTATACTTACTCTATGGTAGTATACAGGTTTAAATTTCTGCTGAATGGAGAGCAACGTTCTGCACTCCTTTCAACGCATCGGGTGCTAAACCGTGGTTCAATTAGAGCCTTTTTTATGAACAGATTCATTCCGACGCTGGGCTTCTCTCCACTCATCCTCCACGCCCTAAACTCCTTCCTTCCCCGCCCAAATACCGACCGGCCCCCACGTATCTTTGAGAACGTCCTTGTGTGTCCTCGTCCGATTCGATGGAACTGGAGAAAAGGGGCGTAAATACACACAGGTCTGGCTTGAGGGTACGTAGATGTCAAGAAATCTCTTCCCGGATTCTCTTCCCTTCTTCCGAAGTGGAGATGCTGTTGGGTAAACATTTCCTCTCTCTCGACAGAAGGGTAGGTAGCCTTGGAAGCGGGTTGGTGATGCAATTGAGTGGTTATCGGAGGGAATGTGGGAGGAGAGGGAGAGGTAAAGGGATTAGAAAGGTGGAGGGCGGGGAGAAATGGGAAGGGTTGGGGGTGGAAATGGTTTAAAGATGAGAACGGAGCGGAGGAGGATGGTGGAAACATCGTTTTGGGAATCGGAATGGATGAGATTGGAAAAATTCTGGACCCGAGAGGAAAGGACCCGGGGACTTGTGTTTCGCATCCTAAAGCGTAACAGACCTCGTCTTTTTCTCACGATTTTTCCTTCAAATAAAAACACCGTACATTCATTCTTACTCGGGACGTCTTAAGGACCTAGTGAAGACATTTTTGTACGATGAGTACCTTGTTTCTTGTGCACGTTTGAAGGAACGTTTAGATGATGTATCGCTGCCCTGTGCCAAACTAAATATGCATCCCTATTTTGTCATCCGGAAATCTAATTTTGCTTGCTTTTTTATTGTTTTTTTGCGGAGGAATCGCATTTATTCGGTGCTGAACTTCAAGTTAATCAGTTATTAATATGACTAAATAAAAGTAGTAACAATACTTTAGGCACAATTAAGAGATTTGACCTATGCATTACCTTGCGTATAAGAAGCCATTATATATTTAGAAATGAATGGGCCTGAGATTTTTCCCTGAAAGCTCCAATAACTTTCCTGTTTTTGGACCACCACTGAAAGTTCACTCAATAACTATAATATGTATTCGCTACTCTATGCCGCTTTGCAGCTATTCTAAGCATTGGCCTTCTTTCGATTCGTCTTAAAATCCCATTGTATTGCTCTATCTTCTTTTGATCTAGTTAAGTTAGACGTTTCTTGATGCATGCATGACTGAGAACTTTTCATGCAATAAAAAGTTGTTCGTTTTATCTATTAGAATGTTTTTTCTAGGTGCATGTTTAACAATTCACACGCTTGAGGAGGTTTGCGAGGTACCTAGCAGATGTATGTCCTTCAGTCACGCTCTTTAACTGGTGTTAAAATAATATCAAACAGGTGGAAGGTCAAATGGCTGAATTGAATGATTACTGAGTTTGCTGTTACCTTGCCTGAAATTGAAACCTGTTTTAACGTATCTCAATTTAAATTGTCTCATTTTTTGATCAAGCGCTTAATCGCGCTTGTGTGTCGCTACAACCCATCTTCAATCATATTCTCGTCTTTTAATATATTCCTGTATCAATAGCCGCAGTCGTTGATGGGGATTGCAGCCCTACCATTATTCACAAGTTCAGGGGGTTTGGGAGTTATGCTGTGGTGAATTCCATCCCTGTGAATAATGTGCGGCATCAGGAACGACTGTGACTACCATTGAGGTATGGTACTCAGTGGTGACTACTATCGTGAACGCATAAACTTTGGAATGTAGCCCATATTGTGCCAGTTGATATTTAGCGTCCAACTTGTGGGATAATTCGCTGGGTTCCAAATATTAAGGACTGGGAAAACATTGTAGCTGCCGGAAATGGATCCTGAGCTAGTCTTGGAATTTTTATGTGAGGACCTCGAGTCGGTCATAAAAGGAATATCATGTGTGTGGCGACGATGTTATGAGATGTTTGTCGTAATTTTTTATTCTTCATATTTCTCTTTAGTTGTATGTGATTTTATGATATGATAAACTTTATGGCGTTTTTGTCTTTCCGCTTTATTTTATCGGCCATTATCATTTGTCTTCTACCGTAATTATTGAGGTCATCGTTGAAGCCGTAGAAAATATTGCCGTATATTGGGTGTCCTGTAAGTCACTGTAGAGGTGTATAGCTTGAGGATGGTTCCCCGTTAGGCATTGCCCTGAATTCCGTGAAGTAAACCATGCTACAGTAATAATACTTAATAACTACAGTGCCGGTTTTGCTGTTAAGCCAACAGAATTAACTCTGGATACGTGGACTCCCCACATGTTACACAGCTTATAATTCCAGATTATCGTCATGATACAGAGGACGGACATTGCACAATTCATGTACACATTTATACATTAATGTTAAATGCGTGAAGGTTTCTCGGGTCCTCCACCGGGTTAACCGACGTTTCAGTTCCCGACACGGTCATTGTCTTCAGGACTTCTGAATGCCGTATCGCAAAAATTGTCCTCCTTTTATATCCTTCTCCTGGGATAGAATTTGAAAGAAGAGTTTGAAAGAGAAAGAAGACATTAAGAAAGAGAAACAAAAAGAACAATTTGAACAGGGACGCAGGATTCCAGCTAAGCAACACCTGGAGACCGATTCTCAAGTGCATACAAGAGGACAGGGTAAATTCTCGACCAATCGGGAGGCGCCCTTCTGAAGGTTGGTCGATGGACCAATCAGGAGATACCTGACCCCAGGAGAAGGATAATTTTTGCGATACGGCATTCATAAGCCCTGAAGACGATGACCGAGTCGGGAATCGAAACGTCGGCGGACATGGACGCATTAACCCGGTGGAGGAATCGAGAAACCTTCACGCAGCAGATACGCCGGGAAAGCACCAGATCTTTCTTCATTAATGTTAAAATCGTAAGAAAATGTATAAAAATATTACACCTGTGCGTTTTACCGAGGTTCATGCAGGAATCCAAAAATTCCTAAAATCTGGATTATTACCTATCCTAATAAACTTCTCGGTGAATTCTATCCGATTTATTTTATAAAATGGACGCGTAGCCTTAAAACGTCTTGTGATCATGTGAACAAAGGTATGTGACATCTTGTAAACCAACCAGGTGGGTTGTGAGACTGGCGGTGTAGGTCGTGGGCCGCTAGACATCTAACTATGAGGAATAAACTATTATATATCTCCCTGCTTTCCCAATACATTTTATCGTAATCCTTCACCAAATTCTTCATAAATTAGTAAAATCATTTATTTATTTGGCATATGAATAAACCCCTGCATTAGTGTTGTCTTTATACTTACATTAACTATCCCACATGAACGCTGTAGACACCTATCGTATATGTGACAAATTGCCAGGTCACGCCCATTGTCTACCCGTGAAATAATGAAATTTTAACCTCTGTTTTGATAACACCCAAATTTTATCTAAACGATGTCATTAATCACCTTTTTGAATATTGCTATCAATATTCACTTCATTCTACATTTTGCGCCATTCACTGACAGACTGACTAACACCTTTTTTCATCTGTTATCGTGTACCATTTTTCCTTATGGAGGAATGACTTGTACCAAATATTGCGTAGTATCCTTTGAGCTTTAGCGAGAGATGTGATTTCGTGAACTTAAATACATTGTTGCCATGTGATTTATCTAGTTGAGAAGTCGGCAATTCTGGAATATTATCTCCGTGTACTTGAAAAGTTTATGAGCTTATTTTCTTCCCTATTTACCATTGCAGCTGGTAAATTAGAACTCTTGTCATCATTCAGATTCCTCCATAACACCTTCCGATCTTTGTGGATTGTGAGCTCAACGACTCAATGCAAGCAAAATAGCCTTTATCTCTTCATTTGATACCCCCTCAAGTCGGCTTATCAAGGCCATCGATTCACTTTTGAATCCCTTTTGCTAAGGATATTTCTACATCCTCTTGGGCGCACACAGCTCCTTATTCCTTGAATCTAAGCTTTTGTGAGGCATTTGAAGGCATTCGGGTGGAAATTCGACGACTCACAGAGTCTTACGCTTTCACAGTTCTTTCAAGAAGTGGAGATGAGTGTTGACGCTTGCATTTATGTTTTTTTTGCAGTGGACATTTTTACTTCGAAGTTACAAGGGTCTAGATAAATGTAAATGTCCTCTTTAAAATAAATTAATAAACAGCTATTTAAAACGGCCGTCATATGTGTGTATCCAATTAATAACTTCATAGTTTCCTTTCAAAAATTATCCTCTCCTATACTTAACTAATCCCATCATTTTTCAGTGGCCATAAAATTCCTAGTGCTCTCATAGTATTAACATGCTTGTTCAGGCCTCTTCCAACCACGTAATGATCCAGTATATATCTTTATTGCTTCATTCACCTTCGTCCATTAGCGTAGTACCTGGACTGATTCTCCTATCCTATTCCTGCCATTCCCCGTTGAGGCTTAACTAGGACTTATTTTTCCAACCGGTAATGATAGGTTGGTAACGCGCCGGCTTGGCACCGGTTTCGAATCTGGCCGCGGACATGGATGTTTTTGTCTTTCTATCAAAAATAGGTTAAACTCTGTTGTACAACCTTAGCCGTTGGAGCACCTAAGCTATCCCTACTATTTGGAATGACATGTCATTTGTCCAACTCTCACTGTATTACAGTAGTGTTTTTAAGGGTGCTTTAAATATCTCACGGAACCAAAAGCAAATCGGCTAAGCAAAATGTTTGATTAGTCATTTCCAAAAAATCAGAAATGGGGGGGAAATAATGAATGTGGTTTCTAAAACAGCGCACCAAAAGTATAAAAACTTTGATTATTTAGCTGACGGCAGTAATAGATGACGAAATTTGGCGGATAAATTGAGTTTAACTTTTGTGGATGCTCTTCATTATAGCCGCCCTGCGTCGTGAAGATTTATAAAAGTGCTCAGAGAGCGTGAGCAAATACTCTTTCTAACTTTTAGTCAAACATTTTTTTTCTCCACGCCATTCCCGTTTCTAAGATCGCCGTGAAACATGAGATGCGTTGAGGTATTCCAATAACTGCGCTTGTGATTCGGGTCATGAGTTAAAAGGCACTCAGTTTGTAGATTGAAAAAATAGAGATGGATTCCCCCAGAACAGACGACGCCGATTACTTTCTTTCTAGCATATATATATTGCCGATGTAACGCTGCATGTTATTTACACCATACGTATAAATATTGCATAGTAAACATCTGATTTGGCAGAGAGAGCCACAAGGGTATCCTGTCACACACACTCCTATTAGTAATTACTAAATGAGCAATCTTTATACAATTTTCAAGTTGAAATAAATAAATTAGCCTTAGAAACCAAGCAGTTTAGCCACAATGCACAATTTAAATATAAAACTTTTCGTTTAGAAGAAGCGCAGTACTTGTGAATAATATTCGCAATCTGGGGATAACACCTCTCATTAGTTACACGGGAATAAAGTAAAGTATCTTGTAATGCAATATTTTCCACATTTTCAATTTATTGAGAATTTTTCTTTATTTCTGTACATCATGCAGCATTTGTTTTGACAGTATTTTCCACACCACGATGATATTGATCAATAACTAAGCTAAAAATCAGTTTATAAAAAAAAACCAAACCGAATTGTAATTCATTTGTATGTTGAAACCGTTTACGGCATTTAATGGTGAATGAAAGCTCATTGCTTCAGTTAAGTGCTGTTACGGCAATCTCAGTCGCTTGATACTTTTCATCAGTCATCCCTTCATGTCCAAGATTACGCAGGAAACCTTTCGACAAGCCGTTCGGTCATTAGTAATACCAATGCGAATGGACTGGAATGTGTCCGTGTATCCGCCCAGTGCAAAGCCATTTTCCTTTCGCAGGAAATTGTTTTCCCTATGCCTCTCCCCCGGAAGTATTTCAATCACCCCTCGGTCATACGCATGTTCTGCATCCACCGGCTGCGATAAAAAATTAAAACCGAATCCGGATCTCCGGTTCTTGTGACATTGATTCCAATCCGCCCTAGTCTCTCTCCCCAGAGAATTCGCTGAAACTCGATAAGGTGTGCTGAGAAACGATTTTGTGCCTCTGGGAGTGCAAATTCTTTTGCTTAGGTGGTGTTAGATGTAGCCTTATCCTCCTTCCCGCACGCCGACCTGAAAGAGAAGCCTTTGAATTTTTCTCTCAAAAGAATCCTGAAAGAGACCTTCTCTTGAAAAAAATCTAATGATCCGTCTCTTTATCCCTGATGCGAAAAACTATGGAAATGAATGGTTTGAAAAAAGGTCATTGTTGTATGAAGAAAAGAAAAAAAGAAAGGAAATTTTTATCTATCATCAATCTCCTCGTCAAAAATATTCCGTGACAATTATTGTGCAATAAAGCGGGCATTTACTCGCGATTTTAAATGCAAACTTCTATTCCATATATATTGGCTCAAGGGAGAAAATGGTTTAAATATACCGTGGATTATGAAGTCATTTGAGTCAAAAAAAAAAATGGCTGAGATGGCTGAACAATGCTTTAGCCTTTCGCTACTTATAAAATATTATTTAGTTTTCCGCTACGCTGTGGCATCTTCAGGTAATGGGTTGCATATTTACGGAAAAAGGTCATCGCCTGTAGTTCTTAAATTGTTGCGAAACATGTGTAATAAATTATTAGTTAGCGTAATAAAGGCCCTAAATTATTATTTCGTTACCTACTCAGAAATTAATTTCCACAAAGTCGTTTCCGAGAATAGTGACGATAAAAAAACTAATAAAATGAAATGAGCGTGAAAAGGACCTAATTATTTGAAGAAAATCCTCAAGGAAAAAAAAATCAGAGACATTCTAATTCATCAATTAGATTCATTTATTTTTTTTAGTACAATAATCTAATGCTTTTTTTCCACGACTTGTATGCCGCAGTCATCGTTTTAAACCGTTTTTATTGTAGTCCTCGTAAGCACTTTCGTCTCGTCCTCATCCTCTCATTAAGGAAACTAAGTAAAACTGCTTTAGAGTTGGCTATTTTTCGGAATTACTTTCGGAGAGATTTTTAAAACCTTGACTAGAAGTCATGGAAATATGCGGACGGGGCGTAGTTCCTTGTTGACTCAGGAAATTTCTTAATTGCCGGAGCAATTATACCCTGCGGTCAGCACATTTTGCCAAGCCCCGGCTGGAACTCGTTGGTTACGGCGTTGATTAAACCACGCCGCAGGATGTGTTACGGCAGATTCACTTCGCTACTGCTCATGGACCACGATTCCCCCTTCTCCCCCTTCCCTTCTTTGAATGTCCCTCCACTCCTCCCCCACGGCAAGACCGCTTGTGTAGCTGAGTGTGATTCTGGTGGAATCATGATTTCTTTTATGCAGAATGTTTTCGCGGGTTTGATGGTGTTCGCATCATTAAACTGATTTTTGTCTTTTTAACTAACTTATTATAAAAATATATATGCTCTCAACAAATCCTTTCCTGTAAGTTGCTTCATAATGTTGGGTATCAGTGGATTGTCTCGCTTAATTACTCCCATTGGCACTGTATTTCAAGTACTCGTTAAAGTTATTTAATTGAAGTGAAAATACTAAAAGACATCCTGAAAAGCTACGCCCATATGATCTCAGATAATATTCTTATGCACCACCCACTCCCACGTGTATTTAAGCGTAATTTTATTCATAAGGATCAAAAATTTACTATTCGATCCGTTTAGGTTTAGTTTCGCCTTCGAGACGGTCCTCAGCTTGGAAAAAAAGTGATTTTGCTACTTTAAAATATGCGGCCTCGAATGAAATAGAATGCTAACGAAGGTGATAAAATGTAAAATGAAGTGAAACCAATGGAGAGGAAGGACAAAATATGTGTATAGGAATTTAAATAGGCAGCAATGTAGACACAGGATAATGGAAAGACCTAAGAAAATACTTGCATGTGTCTCGTAGATTTTATAGGAAGAGAAGTGATAGATATTAATAAATGATGTCAACTTGTACGTAGATATTACATGTGTATTAGTATGACCTCATACGTACATGATTATACTTTGAATATGAATGCGCAAAGATATTTTTGTTTCTTAATATTTTAAATACTGTATCACATTCTGTACACTGTAACTGATAAGCAGAATTAGCACCTTCTCTGCTCGACTTAAATCAATTATAATGGTAATCCCGATACAGATATTGGCCCTCTGGGGTACCTATATTCCATTAATTTGTATAAATTGTTCAAGATAATGTTGTAATTTTTAATGGAATGAAATACATTATTATTATTTTACTTTCCCATAGCATAGGAAGAAGAGACCAAGACTGTTAGAGTGAATACGTATTTTTAGGAAAAAATCATGAAGCTCTTTTTTGTATGTAGCATAACTATTTTGCTATAAAAACAAGCTTCGTCAACGAGGCATTTCTGCTACAGAATTTTTACCCATTACGTATCTGCTAACTAAGCATGTATTCCTACGAAATATCCCTATCACATTTTAATGAAATATGGATCCACCCGTTGTTTCAGAGTCCAAAATTTTGCCTCAAAACTCGTGATCTTTCCATTTCCTGAGTCTCGTTTGCTCATTCCCATCCTACATATTTTCTCACCACCTCTACACAGTACACCCCCTATCGTCACCTCATTTACCGACCCACACTCTTCCGTCCGCTCCAACCACCGCTTCGCGTCTCTCCTTATCTCATCCGCTTCCTTCGCCGTCCTTCCTCGTACTTTCCCTTCACTCTCCCCCCTTTCGCCGTCCTCCCCAAAGCAATTTTCCCGCGATTCCCCAGGATTACCCTTTCCCCATCTTTCTCCCCCCGCCGTCATCGGCCTCGCAATTGGAATCGTGCTTGCTTCATCGGGCAATGGCTTCCTGCCTTCACTCTTATTCTCTCTCTCCCTCTCGGTCTCCATCCAAGCCCGCCAGATTTCACCTTTCCAAATCCAGCCCCGACTTTTCATACCAGCTACGTCCATCCCTCCTGTTCCTGTCGAGATGTGGCGTAGGCATTAGCAACTCTAGATATTGGGAAAATGGGTATCTGGAGAGTAAGGGTATAATAATTATGCTATGCTATTGGTACTTTTTTACACGTTTTCCCTTCATCTTCCACCCCTCCTCTTCTTAATCCAGCATTACCATCCCTCTCTTCCACAGAATCTAGCAGTTGTTGTTTATTTATTTTGTTACCGTTTTCCTTTAACTAAACGTAGGTTCTTAAATCTGGATTAACGTATCGTGGTCTTTTGGCACCGAGGGGATCGGGTTGGTGTGGTGGCTAGAGTATCCTATTCCTAGAGAGTCTCCTATTCCAATTTAGCTTACTGGATAGTTTGTCAAAGGATAATAGATAAAGCAGCATTAAACTTATGAAAAGTGCGTGGGCGCGAGAGTAATTTATTTTTATTTGTGGATGAAAAACAATGACCATGTCGTTGAGTTGGGACCAATGAAATTAGTGTAAAGTCTCAAATGGAGTGTGACACTGTAAGCGCGTAAACATGTAAGTCAAAGGAAGAAGATGAAAATAGACTTAGAGATTTTGAGACTTGTGTACGGAGAGATGGAAAAGTAAGGTGGGAGGAAAGAAAGACAAACGAGGAAGTGCCAAAGAAAGTAGGAGAGTGAAGGAAGATGATGAGAGAAATGAGAAGGAGGTAGCAGATGTGGGTGGAGAAGTTAATAAAGGATGAGGGTGTTTTGAAAGATTGAGTGAAGAATGCTGTTTAAGGGGTTTGTGGGAGAAAAACGGGCAATTTGGATTGAATAATGGGGAGTAGGAAGTCTGAGTAGCTGAAAATGGATATCATCATCATCATCATTGGTCAACAATCCTAAGATTGGTTTGACGCTTTTTCCACTCGATTCTTCTATCGGCCAACCTTTTCATTGTGACGTAATTCTTCTCTTTTAAATTCTTCACAATCTGTTCCATGTATCTCATACGAGGCCTGCCTTTTCCAATCTTCCCGTTCACTTTTCCCTCGAGGATTGTCTTCATTAGGCCTTCGTGTCTCAAGATATGGCCGATTAAGTTTTCCCTTCTTCTTTTTAGAGTTGTCAGCAGACTTCTCTTATCCACAACTCTTCTTAGGACTTCCTCGTTACTTACTCGGTCTATCCATTTAATCTTCATCATTCTTCTGTTGCACCACATTTTCAATACTTCTACCCTTTTGATTTGGGGTTCTCCCGGCGAATAGCTGTGGTGAAGTCTATTCGGGTCTTCCACCGGGTAAATTGCTCCATTACTGCCGACGTTTCGGAGACCGAGTCGTTCTCCATCTTCAGGGCTGATG